>OY292425.1:13655000-14862500 GCA_958496245.1 Perizoma flavofasciatum | reverse complement strand
CACATTAGTTTTCTCGTTCTGCTCATGAGTTTTTCTATATGTGCATGCCAGGATAAGCGTTGATCTAAGATGACTCCAAGATATTTTGTATTTTCTACTTTATTGATAGTTGGGCAGTCACAAGATTGGTTATTCAGGTTACATTCATGTATTTTAATATTAAAAACAGGGTCAGGTTGAGTTCGATTGTACATCGTAAAGCAAATATAGTTTGTTTTAGCTACATTAAGAGTTAGAAGATTATGTTTAAGCCAGATATTTATCTTTGCCAGGCCTTTCTCTGATTTGTCTTTAGCTTCGTCCCATGAGTTGCCAGAGAATACGATGGCAGTATCATCTGCGTATGAAAATATATGGCCATCCTCCACAGTCATGTTACATAGGTCGTTAATATACATTAAAAACAGAGTAGGGCCCCAGTACACTTCCTTGGGGGACGCCATATGTAACAGAAACATCCTCACTAACCACTTCTCCAATTTTGACTCTTTGTTTACGGTTATAAAGGTAGTCCGTCAGTAGAGCCAGTGGGGAACCTCGAACGCCATGCAGCTCTAGCTTTTGCAAAAGAATAGGAACGGATACGGTATCAAAAGCTTTTTTAAAATCTAGGAACACAGTTATACATTTGCGTCCTTTATCTACTTCTTTTGTAACGATAGTACTCATCGCAGTAACGGCATCCTCAGTCGAAAGTCAACACAAGAAATAAAAAGGGCAACACCACCGTCCTGTCTGTCTTTTCGGATTCAGATGTAGCCCGAAATTCTAAAATTAGAATTAGGAGCTAGCCATGTCTCAGAGACAGACAGGACGCACGGCTTATATTTATTAATAAGAACGATAAGTTCAGATTTTTTATGCCTAACGCTACGACAGTTCCATTGTAGGATCCTTTCTATTGGATCCATTGGAAAGGAGAGTCAAGAAATTGCTAATCATTTCGGTTGGTTGGTAGAAGAGGAAGCAGAGTTATTGAAGAATGAAGTGATGATGGTTAAAAATTTAATAATTTCGGCAATAAGTTGTGGGTTTGATAGGATATTTTCCAGTGGATTATTGAGAGCGCATCCATTTGGAGCACTTTCAGAATAATCTTCTCTGATTAAGTTATTGTGCACTTCACGATCATATCCAAATGAGGGGGAGAGCGTGGATGACGAGGGACTGTTTTTCTTATATGAATAGGTTGATTGGGTGTAGGAGCCAGGGGAGCCAGATAGGACAGGGGGAGGGGCAGAGGAGGTGACTTCTGCAAATGACTTTCTGGATGGAGCGAAAAGTTTACACATTCAGCATATGAGATACATTTTTCTGACATTGTTTTTTTGACGTTGAAGCTCTGGGCAAGATCTACTTGTAGCAAAATGCTTGCCTTCACAGAGTATACATTTTGCATTGATAACTTCCACCTCAAGAGAGTCCCCAGTATGATCCTCGGAACACCTAGAACAGCGGGGCTTAGATCTACATTGGGTTTTTGTGTGTCCATAGCGACAGCAATTGAAACACTGTATTGTTGGGTAAGTGTATACATCAACAGGGAATGAGTTGTAGCACAAAAAGATTCTGGCAGGCAGAACCTGGCCGTCGAATGTGAGGACTAATGTTTGAGTCGGTTTCCATGTAGGAACTCCTTCCAGAGTGATCTTGAAGTTGAGTCTCCTCATCTTCAAGATTGGACCACATCCTTCAGGGACCTTCATATTACCCAACACTTCTTCATCAGACATATCCGTAGGGATTCCACGAACAATGCCCATCCTGGTGACATTATAAGTTGGAATGAAAGCTTTGTAATTATTATTACCTAGGGATGGGGATTGCAAGAAATCGTTAGCAGAGTTGGCTGTATAGAAGTCTAGGGAGATACAATTCCGCCCATTGCTTTTCACCGAACCATCAATAAGTCCTGTGAACTCACGGTGCCTGTCATAGAGGAATTTACCGAATGTAACCGGATGAAGAGAGCTGCCTAATGTTTGAGTAGCTTCAATCCTTTGTACATGAACAGTGAAGGGGCCTTTGTCAGATGGGCCATACAATTGACGACCAACCTGAGTATTGGGAGTCATTTGAGTTTGTGAAGACTGACTTGGAATGGGCAGAGCAACAGTTTCTGGTGCTTGAGTAGTTAATGAGTTATCTGGGTTTGTTAAGAAATAATTAGGAATTGGTGGACTTGCCTGGAGAGATTCTTGTTTGCTACGCGACTGATATTGAGCGTGAGCGGGATCTTTCGTTCTCTAGCTTGGTTCTCTTTGCCTTAGATCGCTGTTTACGCGATTCATGAAATATTTCAAAATCCTTTTCATTAACGGAAACCGAAGCAAGCTGTTTTGGGGATGGAGCCTGAATATCTTCAAAATCCATCCCCGAAACCAAGCCGCCGGGCTCGCCGGTAATGGAATCAGTCGGGGGGTCGTTCATGACGACGAAAACACATTTAGGTAACTACTTACAGACGCAAACACAATAAACTTACCACCGAACACAAAAAACTACCCTGGTCTGGCGTTAATTACAGTGAAATGCAAAAAAATCCAATTTAACAAAACAACAAGTGGTTTACGCGTATGACGCTCAACCAGAAGTCCCGATCTACATATTATTTGTTTTTAATTGTTTAATGTAGCCAGTCCCAAGCCTGGTCAAGTATGAAGGGATCGTGGACTCAGTAAATACTAGAGGTGAGTAATAAATAACGTCACGATGAAAAAATCACAGTGATCTGAAGTCAAATAGTATCACTGTGATTTGTCGAAAAGGAACAACGTTACGTATGTCGTTCCTTCGTGCTTCAATCGCGCACCGTTCCAAGATATATTATCGTTCCTTCCTACTACTGCTCTAATGACGCGCGACTAGCGGTTACTTCGGTTAGTTTCGCGCTTCCTCGGCGCCTGTTCCTGTTTATTTCACTATAACTCTCTTTATAGACTTAGAGGGTAAGTAGGTTCCTGTTTTCTAGAAATGGCAGATGAGAACGATCTAAATCAACTTTTACGTTATACACTCATTATCGTATTTGATAATAGTTGGGATATGGGACTTGAAGGTATGTGTATTTTATATTAATATTTAGGTATTTACTATGAATGAAGATACATCGTTAATATGGTTGTAAGTACCTATTTAATAAACTTTTTTTTTTATTTAATTTAAATTAAATAAAAATAATCTAAAAAAACCATCTTTATGATCCTCTACCTTACATTATAATGTTTGTGAAACAGTGCCAATATTCAATTTGTGCAACTCAGTCCTGAGCCTGTGAGCCTGGTATTTCGGATCATTTAAAACAATTATACACATCTCGTTTCTCGTGACCTGAGTGATCGACGTGACACAGTCACGTTGATTTTTCACTGTGACTTTTTTGTTACTGGAACGACAGTCACGGTGATACGAAAATAACGCTTTTCCCCACCTCTATTTTGTAGGCAGTAGGTATGTAGTACATACCTACTGCCTACAAACTTGATATTAACTAGGTAGGTAGCTACCTAGTTAATATCAACTGTTCGCGGGGTCTGAGTGTTGTTTATTATTATCGGCAGCGCATGATGCAACATAGACCTACAAAAGTCACGACAGTTTAATAAAACTTAAATAATTTCTAATTAATGAACCTATTGAGTTATTTCAAAAGTCGTAGAACAAAAGTTGTTGCTGATGATTCTAGAAACCTGGTCACCGAAGGTTGCTTGTCTAATTAAATTCGAAAACTAAACCAACGATCCAAATACGTTTATGTAATAAAAACCGTGGAAAGAAAAATTCTGTGTATAAGTAAGATGGTTGGACTGCTGATAAGTAGCCACAAATTGGTATGGTACTCATAAGCGCCGCAGACCTGGTGAAGGTAATTAGCGCGCTGATCTGCCGTCCTCTCCCAATATCAGTACCAGATAGCTTCGATATAAAACTATTTCATCATCATCAGCCTATATTAGTCCACTGCTGGACATAGGCCTCCCCTAATGAGCGCCATAGCGCCCTGTCTTCAGCTTGCCGCATCCAGCATCTGCCTGCAGTGTTTCGCAGATCGTCACCCACCTGGCCGGAGGGCGTCCTACACTACGTTTGCGGAGTCGCGGTCTCCACTCAAGAACACGTTTACCCCAGCGGTTGTCGGTTCTTCGCGAGATATGACCGGCCCACTGCCACTTCAGCTTGCTAATTCGTTGAGCTATGTCGATAACTTTGGTTCTCTGACGGATGTATTCGTTACGAATCCTATCCTTCAGAGAGACTCCGAGCATAGCTATTTCCATAGCTCGCTGAGCGACTTTGAACTGGTGGACCAGCCCTATCGTGAGTGTCCACGTCTCAGCTCCGTAGGTCATGACGGGTAGGACGCACTGATTGAAAACTTTCGTTTTCAAGCATTGCGGTATGGATGACGAGAAGACTCCACGTAGTTTTCCAAACGCTGCCCAGCCTAGCTGGATCCTCCTCTTGGCCTCCTTCTCGAAATTGTTTTTACCCAACTGCAGAATCTGCCCAAGGTAAGTATATTCGGAAACAATTTCGAGAAGTATTTATATTATTTTAAAACTATTTATTCGTTTCTTATCAAGGTACTTATACAGTGTTTTTTTTACTGGGACAGTACGGGCACAGATAATAGAATACAAGTAGTACGGGGACACCCATAACCAGAAGTATTTCCTCTGGTTATGGGTGCAGTTTCTTTTGAAAAATCTGCTCCTTTTTAGAGATAAAAATTTTTGGCATTAAAAAAATTTTAATGAAAAAATGAAAAAAAAATTAATGCCAATCAACTGTTCCTTGTAAGGATCATTTAAATGTACCGCATGAAAAAAAATCTGAGCAGCAGAAGTTAGTCAAATTTAATTAATATTGTTACGGTACTCATAAAACTAATAATGTGTATCTACCTATCCATATTAAAAAATAAACAGACAAACTCGTCAACGTAATTTTAACATTCATATATCTATAGCTATCTTTCAGACACCAGCTGTCTGACCATCATTTCGCAAACATTCCTGTGCAAAAACATACCTGAAGACAGTTTATAGTGAAAATTCAGTTCAATATTACAAGAAAATACAAAAAATATGCGCTGGCCTATCAAAGTATTGTTTAAACATAGATTTAGAACAGTATAAAGTAATTATCATTATCAAAACTATCAATATTTTTCATCATAAAACTTTTCTTGCATAATCGGTGATTTCGAGCCAGCTCCCGTTGTGCTTTGTTTTTTTGGGTGAGTACTAAACACTAAGTACTAAATATATAACCATATTAATATCGAGAAGTGGTCACTTTTGCATCATACAATATCTAGTCATGATCTCAAAACCGTTGCTAACAACCAATTAGTCCGTACTAAAGGAATGATGCGCTGCATCAAGCGCCCGCACGCAGCGTGCGGCGCGACGCCCGTCCCCATTGCGCAGCACCTCCGCTTCCACTTCCACCGTTACTCCTGTTCCTGCTTTCACTTCCAGCTCAGCTGCTGCCTCCGCTGCCCCTTCCAGCTCAGCTGCTGCCTCCACCTCTACCTCCGCTACCGTCATCGCTTCAGGTTCCACGTCCACCTCCTCCTTGGACCTCAGCGCCGCGTCGGGCGCTGCGTTGCGACGGCGACGCACGCGGCGGCGGCGGCGCGGCGCTCGCGCGTCGTGACTCTCGAGCAGCTCGAGCGCGCGCCTCTTCATCTCTTCCAGACAAGGCGGGGGCGAGGCGAGGCGCGACGGGGGCTCACTCGGCGGGGGGGGCGAGGCGAGCTCGCTCGGCGAAGGCGGCTCGCTCGGGCCGGGCAGCTGGCTCGGCTCGGGGGACTCGTAGCGGCGCCGCTTCTGTCCTCGAGCCACTTCTCCCGACCTGGACGCGCGTTCGCGTGAGAGGTCCGCGACACGAACGGTAGAAGGGATCGCTCTGAAATGAACGAAATGATTACTTTTTGTTTGCCCGAGCAAGATATCAGAATCAAGTATTGACGATTGACGACAAACCGCATGCACACCATGGAACCTTTTAATCAGCCATCAGCAAATAGTGCGGCGCAGACGACGCGCGAGCCAGCCGACGCGGCGCCGCAGCTCGCATGACATGAGGCAGCAGGTGGTACTCACTCGATGGTGTCATCGGGATGCAGCAGAGTGAGCGGCTCGCCGGGCGGCAGCAGATGCCCGCGGCAGGTGAGTGCGGGGCGCGCGGGGAGCGCGAAGGTGCGGCGCAGACGACGCGCGAGCCAGCCGACGCGGCGCCGCGGCTCGCATGACATGAGGCAGCAGGTGGTACTCACTCGATGGTGTCATCGGGATGCAGCAGAGTGAGCGGCTCGCCGGGCGGCAGCAGATGCCCGCGGCAGGTGAGTGCGGGGCGCGCGGGGAGCGCGAAGGTGCGGCGCAGACGACGCGCGAGCCAGCCGACGCGGCGCCGCGGCTCGCATGACATGAGGCAGCAGGTGGTACTCACTCGATGGTGTCATCGGGATGCAGCAGAGTGAGCGGCTCGCCGGGCGGCAGCAGATGCCCGCGGCAGGTGAGTGCGGGGCGCGCGGGGAGCGCGAAGGTGCGGCGCAGACGACGCGCGAGCCAGCCGACGCGGCGCCGCGGCTCGCATGACATGAGGCAGCAGGTGGTACTCACTCGATGGTGTCATCGGGATGCAGCAGAGTGAGCGGCTCGCCGGGCGGCAGCAGATGCCCGCGGCAGGTGAGTGCGGGGCGCGCGGGGAGCGCGAAGGTGCGGCGCAGACGACGCGCGAGCCAGCCGACGCGGCGCCGCGGCTCGCATGACATGAGGCAGCAGGTGGTACTCACTCGATGGTGTCATCGGGATGCAGCAGAGTGAGCGGCTCGCCGGGCGGCAGCAGATGCCCGCGGCAGGTGAGTGCGGGGCGCGCGGGGAGCGCGAAGGTGCGGCGCAGACGACGCGCGAGCCAGCCGACGCGGCGCCGCGGCTCGCATGACATGAGGCAACGCGCGCGCTCGTCGCTGAAGTACCGCGCCAGCGACACCGACACAGGGATAGCGTCCTGCTCCATGCCCGCGCCCGCGTCCTCTCCTCGACGTGCTGCACCCACGAGCGCCGAGCGCACTCCGAGTACTCCGACTGCGGTATTCCCCAACCTTATCGTGTCCTACGAAAACTCAGATGAGACGTCGCCCTTTTCTTTGGCTATGAAAGTGTATTGCTAGAAATAAAGAATTTTCACAAAAAACATGTTTACGAGCGTAAACACAGCCACAGACTACTATATGTACCAGGGTAAACACAGCCTCAACACCAAAGTCACCAACAAAAACAAACAATATTAAAAAGTAGATGACAGAGACAGACCTACCACACCATAGACATAGACTATCGCCACCCCACAGAATCCACAGACAGAACGAACGATAGAACACAACACAAACACAGACTATAATGTTAGTTCCTAGCTATTGTAGCTTTATATAGGTACCTACTTTCTAACTATTTTTATTTTTTTAACGGCCTGGTTGCATGTCCTTTTGGCCAATTTTGATATCTTCCTAGTAAAACCAGCAGCCGGGTCTTGCCAAGAGTTACCTAAAACAGATATAAAGGTAACCTTTTGGTATGAAAAGTAAGCTTAGTTTTTCCTCAACGAGGTATTCATTTAAATTGTATGCCAACATTGCAAAAAAATTGTGTCCGACCGAAATATGTTTTTTTGCCGAAACCAAAACCGAAACCGAAGGTTCGGTTTTGATTATAGGAAACGGCCGAAAGGTTCAGCTGTTTTTTGGCCGAAACCGAAACCGAAACTTCGATCGGACACTAAAAAAAATAAACAACAACGGACTCTCCGTTTGAACTGATTCAATTAAGTTTTTTTTTTAATTCTACGTTTTCCAAAAAATCAATTTTGATTATTATTTTGTTGTTGTATAGAGAACAATGCCGAAGAGTTACCATAAGTTTTATTCCTGAGGAATTCTTTCTTTTCCCGTACATATTATATAGCACAACAAATAAACACAAGTTGAAATCACTTCACTTCACTTCTTGATTAAGGCTTTTGCAACAAGTTGGAATCGAAATCGAATCACTAAAGAAAACAAAACCACTCAATGACTTTGACGTATAAACCAATCTTGTTCTAATCATAGATTAAAATAAATCTCGATTTCTTTTAGTATCTATGATACAAAGAAGCAGTCTGTATCTTTTTTTAATCTTTTGTACTTATCTAAGTATTTTAACAAAACTTCGAGTCAGAATTTTATTATGTTACATTAGAACATATCCAATATTGGTTTTCTTCTTACTTGACACTTCCTACCTAATGTGATTGTCACTTGATTGATTAGTTCACTCACTTCAACTGTCAACGTAACAGCAAACAAACAACTCTCATTTTGTTTAGATGGATTTATTATTTTTCTCTTTGCATTTTGTTTTATAAACGTTTGTGTAGAAATAAGGTTTGACATCGAGCAGATCGCGCTGTGATTTTACTCTCTCTGTATATCGATCATCTATCAAGGCTTGGCGTATGGCCATGGTGTAACGAGGGCGGAGTGCTGTGTGCGGAGTGCCGAGTGTACTGTAGTGGAGCGGGATGAGTAACGCGGAGAACGTGTGTCCCGGACAACTGCGCGGAGTAGCGCGAGAGCTGCGCAAGCTGGCCGCGCGCCCGCCGCCCGGCATCGCGCTGCAGCTGCAAGAGGACGATCTCACGCACGTACTGGCGCACATCGACGGACCCGGTCAGTACCTGCACCTGCCTCTCCCCTGCCCCGTGCCTATAGCCCCTACCTGCGCCCGCCGCCCGGCATCGCGCTGCAGCTGCAAGAGGACGATCTCACGCACGTACTGGCGCACATCGACGGACCCGGTCAGTACCTGCACCTGCCTCTCCCCTGCCCCGTGCCTATAGCCCCTACCTGCGCCCGCCGCCCGGCATCGCGCTGCAGCTGCAAGAGGACGATCTCACGCACGTACTGGCGCACATCGACGGACCCGGTCAGTACCTGCACCTGCCTCTCCCCTGCCCCGTGCCTATAGCCCCTACCTGCGCCCGCCGCCCGGCATCGCGCTGCAGCTGCAAGAGGACGATCTCACGCACGTACTGGCGCACATCGACGGACCCGGTCAGTACCTGCACCTGCCTCTCCCCTGCCCCGTGCCTATAGCCCCTACCTCCCCCGCGATGCCCCGCCAATATGTGCGTTAGGTCGATCTAACGCACATATTGGCGCACATCGACGGACCCAGTTAGTACCTGCACCTGCCATTCCTCTGCCCCCGATCAGAAGAGACTGCTCCCTTGTATCTTATAATAAATACCTAATAGAATAAGCTGGAGATTTTAACAATGCAACATCTAGTCCCAAACTAAGCTTGTGTTATGGGAACTAAATGACTGATATACTTCATATATATGTATTTTTGTAAATACATCTATATTACGCATAAAAAACACCCAGACCCCAGATTTATATATGATCATATCATACAAACATTTGTCCCGTGGCAGGAATCGAACCCACAACCTTCTGCATCTCAGGCGGGTCTTCGCCCACTGCGCCTCAGAGGTTATCAATAATAGGTTGTTTTTTCTTTTCTTTTTCTTTTCTTCTTCTTGGCAATCTGTTTATACAACAGTCCAATTTGATGGTCGATATTATCTGGTTTTTGAGTTGTTTTGAGAGATCAGTCCAGTGCTCTCTCAACTTTTGTCTGTGAATCTTTCTGCTAGGTTTGGGATGCTACGTCTCTTCAGTCTGCAGAATCTAAGGCTGCCAGCTCCTTGAAGCTGAGAGGCGAGTTCATTTCTGTTTTTGTCTAATCTAAATTGATAGTTTTTGCTATAGGATTCTATTTCCTGTTTCACAGTGTTGATCTTGATGTCCATGTACATATAATAATAATAATAAGCCTTTAGTCGGCCAGGACAATATTTCTTTGTTGTTCATATATGTTCCTTTTGTTCCATTTTTGTGTGTCCGTTTGCCAGGTGGCAAAGGCCTCCTCCAATCTCCTCCATTCTGGCCTTTCTATGGCCACTCTACCCTATAAAGTTCCCGCGACTTGTCTAATGTCATCATCCCACCTTCTCTGTGGTCTACCTCTTTCTTTTTCCATCCCTTGGGCACCATTGTGTGACTATTTTATTCCATTTTCCTTCTTCCTTCCTTTCTATGTGGCCTGTCCATTTCCACTTTTGTCTTCTTATTTTCAGAGTTATATCCTGGACCCTAGTCTTGTTTCTGAAGTTGCTATTTCTTACTTTCTCCATTCTTCTGATCCCTATCATACTCCTTTCCATGGCATGTTGGCATATGGAGAGTTTGTTTGATGTGTTTCTTGTTAAAGCCCATGTTTCGCTCCCATAGGGAGAATGCAGGTGTTCAATAGCTTACCTTTTACAGATTGTGCTCATTTCCTTATCTCCTTGAATGACCAGTATTGCCTTCAGGCTTTTCCTATTCTTGCTTCAATTTCCTTGCTCAATATGTTTTCTGTTGTGATTAGTTGATCTAGATACACATACTCATCTACCTGTTCTATTAGGTTGCTTCCCAGTCTTATGGTGTGTTTCTCTCGATTGGTCATTGTCTATGTTTTTTTGTGTGTTCAAGTTGAGTCCAACATGCCTGCTCTGTGTGTCTAAGTCAACAAGCATTTCTTGGAGCTCCTGGGAAGTTTTTGCAAACAGAATGATGTCATCTGCAAATCGTAGATTTGTAAGATTTTCTATAAGCCGGAAAACATCTTCCAATACAGCCGTAAATAGCTTTGGGGATAGTGGATCTTCTTTACGCACGCCTTTTCCGATATTGATTATCTCACTTTCTCATTCCAGTTTTATTTTAGCTGTGCTACCAGTATATATATTCTTTATTATTCTTATATATTTGCTTTCCATATCTTGATTGTCTAGAGCCTTCCATATTTTTTCGTGTTCCAAGGAGTCAAATGCTTTGCAATAATCAACAAAGCAGCAATAGAACGGCATTTTGTATTACTCATACTTTTCAAAAATTTGCTTTACAACATGTACATGATCCACTACCGAGTATTTGCTTCTAAATCCTGCCTGTTCCCTAGGTTGGTTCTCATCTAGTCCCTTTGTTATTCTGCTGAGAATGATTTTGGCAAAGATTTTGTATGTTTGACATCAAGCTGATTGGTCTGTAGTTGCCCACATCACTTCTATCACCTTTTTTATGTAGTAATATAATTTGGGAGGAGGTCCATTAAGCAGGTACAGATTCTGTGTCTAGAACATTGTTGAAGATAGTAGTTAGTGGAGGTGATAATACATGTCTAGCCCCCATAAGGAGTTCATTGATTATCATATCTGAGCCCGGAGCTTTATCTTTTTTCTGAGATTCTATAGCTTTTATAACTTCTTTTTCTAGTATGGGTGGTATGGGATCATTGTTGTGGTAATCATTGATTTCTGAGTTAGTTGTTTGACTTGAGAAAAGTTCTCTGTAGAAACTGGTAGCTCTTCAATTATGTCCAGTCTTTTGGTTTTTAATGAACCTTTTTTAGTTTTCATTTTGGGGATCCAGTCTTTTTTGCCTATTAGCAGTTTTATAGCCGTTTTTGGAACAAAAAGCCTTAATTATGTTATCTTTGAGAATTTTTAATCTATGAATCTGTTTTGCTATCAAAACAGATCCATAGATTAAAAATTCTGTTTTAAATACGTACAGAAAGTATACTTACTTTGAAAAGTAAATTTATACACAAATAGCTTTCCGCCCGCGACTTCGTCCACGCTGACTTCCGTGTTATCTACCTCTATAGCAACGCAATACCTTTTTGTTTTCTGTGATATATTGCATATCTATAATAAATAGTGACATTTGATCGCCAACGAGCTGAGAAACGTGAGGGTACCTACAGAAGATGCTGTATGTATATTCGGTCTCGAACAGCCGAGTGAGTTCATGAGAGCGTTACGGTGTTCGTTGCAGCGGAGACTCCGTACTTCGGCGGCGTGTTCCGCGTGCGTCTGTCGCTCGGGCGCGGGTTCCCGGCGTCTCCGCCGCGCGCCCGCTTCCTCACCAAGCTGTTCCATCCCAACGTCAGCGCGGACTCCGGCGAGGTCTGCGTCAACACGCTGCAGCGCGACTGGAGCCCCGAGCTCGGGCTCGAGCACGCTCTGCTCGCGCTCAAGTGTCTGCTCATCGCGCCCAATCCCGACTCCGCGCTCAACGCGGAGGCTGCGGCGCTGCTCCGCGACCGCTACGACGACTACTTCACCCGCGCCAAGCTGCTCACCGACATCCACGCGCGCCCTCCCCCGGAACCCGCCCCCGCCCCCGCCCCCGCCCCCGCCTCCCCCACCGCCTGCCCCGCACCCTCACCCGCACCCCGCGCCAAGCGGCCCCGCGGCAGCGCTGCCCCCTTCAAGGACAAGCGCCGCATCCTGAAGAGGTTATGAGCGGCTCCCGCCGACCGATGCACGATAAGGTACTTCGATCCCGATATATTGTTCTGTTGTTTCGCTAGTACGGGCGTCAGGATCGGTACTCGAAGTGGGGCGGAGCGTAAGTCTCCTCCTACCAGGGCTTCCCTCGCTAGTCGTTATCAGCCGCGTCAGCCGCTGCTGGTTCGATCGAGAGAGTCATCTTAGAAATGTAAGCCGCGCGATATTTAGTTTTTAGAACCGCTTGTAGCGCTCCGAGTCCAGAGATCCCCTTCGCAGGGGATCTGTGGAATGAGCCTGCGCTCTCGGATATCGCGATCACTTTATAAAATGTGTTCTGAGTCTACTTAGATTATATTATGTAACTTCCTTCCTAATTGTAACTTTCTACGATATAAGTTGTCATTAGTATGTACCTACTTACAAATTAGATTTAGGATACCAGCCAATACGATTCGGTCGCGCGCCGCGCGCTTCTATTATTTGTAATTCATAATAAATAATGTTTCTGTAATACATGTCTATCTATCTACATATACGTACCATGTCGCTTCAGACTAAACGATAAATTACTGATACGGCCGGCGAACGGTGGTGGCTCGAGGTAGTTCGTCATGGCGCTCTTCGGAGTAGGCCTATGTTCAGCAGGCGACTTCTACAGGCCGATGATGATATCAACCATGTCTCGCTTGTTGTTTAACATTTTAAGATAAGTAGGAGGTACGCGATTTATTGATTGGTTGATTTGTAAAAGTTAATATTTGCAACATGTAGAAACCATCTACTGCATTGTTAGTTCCCATTATCCGTGTCCGATGACGCCGGCAGCTGCTGTTCGAATCTACCGAAGGCCGCGCTTGAACTCGCACAAGACGATTGCGGAACATTCCTAACAGACAAATACACTAAAATAAAAACAATCTTACCTCATACTTCTTACCTGGAATACTTTAGCGTCGCGGGTATAAAATGTATCATGTTCCATCGAGTGAGTTCAATACTCAATACTCAATACATTTATTGCTTTCACATGGTAGGTACATAGATGGTGTTTATAGGTAGGTATCTCTCATGAACCCTGTCTAAGGGTATAGCAACAGATAGGTAGGCAGGCCGAGGTTTTGCGTAAACAAACTCGTTATTAATATCTACAGTAAATAAAGTTAAGTCTCTCAAATGAACTTTGTATTAGGGTACGGCGGCAGACCGAGGTTTTATTTTCATTGTAGGTAGTCAAAGTAGGTAGTTTAGGAGATGGGTATAAGTGCATTATTTTGTTAGTAATGGTCATATTATTTCAAGTCAATTTAGATTTAATGTCAGTTTTCAATTTCATTTTATTTGTTACCGCCGTTCACTATATTTGAATTTACCGCTTTGATTCGTATCGTTCTGTTATTTTTCATTCGAAATGTTGGCAAGAGGGTAGGTATTCCTTATCTTTTCCCTCCCTCACACTCCTGGGTAGCGTCCAACAGTAGAAGCGAGACAGCGAATGAGAAGCGGTGACAGTTCCCCGGCCGCCATCATCATGAATAGAGAAAGTTCGCTCTGGTGCCGCGACGTGTGAAGACTTATCCAATCTTCTATCCCGCAAATTTACCTGGATTTAGTCATATTTCCTGGACGTTGACCTATATATTGCAATATTCATAAAAGGTGCTAATAATCATTAACATTAGACGGTAAAACAAAGTGCAATCGGTGTATCGTGACTGCGCTGGCTCAGCCGCGTGGTCAATCCAATCCCTGGACACCGGCGTCTATCGTGGAGATCACCTGCAAGGACCCTCTGCGGGTCGCTGGGATATAAGCAAGGTAGGACGCTGCCTAAAGATTTCCACCTGCCTATATTCCCAATTGATCCTGTATATGCCGTGACCTTATTGCCAATATTTTCGATATATTCAGTCAACAAACCCACTGATTCTCATAGTTTAGCTTTGAATCACCGCTCCAGACTTGTAGAAGTGTGGACGAGACGCCTAGCAGCAGCTCTATACCACATTGGTTGTTTCCGCCACAAATGTTAGTAGCTAGGTACTTTTGTTAAAAGTCCCGGCGCTAACATTATTATTTACAATGTTAAATTAATTTACTGCTAAGCTTGTTCTAGATAATCGTCATTATTATAATAGCATCTGTCAATTAGAAAAGATTTAAGTTTTTTTATAAATAGTGTATGTTTTTGTATGTGTTTTAGTTGTGTCGGAAGTTTATTTAATTGACATAATGTATGGGCCGTCGCTATGCATCTTTAGTTGTGATCGCGGTCGTATGATTTTATTCCTACCTGGTCTTAAAGCGTATCTTCGAGGAAGTTCATCTAGTTTTGTATACAAATTGGGATTATTCTATATGAGCTATTAGAATTCTTTATTCTTCATATATACATTATATAGACTAAAAAAATTACATCAATTACAACATAGCGAGTTTAACCTTAGCGAGAGATTCCTTCGAGTTGATCTTTAATTAAAATTATAAGTTTCGAGAGACATCGAGGCTCATGGCTCACGGCTTGTCGTCCAGCGGCACCGCCTCGAGCTCGCCTCCGCCGTCCCCGCGCTCGGGCCGCGCCTTCCTCTCCGCCGTCAGCACGAAGCGATGCAGCAGCGCCGCCAGCGCCGCGCCGCCCAGCGGACCCAGCCAGTACACCTGCAACACAGCGAGCCATCTCTCTCTCTCTCTCTCTCTCTCTCGCACCGCGCCTCGCGCCTCCCGCCTCCCGACGCACTCACCCACTGGTGCTCCCAGTCGTTGTGCAGCAGCGCCGGCGCGAAGCTGCGCGCGGGATTCAGGCTGGCGCCCGACGCCGGACCCTGCAACGAGACGCGCGCATCGTCACTCCCGTCCGCCTCCTGCCCCGCGTCCCCGCGTCCCCGCGTCGCACTCACCCCCGCGTAGACGAGCCCCGCGACGAGCAGGCCCAGCTTGAGCGGCACGGCGGGGTCGGGGTCCGGCGCCGCCCACGCCGCGCAGCAAGCGAGCGCCAGCAGCCCCGTCAGCGCGGCCTCCAGCGCGGCGGCGGCGAGCGGAGCCACGTCGAGCGCGGGCCGCGTGACGCCGGCGCCGCGCTCCATCGGCAGCGTGCCCTGCAGTGCGAGGAACCCGGCCGCGGCGCCGACCGTCTGCGCGAGCGCGTACGCGACCGCGGGGAGCGCCTGCAGCCGGCCCGTCAGCAGCGCCGCCAGCGTCACCGCGGGGTTCATGTGAGCGCCGGACGCGGGCCCGAAGCCCGTCGCGCAGCCGACCACCACGCAGCCGAATGCCCAAGCCACGTGCGCGAGCGGCATGGCGGTGGCGCCTCCGACGGGCAGCGAGGCCGCCACGCCGAGCCACACGAGCAGCGCGGTGGCGCAGGCCTCGCTCACCAACGCGCGCCACCACCGATCCAACCACGCGCCCGCGCCGACTCTCGCTGCCGACTCTGCGAACGAACCGCGCGCGTTCACATCGACATGCTGTTCGTTCATGTCCCGAAGACATCCCGCACGGAGGAAACCCTGCGGTATCTGCGGTGGGTTTTAAGGGAGAAAGGAAACGCTCGCAGCTCGTTCGAACTATGTTCGGTATTTCCGGATGAAGAACGATGGCGAGATAGACTGGGACGCGAAGAACGGAATACATACAGGAAGAATGAAATGGCGACAGATCACAGACGCAACGTGTGATCAGCGAATCATAAGAGCTGTCGGACTGCATGGACCATCACCCGGACTGCTGGCCGTGATGGAGTTATAAGAATGAATAAGATAGTATTCCGACACACACATACCTACAGAGTCCTCGCACCAAACTAGGATTCCCTGTGTCATGGATATCAGGAACTGCGAGTACCTACATGGTACCACAGTCCACAACACGCAGATCCGGACCAAATATCTGCAGAATATAATGGTGCGGGAATCGAACCCGCAATTATAGCGTCGCAGCTGGTTAATCGGCCGCCGCACCATCGAGGTCGTCGGAATCACATGTCAGGCACAGATATTATAATGCGGGGTAGTGTGAAAGCAGCGCTGCGCTAGTGACCTCGCTACCTCGAGCTCGAGGTTAGTACTCACTGGATTTTAATAGGGAAGTACTCATTATTCTTTCAGACGACTTCCTTGTTTAGTTATAGGTACGTGGTAATACTAAGCAGGTATATTATAACCAAGTAGGTACCTGTCTGGTACAAGTCGAGGTAAACGAGCCAAAGCGCACAAACAGCGCAGAGCTGCTTCACACGTGCGCTGTTCCAATATCTAAAGATGAATACACCTACATTACCTACATAAGCATACAAATAATAGCGTATCCCACTATTTCTCGATTGGAACCCCACACGGGGGGTTGCTTGGTCCCCGTGCGGAGCGGATGCACGGTAGATAGCGCCCGCGCCGTCCGACCGGACGCAACACGCTGCATCGTCGAGGGCTTGCGCTTCGCTTCACGTAGGTAGCTCCCGAACATCATTCAAACAAGTTAATTTTACGAATTTGCTATAAACACGCCTATATGACCGTTATGGGGGTGGGGGGGCTCTGTCGGGGAATTAATATTGTTGTTCGTCTGAGTGCTAGCGGTTCCAGAAATTGAATTATCGATCGGTATTTAGCAATCGATTGGTATGTCTTCAAGAATGGTGCAAGTGGAATTCCACTTTCCGAATCAAATATTTATGAAATGTTCTATTAGGTGCCTCCTACCTGGGTAGGTGACCGACAGGGAACTGTTTTCATTATTGAGGCTCCTCAATATACATGCTAATCGCAAACATGTTCTGCTCTGACGTTCCGCTAACTTAATATATTTTATCAAATTTAATGAAACATACAAGAAATTACAAAATTAGAATGAACTCGCGAAATATAGTTCGTTTAGATGTTTGACTCCAAGTTCCAAGTGAACCTGTGTGCATGTGCATGGTTCGCGCGCCTCGGTTTACAATTTGACAGAACTCGAAGCTGTCAGTCAGCGTAATGGCCGCGCCGCGCGCCGCCTATCAGACTTATTATAAGTTTTGGTTAGGTAGGTACACAGTAGGTACTGTGTGCGACGGCATCGTCTTTCGCTCTTATTTAATTTCAATCATTGAGTATTCACCTATCGTAGCTAGAGCTTGAAATCCTGAATACATATTTTCCATTTTTGATCCGTTATGTCTCAGGGTCGGTAACGCGCGAGGGATACCTACCTCTCTGGGTCACCGACATGATAATACCGGTACCTACTCTGGTGTTGCAAGCGTCAATAGGTTACGGTAACCGCTTATTAAAAGATAGAGCATGTGCCCGTCTGCCACTTTAGTCGTACTCGTACAATAATAGGTCAGCCGATCGAAAAGTTTCCCGCACCATGTCGTTCGCGCCGACCGACCGGCGGCACGGAGCGCGGCGCGGGTTCTCCATATGTCCGGGACGCGAACGAATCTATGATCTATCGCACCGTATCATCGATTACAATATTCACCCCTGGAGAGTAGGTTATGAATAAAAATAATGAAGTCGATGATGAGCCGAGTCGGGAGTCGGTGGGGACTGGACGGAGGGATGCAGCACTGACCGTGTCGCGGCATGTTGGTGTCCTGCGCGCTCGGAGCGGACGGAGAGTGTGCGCTCGGAGCTGCGGCCGCGCGCGGACTGTGCCCGCCGCCGCTGCGCCTCAGCTTCAGCCTCACCCTCGCACTCTCTGGACACCGCGTCGACGCGACGCGACGCGACGTGTACGCAGCGCGCCGAGCTCCCCTAATGCCTTGACATCCTAGATCAAGAGCGCAGGCGCCGCCGCCCGGTCTGACCGACCGACGACTCAAAATGGCGATTTATTTTCCCAATGTCCCCGGATTCACATTTTGCATGTAAGTACCTAGGTAGGTAGTTTAAAATCAAAGATGGCGAACTAAAATTTTACATAAAATCGTATATGGTACAGTTTCGACTGTTTTGGGGATGCTGATTATGGCAATGAGGTTAATTTTAAAATCAATGATGGCGCATTTTTTTTAAACGGCTATAGTGTTTGAACAGTTTGGGGTTGCTGATTATGGAAAAGATAGCGTTTTTTTTTTCATAATTTAGGAAGATCTCCCTGTCCGGTCTGGTGCTGGGGTTCGTCCGATTTATTTATTTTGTGCCGAATTGAAATCATTCTGTTTATTTTGAATTTTATGGGGCATTGTTATGTAATAGGTTAGGTGCCTACTTTATATAATTCGGTGTCCATGCGCGCCATTGACCCGTGACCTCTGATAAGATTATCATATTTACCTACATACTACTTTAAATTGGGCGCCCGCTGAATTAAAAATCTATCAACTTGCAACACTATAATATTTTGATAGACTAGAAATAGCCGCTTACATATTTAAATGTGAACTATCTACCTTCTCTGTAGATAGTAGGTATCTACTGTGAAGAATGCCCAATACCTACTCCTAGGTACCTGACCTACAGGGAAGTCAGCTGAGTGGCTAATTACCTATAGGAAGATACCGATTACCGTCGAAACAGTTACCTATCAATTTTATCGGTCATGTAGGTAAGTACCAAGCGTTCAACTGAATAACCGGACCTCGGACCTAGGTAGGTACGTCGCAATTCTATTGCGCCTTGTTTTGTCAAACACAACTACGTACCTACCTAGATAAGATTCGGTTAAATATTTTTTTATATTAAACGAAGCATAAAAAAACGTGTATTTTGGAAGATTCTATAAATGTGTTGTGGGTACATATGTTATGGAGATAAATTCAAATCTAAAACCAAATAGGTAGATACGCTTTTGACTATTCCGAATCAGATTTCTCCGAATAGTAGGTAGGTATTCGCAGAGAGCGTATCGGCCCAGAGGGACAGGGGATGTAACGTTGTATACGTTGTTCGGCCAAATTGATATCTAGGTGCCTACTATTTGGTGAAAAGAAAATCGTCAGAAAGATCTAGGGTACATCAATAAACAGCGTAAAAAAAAAGTACCTGTGTCCGGTACCTAGCCAGGTACCGGACACAGGTACGGTAGGTACTAGCTCAGTCTATGATCTAGTTGCTCTCGAATGTAGGTATACCGGATAGTGGAGAATTAAAAACAAACACATTCACGAGTGTGGTTCCCAAGATGATAATTTTGATGGGCACGTGCACATGAATGCCTAGGTACATGTATTTGGCACATGCCCACGTTTTGAATAGCAGTTAGCATTCCACATGAGAGCTTGCAATCGCAAGACGATGCAGTGGGTATTTAATGACAGCCCATATTTATCTCCATAACATATGTACCTATAACACATTTATAGAATCTTTCAAAATACACATTTTTTTATGCTTCGTTTAATATAAAAAAACAAGCAATACGGTCGAAACGCATCGCGCGCGGGCGCGGCGACGCGGTGTGCTTGTGGCGGATGGGAGAGGTGGACAAGTGGACAGGTGGACAGGTACTTTATTTATAGTTTGCATAGGTACATACATACAGTGTCGAGATTCGGGCAGTAGTCGGTCGGTCGCCTGGTCGCTGGTTGCAGTCTGTGGTCGGTGCTGATAACGATAACCCGCGACATCCGAACCCCGTCGCCGCCTAACGGCTTTATCGCCTGTTTACAATCAACTCGAGCGGTACTATCTAGTACCTACCAAACTGGCTCCTGTGATCGCGATCGCTCCGATCCACGGAGCGTGCGTGCGTGAGTGTCGTCGCCGCGACCCAGCCCAGTGTCACTCGACTATAGTTTAGTTAGGTAGTTACTAAGTAGGTAACTATGGCAACTATGCGATAATGTAAATTATAGCATGCCAGTAGGTACCTAGCCGCGCCGCCGGCGGCCGGGTGATTCAACTCAGATATGCTCCAAGAGCAACAGCAGGCTCCCAAACTACACAAAATCATAATGCATGCATAGGTAGGTAGGTACATAAAAGAATAAGATAAACTCATTTTATGAAAAAACATGATTACAAAGTTATTAATGAACTGATAGAAGTAACAACTGGTATGATAACATCCCCATTCCCCCCCTTAAAAGTCTTTGTTCTTTGAAGTTCGAAAATAGTTTTTTTTTTACATACTGCTTGACTGACAAGTAGCCGAGGGCCTAAGAAGTTAGTTTGGTTTTGGTTCTTGAAATGATCATGTCTCAACGTCATAGTGGCGCCATCTTGTTTGGTCTTGGCTGAAAGTTACAGTTACATTTGCTGATATTTATGTCAAGCTTATTGTTAAAACAATAATTATGTAGGTAGTTCTAGGTCAGTTTGCAATAGCATAAGGTCAATTGAAGAGTTATTTTTTTTATAATTTTTCATGTCGTCAGCAAAAGCTTGAGTGCTGAAAACATTTATCAATGTCATTTATAAAATTGACATAAAAGCGGCCCCAGAAATGAACCTTGGGGTACTCCGGATGGGATCGGAGAAGAGGCATAACCATTCAAGACAACTGTTTGACACCAGTCCCTGACATAGGAAGTAAACTATCTATGCAGGTTGCAGGTTGCAGGTTTTAGTCAAAGTCAAAGTCAAAATTCATTTATTCAATAAAATCACAAGGACCACTTTGAAACGTCGGTTTTTATCTAGGTGCCTGTTCCTCCGCGACCAAGCCAGGAAAGAAAGGCAAGAAAACAAGGCTGGTTATTCTTTTTAATGATCCTTTTACAAAACAATAGGTTCGAGTTGGAGCATTTTCAATCCCAAGAGTTTTTGTCATCTAAATAATCAGATATTTTATAGTATGCCTTTTTATAAAGCTTTTGTTTAATTACGTTTTTAAATTTGTTAATTGATAATTTTTGTATATCTCTTGGGAGTTTGTTATAAAAGCGTACACCGTGCCCTTTAAACGATTTACCAACTTTATGGAGTCTACAAGTGGCAACAGCGAGTTTATCTTTATTTCTAGTATTAACATTGTGATTATCGCTTTTTTTCTTAAACAAATTAATATTTTTGTGAACATACATCAGATTTTCATAAATGTATTGACAATGGAATGTCATTATATTTATTTCTTTAAACTTTTCGCGAAGTGAAGTAGCTTAGAAAGCAAGATTGAATGGTCTATTCGATCAATAGCCTTACTGTAGTCTGTGTAAATTGCATTAATTTGCCCCCCTCCATCCATGCTAGCTGTTACGACATCAGTAAAAGCGACCAAATTACTCGCAGTCGATCTGCCTCTGAGAAAGCCATGCTGTTGTGGAAAAATATACTTGTTCATGTATTTTTTTCTCAAAAACTTTGACTAATACACTTAGTTTAGAAATAGGTCTATAATTAGTGATGTCACGTTTAGACTCTTTTTTAAGCACTGGTGTGATAGCAGCAGTTTTCCAGATTTTAGGAACTGCCCTTCGCTGATTGATCTTTTGAATAGAAGCGTGAATGGAAAGTCCTCGAATATTACAGTTAAGTATACTGAGCAGGCTTTGACCAGAGTTGGGTGCAAATCATTGGGCCCTGCTGATTTACTGCAGTCAAGCGTTTTTAATAATCTTAATACAAGTCATTCCTCAATTTCAATAGAGCAGATGACAGCGGTAGAGGAAGGTTCAGGGCAGGGCAATGATGAGTCAACACTGCCCGGTAGTAAGGTCGAGGTATACTTTTGGCTGGCTATTGGTATATGCTAAAAGCTATACGCTCCAGATCCGTTCTAACCAAATAATGTCATTCAATAAATGAAGTAGGTAGTTATATTCCGTTCGTCGTCGGTTCGTCTTCAACCGAAGGTACATCAGTCGGTTCGTCGGCTAGGGCTTGCAGAGCGGGTCGGGGACGGGGGCGGGGGCGGGGCGCGGGGGACGAGGGGCGCGCCACGCGGCGCGGTGCAGCGCGGCCGCAGCGACGGCGCCGCTCAGCGGGCCCGCCCAGTACACCTGCAACACGGGACAGGCCCCGGTCAGAACGGGACGAGCTGGGCCAGGGGCGGGGGCGGGGCCGAGTCGAACTCACCCAGTGCCGCTCCCAGTGCGCGGCTGCCAGCGCCGGCCCGAAGCTGCGCGCCGGGTTCATGCTGCCGCCCGACACGCCGCCCTGCAACACACGCGACACGCACGTCAGGACGCGGCGGGGAGGGGGGCGGGGAGAGGAGGTGGGCGGGGGCACGTACCGCGGCGCCGGAGAGCGCGGCGACGACGGCGCCGACACGCAGCGGCCACGTGGAGTCCGCGCCGCGCGCCGCCGCCCGCGCCCTCTCCCACTGCGCGCAGTTGGCGAGCACGAGGCAGGCGCAGCACAGCGCCTCCGCACAGAGCGCCTGCAACAGAGCCGAGGTCATGCTCTCACCGCGGGGAGCGGGCAGCGGGCGGCGAGCAGCGTGAGGGCGGAGCGCGGGTCCCGCAGCGCGGCAGCTCCGAGCGGCGCTCTGTGCGGAGGCGCAGCACAGCGCCTCCGCACAGAGCGCCTGCAACAGAGCCGAGGTCATGCTCTCACCGCGGGGAGCGGGCAGCGGGCGGCGAGCAGCGTGAGGGCGGAGCGCGGGTCCCGCAGCGCGGCAGCTCCGAGCGGCGCTCTGTGCGGAGGCGCAGCACAGCGCCTCCGCACAGAGCGCCTGCAACAGAGCCGAGGTCATGCTCTCACCGCGGGGAGCGGGCAGCGGGCGGCGGGCAGCGTGAGGGCGGAGCGCGGGTCCCGCAGCGCGGCAGCTCCGAGCGGCGCTCTGTGCGGAGGCGCAGCACAGCGCCTCCGCACAGAGCGCCTGCAACAGAGCCGAGGTCATGCTCTCACCGCGGGGAGCGGGCAGCGGGCGGCGAGCAGCGTGAGGGCGGAGCGCGGGTCCCGCAGCGCGGCAGCTCCGAGCGGCGCTCTGTGCGGAGGCGCAGCACAGCGCCTCCGCACAGAGCGCCTGCAACAGAGCCGAGGTCATGCTCTCACCGCGGGGAGCGGGCAGCGGGCGGCGGGCAGCGTGAGGGCGGAGCGCGGGTCCCGCAGCGCGGCAGCTCCGAGCGGCGCTCTGTGCGGAGGCGCAGCACAGCGCCTCCGCACAGAGCGCCTGCAAAGAGCCGAGGTCATGCTCTCACCGCGGGGAGCGGGCAGCGGGCGGCGAGCAGCGTGAGGGCGGAGCGCGGGTCCCGCAGCGCGGCAGCTCCGAGCGGCGCTCTGTGCGGAGGCGCAGCACAGCGCCTCCGCACAGAGCGCCTGCAACAGAGCCGAGGTCATGCTCTCACCGCGGGGAGCGGGCAGCGGGCGGCGAGCAGCGTGAGGGCGGAGCGCGGGTCCCGCAGCGCGGCAGCTCCGAGCGGCGCTCTGTGCGGAGGCGCAGCACAGCGCCTCCGCACAGAGCGCCTGCAACAGAGCCGAGGTCATGCTCTCACCGCGGGGAGCGGGCAGCGGGCGGCGGGCAGCGTGAGGGCGGAGCGCGGCAGCTCCGAGCGGCGCTCTGTGCGGAGGCGCAGCACAGCGCCTCCGCACAGAGCGCCTGCAACAGAGCCGAGGTCATGCTCTCACCGCGGGGAGCGGGCAGCGGGCGGCGGGCAGCGTGAGGGCGGAGCGCGGCAGCTCCGAGCGGCGCTCTGTGCGGAGGCGCAGCACAGCGCCTCCGCACAGAGCGCCTGCAACAGAGCCGAGGTCATGCTCTCACCGCGGGGAGCGGGCAGCGGGCGGCGAGCAGCGTGAGGGCGGAGCGCGGGTCCCGCAGCGCGGCAGCTCCGAGCGGCGCTCTGTGCGGAGGCGCAGCACAGCGCCTCCGCACAGAGCGCCTGCAACAGAGCCGAGGTCATGCTCTCACCGCGGGGAGCGGGCAGCGGGCGGCGAGCAGCGTGAGGGCGGAGCGCGGGTCCCGCAGCGCGGCAGCTCCGAGCGGCGCTCTGTGCGGAGGCGCAGCACAGCGCCTCCGCACAGAGCGCCTGCAACAGAGCCGAGGTCATGCTCTCACCGCGGGGAGCGGGCAGCGGGCGGCGAGCAGCGTGAGGGCGGAGCGCGGGTCCCGCAGCGCGGCAGCTCCGAGCGGCGCTCTGTGCGGAGGCGCAGCACAGCGCCTCCGCACAGAGCGCCTGCAACAGAGCCGAGGTCATGCTCTCACCGCGGGGAGCGGGCAGCGGGCGGCGAAAAGCGTGAGGGCGGAGCGCGGGTCCCGCAGCGCGGCAGCTCCGAGCGGCGCTCTGTGCGGAGGCGCAGCACAGCGCCTCCGCACAGAGCGCCTGCAACAGAGCCGAGGTCATGCTCTCACCGCGGGGAGCGGGCAGCGGGCGGCGAGCAGCGTGAGGGCGGAGCGCGGGTCCCGCAGCGCGGCAGCTCCGAGCGGCGCTCTGTGCGGAGGCGCAGCACAGCGCCTCCGCACAGAGCGCCTGCAACAGAGCCGAGGTCATGCTCTCACCGCGGGGAGCGGGCAGCGGGCGGCGGGCAGCGTGAGGGCGGAGCGCGGCAGCTCCGAGCGGCGCTCTGTGCGGAGGCGCAGCACAGCGCCTCCGCACAGAGCGCCTGCAACAGAGCCGAGGTCATGCTCTCACCGCGGGGAGCGGGCAGCGGGCGGCGGGCAGCGTGAGGGCGGAGCACGGCAGCTCCGAGCGGCGCTCTGTGCGGAGGCGCAGCACAGCGCCTCCGCACAGAGCGCCTGCAACAGAGCCGAGGTCATGCTCTCACCGCGGGGAGCGGGCAGCGGGCGGCGGGCAGCGTGAGGGCGGAGCGCGGGTCCCGCAGCGCGGCAGCTCCGAGCGGCGCTCTGTGCGGAGGCGCAGCACAGCGCCTCCGCACAGAGCGCCTGCAACAGAGCCGAGGTCATGCTCTCACCGCGGGGAGCGGGCAGCGGGCGGCGGGCAGCGTGAGGGCGGAGCGCGGGTCCCGCAGCGCGGCAGCTCCGAGCGGCGCTCTGTGCGGAGGCGCAGCACAGCGCCTCCGCACAGAGCGCCTGCAACAGAGCCGAGGTCATGCTCTCACCGCGGGGAGCGGGCAGCGGGCGGCGGGCAGCGTGAGGGCGGAGCGCGGGTCCCGCAGCGCGGCAGCTCCGAGCGGCGCTCTGTGCGGAGGCGCAGCACAGCGCCTCCGCACAGAGCGCCTGCAACAGAGCCGAGGTCATGCTCTCACCGCGGGGAGCGGGCAGCGGGCGGCGGGCAGCGTGAGGGCGGAGCGCGGGTCCCGCAGCGCGGCAGCTCCGAGCGCGGCGCCCCCGAGCTGCGCAGCCGCCTCGAGCAGAGCGCGGCGCGCCTGCATGCGTCCGCTCAGCAGCGCCGCGAGACTCACGCACGGGTTCAGCTGCGCGCCGGAGATGTCGCCGAAGCACTGCAACCGAACGAACGCATTCATCGTTCGCAGTGGATAGTGGAACGTGGGTCGTGCGTGCTACGTTCTTTATGGTTATTTCTTAGAAAACAGTCAATTTTCTGGGCATGCTCGAGTTCCGTGTTTATAAGTTAATCTTCTGAGTACCTACCTACTTTCCTAATCTTGATACAATAAGCCGGAACCTGAGCGTAAAACCGAGCGATTAAATATTTGTTTAAACTGGTATCTAGATGATTTATTTACGTTAGGATAGCGAGACGCCGCTCACCGTCACCGACCGACTTATACGGACGAAATCGTTTGTTTGAAATGGTATCTGGAGTCCCTGTATTGTTCGTCCATGTAATGCACAACCATGGAAAGTACACCCCTGGAAAGTACAGCCAGTATTACAAACCATTGGTTTCAAATACTTGGTTTGTAATACTGGGCGTACATTCCTGGGCGTGCATTCCCTACACGTGTTGACCTTGTACGGCCAGTTTTGTACAACCCTGGAATGTACAGCCATGGAATACGAACCAATTTCATGCTCTGTTTTCATG
Organism: Perizoma flavofasciatum; assembly: GCA_958496245.1. Classification (NCBI taxonomy): domain Eukaryota; kingdom Metazoa; phylum Arthropoda; class Insecta; order Lepidoptera; family Geometridae; genus Perizoma; species Perizoma flavofasciatum. The sequence continues at coordinate 14,836,360 of OY292425.1, read as the reverse complement.
TGCGAGTGCTATCAAGGGGCAAGTGCTGTGTTGCCATAGTATTTTACGCTATTAGTAAATTAATGTAGCTGTAGTAAGTAGATTAGTTATTTATGTCGGGTTTTTGCAGATGAACTAACCGGTTGGTTTTATTTATTTAAACCCAAGTTTGTTGGATAAAGTTCGGATAGTAATCCTCCTTTTCTGAGTGGTAATAAAAAAAAACCTAATAACCTAACCAGTTGAACATATTAAAACTTGCTCAGTGCAAACGAGGCTCGTTCTCGTCATGCGACTTATTCGCATCGACCAATGAGAGCTCACGGATATGACGAACTCGCGACCAATGAGCGTCGAGAATATTGGTTTGTAATCCGGGGTGTACATTCCAGGGGTGTGCATTACCGTCATGTGTTTAGTTTGTACGGAGCGTATTGTACGACCATGGAAAGCACACCCAGATAATTCAAACCATTTGGTTTGTATTACTGGCTGTACTTTCCAGGGGTGTGCATTCCATGGTTGTGCTTTGCATGGACGTACAATACGGTCTCCCGGTATCTGTACGTGTACGAAATATGTTTATTTGTAAAAAAAAACACCATAATTACCTTTTTTGAAGTTAAGTCTAGCCGTGCAAATTTTCAACGTCAAAAATATGAATACTAATGCCTACAACATATCAATACTCCAAGTCAACTCAATGTTTCACTTTACACTGCAATTAGAATCTACAACGCATTACCTCTGATCATAAATTGTCTCCCATTTCAAAATAGTTTAAAAAATGGCTCCTATCGAACGTTTTCTATGGCTTAGATGAGAAAATGACTTTGCTTTTTGTAAATTTTTCCATGTAATTATATTTTCATAGGCTTTTAGATATTTTTCTCTCGATTTGTTTGGTAGTATATATGACATAGTATATTGTTTATGACAGTTTCTGCGTTTAATTTTACACTTTCTAGTGTTAATATTCCACTTTCACTGCTAGAACTCATATTTTATTCAATTTGTGTGAATCAAAATAAAATTGTCTGTAATATTTTGATAAAAAAAATATAAAAAAACGCATAAGAAGTTCCCGCGGTTTTTTTTATTTTAGTTAACCAATGCCGCGTCGACAGGCGAGCTTTTTTTTATTACCAGCCAGGACTTTATCGAAGCGAAATGCGTTCAAACTTTTTAATTAAATAGTGTTCCAAATTCAAAAGTCATTTCGTCACTGTTATTATGTGCGTCGGAATGACCCATTTTGCTCGCACTTATCGAGGAACCCTTCGCCTCTTTTCGAAAAGATGGGATGAAAAATGTATTGTCGTAGTCATTATTAAACGTATAACCCAACGTATAAGCAATCGATTTCCATACAACATTGCCGGCGCGTTTTTTTTTTCAAAACTGCCACAAGGCGGGCGCTAGTGTCGGGTGGGAGGCCGCTAGCAGCGCCGTGCCGAGGGCCTCCGCACAGCGCATACCTGCACGAGAGCAGCTACGGTGAGCCCCGCCTGCAGCGGCGCAAGGTGCGGCGCGTGTGTCGGGGGGGAGGCCGCTAGCAGCACCAGCAGCGCCGTGCCGAGGGCCTCCGCCCCGAGGACCCGCGCCAGCGACGCCCACGAGTCGCAGCGTCCGCCCGCTGCTCACACAGACACGCATTTCGTTAAACTTTTGAGCATGTCACTTCATTCCTTAAACTAACTTCGTGTTAACAATCTGCATGAAAATATCAGGTGTTTACTTCACTCGCTTCGCAAGATGCGCAGTGTGTCTAGATAAGCGCGAGTGTCGCTTCTCAACTCATAAGTACTTACTAGGTAATACACGAGTGCCTAGTTACAATGAATTTACAAACGTTTAACATTTATTTGGTTAGTTTTTGACGTAAATAGACGTAACTAACCGTGGATGTAGAGGTCGGGGCCGGGGTCCGGCTCAGGCTCAGGGCGGGGCTCCTCCCGCGCCTGGGCCGGAGGAGGTGTCATGAGGCGCTCGGTGCCTGTCTCCACGGTGAGGCGAGTTGAGGCGAGGCGGCGAGGTGTCCGCGAGGAGGCGAGCGAGCGAGTGGCGCGAGGCTGCACTGCGCGCGTACCTTCTGTTTGCTAACAGCAACATTTCCGCACTCCGTCACATGTGGCCGAATAAGGTTCGGCCGCCGCCGTCGGTTGATATTAGCCTCGATTCTGCAGTACACTGACTAAACTAAATTTAAACTGTCGCTCTCTTTTACTAATAGTGCAAGCAAGAAAGAGATAGCTACAATTTTAGTGCTGTCAAATTAGTCAGATTTAAGTTTTCCATACAAATTTAGTCGTGATATCAAAACATGCTGACTATAAACACGAAGAAAAGCGGCACGTTAACTGATTTGACAGCAGCACACAGCACTAAAATTGTAGCTATCTCTTTCTTGTGTACACTATCAGTAAAAGAGAGCGATAGTTTAAATTTAGTTTAGTCAGTGTACTACAGAATCGAGGCTATTATATATAATAAGTTCGAACGTTTGAACGACAATTATTAGTAAATGCCGAAGATACCAATATTTAAATAGCATCACACAGAGGTAGGTACGCGTTTATTTTAGTTTACGTTTACCTACTAGCTGGGTAGGTACTACCTTTTACTTTGTGACGTGCGAGAAATCTGCTAACAGATACTCTACCACACCGAGGGTGTGATATGGTTATGCGAGGTTCACGGACTCGGTCGGTGGCCGGCCTCGCGATGCATGTCAAGGAGCTCCGGGGTCTCCGAAGGAACGCACCGCTTGGCAGAGAGAGCTCCCGATCCTGAAGAGCAGGATCCGCCGACCACTCCTCCAGCGTGTGCATGTCAAGGGGCTGTGGAATCCCGGTCCCACCCACAATGGTGGCATGGCGGTGTCGATTCTCGTGAGAACCTAGGGAGGGAGGTGGGTATCTACTGCTTATCTACGGCTTCGCCCGCGAGCTGTTTCATCTGTACAGTTATTTTTCTCAGGTGTGTTCCTTCTTGTATGAATAAATGTAAGTTTTTTTTTGCAAATAATACGTAATAAAGAAAGTTTTACGTTACATTTCTTGGTAATTTATTAAATTTCATAGAAAAGTGGTAATAAGTTTACCTACCTACCTAGTTTCTAAGTGGCCGTCGTGCTACGTCAGAAATCACTGATAATTACCTACGTGGACGACTCATCGCTAGTCTTCTCTTATTGTCTATATCCACGATTAAGGTCCTTTCTAAATATTGGTATAAGAATTTTTGAAATAGGATGAGTAGTTTCAGACATGACCTCCTCCATCGAAACTTTACCTATTTATAATATTAATGTAGGTAGTTGTAGGCATGTACTTATTTGATAGATATGCATACATATAGGTAGGCACGGAATTTTCGTGCTGTATGTCCGAAATTTAAAAAAGTTCTCAAAAGTATCAATATATTAGTAACAATTTTTTTTTCTAAGATAATTGTTGTTATTTACAATACATGTTATTGAAGAGTTTTTTTTTGTTAATAATTTCTATTGGTTAAACAAGTAGGTACCTACAATAATTTTAGAAATAAGATGTAACGTTGTTTCTGTAAAATACTGATATAATTTAAAGCACAGAAAATATCGATGGCAGAAAGCGGAAATGTTGTATCTCAAAAATTGGCCTAAATGACATAACTTTATTGTTAAGCAAAAAAAGCCGCGTCAAATGGTCTTTGTCTCGTCTTTCTACGATGAAGCTTCTTCAAAAAATCCAATTTCTAGGAATTTTGGCACAGCACTTGGCGAGAACGTCTCACAACATCCGATGCACGGCAGAGTCAAAAAGGGGTTAACTTTTATCCACAGGATAGTAATGAAAAATGCGACCTTTTGAGTGAAGGTGCACAAGCTAACCGCCGGAATCAGTGACCGCTCAGAGCGGAGGCGACACCGCGGTGAGGTGCGCGGGGAATCGGTCCGCGCCGCGCCGGTAGGTTGTACAAAAAATGGGTGACAAGCAAAATTCATCTACCCTATATTTATAACTAGCTGTACCCGCGACTTCGTTCGCGATTGTGATCCCTGCAGATGAATTATTCGCATCTGACCTCAGTTTGTCTGATATAAAGCAACGCTGTAGTCATTTTACTTTGGATTTGAAAACTCCCAGGTTGTACTTCTCAGAAGACTCGTGATAAAAAAATAAAGATATCACGTGATGTACCTACACACAAAAAAAACATACAGACAAATTGAAAAAACTCCTTTTTTGAAGTCGGCTGATAATAATTAAATTGTGATATAAGCGATAGTTACCTACGCTTGCAGTCTCTTGTTTACGGTTTCTATCCTGCAGGCACTCTAATAGCATCAGATCCTCACGCGCCCACGTTATCTTGCCTATTCTTTCGAAGAAAAAACAAAATAAAAGTCGCCCGCAAAAAATGTTTTTGCTAGTCGTGATTCCATGAGATGATGATGTTTTGGTCCCAGTCCCAGTCCCAGCTACCTCCTCAGCGTACACTTCAAAGTGCGCTATAAATCTTACGCCAGCTTAAGCTGAGACGTGAACTCGAAGCTTCCTATATATTCTAGGTTGTGTATAATGAATGATCGTTTAGCAATATCTGATTCCTTCGGAGTGGTTCGACTTGACATATGCCTTATCCATTATGCCTATACGATAAAATACGACTACCAGCTTAAGATGAGCCGTACGTTCAAAGGTTCCTGTACGTTTCGGGTTTCAAGTTATTTGGACCTATTACTGAGGCCTGTGATGTCTGTAACTTCTGAACTACAAACCTGATGACCTTGAAATATTTACAGGACAATCTTGAGAGTACTTCCTTTCTAACAAAAAAAGAATGAATGAAATCGGACTACGCGTTAATGAATGACAACTAAGTACACATTTTGACTTTCATCCCCTCTCCCAAGGGAACCCTGCTGAATTTCGGGATAAAAAGTATCCTAAGTCCTACCCTATAGTATGAACGCAAATCATGCCAAGTTTCATTTGAATTCATTCAGTAGTTTCGGCGCCATGCGTGATTAAGGTTCAGACAGAAAGACAGACAGATAGACAATTTTTTTTTTTTCAAAATAACTTCAATGTACATAATTTGACCTGTTTCATTCGTATTATAGTATAGATAGATGAGCAAAGATCCAACAACAGTAAATACAAAATAAATTATAAATCAAAATATGATTAGATGGAGTCATCATGACCCGCATCCACCGGTTTTGTATAGGGGTCTGTCTGGTCGCGCAAAAATCATCTGTAGAATGCCGTCGCTACTGCCTCTGTCTCGCGCACGCTGGAGTAGGGAAGCTACTTTTTTTTACGCATAATCGTATGAAAGCCGTCCGTGCGCGCCTCCGCTAACATCCCTGATGCGCTGCTAAAGCGAGGCGGCGAGGCATCGGCATCCTGAAGAAGTCGTCGTACTGGACTCGCAGAGAGCTGGCAGCCCGCTGACTGTGATTTAGCCATAGTAGAAAGACTGGCAGTAGGCCTCGAAAAGAGTGATTTTAACTTCCCTCGAGCAGCGAGCGAACTTGCAAGCGAGCATGTTTCCCCTGACCGCGAGCTCTCTGCGTTCCCCTTCCATGTCCGCATCATCCTCAAGATCCTCGTCGCAAGTTCACAGTATGCCCCCTCACCGGCCGCCGAGCCGCGCCATCGACCGTAATAGGCGGAACATGAACCGGTCAAACTTTCTCACTCTCGAATACGAGAACTTCGCTCTCATCGGAGTCGACCCGAGTCCATGTTCCGTCGCATACGCTTCACGAATCGCGACCGGTTCGCGGATCGAATCCACCGACGCGACGGTCCCGGCGGCACCGGACGAGCGCCGCCGAGCTCGCCGATGAGATCGAGGTGAAACATAACAACGAAGAAACGTTCGAGCCGGCGGGAAAAAAACAATTTTCTTTCTCGTTCTCGTCGGGGGTGTCGGCGGAGCGACGACGGCAGGCGGGTATCCAGCGGAGGTAGCTCGGAGCGTCCATCTTTCCCGGCGGGAGACACGGTCGTTCTCCGATCCGGTCGCATCGCCGGTTCGAGTCTCGCGCGAACATCGAGAAACGTCAACGAGCAGCGGAGACGCTTCCGGAGGGAACGAACGGAATGAAACGAAAGGGGAGTAATATGATGCGTTTATTAGAGATGAGCTTGTAGACTAATGCACGGGTCCTCCCTGCGCGTGCGCGGCGTGTGCGAGGGGCGCGAGGGGTGTGAGGGGTGCGAGGGGTGCGAGGGTGTGGGCGGGGTGGGCGGGGTGAGGCGGCAGGCGGGCGAGCAGCGCGGCGTCGAGGTCGCGGCGTCGCTGGGAGAGGCGCGCGTGCAGGTACCGCGCCGCGCCCTCGCCGGCCCACGCGCCGCCCCACACCGCGCCGCGACGCTCCGTCTCCGTCGCACCCGCCGCCTCCGCCGCCTCCGTCTCGCCTCCGCCGCCCATCGTCTGCAACACGCGCATCTATCGCTATACGACCGGCTCGAAAACCCGAAGCGAGCGATGTCCGGACGGACCTCTCGTTCGTCTCTCGTTTATGAATATTCTGAAACGGTACGCAGCGACCGAACGCCGCTCCGTTCGTCGGATTCGTTTCGGATCCAGCGGAAGGAAACAGAACACCGTTTAAAAATGTATGAATAAGCATCGATGTGGCGATGCTCGGACGCGAGGTCGGTACCTTGAGGTCTCGGGACTGGCTGAGCAGCCACTTCTGGATGAACTGCTGCGGGTCCTTGCTGAAACTGAGGAAGAACTCGCGGTTCGTCTTCAGCTGGTTGATGGTGTCCACCTGCGGACGACGAGCGGAAAGTTATCGACCGCTACCGTTATATACTCATTCTCCCCTAGCTTCGAGCCGGACGGAGGAACCGCTCTTGAAGTTGAATCTTAGATTCCTGCTGTTGCATCATGATTGCATGATTCGGGGTGTGCTGTACCTGATTGTTTATCATCACGATGAACGATCAAGTACAGCACAAAAAATTACACATTTTAATTATACCAAAAAATATTATTTTTAAATCTTTGATTTTTGACGTTTAATAATCAATAGCAGTTTCCTCCTCTGGCCCGCATCAGGTCAGACATGCTCTGGATTATGCTTTCGATGTCCACTTGCTGTATGACATCGAAGCTGATCGAGCATTTGTGGGGGGTTGGAACAGAATTCGATCTTACTTTTGAGCATGCCCCGAATGTGTTCTACTGGTTTAAATCCGGGCTAAGGTAATCATCCACGCATAGTGCGACCGCGATGCGGGGACGTACCTACGTCTTCAGCTCCGAAGCCATACAACAAGTGGACATCGAAAACATAATCCAAAGCATGCCAGACCGGATGCAGGCTCGAGGAGGAAACAACCGCTATTAAAATGTCTCAAAGATTTTTTTACAATTTAAATGTGTTTCACAAGTGTAAAATTCTTGATTAATGTTCGATAAAAAAAACAGAAGTTGAGGAGTGCTGTAATTGTTTAAACTCATTAAAAAGTTATCAAACCTTAAAAAATACTACTCTTTACCAAACCTAACCTTGATTTTATTCTACAAAATTTCCGACTTCTGAGCATCGCCTCCTTATCACTTGTTTTGGGAATAAAGTGTACACCGTTTTCACCGTTCCTCTGATCATAGTTATTTATTTCTATTCGAAAACCACTCAAAATAAACACGCAGGATAATAAAAAAGGATTTTCGATGTCAAAGCCATAGGGGATATTGTTATTGAGATCAGAAGAAAGATCATTGTGAAGCGTCGCCTTATGAACTGCGATGTGGATTTGTTCACATGTTCGTTGCCGACGAACGTCGGAACAGCTGAATCGATTTCGATGGTCATGAACCGGCTACTGTCGATCTGGAAGTTGGGGATCGGAAGCTAGTAGGTATGTACGGTAGAAAGCGCTAGTTAATAGTTACCGTCTCGTGTATCTTAGAGTCGAGCCCCTGGATCTCCTGCTGGTTGGCGGTGCTCAGCAGGAAGCTGTTCATCTGCGTCTTGAGAGTGTCGTCCACCTGCACACAGCACGGGTTATCGGTTGAAGTGGGAGGAGCGGTGAGTCGTGGGGTGAGCAGCGGACGGGCTAAGGTCATATAATCACCTCGACGTCGATGTCGTAGCAGGCGGTCTGCTTGGCGTCGTGCGGCGGCTCCACGGCGATGACGTGGTTGATGACGATGGGATCGGGCGCATGCAGCAAGGCGCCGAGCCGCGCCGGCACCTCTGCCAGCTTCAGGCGCGGAGCCCCGAAGATCTGCTCGAGGTACTTGTCGCAGCGCAGGTACTCCCGCTCGTGCGGCTCCTGCAGCCGATGCGTCTTCACGTACTGCCAGAGTGCGTTCACGATGACGGGCCTCGCCTGCGTGTGGACGCCCAGCAGCCGCGCCAGGCGCTGGTCCAGCTTGAACTGCAGCGGCTGGTAGTCCAGCAGCAGCAGGATGGTGCAGCGTACGTTCTTGTAGCCGGGTCGCTTCACCTGGAACCCGTCCGTCTCCTGCGTGCTCAGCGTGCGATGCCACTCCACCAGGTGGTTGTCCGGCCCGTACAGCTCCTTGTCCAGCTCTATCACCAGCGACTTGAAGAACGACGAGAACTTGCGCTTCACCTGCGAACGAGGCCAGACCGGGTCGGTGCCGGCGCCGCTCCCCGCGCCCGCAGCGCCCCCGGCGCCCTCACTCACCTTGTTGGGGTCGCTTTTGGAGTCGTCCAGCAGACGACCCTCCACACGCAGCTCCCACGACGGCACTGCAGCGTCGCCCGTGCCTGAAACCGACCGGAGAGCCGCGCTCAATGCCTATCGACCTCCACCTCGCCCCGACCCTCGATCCTCACCCGACCGCTCACCCGGGTAGAAGGTGTTCGAGATGAAGATGCGCAGCTTGCGCTTCTGCTTCATCGGCCGCTTGAGCGCCTCCTGGATATCGAGGCGCTTGCGCATGATGGTGGCGTCCAGCTTGCGCTCGAACGCCAGCAGATCCATGTAGGCCTGCGACTCCGGAACGAGGTCGCGGACCTTCTGCGGCAAGATCTTGTCGGCGAGACGCTTCTTGCGCTTGCCGGCCGCGCCCGCGCCGCCGTACGCCTCGCTGTAACACCGACAAGTGCCGTCAGTCAGTCAGTACCCAGCGCCGAGGCACGCCACACGCTAGGAGCGGATACTCACGGGTTGTAGACTTGCAGAGGCTTGTGCAGCGGCGGCAGCGGCGCGGGCGCGGGGCGCTTGGCACCGGGCGGGGCGGGGGGCGGCGCGGCGCGGGGCGGAGGAGTGGACGCCGCCCCCGGGACGCCCGCACCGTACGACGGCCGCGCTCCCCCCGCTCCTCCGCCCCCCACGCCCCCCGTTGGTGGTGGCGTGAACCCGCTGCGAGCCTGAAATGCAAATGTTTCCCTTTAAACTAGATTATGTCACCTGCTTCGATGGCGCGGTACATTACTGTCATGTTATCATCTATAGAACTGTTCTAATTTTGTTAGTTTCATATAAAGTAGATTTATGTAGGTTTTGACAAGCTCACTTTTCATACAGCTCCCCAGCTGAATATACGATTCTCATCTAAATAATGTGTTTTCTATTGATACTTACTCACCAATTACCACCATTGACCAGGCCACAAACTAAATACCTGTCCGGATGACCTGTACCAAATAATTGGTCAGCCCCATAATTTCAGAAACAAAAAAGGAAACATTTAGATGAAATTGCCATGAATTCCATGCGAGTGCGACACATTCATGAAAGGAACTACTGTGAGGTGAACTCAATACTTTCACTCAATGCTAAAATAACTACCTATGTGTTATTAAATTCACTTTGCCTGAGTGAATATTATGTACTAGTCTCTGCCTGTAGCTTCACTCGCGTGGTACCTGGATAAAAAGTAGCCTATGTGTTATTCTGATGTATAAGCTCTATTACTGGTAAGGTTTCATCAAAATCCATTGAAAGAGTAACTAACATCCATCCTCACAAACTTTCACATTTATAATAGTTGTAGGAAGGATATACCAACACAAATACTACACAATACAGATACCAACATTACATTAAATAGAGAAACATCTAATATTGTAGATTTAGTTCTCTTTTTATAACTCACTATTAATACAAAATTGCTATTTGATTGCCATTGTCCCTAGGTAGGTAGGTATTTGTAAATTTTATATGCCTGTATTGGTAGAATTTTAGTGGAACACTCTTTTCAACAACAAGCCCGAAGTTTATGTATCTGTATGAAATTCTAACAAAGGAAATATTTGTTTTTCAATGAAGTCCACAAATAGAAGCACTTGCAAGTTGATTAAGTTCTGCTGCATATGCAGTTAGGAAAATAAAATTAGTCAGAATTAGAACAATTCAAAGTATATAAATATGAATGAGGAGGAAACAGATTGCATGTATAATTTTAGGATTACCATTAAAAAGTACCCATAGTTTAACCCAGGTGAACTGAGGTGGACTACAAGAAAGAAATAGTGCCCATGTTTACCGAGGTGAACCGAGCAAGTGGACCACAACCTCTTCCCACAAAAATGTATAACATATTATGTGATTATGATTATGGTACCTATTTGATTTTACATATGCCCCACACATCCGCAGCTGCTGGCTACATGAACAATTGAATTTTAACCGTTAGAGGGGAAAACAGGTTATTCAGTTTAAAAACTTTGAGGGGCATTAGGGTTTTTTTTTATTCTCAAAGTGGGCGGTGGGATAAATAAATGATATCAATGGTGAATAGTAGGTAGGTATAATACAAAACAAATGTCAATAATCATACAAAATGTCCAAAATTATAATAAATAAATAAATAAAAATAAATAATGCTGGACAATCCACACAGCATCATCTAGCCCCAAGCTAAGCAGAGCTTGTGTTATGGGTACTAGATGACTGATATACTTAATACAATACATTACATAGATAGATAGATATTTTTTTTATTATACATAGAAAATACCCAGAACACCCGGAACAAATATTTGCAGATCGTACAAACATTTGTCCCAGAGCGGGAATCGAACCCGCAACCTCCTGTGTAGCAGGCGGACCTTCGCCCACCGCGCCACATCGGTCGTCAATACTATAATATCACAAAGTACGTAGTTAAATAATCAATGTCAAAGCAGGTTAAGTTCTGGGATATTCTTACAGATCAGTAGTGCAGCATATTTTGTTAGTTAAAAATGGAGTAAGAGAATGATATATATATACATGTATACTTGTGCATTGTGAATTGCAGGTACCTACTCATCTTCTTTGGAATGTATTGATTATGAATATTGTGTAGATGTTGCAAGTACAGGTGGTGTTAGCAACATGTTGTCATATTCAATGCTAACACCATGTGTATCAATGTAGCTCATTTGCCTTTAAATTAAGAGTAACTGTGAAATGAGTGAGTCGTAACATTACTTACTGGGAAGTTAGGTCCTGGGTACGGCCTCGGCGGCATCGGAGCGCCCTGAGGCAGCGGCGCGGGGCCGGATCCGGGTCCCGCTGGCGCTGGGTAGCGCTGCGGAGGCATGGGACCCGGAGGCGCCGTAGCGCCCGGCCCCGGCCCGCCGCCGGCACCTCCAGGGAAACGCTGAGCCATGTGTTGTGCTAGGCTTTTACTAACTTTCAACCTGATTAGGTTCTTCAGATCACTTGCTTTCAGTTGAGAATGTAATGTAACGGCTTGCTTGGCATATACAAATTGACGCTCTCAGATTATAAATTACTGTACTCGTACATAACATAGCATCTTAAATTTCCTTATTTAATAGTTTTTTATGCTCGTAAAAATCTAAAAATTCAAGTAAGCACGCAACGTACAACAAACAAACCAAACCAAACCAAACTAGTCCATGAGTCCACAGACTTACTAGGGAAACAGTCAAACCAACGGCCGCGGCTATTTCAATTCATTTTATGTTGGACGTTGGCTGTACACTTTTGATTTTCCATGCAAAAAGTAGCAATGTAACCAAACAAAAGGACACGATGCTCTTTTGGAAAACAGATAACTTTTTAACAAGTGTCTGAAATTCGTTGGTACCTAATGAAGACTTTACATAATCATATTTATTTGAAAGTTTATCAAGTAGCGATCACGAACCAGACGACCGCCGCGCCCCCCGCGTAGATAGATCGATGATATTGTTAAGGTTGTGGGAAGTAAGTGGAAGGAGAAGGAGGTGGAGGTGGAGGTGGTAGCTTGTCATGGAACTCTTTGAAGGAGGCCTATCTCAGGAATGAACAGGCAGATTAGTGATGATGATGATTATATTTATGAAACAAAGCTATTTTCCATAATTATGACGTTTGATCTTGATAGGCATGACTTTTTCTTATAAAGACGAGGTTTTATTGAATGCTAGTGATTATATTATTAGGTACAGTAAACCACAATTTCATAGACGGCTACTGGTACTTTATTTTACTTATTTTTAGAATAAAACTGCTTATACTAGGCAATAATGTCAAGTCACAACAGTTTGAAATCTTTTGTGCGCTAAGTCCGGACTTCCCATCTTTTGACCTTTAGGTGTTTCTTGTTTGTTGTCAAATTCGAATGTGCTTTTCTTTACGCATTTATTAAAACAATATAAAAATCCACGTCACGTTATTTTATTTTTTTGACAATTATAATTTGTTAATTTTGAGCGTTCTATTCAGGGAAAATGGGTTCTAAATGTGAAATTGAAATAGCACGGCCCAAACATAGTAATACGTAGCACCTATCTAGTACAGACTAGGTAGGTACTGTAGTTCAAAAGTATGTCTTTTTAGATGTGGTACATACATACTAAAGTCTAATTTTCACTTCCTGATCATGGCTTGTCAGTCTATTTGTTACAGTTTGCTGATAAACATTTTACTTATCCCATCCTATCCTATCCTACTAATAATAATATAAAAGTGAAAGTTTGTGAGGATGGATGTTTGCTACTCGTTCACGCAAAAAATACTAAACGGAATTTGATGAAACTTTTCATTAATATAGCTAATACATCAGAATAACATATAGGATACTTTTTATCCGGTTACCACGCGGGCGAAGCCGTGGGTAGAAGCTAGTATAATACATGTTAAAGTTAAATGAAACGAAATAAAAAAACGGACACTGACAGAATTGTGACATCTAGCTATAGAAGCCATAATTAAGAATTTGAAGTTGACTTATGTGTAATTTAGCTTGACGTTGACAATTACTCAAGTATGCTTCATTCATTTAAAAAAATGGGTAAATATGAATTGGAAGGCAAGACACTATGCATGTACCCCCGTGTTTCTTGCCAAGCTCCGTATTAGGGATCTCTCTCTGTGTGAGTGTGGTCTCGATGAAGTAATAGTAGATCATATCTTATTTAGTTGTCAAAATTTACGGAGTTCACTATAATAATATCATCCTTCCAGAGATTCCTCGTCCCACCTCCTTTAAATGTCTCCTCGCCTTTGTGTTTTCCCCCTTTGTAAATATTTTATGTAAATTTATTGAGAAAAATAAAACTGTAGAAAACTGTTTATTTATTTAGGTACCTATATATATTTTTTAAAAAGTAGTATTGTGTTGTCATCTGATGTAATTATTTTGCTTGGATGTAATCAATGGGCTGAATATTTTACACCACTGTCCTTTCTTCTCACCACCGGTCATTCTCCTTCGTGTAAAGGCCTAACTTGCAACGTGACATTGGTGAAATTGCGGACCCCTTAACCCGCAAAGGCAATAAACAAAGAATTGAATTGAATTGACAAGACACGTTGACAGTTTGACACGTTGAGCAAGACACCCCCTATTTTATGGTTCCGAAGCGATGACATGGATTAGAATATAGGTACTTTATCATACCTACCTTTCAATCGATAGCTATGTGCTAGCTAGCACAGTGTATGTCTTTGAGATATGTTTAGCTACAGACTTACTAGGGATGCTAACGCATAATAGGAGAGTGAGGGGAAATCATAAACATGCATTCAAAGATTTAAAATAAGAAGCCCGCCCTTTTCCGAAAAAACGTTGATTCTTATTGGGTAAATAGGTACGTTAATCGGTAACGGTTCCTAAACTTTCAAGGCAACGGAACACTCAACAAAGCATGTACTTAGTTTATGTAGTTCCCATAACACAAGCTTTGCTTAGATACTTTGAGACTTTGTGAATTATTATTATTATTAACAAAGCCTTTTATTTTATGGAACCCCACATCAAATGATTATAAATCACAAAAAAAACACAGTAATTTTAAAAACAACAAAAACCTGTTTTAGAAATATTTTCTAAGTGATACATTTAATATGTGAAGAATAGAACTGTTTCACTGTTTCATTAATAAAAGTTCGATATTATACCCGAAATTTGTATGCGCATGTCTGGGCCAGCATCCAATCTCGAACTATATTTCGAATAGGTACTCAAATTCTCGTGAATTACGATTGTGGGTTTTTATCATATATATTTTTTTGGAATTATTTAATTCCTATCTGTGGAATTCTGTAACAACTAATAATATAACGATTATATATTCAATGATTCTAAGTAAATGTAATTTCGCGAAACGTTGGTGACTTTTTGCTTTAGGAATCGCTGGTGTTGTCTTACTACTATTTTTTACTAGTTGTTGCCCGCGGCTTCGCCCGCGTGGTATGTTAATAAAAGTAGCATATGACCGTCTCCAGGCTTCAAACTATCTCCACCAACTTTTGAATGAATCGAACCAAGGATTACAATTTATACAAAGTTTAGAACTCAATTGCACACCCCAAAGGGTAATTAAAAAAAATATATATACATGTTTCATTATTTACTTTAAAGTTTATTTGTACAGAGTTTTGAGCGAATCAAACAATTTTTTTTTCATGGAAACTTTACCGCCCCATTTAATCCCCTCAGGGGTCGATTTTCGAAAATCAAATTAAGTGTTATTCCAGATCCTAAACTATCTATATTCCAAATTTCTTCAAAATCGGTTTTCGTGGTAACAAACATTCACATACACACACACACACACAGACTTTCGCATTTATTATATTAGTAGGATTCGCATTACTTTAGTGGTGTATTTTCAATGATTCACCTATCACCACAGAGGTTCAAGATTTGTCAGAGGGTCATGTAACGCAGCATTCTCGGCTACAAACGTATCGTCCGACCGAGTATACGGAACATCATGCTACATCCGATGGCTGCAATCACCGATGTCGGAAGTAAAACAGCTAAACTCAAATGGGAGAGCGAGTGGGAAAGGGCGGCGGCGCCGGCGGGCCACGTCAGCTGAATGTAGCCCGAGGAGTGAGCAAACACAGTTAACATCTTGCCTGCCTGAAGATGCAAGGTGCGACGTCGCCTTAAAAAATAGACAATTATATCCCAAATTAACTCAATCAATGACACCTGTATCATATGAACGGTCGATTCAACTATAGGTACTCTGATTTTTAATTCGGTGGTAAAAATTTAAACAAAGGTAATAAAATACAGCAGAATTATCATATGTGTGGAAAGAAATAAAACCAGAGTAAAATAATATCTTCGATGTAGTAGGGAACTCGGTTAGGTACGTCAAAATAATATGTAAGATATTTTGGTTCTAGCCGAAACTTGTAAAAGTATAAAAGAGGTATAATTTTGGCTTATTTTAGCTGTGGTAATTTTGTTTATTACAAATATATTATAAAAGGAAATATTTTTCTTGGATGAATATTTTTTGAAATCGGTCACATTCTGGTGTACTGAAAGTTTTGGCATTGGTATTAAGTACACATTTGGTTCATTAGTTCGTTATCGAATGCGCTTCTCGTTCTCGTTCTGTTTTGTAAACTTGTTATTGCATTGATAAAGTTATTATTATTTTTATTATTGTAATGGATCCTCTGCTGGAGGTAGGGGCGTCAGTCTCCGCCACCAGCTGCAGGAACGTAGGCCCAGGTAAAGGGGTATGTTGTAAGAAATAATAAAACATTTAAAATGAATGAATTAAAGCAATTACTAAAATAATGAAGGTTTGAGAAAGGTGACACCGCAGAAATGGGGAAACTCTTTATGCCATACAATAAAAGTGGAAGATGAAATGTGTCAACTGAACCACATCATCGATCATGTCAGCGATAGCTTTATAATAAATCCAAATGAACTAAATTCTGAATCTGACAACAGCAGTGCAGATATGTCCGACTGAACTTTTTATGATGAAGCCCCAGAAGAGAGGTTTTTGTTAAATAAAAATAATTTAACTAATTAAATAAAATAAACAAATGTATTTTTATATTTTATGTCATATCAGCCATTGTCTATCGACTTTTCACCGCACAAGCAATTAGTAATCTCTATCTATGTGTTTTGCTTTCCTGGAATGTTTTGATATGACACTTTGACAGTGACATATCTTGACATTTGTTTGTTTAAATTTTTGGCACCAAATTAAAAATCAGAGTTTATATAGTTCGTTTATTCAACGATCATCTTTAATTCATGTTACTCCTTTTCCAGGTTGTAGGTAAGGTACTTATACTAAATGATTGTTTGGAGTAGGTACTATGTACCACCGCCTTCCAACCTCCTATGGTACTATGATAGAGAGGATTGAAGCCTGAAGCTCCAAGAGATGGGCATTGATTATGTCCGTGGCCGGCGTGAATATGTTGATAAGTATAAAATGTAAATTTTAAAGCTATTTTAAAGTTTGACCTCTTCTGGTAAATCGGTTATTAGTTAACCCTGGATGTCAGAGTGGTTTTGGGGGTTATATTATGCTATCTTTCAAATATTTACTAGATATTATCGAAATTCCTTGAAGTTTTCATAATAATGGACTTATCAACTCGTTCACCGACGAGTAATCAAGTTATTCACCGAGATGTTAAATTATTCACAACAGTTATCAACTGAGTAAGTTGATAACTGTTGTGAATATATTCTGCAATGTGACCACCAATAAGTAAACAATGTTATTTTTATGGAAAATAGAAAGGTACCTATATAATTTTAAATTTCAGCTGTAACTATTATTATCCTAGTTTTCCTAATCGTAGTTTAAATAATATAAATTACCTACCTAATATTGTTCTAGCTAAACGATTTGCAAAATAAAACACCATGAGACAAACAACTTAAAAAAATTGGTAAATAGTGAATAAAAATTATGTTAAAGTTATTAAATTAAAGTTTATTATCTTACTTTATAAGATAATAAACGTTCATACATTGTTATTTTCGATGTCAAAGTTAAGTCAAAATTGATTTATTCAAATCACAAGGATAACATAAACGTCGATTTCATTTACTGCCTGTTCCTCCACGACCAAGCCAGGAAAGAAAGGCAAAAATAAGTCTGGTTATTCTTTTTGAAGATCATTTTACAAAACAATACCTACATTTTTTTTCGAGTTGAAGCATTTTCCATCCCAAGAGTTTTTATCGTCTAAATAATCAGATATTTTGTAATATGCCGTTTTATATATTTTTTTGTAAATTTGTTAATTGTCAATTTTTGTATATCTTTTGGGAGATTGTTATAGAAGCGTACACCTTGCCTTTTAAACGATTAACTTACTTTATGTATTCTAAAAGTGGCAACAGCGTGTTTATCTATTAAATATATTTTTCATATCATAATTCTGGTATTAACATTGTAATTATCGTTATTTTCTTAAACAAATTAATATTTTTGTCAACATAGATCAGATTGTCATAGATGTATTGACAAGGATGTCATTATTTTTATTTCTTAAACTTTTGGGGCCCATATCTATTATAAATTACTCTTACAGTCCTCTTCTGCAGCACAAACACGGTATTTATATCTGCAGCACTCCTCCACATTACCTAGGATGATACCTAAGAATACGGTGGTGTCCACAAGAGACACTCTTCATCTTAGATTTAATTTTTTCTTTAACTTTTGTAACATTACGTAGTATAAATCTAATACACTTTGTTTTCTTTTCATTTAGAAGAAGATTGTTTACATTTAACCATTTTACAACCTTAGAGATAACATTGTTTACGTAGTTAAAATCGTTAAAAAAGTATCCTCTAGCAATTATGTCTTCTTACCTATCTTCTAAATCAGGATTGACTTCATGTGGGTCAACGGATGCATGAACAGTTTTTATTCTGACTTAGAGCTCCTTGAAAGCATCGTCCACCAGCTCAAGTAGATTCATTAAGTCTTTATTTCTACATTTATTGGTAATGAATCAAAATCAAAGTCAAATTTCATTTATTCATTAAAATCACAAGGATCACTTTGAAACGTGTGTCGGTTTTATCTACTGCCTGTTCTTCCGCGACCAAGCCAGGAAAGAAAAGCAAGAAAACAAGGCTGGTTGTTCTTTTTAATGATCCTATTACA
Organism: Perizoma flavofasciatum; assembly: GCA_958496245.1. NCBI lineage: Eukaryota > Metazoa > Arthropoda > Insecta > Lepidoptera > Geometridae > Perizoma > Perizoma flavofasciatum. Next base: position 14,818,056 of record OY292425.1, on the reverse strand, counting down.
AAACAATAGGTACCTACATCTAACTAGGTAACTATCGAGTTGGAACATTTTCGATCCTAAGAGTTTTCATCATCTAAATAATCAGATATTTTATAGTATACCTTTTTATAAAGTTTTTGTTTAATGACGTTTTTAAATTGGTTAATTATCAATTTTTGTATATCTCTTGGCAGTTTGTTATAAAGCTTTAAACGATTTACTAACTTTATGGAGTCTACATGTGACAACAGCGAGTTTATCTTTATTTCTAGTATTAACATTGTGATTATCCATTTTTTTTAAACAGATTAATATTTTTGTGAACATTCGAGATTTGGCTTAATCCTAATCAATCAATTGTATTTTATCCTCATTTTAAATTTTATTGACTAAAAAGGTCTGTCCAGATTTTCTTTGAACTGTATTTTGCCTATACAGTTTTTACTATAATATTGTAGCCATTTATTTTTTTGCCACAGAAATTTCTGTTCTTTATCATTCAGTTTTTAACGGAAAAGGGTCCTTTCTACGATTTAATCTCTATATGCATGTTAACAAGTTACATAAAATAATAATACCGTTACTTATCATCTCAACGTATAAACAAATAAACAAATAAACAATAATACTTCGGTCGGTTGTAACTTGACATCTCAGTATTTCAATATTTAAGCAAAAATACTTAGGTTGGCCATAACATGACATCTCAATTTGTCAAGTTAAAATTAGTGCTTATGGAAAACGTTTACATGTACAAGTAGAGATATCAAATATTCTAGATGCTGAGTGTAACTTGATAAAACGAAATATACATTTCCGTTTATAAAAAAAGTTAATGACAAGTGCTGCTGTCAAGTTAAACATGCCAAAATGCAAGATGTCAACATAGTTCCAAAGGCGATTACTCTATAAATAATGTATGCTTAGGGCTGTCAATTTTTTCATATAACTATAGAAGTCTCTAGGAAGCGTTTAAGCCGATAAAAAATATCTGCAAGTCGAGATGTCAACGTATTCACGCCAGGCACGGATGTGGCCTATCCTCCTGAGGCCCTCTGGTATCGCCTACGATATTTCTACAACACATATATATTTTTTAAAGCCATAATATTGGGTGGTATTTCTTTATTCCATTTACAATTCAGCGAGTTGAGTGGAGCCTCAAGGTTCAAGGTATCATCGGTAGGAATCAGGATGCTGTTAAACGTGAGCTGCCAAGAAAAAAACAGACTTTTAATGGACTTAGCGAAGCAATTAATTGCTCTACGACGGCGAAGTGCCGGTTGGGCTATAATGATCTGGCCCTAACATAATAATGTCTTTCTCGCAACAATTCTCGCCAAAGCACAAGATCAAATTTGCCTCAAATACCAAACAGTCCGTCTTCGTTATCACAAGAAATAACAGGCCTGTGGCCCTCATTCTTCACACTCGGAAAAGGCTTGTAAAAGCCCTAATTATTTTTATTAATTAACTCTTTATTGCACATTTAATTAAAAGTGAAAAATAGGCGAGCTTAATGCTAAAGCATTTTCTATCAGCCAAACCAATTTGTAGTGATTGGCGGTAAGCGTTCTAAAAATTTTTATGAACTTGGCGCCGACTGTCGACTAGTGTCGACAGCCGATGGACGTCTCCCAGTGGCACTTGTCATTGACGAGAGGATTAAAACGTGAAACTGTACCTACTAGCCAGTGTGCGTAAAAACCGATCGATATTATTTTGAAACCGATCAAATACCGGTTATCTGGGTGTAGGGTCATAAAATATACAGAATGTTAAGACCTACGATGGAGGGTTCCATTATTATTAGGCATTGGGATTGAGATTTTCCCCCATTTTGCTAAAACACATTTATACAAGTCCCCAAAACTAAAGATCACACTGTTCCGATAATATTTAGACTCAGGGTTCCATTATCTCTCATCTCTCTACTAATATTTATTTTAGCCTAATTCTATAGTCTCGTCCATTCTCCCCAACCTGGGGCTGATCTACACAGCAACGAACCTCTCGTCGACGTGTCCGTTGACATGTCATGTCAACGGACACGTCGAAAGTGTCAGCGTTCGTCCTGTCGTGTCGGTCTCGTTGGCTTCGTGCCATGCAACTCGAAACTGGACGGTGGTGTGCAGACAAGTGGACGGATAGACAGGCAGGACAGTAGGTACAGCGCAGCAGAGGGCGGCACGGGGTGCGGGGTGCTGGGTGCGGGGCGCGGGGCGCGGGGAGCCGGCGTGGGGCGTGGGGCGCGGCGCTTCGCCTCGCCGCCAGTCCGCGGCCGGCGCTCGACAGGCCGACACGTGCGCGCGGGTTCCCGGCCGAGCCTCCTCGCGTCCACGCCGCGCCGAGGACCGTACTTCGCGCTGCGGTTTCACTTCGGACGGCCGATCGGCGGAGCTACGAACGGAGTGGCGGTTCGCATCTTACCGGGCAGCATTAGAGTTCCATAATATATTTCTAATACTGTCAGGTAAAGATGTCGTCCGCGCTCCACTTTCTACGTTCTGCGAGGGATGATCTGGTCCATCGGAAGATTGCAGCTGGAGGAGTTGGATCGCTTCTCGGATGGTAACCGGTGCAGATGCAGCAGGCAGGTAACGCCGCGTGGTCGCCGCGTGCGCGTCGCGTCGTGTCCGCGCAATCCTCGGCGTTAGGTACCTACCTAGCTACGTGTTGCGCTGGCGCCATGTGCCATGTGTGCCTAGAAGCGGCGACTGTCGACTAGTGTCGACAGCCGACAGACGTCTCGTAGCGGCAGTGCTGTCACTGTCACCGACCGAGCCCGGCAGCACCGGCACGTCGTTACCGCGCAACCGGAGCTCGATCACGCTAACGTGATATTCCGCATATCTACGTCCCTCGCAGGTAGCGAGGGAAATTTTCAGCAAATTTTTGTCGAAACTTTTTCTCAATTTTGTAATAGGTACAGCTCACCTGATGGCTCGTCGCATCATGAATGTCTATTGATGATTTGCAGTCTGATTCCTATTCATCCAATGTATCTGTAGGTAGGTCGATCGGTACATCTGCTGTGTTAGGTAGCTATGTGTCACAGATTCTTAAGACCGGTTTTCCTTATTGTAGGTACCTACCTACCACAGATCTCTGAACCAAAGGTAATCTGCTTACTGCTAGAGTAGGTATGTTGACTAGCTTGTTGGTTTCCCAAACTCGATGTTATCATCGTCCATCCTCGCACTGTTGGGTTTCTCGGCGCTCGCGTAACCCACTTAACTAATTAAAATTCCTCGTGGTGGCTAATGAGCACGGGTTTCCAGCTCATTACCCCCGCTCCCCCCGCGTCCCCCCGCGTCCCCCCGCGCCCGCGCCAGCAGCTCTTCACCGGGCGACACTCCGCTCACCATCAGCTCTTCACCACAGCTCGATGAGGCTGCAGGAGACAGCAGCTGTGCAGCTCGGAAGTACCTACGCGTAGAATGGTGCCTTCATGCGTCTCCATCTTCATTCAGAAACTACTGTTTGTGTACCTAGGTAGGTAGGTAGGTAGGTAGGTAGGTAGGTAGGTACCTGATAAGTATTCATATAAGTGGATGGAAAGTTTTAACTTTCAGAATATTAAAATGTGGGGCAAGGCTTGAATGCCTACCGTAGCAGTAACTTGGGTGATGTGGCGATTTCTGAGCATTTTACATGTTTTATGCCTATTTAACTATTCAACTATTCTTTTATCTATTTAATAATGTTACATAGGTATTTTAGTTTGCATTCCACCTCCGCCTCTGTCACCTAAACACAACTCGGCCAGCTCAAACTGCGGTCGTTTTTGTATAGTTGGAAACACCACAATTCTTATTTAATAGTGTAGGTTATTCATTCTCTTTCTTTTTACTTACATAATAGGTACTTATGCTCTCATGTTAATTTATTACATAAATTTCTCAACACAACTCGCACCCGTTTCTCGCAAAGGTTAGACGGCTTTCCACTTATGATATCAAATTTATCAATTACCTACCTATCTATTTTTATTTGATATCAAGCTATTTTGCGATAGGCTCAATATCAGAACTCTGATGCTTCAGGCTTCCCATACAGCGAGACGGGTGGGCGGTGGGCGCTGGTTCCATAACTACTAGGTAGTAAGTGTTAGTATTGGTTAGTATCGGTTGGTATTAGTTGGTGGCTGCCTCCTCCCCGTGCTGATTATTGACAGATTATCATCTGTCCGGTGTCAGCTAAAGAAGAAAACGAATGAAACTCGCTGAAATCTCGTGGTCATTCATATTCAATTAAATCTTACCGAAACCTATAACCTCGTGTTTTTGTGGAGCCAAGAGACAGTGCTAGAGGCATAGGTAAGTTCGTTATCGTGTTTTTTAAAGTTACTTTTTAGTAAACCAGATCATAATACACTAGCCTCTTCCCACGGTTTCGCCCGCGTGGTATCCGAACAAAAAGTAGCAAGGCCACGATCTAGGTAGATGTCTATTGAAGGGGGTTCCAAAAGTCATCGAAATAGATTCAGCCGTTACGAAGACTTTGCAACGAATATCCAAACTTTCGCATTTATAATATAAGTAGGATGAAAAATACGAAAAATACTTAATGAAAAATACTAAGGGATTAAAGATTTCTGTTCTTCAAAATCAAAAAATATACTGAAGATACCTCAGTGCTTGAAAACCAAGATGTTCCAGCTATATTGTGTCCTGTTGACTTTAAAATTACGGAAAAATGGACTCTCACTGAAGGGACGGTGCACAGAGTGGGCCCAAGTTGTACAAATCGATACCGAGATGATAGACTTTAATCGACGGACAAAGTCAAAGACATTTTCAAACCAGATTCTGATTACATTTGTAAATCCAAATGGCGCGTGGCAGGGCACGCAGACGGACGACGGTGACGCGCGGTGGAGCAGAGCTCTGAACGAACTGTTTCCAAGATCACGAAGAAGCATTGACAGACCACTTTACAGATGACATAAAGTTGGAAACATAAAGTGGACTGCGGGAGTGACCTGGATACGGACCACTCAGGACAGCCCAGCAGTCGGTGTATTCAGGCCGAGTATGATGATGATGAAAAACAAAAAGATTATTAAATCGTCATCTTATAAGTAAAACTAATTGTTCGTTTCGCTGCCGGCTTCGTAGTTTGCCTGCTCGCTATGTCTTGCTGCACTAAGTTGCACTTTTAACCTCCGGCTGAATCGAGGGGTGTTAAAACGTGTGTTGATTGTCTGAGGCTACAAGGCTCCTGCTCTTTTTTGTATTAAAGAATAATAATAATCTAATAACACTTATTAGTTTAATTGACAGGGTTTCAAAATGATCTTCTTGGTGTATAAAGTGATCGGGCTAGCGGCAGACGCGACCAGCCCAGTCTCACACCAGCTTGGTTGTTTTTTCTCGCACATCGGTGATTTTGGATTTGGTACCTCCAAATCTCGTATTATGGAGTTCGAGCAGATAATTGAACTTAAAGAACACTGACCTCCATCGCCCGTTGACAAAACTTAAGTTTGGATTTTTGTGTGTTTGGCAAAGTTTGCGAGCCATGTAAACGAGAAATCGGTAAAGATGCAAGATGCACATGAGTTTGAATATAATCGGAAGGATAATCTTCAGTTCTTTCATCGAGCGATAGCTCCTTCAGGTGTTCTCAGTGCGTCTCCCGGTGTCTTTATTCTGCTATCTGTCTGGAGGGAGACTAATCAATGAGGGAGACAATCTCAACCCGCCAATTCGAATGCATCTGTATACCCAGCCTACACATCTTCCAGTGTGGCTTTAGAAAGCTTATGAGATGTAGGGTCACTTTGCTTGACTCTCTTTTATAGATAAAATAAATAAATAATATTCAGAAGTTTGTATTTTTATAGGTAATATTTTGTTAGGTGGGTACTTTTAAAATTATTTTGATTTCGGACTAGGTTGAAATGGAAAAATGAGTGATGCTATCTATGATGCCTGAGCAGCAGGCAGCTGTTGTTGATGATCTGATTGAACTCCTTGTGCAGCAGAAAGGCAATTCAAAGTGATGATTAGCATCCAAAATGATCGTAATTGAGTAACAATATCTACTAATTAGGAGAGCTTAGGCTGGTATCGGTGATAGGTAACGCAGCGAAGGTTGCGATATCGCGCGTAGTGTGCGGCGCGGCGCGGCGGCGCGGAAGCAGCGAGCGGCGGCGGAGCGGGGCAGGCGCCAGGAGGCCGGCGAACGCCGCCTCCGGCCACCGCGACCCCGCGCCACCGCGCCACCGCGCCACCGCGCCACCGCGCCGGCCTGCGCAAGCTTCGCGCCATCGAGGCGAGTGGCACAGACCGAATGGTGTCCGAGTGAAGTTCGCCTGCGTCTTCGACCGTCGCGGCGACTGGAGAAAGCCGCTGAGCATTAATCGGTCAGATGGAGTCTGCTTTCGAATCGAATGTTGATCGGCACCGGAGTGTCGCACGCGGCGGCGGGCGCTGCGCGCGGGACCGGTTCTTCGTGCGGTGTAGGTGCATCTATTTCGGGAGTCGTTGACCGCGGCGGCGCGGGCGCGGGCGCGGGGGCGGGCGCGGGTATCGGCAGTTGGCAGCGAGCGCGGGCGGTTTATCTCGGGCTGGCGCAGCGCCTTGCTCAGGCGGTGGTGACGTCACGCACTCCCGGTGCGTCGTCCGCGCCTTCCTCCGCCGCTCGGGGGTCAGCACCACTATCGGTTATTAAATGAAGGGGGCGCGGGCGGACCGGGACGCTCCCTACATAAACTACCTTTATTGCTCATCGGAGGCATGCGATGTGGACTCGGCATGCGACGGCATAGCGGCGGCGCGGCGGCGGCGCCGGAGACGCCGACCCACTGAAAGCATAACAACTATGTAGTTAGAACTTACATTTTTGGTTTACTTATATTTTTCCACTTCATGGTGGTAGGTACTCACTTACACGCACTCTCGCATACACACAGACGCACACTCACACTCACCCACAGCATGGTTGACATACCTACAATACATGAAAACTTAATGTGTGGAATGTCGTCTCATCTAGCTAGTCCGGTTATGGCGATTATTTGGAAACCTGTGTGTAAATCAGTTCAATTCAAAATCGGCTTCATCCGTATCTGTCCTTTATTCACTGGTTCGTTACTTAGCCTATAGATAGATTTACTATGCTTAACAAAATATATTTCGAGGCATAATAATAACCTGCAGTCGACTTTTACAGGCTGTCGATGATGATAATGATACCGAAAATCATTTCAGCTTGTAGATAGGTACCACTCACAGAAAAGTAAAGTCTAACGGTTTCATTACGAAAAGTGGTCTAAACTTGAGTTTAGACCTTTGGTTTAGACTTGACTTTATTAAAAAAGCAGATTTTAAACCCAATCAGAACTCGGGTCTATGTGTATCATACAATCATTCACTAACAACAGCCAAATATCTTGGACTTTGCATGCCCGAGAAACACCGAGAAACGTTCCATTACTTCAAGAATCTTTAATAAAATGATTTGCTTTATTATTCTCGTCACGACTTTCCTACCAGTTACTAAAACATATAATTGTTTATTTGTCTCGAAAACCAGTAATTTTATGATTAAAATAAACAGTAACATTCTCTGAAAATAAATTCAAATATATTTTTACTAAGAAGTTACAGGTTACGTTTATTTTCATGCTTGAAATGAAACGTAAGGCGCTCAATTTCCTTCAAATCGCAACAATTAATAACATCCATATCGCCAGTCAAATTTAAGTCAATTTTCTAATCGTTGAGGAAACCCAAAATAATATCTAATAAGTACGAATTTATAACGAAGATGCAGAACATAACCTCTATTCTACAACTAGCAATCACATTCAAATCTGACATGACATGGCGTAGAGTACCCTAGTACCACATTACCCATACAAATACCTGCAAAGCAGGCAAACGTTGAACCCGCACCACTTGCCACGCAACTGACTACTCATCCGCCGTGCCACCGAGCTCATCTTTTCTCTTATACATATTTTTATCTTATCTTCTAAACTTATAATTTTATAAGTTGTCCTTACTTGTCCTGACTGACTGACTGACTGACTGACTGACTGACTGACTGATCTATCACAGCCAAAACTACTTGGTCTAGAAAGCTCAAATTTGGAACATAAGATTATTTTATAACGTAGTTTTATTAACTCTAAAAGTGTTGTTAGTAAAAATATTATTTGACCAAAGGCAAAAACCTACCTACTACCTTTCTAACTTTTACAAACGAAAGCTGTTACAAGCGAAACAACTAGTTATAGCTGTTTCGCTATCTTATTAGTTTGGGATATCAGCCACCCAAATGCTTCTTTTGAGCATTGCCCTAAAATTGAAAACATTTTTGTCATTGGAAATTATTCCATGTGTTAAATTACCAAACACGACAATACAGGAAGTCTCTAGCACTAAAAAGACAAATAATACAAAAGAAACAAAAAAAACAGGTAATAAATAGGTAATAAAAATTTGAAATATACCAACTTGATGCACAAAAATATTGATGGAATTTCTTGTAAAGAATTAGAACATGAAATAATATTGTCATTATTTGCATAACAGAACATTGGCTGCGAAGCCATGAGGTCATGTTCAGTTTCAGTAATCACCAAGTTGGTAGTTCTTTCTGCAGATGACATGCTATACGTGGTGGCTCATTAATCCTACTTAATAAACAGATACAATTTAGAGAACGTTTAGATATAGTCCACCTCTCTGTAGAAAGACACATTGAAGTTGCCTGCATAGAGTTGGAGCAATTCATAGTTGTAAGCGTTTATAGCCCGCCATCTGCCTCATTTAACATTTTTGAACGAGGAGAAATTTTGTTTAAATTAATAAAATCAAACAAATATATTTATACATGCGGAGATTTTAATGTAGATTTACTAAAACTTAACTCATTAAATACTGGAATAACCAGTTTATTACAATCATTCCATTTGTAGCCTTAATTAATGGAGCCTACTCGAATAACCGACACTTCGGCCACATGTATAGACAACGTTCAAATAGAAGTTTAATTAGTTAATAATATGTCGGATCATCTTGGTCAAACGATTAAAATAAAGATTCAAACAAAATACTTGCAAAAAGAAAAAAATACTTGTATACCTATGACCAAAGATCGATTGGACTAACTATTATTGAATTTAACTTCTTACTTCCATGTGCGGTAATCCAAATAATTTGTACATTAAATATTTTTAAAGAAAGTGATGTGTTCCAATCTATTTCTAAATCGAAATCGATCATGGTCTCTGACGTTAAAAATTCAGTGACTGGGCAACAGCGGGAATATATAAAAGCAGATAAAAATGTATGGTATGTCTTATGCTAAACAATATATATATAAGAAATTTTAAAGAAAAGTCACAAAGTATTTTTTTTTATCGTGACGCAAAAGCGTGTTTGAGTTCAAAAATTAAAAATAGTCAAGGATAGTAATCAACACTGAGGCTGGAAGAGTCACAACTAAGAACAATAAGTATAATTAAAAAATTGCGTTGTCAAATCAATCAGGATGGTGATGAAGCTAATGTGTTTGAAAACTTTTTTTACCGACATTCCAGTCTCTACCACAAATTCCTTAAACTCCTCTCCCATAGAAGCAGAGTCTTTGTTAAAAGAAAACTTAAAAGAATGCAAAATACAATTATGTATGTAAATAGTGATGACATCATAAAAGCGTTCAATTTCATAAATGTTAAGAAAATCACGGACCTCTGGGGCATCTCTGTTAGCGTTCTGAAAACATTGATTGGTTTAATTGCGCCCGAACTAGCTTTAATATTCAACGAGTGTATTGATTGTGGTGTGTTCCTTCATTAAATTAAACACAGTAAAATAACTCCACTTTTTTAATCAGGTACTTGTTCTGACCCTGGTAATTTTAAGCCTAACTCAGTACTTTCCATAACTATGAGTATGAATTGCTCCAACTCTATGCAGGTATTTAATAAAAAAAATTAAAACTCATTTGAAGAAATAAGCGATAATCATAATCAGAAAGATAGTTGCCACTTGTCCTCCATAAAGTTTGTAAATCGTTTAAAGGGCAAGGTTATTAACAACAAACTCCTAGGATTAACAATTAACAAATTAAAAAAAAAAAACTTTATAAAAAGGCATATTATAAAATGTCTTATTATTTAAATGATAAAAACGGGATTGAAAATGCACCAACTCTATAAAATATTGTTTTATCGGGTTGGAGCATTTTCAATCCCAAGTGTTTAAAGGATTATTAAAAATAATAACCAGCCTTGTTCTCTTGCCTTTCTTTCCTGGCTTGGTCGCGAAGGAACAGGCAAGTAGATAAAATCGACGTATCAAAGTGATCCTAGTGATTTTTATTAAATAAAATAAATTAATTTCGACTTTGACTTCGACTTTGAACGTAAACATGGGCTAGGAAAGGATTTTTGGAAATTTCCATTTAGGCGGGAAAATGGGGGGTGAAAGTTTGTATAGGAATATACTTTTTTTTGGAATCGTAGCTACTCATCATAAATAGATAATGACATGTTTTTCTTAGTTTTAGGATTTTCATGTTTTAAAAGAGGAAATGGGGAGTGAAAATTTGTATGAGGGCATCTGTTTTTTTTAAAAAGGACTCTACGCATGGAAAGCCGCTGGCAACAGTTAGAACCTAATATTGGCGTTCACTAATGGTAACTTTGGCCACAGCTACAGTCTATTCTATAAACATCTGGCATTTGCATTTGCCACCACGTCCTTGGTGTCCGAAGCTGCTTTGACACTTTGAGAGCGGCGTGAAAACTTAAAGAGGTTCTCATTCAGACAATTAAGGGATGTTACCTCTTCAAGATGTTACCAATCTTATCCGTCACCCCTTCAAATACGGCAAATCATGCGATGAAGACCCGTATTGCACTTAATTATGTACGAGTAAACTGTACTGACCGCGAAATTTTGAAAATAACTACAAATGAAAATGTTTTTTTGCGGCTCGCTGCGCTTGCCAAAGCTACAAAAATACCAAGCAAGTATTTACTTGTCTACTCCTTTAACAAATACTACAAAATTAGATTTGATTCTATTTTTATTGTAATTTTCACAAAACTGTCTGATGAATGCACAACCTGTCAAGTATTCATAAAAAAATCACGTAGGCTACTCACGTGTTTAGTTTGTTTTGTAACTTTTGTTGGGTTAAAAAATATGTCTGTGGGTGGGAGTTGTGGGCAGGTACTGTAAGAATTCACCACAACATTTTACCTCGATACGCTGACAAAGAAATCGGGGCGTTACACGTCAAGGAAGGCAATCCAACATGACGAAACTTTTACCAAAGGGTTTCGTTTTCGCCGTTTCGTTCGGAACCCTAAAATACTTTTACAATCATTGAACGATAATTGATAGAATCGAACGATAATTGGGTAAGACCACTAGACTAAACGACAAAATTATATCCTACTGATTTTACCTTTACTTTTACAATACCGATTATCTACAGTTCGGAGACGTCGCTCTCACAAATTACCTAGTTAGCCTATAAAAAATATCAGTTTAAATTTCTGAATTCAGCTTCCAAGTCCTAATCCAACATCATGCGCCCGCCGCCGGCGCCGGTCGACCGGCGCCGGCGCGTGCGTCGTGTCGGTCGCGCTCGTGTGGATAGAAGCATCGTTTCAGCACGGTAGTGGCTAGTAATGGGTAGCACACTGTTTGAGAACGAGGATCGTGCGAGGGGATCAGTATTACAACTGAGCCAGCACACTGTGGTATCACAGTTGAGGCGAGGCAGCGAGGCAGTTTCTGAACGTAGTTGAATGAGGCAGTCTTGGGAACACAGTGTGCACTGTGCGTGTTGTGTGGTGTGGTAATCGAGTGGAGTGCTGTGTGCGAGGCGCATTGTGCGAGCCAACACGATCTCTCCTCGCGGCTCGCGCCTCGCACGACTGTGCAACTGTGTTGGTGTGCAGGTGTGCTAGCTCGTCCAAACGAAAAGAGTGAGGCTTCGTTTCGAGAAAGTGTGTAGCTACAAAAGTGGTGCCACAGGTGCTGAGGACCCACCACTAGTAATGGCGGGATGCCGCTCGCTCGGCTGAGCTGGCTCGTTGTCACTGCTTATTTAAACAGCTGTTCGATGAAGGTTGGTATTAACGTGGAATGTCTCCTACGCTACGCTGAGTCTGGGCATATTGTATTGGGTAGGTATAGAGTGTCCGTCTGTTGTGCTGTGGGTGGCATGTGTAGCGGATCATGAGTCGGCGGCCGCGGCCAGGGATTCTACTCGTTAAAATGTAAATGAGTGCGACGCGCGGACGCTCCGGTGAGATGATTATTAGCGCATTATTTTTAGACTACATTGTTATTTTTGTGTGCGTTGTTCGGTGTGTTTATTGATGCGACACGCATGTGTGGGCGCGAGCGGTGCTCTCGCTATAAATACGGCGGTCATCCACAGCGTGGCGTCGCGTGGCATGGCGTGGCGTCGTGTCGCGTGGCATGGCGTGGCGTTGCGTCGCGTGGCATGGCATGGCGTCGAGTCGCGTGGCATGGCGTGGCGTCGCGTCGCGTGGCATGGCATGGCGTCGAGTCGCGTGGCAAGGCGTGGCGTGGTGTCGCGTGGCATGGCGTGGCGTCGCGTCGCGTCAGGCACACTCCACGCTCTCCTATTGTTTGATCCGTCTAGCTCAAGCCTGAATTGTTTGTAAATGGGTAGGTCTACCCACTTTCTACACATACCTACCAAATGTTTAAAAAGTACAGCTATGTGATACTACGTATGTTAGGTTAGGTGCTTGGCAGGTAGAAGAAATTGGCATACGATATTAAGGTATATATGTAAAAGTGAAAAGATAAGTCATACATGTCAAATGTCCAAAATAATAGGATAAGTTAGTCATAAATGAGAAAAGTGCGAGCAAAGTGGTATTTTGTCTCTACTGATACATACGAGTACATACGCGTGGTTAGTGCGAGCACAGATATAATGATGCTATACTAGGTATGAGTGGAGAATGGCTATGTGAGTTATCTAGGAAGCCTTTGCTTTGCTCGGCTCGTGTTTTTTTTGTCCGTCTGTGTGTTCTCAACAGCAGCCCCGACTTCTCTGGTTGGTTCAACGGTTTTCCAAAGATATTTTTATTGGTCTTTGGTAACCCAACATTGTGTCGGACAGTGTTATTTGTCTCGTCTTAACTTATTGAAACCGGTGCGTGAAACACTAAAACAATTATGCTTAAAATGAAGTATAGGTGTGCTAAAATACAGTTTTATATGAACGGTCGTAGTCTACTAAACATAGAGGTAGATAGGTTAATAACGGACGGCAGAGGCTCCCGAGGCGTGCGAGGGTGCAGGAGGGGAGGAGGGGTGGAGGAGGGAGAGTGGTAAAGGTCAGCCGGCTTGCACCTGCAGCGCGGGCACTCCGCATTGTTCAGCTATTTATCACCGGGAGGCGTAGCGGCGGCACCGACGCGGCACCGACGCGGCACCGGCGCGGCACCGGCGCGGCTTCGATGCGCGAGACACATTGCTCGTACGCATTGTGCCTACAAGCCGCACCTACCTACCTCACCTTCCTACTGCACGTACAATTGTATTTATTCAGGTAGTTATTGTCTTGCTGTACATATAGTTGTGTTGTACCTACTTAGACAATTATAACTAGCAACTAGCCGGACCGGGGATCGTACCTGCGACCTCCTGCATGGTCCGCGGGTGCCAGTGTACAGTGGCTTGGTGTCGTTTATCCAGAACCAAGGTATAAATCAAATAGCTGATACATACGGACAAACAGACGAACGTGACGAAATCATAAGAGTTCAAAGTCAGGTATTTATTTATAGAAACCACGAGGATATACATCTATATAGAAATGTCAGCTTATGAACTAACTTAGTTTACTAAGTACCTAAATATTAGGTACGATGATTCTTCATTAAGTAGTGTTTAGTGTGGTTGTTAGTGTGGTTGTTAGTGTGGTTGTTAGTGTGGTTGTTAGTGTGGTTGTTAGTGTGGTTGTTATTCATTTGACTACAAAACTCCTTTTAGATGGGAATCGGAATGATAATGTAACTGTGTTGTGGGTAGGTAATAATGTAACTTATACGGAATTTAAACTATTTTTTGAAATAAACAAATCAATTGTTTTGTCAGAGAGAGAGAGAAAGAGTGTGGCGCCCTCAATTTTTTCTAACTAAGAAACTTGGCAGCGGTCATGTGACGTTACAAAAAAAAAGAAAGTTACAGGCATGAGACTTTTCACCCGTTGTTATGTGAACGGGGTCTCAGCAACCGGGTCGGCGACGCGCGACTGAGGCCGCTGTTCTTGCAACCATCCATAGGCTATATCCTTTCCGCAAGTGTTAACATGCTTGTTGTTGAAGGGGGGGGGGGGAGGGGGGGGGGGTGTAACAGCAGGTAGCGGGGTAGCTGATGGCTGATATACTCACATCGAACATGAGCACGGTATATGTAGGTACCTAGCTACCTATCATTTCTTTATAATCGTTTACTTCGCGCTGATAGGGATTTTAGGGTATCCAGTTATCACCTTTTAAGATATGGCTTATCGATTTTTTATAACGTATTTATTTTGGAGCGCGTCTGTTGTACCTACTTATTTCTCTCTCTCTCTCTATCTACCGATACCTTCCGCATCGGTCCGTGCTTGCAGCCAGCAGACTACAAGACTACTCGCTAAATAAAAAAAGACAATTCAATAACATGTTATCAAAGTGGATTATAGAAGTGGAGTCTTCCCACGCCACCTTTCCGACATTGCTGAGCTCAGTTTGGAGATTAACAATAGATGTATTGACTTCTTGAGCATAGTCACAGTTAAAAATAAACCGACCTATAGGAAGGTTCCGTATCACGTAGATTAAGGGGTCCAGATGTTGCACGCTCAAAGAACTTTCTTCCAGTAGGTACCTTCCTCAGTTCCTCAGTAGTTAGTTACTGTCTGACATGACATGTACGGACAGTCGGAGATGGCTGCCATGGGTACCACTTGCAACCTAGATAATAAGTTGTGTAAAAGAAACTTTTGAGTTAATGTAGTGTAAATAATAGTGTAATGTAGTGAAAGTCAAGCTTATGACGATCTCATACATTGTTTTACGATATCGACAATAAAAATAGCAGAGCTATGAAGCGATGCAGCTGGCTAACCCTTTTGGTCAATCTGGTCAGTCTGGTCAGTCTGGCCAGTCTGGTCAGTCTGGTCAGTCTGATCAGTCTGGTCAATCGGGTTCGCAAGTTGCAGTACAAACCTGTGAGCCAAGCCAACATGTTTCTATGGGCATTTGATCTATTTCCTACTTACAAAACTTTGAGTAGGAAACCTGACAAAATAAACGGAAGGCTCTCAGGTAGACTAGGTACCTAGGTAGATACTTGTTTTCCTTGAGAGTCCCATAATCTTGCTAACTCGAACACCTAAGTAAATAGGATCATAAGTACGTCCATTGTTTCGTAACAATAATGTAACTTGGTTCATTCCATCACCTACTTTGTGTGAATAATTAAATTGCGGCACCTGTGTCATTGCCATTCACAAGATATGTAATGTTTTTATGTAAAATAATATTAGGGTTCCGCAGACAGAAAAGTCGCTGACTAGAGTACAAGGTGTGTGACTAGAGTACAAGGTGTGTGACTAGAGTACAAGGTGTGTGACTAGAGTACAGGGTGTGTGACTAGAGTACAAGGTGTGTGACTAGAGTACAGGGTGTGTGACTAGAGTACAAGGTGTGTGACTAGAGTACAAGGTGTGTGACTAGAGTACAAGGTGTGTGACTAGAGTACAAGGTGTGTGACTAGAGTACAAGGTGTGTGACTAGAGTACAAGGTGTGTGACTAGAGTACAAGGTGTGTGACTAGAGTACAAGGTGTGTGACTAGAGTACAAGGTGTGTGACTAGAGTACAAGGTGTGTGACTAGAGTACAAGGTGTGTGACTAGAGTACAAGGTGTGTGACTAGAGTACAAGGTGTGTGACTAGAGTACAAGGTGTGTGACTAGAGTACAGGGTGTGTGACTAGAGTACAGGGTGTGTGACTAGAGTACAAGGTGTGTGACTAGAGTACAAGGTGTGTGACTAGAGTACAAGGTGTGTGACTAGAGTACAAGGTGTGTGACTAGAGTACAAGGTGTGTGACTAGAGTACAAGGTGTGTGACTAGAGTACAAGGTGTGTGACTAGAGTACAAAAGTAGATGAACCATCAATGTAAATGTAAATGTGTGGTCCGCGGTCACCACTCATCAACAGTTGGGTTGTATGCTTGTTTGCCACCATAGAGGTGGCAATATATCATCACAGTCACAGAGGAGTACCTATCCTACTATTATTATAAACGCGAAAGTTTGTGTGGATGTTTGTTACACTCTCACGCAAAAACTACTGATATACATCAGAATAAGACATAGGCTACTTTTTATCCGGGTACCACGCGAGCGAAGCCGTGGACAGAAGCTAGTAATCTATAATCTTCTAGATATCTCCCTACTCCGTGCCTATCATGTGTAAGTTGGCAGACTTAGTACCTATTAGATAAGCGATAATTTTTATTTTGTGTTAATTTGTTTTGTGATTGACTTAGGCTTGAGTCCATCAACAAAATAAATATATTACCATTGTTTATGATGACAGATTCCTATAAAAACTTTTTCTAACCACTCGTTAATGTGTTGGTGAACTCGAGTCTTGACGAGATGATGTGGTCGCCATCACACAGCGACAAAGTCCTTTCAACAATAAAAAAACTTCATCATATAATATACCAATGCGCGTTAGATGTGCGCCGCCGCCCCGCGCTGCCGCCCCGCGCCGCCATACTGTATACTCATCAATGATTATGGCAGGCTTACATGAAGCCATCAGGCATGGTGAGGTGGTCAAGCGGCCAAGCGGGAAGAAAGGGCAAATGCCGGCCGCTGGCTCTTGCTCGAACGATCGGACCAACTTGTTTTTGCACAAATGTCGAATACAAAGGTCCTTTATTTGCAGAGTTCATGTCAGTTATCAAAATAAAACATTAACTTTAATTGCGGTTTACGACCAAAACATTGAAAAACATAACCACAAAGCTTTCGCGGGCCGCTGTGCTCGCTGCTGTGTTGACTAGTCTGCACCAAAAACACAAAATGTTTCGCGGCTCACTCCGCTCACCTGAATTGATTTTTGTATATATTATATACTCTAATATTTCTGTATTTTTTGTATATACCTACCTCTAATATAACTTAGATTAAACAGGTATAGTGAAGCTTTCTATTATCTACCAAAATATTTTTTTGAATCAGTTCAGGTTGAGTTCCGTTTGTTAGTTTGTTTGTAGAACGGGGAAAAACAAACAAACAATTCTGAGTCCTATAATATAAGTGTACTTAAACATGAATAATGCAGGTGTCATATTAGAAATATTTCTTATAACCATGATAGTTTATAAAAATGTATTAATTCTGTTAAACATTATTTATTTATTTAACAAAATTAGTAGGTACAATAGTAGAATCTTAAAATCTATGTAAGGTTTATTTTGTCTTTAATAATCACGAGTTTTATTGACATCGATGCTGGATTGCTGGCAACACCAAAAACATGTTCACGCTATATGTAGGTATGTAAGTACTTCCACTGAAGTCCAATAACAATTAGTCTTTCAAGTCCAGAAATAAAAAGATTTAAATTTTAAAGAATAAAATGTTTTATTTCGCCTATATACACTCTATTCCTATTTTGTAGACATTTATTTGATAAGTGGTGTCTTTATTACAAAAACACCAAATGATTAACAAAAATCCTAATGATCCCTAAAAATTTGTAGAAAACAGAAGATACTTCGAAGTAGAAATCTGATCCCTAAAACTCTTTAGAAAACAGAAGATACCTCGAAGTAGAAATCTGATCCCTAAAACTCTGTAGAAAACAGAAGATACCTCGAAGTAGAAATCTGATCCCTAAAACTCTGTAGAAAACAGAAGATACCTCGAAGTAGAAATCTGATCCCTAAAACTCTGTAGAAAACAGAAGATACCTCGAAGTAGAAAGAACTTTGTCTAGCAGAAATACCCATTGATGAAACATTATAATATAGTCAGAAATACCCGACTAAAACATTAATCTGAATGTACCTAGCAAAAATCAATTATGAGTAATAAAATAAATACAGTCTTTTCGTGTTTAATTTTTAATATTTTTCTAAAACTGATGCGTTAGACTTTGATACCCTTTGCACAAGTGAATTAGCGATACAAATTTGAAACCCGTATTCGTTCTCAGAACAATTCCCATACAAGTTAGCCCAGTCTTCTTTTACCTACTTTAGTGCAGAAGTAGTCGACTTTTTAAGAAAGTCAGCAAATGAAAATTCCCAAAACTAATGTAGATGATGCGTCTATAATCGTGGTTTTAATGTTTAATATAAAAATGTATACGGACGGGGAACATGCAAAGATGCAAGGTACGTTAAACATTCATAGTTTCCCTTTCTTGTCGGTGCAGGCAGAGTCCGGCCGGTTTCAGATGCCAGTCTATATCTGCCTCTGCACATAATAACTCGTATGTAATGTAGGTAGTAGGCAGGTAGGTATGTATATGTTGCATGTCCGTCCATAGCCCTGTATCGGCGGCGGCGGCGGCGGCGGCGGTACCGTTACTTTCTTGCTTTCAGATCTGGTTTGGTGCTTAATTCTGGTTTTACTGCGCCTTCGTCCCAAAGCTGCCATCGGAAGATGCGTGCGTGTGCGTGTGCGTGTGCGTGACACTTTTTAATGCAATGGAAATGGAAGATTTAAATATATAAATTGAACAAATTAAACTTCATAAGCGATATCATGTTTATATTTATGTTTTAATGATGGCACAGTATTAAACATAAAGATAAGACAAAACATGTGGTAACATAATTTAAGAGTAGAGTGTTTTCTACTCTTAAATTATGTTACCATCTACTTGTGCCAAATTCATTTGACTTATATGTATATACTCGTATATGTTATATGTAACATAATACTGTGACATCATTTTGAAAAAAAATATATGAACATTTTATCACTTGCGACTGTATAAGTTATTGCAAGAATCCTAGGAACTAAGTGCAATAGGTACCTACCTACTTTTATTGAGACATCCATAAACCGACTTCCTCACGTGTTTACGTCATTTTGCTGACTCAGAATGGCACTTTTTCAAATAAAAAACAAAAGCAAAATATAAGATGATGATGTTTATGAGTTTTACGGGAAAAGTAGCAATCCTTCAGGAATCAAATGGGATCTTTTCGGTACCATTCTCAATACAACAACAAAATATTGATCATAATCGGTCAAGTAACAAACACTCCTCCTTTTTTAAAGTCAGTTTAAAATAAACTGTAAGCAAAACACACCTACATCACCTATATGAACAACCTATTCAACCTTACAAAATCATTAATGAAGTGAAGCTCAATCGATTCGATTTCCTATTCGGAATTTGTTCCAAACAACCAATAAACTCGTGAGATTTCGATAAAACAAAAAAGTTACTTATCTTTGAAGTAATCTTCAAAACTGGTTATCAGCTAATCAACTCATCATCGATGTAAACAAAGTGTTATCACTCTGTTATTCCAACCAACTGAGATAATATGATGGTGTAACGGTTTTAAAACCGTGAGCAGAGCAGATCGGTTCGCGGCATGCGAACCTATTATTATGAAGCAAACGAAGAAATTAAATTTTATCGTTACACTACATTTTTGAAACATTTTTAGGGACTGGACCTACTGTGTAAAATGGTGTTGGATGCTAGCTAGGCAGATATGCTCATTGGCAGCACCAGACAGCTGCTTAGAGTGGCGATAGCTAACAGGGTCTAACAAAATGAACTCTCAAGGAAAACACCTTACTTTTGTACTTAGATGAAAAGTTTGTTCTCAAGCACCATTACGTGAATTTATATATTATTTGTGTGTATTGTTCGAGTTAAAGTCAACAGGTTTTTAACACGCATTAGTTTCACTTATAACTAACAAACACTGTATCAAGTAAATTTTAATCTATTTCTAATATTCGTAGTTCGGATGACAATACTATAATTTGGTATGTTAGAGCTGATCTGATGATGCTGCTAGTAAACCCCTCGAGTTCGGGCTCATATGATTCGTTTTCGAGTCCAATAGATTGGGCTCGGTAACTAGGGTCTTATGATGGAGCCAGCTGGTGGATAGTAGAATTCTTTTTTATGATTTTTAGTGCGTATTAAAAACGTATTTTTTTGTTTTGTTTTTTCAACTACACATTTTATTTATTATTAATTGAAAGCACAAGGATCATAAAGTAACATCAACTTATAAACTACGTTATCTTAAAAATTTCAAGGTGAATTAACGGCGATGTCTCGAGCGTGAGTTAGTCTAAAAGCTCTCTTGGTTGCTTGGCTCGGCTTGGTTTTATTTTTGATGATCTTTCGCCTTATTCAATTGGCATCACACTAAAGCAGACACTTTAGTGTGTGCTAATCGAATGTAAACTCATTCCATGAGAATGTCAAATAATGAAACCAAATCTAAAAGTTAGAATCGACAGCACGCAGCAGAGCCTGATTGTATGTACCTAATAGAATCTAGTAAGATAATTTGGAAAGCGGCAGCAGCTCTCCTTCTAGCACAAAAATAACGTCATTTTCTGGAGGTAAAATGTTCAAATGAGTACTTTGCTAGAGCGTGTCAACTTATAGCTGAGAGCTTTCAGAAGTATGTATGGTGTAGCTTTGAAAGATTAGAGTGAGAAACAGCTTGTTAAGTGAGCGATATGGAGTGAATAAAGATGCAGTACTAAGAGTTGAGGAAGGTATGTTGAGATAGAATGGGCAAGTATAAAAAAGTATAGATACAAGGCGAGCGTGAATGGGATAGTTGGAAGGGGAAAGCCTCGGCGAATCTACTCTGACCGTTTAGATTCATTACAGACGTTCTGGAGAAGGATCAGGCCAAGAGTTAACCGACGAGCTTTTTTGAGAAATGTGATGAGGATAGATGAAGCGAAAGAGGTATTACAGGATCGTAGCAAGTATAAATCCGTGGTCTCTGCCTACCCCTCCGGTAAACAAGCATGCCATCTTAGCTGGGGTCCCACAGATTGCGCCGCAACTGTCGAGAGTTGTGCTGATAGTAATATATCCTGAAGAATAATAACTAGGAAGTACCTAGTTATTTGATGATGACGTATCTGTGGAATATTCTTTTGTAGATGAGGTCGTGGAGAGAGGGAAAGTGGTTTCTAGATAAATATGGTAATTCTAGTGCGATGTTCATTCTTTTGTATAAAAGTAACTGATGTTTTGATGTTTAGAAGCGGAGAGTTTCTGGAAGAGATGAACTGACTGATCGTTGGTCGGCAGGCGAGTGCAGAGGGTCTCTCTCATTATCGTTTGAAAAGTTCAATGGATATGTTGGCGCTCGTAGATCGCACCTACGTTAAAACTGCGATATGCATTTAAAAACCACAAACATACCTACATATCTACCTAATTGATTGAGAATATGTATTCGAGTTCGACCATTTTATAATCGAACCGACGCCGACGCGACTCTACGCTTAAAGCGCGAGGCGCGTTCTATTGCATACATTAACATGCAAATGTAACAGATACCAACCACTTTCCTGGCTTTTCCATTTTGCGGCCGATGACATTATAAAATAAAGAGTTTGAAATAAAACTGTCAAATGCTCGATGAGTTTTGCATAAAATGTGAAATCGAGGGATGCGGCGGAGGCGGCGGTGGCGGTGGCGCGGAGCGGAGCCTCCGCAGAACTAGTTTGTTTGCGAGTGAGCTCTGCGCTAGCTATTAATAGACGCGAGTGCCGGAGCGCCGCCCGCGGCAGGTGCAGCCCGGCCTTGAGCCCCCCCCACCCCTCTCCATCGCCCCCCTCACCCCCCGCTACCTTAGTACCTCGAGCGACCAGCTGGAGATCCGAACAGCCCCACCTGTGCCGAGCCCGACCTTTGCGCGCCGTGCGCCCGCGCAGAGAACGAGCCTCCGGGCAATGTTCCGACGCTGCCCCGCTCCGGCTGCGCCACGGCCCCGTGCCGGAGCCGCTTCACATGTTTTGTGCGAGTAAATAGATAGAAAATACTTTATGGCACAAGATAAAACAAGCACAGATTTATAAGTATAACTTAAAGCTAATTTAAGTTTGACGACCTCTGTGGCGCAGTGGGCGAAGGTCCGTCTGAGACGCAGAAGGTTGCGGGTTCAATTCCCGCCACGGGACAAATGTTTGTATCTGCAAATTTTTGTCTCAGGTCTGGGTGTTTTCTATGTATATCATGTATGTATTTACAAAAAAAATGTATATAAGTAGTATATCAGTCATGTAGTTCCCATAATACAAGCTCTGCTTAGTTTGGGGCTAGATGATGCTGTGTGAAAATGTCCTGCATTATTTATTTATTTATTTTATTTAATTACAACATACAAATTTTCTTCCAGATATCCCTTGTGTACTGTAAAGTGGGCGATAGTACGTTACGAATAGGCATTTATATACCTAAATAATAAAGTTACTAGTATATAACTGGGTGCATACATATATAATAGATGGTGTATGTTGCGTAGGTATTGAAGGCAAGCATCGCTTACGTGAGGTTATCTCTACGTAAGCACTGACGCGCACGCGATGCCCGGAGCTCCGCAACACAGTAATGCAATAATACGCACTTCACTTCATCGAGAAACGTGACCTTTGCTTGTGCACACTACCATGAGACTTGCGTCAAAACACCTCGACAATTGTACCGGAATGTTACTGCGATGGGTTGCAAGCAAGGAGCCGCTGCCGGGACGCTGCCGGGACGCCTCCGGGGCGCGTCCGGGGCGCATCCGGGGCGCAGCGCACAGGGCAGGTGGATAGCGGCCGAGCTTGGCGCCGCGCCAACAAAAGACATCAACGCGCTCTCTACATCACGGATGTATGAACATTTACAACTAAATGCTGTGTATCCCATCCTGGCTCCCCAACCTACCTAGATAAGTACATTATGTGTGTTTGTTTGTACAAAAATATCTAGAACGGCTGTCATTATGATGAAATTCAAAGAAGAGGTTTTTTGGGGACGAAAGAATGAAATTAGGTCCTATGATCGATCATACTCAGCAACTTAGACTTACCAACGCCTAGGCATAAGCCTCCTCCCTCAAATCCGGTCGGTTCTGGGCCTTTTGGGTTCAGCTTTTCTCTGTACGGCATCGATGTCATCCACTCAGCTAGCTGTTGGTCTGACAAGGCACCTACTGTTTCCCATCATTCAGTCATGTCCCTTAGCTATGAGACAATCCCTCAGCCAGGATAAACCCCCAAAGTGCTGAAAACTTTTATTTGGTTTGAATGGTTATCTCTCTCAATATAATCTTAATATTTAATTAAGATGTGAAATTTTAAGTTCACGAAGTTTATAAGGTCCTTGTGATTTAAATGAATAAAACTTTTACTTTGTTGCTAAATAATCTTTGTAATCGATTTGGATAAAAGCATAGTAGACATAATTCTTGATATAGAATAACAATACTCAGGTATTTTTCTGAATAGGTACTTGTGATCAAATCCATGGGCACAAATCTGTATGTAACTTACTATGAAACATGGTAGGTAGTAGGTAGATTAGCTTTTGCCCACAAGTTCGACCGCGTGGTTATTCTAAGTACATTCAGTACTCATAAAATATTTATATTCCAAATATCATCTTAATCGGTTTAGTCGTTACGAGGTGAATTAGCAGCCCATATTATGTAAACATAGTTTCGATTATATAACATTTTTTTCCAGAAGTAAGTATGTTAAGTTTTGAATATGAGTATGTTAAATGCCGCTGTCACCTCCATGTAAAAAAACAATAACTTTTACAGTTTTTTCAACGAAAAACTAGTGTCTGCTTGAATACATAAACAGTAATTTATTTAAAAAATATGCTTGTTATAGCCTTAGCATGTACCTAATAATGCTGATACTGCCCATCTTTCCATCTAGTCAGCATCCTCGATGTATGAGCTTTGATTGACGATAAAGAGTACATCAGTCTCGGTTTGATCTTCTTTCGGTACGGTTGTGCCAGGGCACTTACTAGAATTATCCTAGAATATCCTTGAATATCCTTAATAAATAGTTTTAATTAAATATCCTTTTTTTTAAAACGCCTTTCTGCAAGTGTCCCATAACAGTTAGCAAGGATCGGAGAAATACGGTTAGAATGAGATGGCGTCGCTGCTTCAGCGCGGAGGGCGAGGGCGCCGCGCTACATACTCGTATCTTTAAAAATAAAGTAGTTTACAGTTATAATTAAATAAGTCCGGTCCGACAGAATTCGGGCCGAATCGTTAAATGTTGTTTGAAAGCAGTTCGTCGATCGAGTCAGTATTGAGATCATGAGGGAACCTGCTCTTGCCGGGGCCGGATAACTGTACTACCCTCAAAGATCCTGCTTCGTACACCATGTACCACCTACCTATCACATGCAACGATGCTTCGTACACCATTTACCACCTACCTATCACATGCAATGATGCTTTTTCATCCCATCTATTCGAAAAAACATGTTTGTTCCTCGATAAGTGCGAGCAAAACAGGTATTTTCTCTTTTAGACTTTTACAGCGGACAGTGATGAGTTTGAATTTGGAACATGAATATTCCAATGTAACACGCGCGAGGCAAAAAGATCGAACGTCAAAAATATTGTAATATTGTATGAATGAAGTAACTGGCCGGTGAGAGGAGCGGGGGACACGCCGAAGCTGCCTGAATTTAAAAAAAAACTTTAAAACTTGAAAGTGTTTAAAATTGATGCTATAAAATTGATGCTAATAATATATACCCAATCTATTATCCACTAAATCCCGGGAAAAATATTTAAAAGCCTATGACAGTTTCGTCGTTTGGAAAAATGGAATGACTTTTCGGAAACTGTATTTTTGGCTTATTTACAAGAATTACCTAAATCTAAACAACTTTCTACACTTAGAAGTACGTACTCAATGTTTATATCAGTAAATACCTAATGAAATTTAAATAGATAACTTTTCGAAATTGCGCGAATGTTTCGAATATAAGTATAAGTTTTTAGTTGTCTATTTATTAATAAATAAATATAATTACTCAAGAGTGACTTCTTATTTTTTTGTCACAGAGAGAGATACAAAGTAGAGGAGTGTCCCACTCGGCCGCAAAATATTTTTATCCTCGGGCAAAGTACTTTGAATACTAAGCTGCGCTCAGGATTCAAAATAGCGCCTTCGCCGTAATAATATTATGTTACTTCCATATCTACTATTACATAATTATACCTACTTATTGCACGCGACATGTGAGCATACTCTGTCTCTAATCTGTCACATACCTACATCGAGTATTCATGAATGTCGTCTCGGAGGCAAAAGCCACGGCCTCAGGCGCTGGGTCGCTCATACATTTTCATAGGATGTTGAGTTTTCAGTGTTGCAAGAGTCGCCCGAGCCGCGCTTGTACTTGACGTACGTGGAACGGGTATGTTCCACGTTCACGGTCAGCACAAGCTGTCCAGCTCAAACTCGCGATCGCGGACGAGGTGAACAGAATGACACTATAGTTGGAGCGGCTGCGCCGGCGCCGCCCGCGCCGCCCGCGCCGCCCGCGCCGGTGTGAAAGCAGTATAACGACAGCGACATCGCTCACAACATCATTATCAATGAGTGATTGCCGCCGGCGCCGTCGGGGTGGAGGACAACAAACCCTGCCTGGTTACACAAATATATGCCTCGATTCTGTAGTACACTGAATAAACTAAATTTAAACTATCGCTCTCTTTTACTGATAGTGTACACAAGAAAGAGATAGCTACAATTTTAGTGCTGTGTGCTGCTGTCAAATCAGTTTACGTGCCGCTTTCTTCGTGTTTATAGTCAGCATGTTTTGAGATCACGACTAAATTTGTATGGAAAACTTAAATATGACTAATTTGACAGCACTAAAATTGTAGCTATCTCTTTCTTGCTTGCATTATCAGTAAAAGAGAGCGACAGTTTAAATTTAGTTTAGTCAGTGTACTACAGAATCGAGGCCATTATTGTGCTTTAGCACTGCCTAAGTTTTCTTTATAAAGACTAAAAATGGCCTGTGATAACTTATTGTATGCTAATGTTTTAGAAAAAATGTAAGGATCGGCAACACGCGTGTTATGCTTCTGGTATTGCGGGCGTCGTCCATAGTTACGGTAACCGCTTACCCACGGTGGACCACATACTTATTTGCCACCTTGGTGGGATTAAAAAACCTACTAATCAAGTAAGTAGGTAGGTATATATGATTGATAGCTTCACAGTGGAGTGTTGTGGTGGGCAGTGCGCAATTGCTTAGTGCACAGTGCACAGTGCACAGTGAACAACCGCGACCAGTTCCATGTTTTAGCAGACTTTAATTATTTAAACTTAGTTATTTCGAGCAGGAGTGGTCGGTTAACTAGTTTGTCAAATCCTGTCGAATGTAGGTAATCTCCTCGAACGACAAGGACTTGTCTGTAGCGTTTTACTTTGCAGATACAAGTACTTATGTATCTTTCATTAAAAAATACTGTACGTAAAATTAATCCATGAAAGTTTTTTTCATAAGATTTGTTTTCTCATTAATAGGCAAGCGTTTGAGCGTGATGGAAGGTATCGATGTGGTCGAGGAGGATATAGCACGCTTGTATACAAGATACCTATTGATCTTCGGCTTGAAGACTCAAGATTATATTGCAAAGTGAATACATAAGTATTGAAACTGGGCTCGTTATGAGTGACCGAACTTATTCGAGAATATAATGATACCGGAACATGGCCTCTTTTGTTGTTGAGCTAACAAGCAAAGTGAATTAAAGGCGTGTGGTTATCCGCGAGCCGCAGTGCTTTTGAACTCCCGCGCTCAGCGGCGCTGGGCGGTGGCGCGGGAGGTGG
This sequence comes from Perizoma flavofasciatum, assembly GCA_958496245.1. Taxonomy (NCBI): domain Eukaryota; kingdom Metazoa; phylum Arthropoda; class Insecta; order Lepidoptera; family Geometridae; genus Perizoma; species Perizoma flavofasciatum. The sequence continues at coordinate 14,791,168 of OY292425.1, read as the reverse complement.
CACGCGATGTGGCGCTGGCGGTGGCGCGGTGGCGTGGGCGGTGGATGGCGGCACTCCCGCCTGTCGGGTGTCATTTCACTAATTAACTCGTTGGGTGCGCCGAGCGCGGCCACTCCATTACAGACTGTTTATTGTGACAATTATTCCACCCCCCGACCCCCGACCCCCGACCCCCGACCCCCGACCGTCGACCCCCGACCCGCGGCTGACCCCGGGTGACACTCATCACTCCGGAAGTCCTACCGCGGCCCCGCCTATACACGAATTTCAGACTAGAATTATGGCTAACTTTCATTTTGACTTGTAATTTATTCCTGTTCTAATAAAAGATAATATCGTGGGTGTGTCCGTTTAGCCTGCGCATACTTACACCTGCTTAGTCGGTAAGTATCTATAAACATGACTAAAGCAGACGCTCCTTAAAGGCGAGTGAGTGGACTTAAGTGGAGGCGCATACCACAAACAAACTAAGAAAAGGGAAAACTTTGCGCGTTAGAGCTTTTACGATAGAAAATTAAAGTATACGACACAGTAATCAGTTATAAGGTGTATTTAAAATATTAGGAACATTTTATGTGAATAACTATTTAAATACGTAATTATATCGCAGCCAACTATCTTAATTAGCCTTTCAGTTAACAGCCTTTTTATGAAACGGCGCCGTTCAACTAGCGGCCTGAATGATATTGCGTTGCAGCCAACTCGTTCAAAATTTGCGCTAAATTTTGTCATTTTTAGTTCGAAAATTTGGCGTTTTGGGATCAAAAAAAACCTAACAACCTAAGCTCATCAGTTTACCATATGGCTAAACATTGGCAGACCTTTTGTTAAACGTATTGCAATGACATTCCGACTAGTAAAAAGACTAACCCGGCTGTTAACTGAAAGGCTAATTAAGCAAATTAGCTGCGACATCATATAATCTTGTTTTTAATATTGACTGTAACTTGCAGCGCCCTGACCGGATTCATATACTTACTCTAATATATAAATATAAATTATTAACAATAAAATATGTACTACCATATCATGCTGTTAGGTTGCAGGCTTGTTACTTTCAGTCCTAGCAAACAGGTATCCTAAGAGCCTTTTTGGAAAGCGCCGATAATTGCATGAGGAAATTATTTAATAATATTTACCAAATTTCTAACACAAAAAATTAAAAATGATCGAATAAAACTACTTGATTTTATACAAGCGACGGAATTCCGAACGAAAAAGTCCGGGGCTCTGACGCGTTTCACTTTACACACATCCCAACCGAGTTCATATCGTCATAAGTACGTTTTTTTTTTGTTATAAAATTGTTGTGATATAGTTGTAAGTGTATCGACATATCAGCTGCAGGTCAAAGGAGGAGCCCTGCGCGCGCGCCCCTGAGCCCCTCGGCCTCCGCTCATTACATCGTTCGATAAACATGTGATCCATGTCTTTAGATCTTCGCTAATAGTCAGCACAGCCCGACGAGACACAGACTCCAACTAGTAGCCTTTAGGCTCGGATACCCTTAAATCACAATGTTATTAACTAGTACTTATGTAATGATATTCTTAAGATAATTGTTCCAGATAATGATTGAAGAAAATAAATACAATTTGTACTTTTAGTAATGTACTGAAATATCTACTTTACTAATCACGTAGCATCCCACGAAGACTTTATCAGTACGCAGACGGGTGGTTAGTTAAGTAGGGAGTTGATAACTTCAATTATGCGAATGAAATCGTTGGCAACGCACGATGGACTAGGTCCAACACGGTAGGTACCTACTTAGATAGACGAACGGCACCGGATGCCCTGAAGGCGACAATAAAGAGTTTCTTGCTCTGATTACATCTGGCGACAAACGCGACCCATTTCTGGTAGCTATGTACACGACATCTGTACAATAAATACATGTGTACGATACATGGCTGATCTGGCACAGCCTGCGCTGCAGTTAGTATGGCGGGGCGAGGCAGCGTGTGCGCATGTGTGCGGGTGATAAGAGGTCGCGCGATAACCCGAGGCCGTCGAGTGCCCGACGGATTTTGAGCTTTAGATGTTCGAGTTAAGGGTGTAAGTAAGAGGGGTTCGAATGCGATATCTGTGTCGTCACACGCATATCGGTTTGTACGGAGTGTCGGTACACACTCGCAGCTATACTGCGGCGCGGGTCGCGATCCCGCGCCGCCGCCGCCGCCGCCGCCGCCGCCGCCGCTATTTATAGACCATCCACAGATAGGATGAGTACCTCCTGGCTGGAGGATCACACGCGGGAGACATGCTCAGCTCATGCTCTGCATCACGATCAGCAACGACGCGGACATCTACTTATATAACTCTGGGCTTCCTCCCTTTTTAAAAATAAATGATGATTAGATGATGAAATAACCAATGATTATTTTGAAATGTCAGTACTTCTCGCATGGTTGCGAGATTCAAGCCAACAGCCTATTGAATATATTAGTAACTTTTTAAATAGGAAAATGTGAGAGTTACAACAATGCGTCTGCACGGTATGTCTGCCTGTCCGCAGCCGCGCTCATGGCACATGGCACATGGCACATGGCACATGTGCACGAGCCACGTGGCTGACGGCGTCTGCGCGCTCCACACTGCCGTTCTTGCTAGTTTGGTATGGAAGAGTCTGGAGGGAATATACATATTTAACGTTGGAACTTCGATATAGCAAAAAAGCAAAGAATAACGGTAGCTCATAATGCTCAGCCAGCCTTGAGGATATATAGATTAGCAAAAAAACAAACACGTTCACGACTGTAATCTCCATTATTGAGATCCTTAAATTCAGTACTCAGTATGCAGATCTGTGAGGATACGAAGCAAGAGACACGCCCGAACACTTTATTTTGCACGTGCCCACGTTTTGCATGGTAGTAACTATAGTTAGTGAAAGGTTGCAAGCTATCGCCGGTTATTGGAACACTAACTGAAGGCTAATAAGTAACTAGAATAACAAAAAAGTCTTTTGATGTTTTCCTTCGCCGTTTAAAGTACGTTTTAATCGCAAATAAATTGAAAAAATCATTGGTGCACGATCGGAGTCGAACCCATGACCTACGGATCTGAAATCGGGGTACAGCCTACACGGATTTATAATTCGGAGGTGAATAACCCCAAGTGAGACAGAAGGTTGATATTAGTATGCGAGCAGCGTCTGCTCAACTCCGAGTCTTTGCCAACTTTAACACTGAACATACATTGTAAACTGTATGAGAATCACTCGCAGCTCAATCAAACTACACAAAACAAAAAAAGTTTGCTACCAGGTTAAACATTTAACATATTTTTAGATATTATGTTGAAAAATAAAAAAATATATAACAAATTGTTTCCTTGTTGTTGCAACATCCTACTTCTATTATAAACGCGAAAGTTTCTGAGAACAGATAGATGTTTGTTATTCTTTCACGCAAAAACAAATAAATGGATTTTGATTAAACTTTACAGTAATATAGCTTATACATCAGAATAAAACATAGGCTACTTTTTCAGGTACCACGCATGCGAAGCCGTGGACAGAGGCTAGTCAAGAATAAATGCGAGCATTTAATGATTTACAAACATCCATCCTAAGAAACTTTCGCGTTTATAATAGGTAGTAGGATATAAAATGAATTGGAATCAATTTCTATGGAACAGCGATTAATAGGAAAAAAGAAAATATTTCAACTTTAAAACTTCAATTTTTTTATGATAAGTTTATGTTTATTGGCAAGCAGTGCAGCGTCTGCAGCGTCTGCAGCGTCTGCAGCGTCTGCAGCGTCTGCAGCGTCTGCAGCGTCTGCAGCACTCTTCCATCCTCATGTGAATATCATGAAACATCAATATGCATTTATTATAAGTAGCATACATACTTCAAACTAAATCCTTTAAATAAATCTAATTGTGCTTTTAAACTATTTACTTAATGTTATTTGGAAGAAGCAATGCAAACACTATATGACATTGTGTCATCTTTCAATGGTGGTACGCTTGCAAACCATATTTTTTAACTTCTACATAACTAGCATCTGTTGCATATAAAAGTGCCTAGTTACCTCTAGAAATTAATACAGCCATACCTATTATGGAGCCAATCGAATAAAATGAGTGAAAACTTATTGAGAAAAAGTATGTATTTTCAAAGAATAAAATAATGTAAAAACGGGAATTTTCACGTACTGCACTATCGCGCCGTGCACTGAGTGCACGGCGCGACGCGGAAGGAGAAAGTCGCAACCACTCACCCTGATGAAGACTCTCGGAATGAGTCGAAACTTAGTCGGTGCCTTCACCGATAGTGCAGTACGTGACAATTCCCGTTTTTACAATATGAATAATCAAGTTCACGATAGTTTTTGGAATAAAATAAAATAATGTCTTATAAGATAAGTTAGGTCAAGTTTAGTTACCAAAGTTCATAAAACAACACACGATACGCTTCATAATGATAATGCTTAACCTATTGCTAAACATATGTTACTACATATGTTTAGCACAGATATAATAACATTTGACAAGTAAGCTATCGAGGGAGCGGAGCGACGACATCGGACCATGCAGTTTTATTGTAAACTAGCCTCTGCCCACGGCTTCACCGGCGTGGTACCCGGATAAAAATTAGCCTATGTGTTATTCTGATGTATGAGCTATATTAATGTAAAGTGTCATCAAAGTCCGTTCAGTAGTTTTTGCTTGAAATAGTAACAAACTTCCATCCGTCCTCACAAACTTTCGCGTTTATAACAATAGTGGGATACAAGCATCTCAGGTGTAATACGCCTTCTTTATTAGTCTAAGTGAGAGAGAAACACAAAAAAGTTTTTTTTTAATTGAAATCATAAGGATCATATGGAAGTGTTAATGTGGGTGTAGATATACTACACACCTCACAGTATTAACGATTCTTAATTTTTCTGTGTAAAAAATGATCATTATTTAGTTTTGATGCGGTGGACGTCGCGTGACTGCGCCGGGGCGGTGGCGCAGGCGGCGGAGGGCGAGCGGTGGTGGGGGAGGGGGAGCGGGGGATGAATTAGGGCTCATGTTCCGTCGCTAATGAAATGGTATCGCAATTAAATTACTAAGAACCTACCTCCGTTACGTCCATGGCAGACACGCACACGAACACTCCATCGGGGGCGAAAATACTGACACTTGTCAGATTAATCGACACGGAGATATAATATTTAACACAAGCCATAATCAAGAATTAAATACAGCTATATCTGTTTATGTAATCACCACTAGGAAAAGACCAAAAGGGAAAAGAAGAATCGGCAGACCACAAGCTAGACGGACCGACGAAATATACAGATTCCTAAAATCAGAAGACTGGACGAAAGTAGCAACAGACAGAGACGAGAGGAGTCCTAACTATAAGAAAATGATAAAAATATATATATATATACAATAATAATAATGCAATATTAAGTTAAGGAATAAATAGGCTTTTTATTTTATTTTATTATATCTTTTTATGAGGCAGTGGGTGGGTAGTAGCCAACTCCAAGTATATGTTAATATACAGTGTAACTAAAGATACAGTGTTTTGGCTTCACAGGGTATCTATCTAGAGAGAGGCCACCATTGTCAAGCCTACTTTTACTACTGTATAATTGTTGTATATTGTATGTGTGTCTGAAGTTCAAATAAAGTCTTGTATCTATCTATCTATCTATCATTGCATGAGGAAAACATAGTTATGTCTGGGCACACCTTGTCTTGTTTTTTTTTATTATTTTTACCCGCGACTACAGGAGGCCGTGCATGCGATTGCTATGAGAGATTGTCGTTTGTTTGTGTGTCTCTTTGTCTGTTACAATGTATCTCTAAAACGACTTGTAGGATTGTAATGCGGATTTTTGCAATCATTTTTGTATATCTTGAATTTTGTTCATATCTATATGTATGTCTTCAGATGGCTAGCTGTTTCATCTGTATTTTTTGTATATACCTACTTGTAAATAGTTGTATGTATAGCTATATTATATAGGTGTTATTGCCATGAGTCACACGGGGTTTTTAGATTTTGTAAAAACAAAATATTTCGTTCCATATTATTGTTGATAGTTGACATTACCTGATCAGGCAAACTGCGTCTTGGCAACACAAGTAATTTTATCAACTGATAAACACGCCAACTATCGCTGTATAGAATAGTTTTATACTTGATTAGCAGGCAAAGGTTCAAGATACAGGTTCACAGGTTCACAGGTTCACAGGTTCACAGGTTCAGGTTACATTATATTCCTTCAATTTCACGTCCAGAGTTGACTAGACAAACTGTCAACGTAATTCAATATCTCCATACAATATTTTATAAGCAATTTATAATACTCGAATCAGCAATCATGTACTATGCTCTCATATGGAGAGTAGGTAAGTAAATTTGTCTGTATACTTTGCTCACGGCGTGGTGCCCAATATATACTAAAAGAAGAAGAGGCAGACCTAATACAAGGTGGAGAGACGATTATGAAGGAGTACTGTGCTCTCAAACAGCAAAGAATAAGAAAGAATGGAAAAAGAAGGGGGAGGCCTTTGCCCAGCAGTGAGGTGAACTTTAAAATATATTTTGTATGATATAATTATAAATTAAGATTAAACGATTATTAAAGGCTTAAATAAATAAATACTTAGCTCATTGTACGGTTGTTCCGTTACATAGTTTAATCCCGAGGAATGCAAATCTCGACTGCAGCTTCACATTCATCTCATAATGGAGGATATTCAAGGTTGGTGAAATTTCAGGCAGATTAGACTTTTCGCAAACGGGCAAAAATTCTCATGGGAATGTAAAGTGAATTTCACTCGGTAGGCAATGCGCGAGTGATAACTCTGCTGTTGTAATTCATAAGTTACGGTAACCGCTTACCAACAGGTGTGCCGTATGCTTGTTTGACAGTTAAGTTGTATAAAAAAACATTTATTAAAAAACTTAACTATTTTCTTACCATACTAGGTACTGGCCACGGCTTCGCCCGCGTGGTTCCCGGATAAGATGTAGCCGGTGAAAAGTAGCTGTTACCGTTAAGGCAGCTTTCGTAAGCAACGAATTCGACTGAATTTTCGTCGACTTACTTTGACAAATCGGTCTCAACGAAAAGCCCTTTTATTATAACGGGATAATATACAGCCTATGCTCACCTTGAAGGTCCATTTTTATTGGTGAAGAGTTACGGAAGTAGTTACGGAGATTACTTCAAACTTACATACAAACATAAAATTTTTACCTCTTTTTATTATTAGATAGACAAAGGCAATGATAATGCGTGTAAGTAATGTTTGAACTCAACAAAGTATTTTTTCAGTATACATTATTTGTTTTTCTCATAATGATTAATATATTTTTTTTTAATTTGAAAAAAAAAAACAAATATCTTCGTGTATCAGACATATTAAAAACTTTTATTAAGTGAATGATATAGGGCAGTGGTATCTATGCGTGGCTAAACGCGTTATTTCACCTAATTATGATTAGTGCGAGCGAGGCGCGGCGGCCCCGTGCCCGGCCCGTGCCCAGCCCGTGCCCAGCCCGCGTCCGGCCCGCGTCCGGCCCGGGCTCGTGCCGGCCTCGGCGGGGCGCCTTCTCACCGATCGACCCAACTACTAATCTTCATTTCGACTGTGAAATTATATTGTTTATTGCCTACTTATATGCATTATTTGTTACATCAATATCTATCTATTAATGATACAAAGTCGTGACTGACTGACTGACTGACTGACTTTCTGACTAACTTATAGACAATGACTTAAAGCAACCGCTAATCGTACACTTGAAAGGTCTTTAAGATCTAAGAGTAAGGTACTAAGAAAGTAATTATGAAAATTCACATCCTAAAATGTACCAAAGGGGAGTCAAATATTTAACAAAATAACTCCATATCTTCGAAACTATACACACTGATACTTTAAAATCAGCAGGTAGCCTCCGAACACAAAATAAAGATGTGTTTCAGTATTTCATAATATTTTCAGAATATGATATGAAAACAGTCGTATCTGGATGTCTTCGACTTCGTAACTCACAAAATTTCTATTTGTCCCCCTGTTGCAAAAAAGGGGACAGATCGAACTTTTCTTTCCCAACTGTCACCCCTAGCGGGACAGAGCAAGGTGACATATGGGAATAAGTAATTCGTTTTTTTCTAGTTGATGGAAAAAGAAATAGAACGACCCCACAACGTTTTGTCTGTGAATGAGAAGACAAAAACTATTTCTGTCGCCTATTCTGTGAAACGAAAGAGAAGGACAAAATATAAGACAGATACGGTATTCTGTTTTGGGGTAATTCAACTGGAAAAGAAAGTGTTTTTAAAGCACAAAAGAAATGTGTCAGGGCCATTTGTAAATTAAAACAAACTGACAGTTGTAAATCTTACTTTTGCCAATTAAAAATTCTTACCTTTCCCTCCATTTATATATATGAGGTGTCACTGTTTGTCAAGAAAAATATCAATTTATTTAAAATGTTCAATAATAAGCGACATGCCTCGAAACTGTGCTGTCCACCGAATAAGACGGCAATGCTAAACAACTGTGTTTTTTGTATGGCACCGCGCATTTACAACAATCTACCAAATGACATTTTAGAAACATGCTCAATAATTGTATTTAAAACTAAACTAAAAAGACTATTATTAGAAAAACCTTATTACAGTATTAATGAATATTTATCAGATATATTTTAATGACATATTGTGATTTAGAAACTGTTGTGACATTGTATTTAATTTGACATTATTATTTTGACTGTGTTTTTTGTATTTTTTTTTCAATTATGTTTAAAATTATGTTTGTAATGGATGTCTTAATAATTTTGCTTACTATATAATTTTTGCATGCAACAGCCATGATCAGCTGTAAAGCTGATCATGGCTGTACTTCTATTAGTAATTATGACACCTCATGAACCCATGTTTCGCAGAATAAATGATTATGATTATGATTATTATGAATATTTTTTGTCCTCTGGGCGATAGACAAAACCGTTTTCTTGGGTCTTCATGCTAATAAGGCTGGATTTAAAAAAAAACATTTTACAAAGGATCTTAGATAGATAGAAAATTCTTTATTGCACAAAATACCTCTAGTAGTACATAGGCGAACTTAATGCTATTAAGTATTCTCTTCCAGATAGCCTTAAAAGATCTTAAAACTTGGTTGCATCCTGTTACTTTACTGACATAGCAAGAACATGGTAACCTTCACCTGATGCTGAGAATCCTGCCTGACACCTGGAACCTGCAGGATACCCGACTCCTCACCAACTTACAGCAGAGGTATCGTGTTTTCCCTCATTGGAATTGCCTCAATGAAAATGTTATAGATAGATAGTGATCAGGGTCTGAAGATGGCGCAGGATAGATAAATAAGGATAAATCGGTGAGAGATTGTAACACTATATAAAACATGTCGAGGGTTTTACTATTTTGTGAAAGTTCTGACTGTTTGACTGATGATTGAGTGGGAGGTGGTCAATGGAGCAAAATCTACCAAGTTTACAATCATCATCTGAGGCGCTACAGCCTTGGCCTGCTCCAGTAAAATTCTCCAGCCGGTTCTGTCTTGGGCTTTTTCTCTCCAGCCTTCAACTCCAATTAATTTCATGTCCCGCCCTACGCCGTCCAGCCACTTGAGTTCGGGTCTGCCACGGGGTCTCTGGCCATCGGGTTTCAAGTTTACAATGGACAACAGTAAACAGTTCGCGTTTGGACCAGCACCATTATTAATTTGAATATTCTTTGTGAGCTGTTTGTAAAACGCTACCAGGATCTGATCATCCCGTGACGGGTGCAGTGGGTTCTTGAACTGTATGGAAAACGAAGCAAGTCGTAGGCGTTACTCTAGTCAGACATAAGTGTTATATGAGATGCTCGCTATGCATATTTGAAACTTATGTTTGGAGCTGCAGTTCAGGACATATCTCGCATCTGAGCCACGCTGTCCCAGTATAAACTATAAATATAAAATATAAAACTCATATAAATGCCTCGTTCCACGTTCAGAGCTCCAGGTTCCTCCGCGGTCATGGTGTTACTTTCAATGTGTAATGCGGATAGCCGCATGTGGAAGGCACATCACATTTGTAAATCAAAAAGTTCCAGAAACACTCTTTAATAAACATGAATACGTTCCACAGTAGGTATGCATTTATTCGATATAAATATTTATTTATTTCAAGGTCAGGTGGGGGCCACGGTGCCAGCGGCGACGCCTCCACAGAACAATGTGCCGTGACTTGCCGGTTCACACTCATTCATTATATATTTCAGTTACAGTTTTAGTGATTGGATTCAAAGTAGTCATTGAAAAGTAGCTCTTACCGCTAAGACAGCGCGCGTAAGAGACGCATTCGTTCAACCGTTCATTCGTCGACTTGCGTCGGCAAAGTTGGTCTCCATGAAAAACCCTTTTATTTTATCGGGATGATATACAGCTTATGCCCACCCTGAAGGTTCATTCTAAATATTGATGAAGGAATGCTTAAAGTCGGATGTTTTTGGAGACTATCTATTACTTGCCTCTGAACACGGCATCGCCCGCGAAGCCGTGTTCAGTCTTTTTCTGATGTATAAGCTATATTACTGTACAGTTTAATCAAAATCCGTTCAGTAGTTTTTGCGTGAAAGAGTAACAAACATCCATCCTCACAAACTTTCGCTTTTATAATATCCAAACTCACAAAAATTACCTTAACATTAGTGTAGATAAAAACGATTGAAAACAAAGTAACGGCTGAATATCTATATATTTAGCGGCTATAATGAAGAAGACAAATATTTGGGTTAGATGTCAGCACACTTAGTTCCAGGTACCTATGTATTTACACCAAACCAAATTGTTCCAATTCACACGCGTCTGTGTGAAGCGCATTCAGACGAGGCGCCGCGCCGCAAGCAACAGCACAGACACTCTGAAACCGTTGCGGAAACTGTGTGAGTGTCTGCGGAACGAGAGTGTACCGATGAAAGTGTGCCGCTTACATACTGCATGCCACAGAATACCTGAGCAGTACCGATACCGGTCCTAGCAATTAGGCCGATCTGTCGTAGCGGATCATTCAATCGTAGGGAACAGTTGAGTGCTACGAGATGTAGTAGCAGATCTCGTAGCTCATCTTATTATACGCACAATTAGAATTAAAAAAAAATGCTAGCCATTTTTTGCATCATCTAGCCCCAAACTAAGCAGAGCTTGTATTGTGGGAACTACATACTTTTTTTTTGTAAATACATACATATTATAAAATAAAACACCCAGATCCGAGACAAATATTTGCAGTTCATACAAACATTTGTCCCACAGTAAGAATCGTACCCGCAAGCTTCTGTGTTTCAAGCGGGCCTTCGCCCACTGCACCACAGAGGTCGGTCACAGAGGTCGAGATGAAATAAAAGTTTATAAATATCGAGTAGGTATCTAAGAAGACGGGTAGCTTGGCATAGGTTTAGCTTGTGGAAGTGGAATCGCCCTAGATGTGTTTGGGCTCGTCGGTCGGGCCCTCTAGGCCGGGCCGGGCCGGGCCGGGCCGGGGCGCGCCACAGGTCGGCACAGTGCCACAGGTGGGTCGCTCCCGACCCCCAAGCCCTCCCTACTCCGCACCCACTCCCCCCCGAATTAGAACATTCCCGTGACCGACGTGGGACATAAACATTGGGGTTAATTTAATAGACAGTGCTGACATGCACTAATATATTTGTGTATATTAGCTTTTATAACAAACTCCCAAGAGATATACAAAAATTATCAATTAACAAATTTAAAAACGTAATTAAACAAAAGCTTTATAAAAAGGCATACTATAAAATATCTGATTATTTAGATGACAAAAACTCTTGATTGGATTGAAAATGCTCCAACTCGAACCTATTGTTTTGTAAAAGGATCATTAAAAAGAATAACCAGCCTTGTTTTCTTGCCTTTCTTTCCTGGCTTGGCCGCGGAGGAACAGGCACCTAGATAAAAACCGACGTTTCAAAGTGGTCCTTGTGATTTTATTGAATAAATGAATTTTGACTTTTGACTTTTTTGACTTTTATTGTAACGTTGAAATATTTCACCTCAAAATTTCATGGCGGTATAGGAGTGTACCTTCCTACTGACTTGTATTTTACTTTTATGACAATTTTAAACTTATTTGAAAGCAATTTATATCAGATTCGAATAATTTTCAGGGGAAACTTTTTTATATTATTATTGTGTTAACGCCTGAAATGGCCATCACACATCGTCCTTTAAGCATTTGTGTATATTATTATAATTGGTGTTTCAGTAATCAATAATTTAGTTGACTGCATAAGCCTGGAATCAGTGGAATGTATTTAAAATAAGTAATTGTACTGACATCATAGTGTCAGTACAATTCATTATGCAAAATATTAAGAAATGATGGATCGAGTTATCTGATTAAATAAATAAATAATAATAATTATTAATGGTACTCGTGTGAAGCCAAAATAATACTAGTTGTGCCAAGTCCTAATGAAGATATCTAGACTTTGAATAAAATATAGAATAGTGCAAAGTAAATATTTTGATTTCTCAATTTCGCCTAATCTAGATTAGCGATGTTAATCGCTGAGGTCCGCGCGATGAACACACTTTTATGTCTAAGTTTTAGCAAGCAAGAAATAGATGATTTTATTTTGGAGTTGAAGGTCGGGGATTGTAAGGAAACTCAGTTATATCACCAGCTTTTATTCTCAGGAATTGCAGGTTAAATCACTGTTTATCACTCGTTCATTGTCTATTACTTAGATGTCGATAATCCAACATCATCTGACGTGGTCGTCACATTATTGATATTAAGCAACTTAGATATCATCAACCCAAAATTAGAAATTACTGACAATTTAGGTATCATGACTTTAAATACTTGAGTTGAGTCGCGTCGCGTCGTCGAACATCTCCAGCTAGAGTAGCTCACCAACCGACCGGCTAGAATTAATATCAGTAGTAGATTTTCCTCATACGAACGCAGCGGCGGCGGCGGCGGCGGCGGCGGCGGCGGCGGCGGCGGCGGCGGCGGCGGCGTGGAGCGTTAAGCTCACTGAATCGAAGCCGCTGACTGGTTCGGTTCGAATAATTAGAATTTTAACGAGCGCCTGGAATACACAATAGTTGGTAACGCACGGCTATTTAATATGAATGAATAATATCCACGGGCTGCGACGACGGGGCCGGGGCACCGCGAGTCACACGACGTGTGGGACACCGGCCACAATCAACTAATCTACTGTTTGAATATAATTACATAACGAGCCGCGACTTTGCAGCGCTTCAAGCCGTCATTATTATAAAAATGCAAATTTCAAATACGAACAACATTTTTGAGGCCTCGGTTTTCTAGTTTGCTCGGTTGGTACTTACCACTGTCAGCTAGCTATATCGATAGATAAATAATGCTGGACATTTTTTACAGAATCATCTAGCCCTAAAGCGCTACAGTGGTCGTTTTTAGCGGTTATGAACCTGATAGTATATATGAAAGCGCTGTGCTAGAGAACGTGTAGAAACAAGGTACCGAGACAGTAAAAAGTCCCCTTCTGAAAAGGTTCGCCGCCCGCAGAGCAGACCATGCCATGATGTAATATAATTATGAGCAATAGCAGTAGGTTAATGGACGAAGATAAAAATACCCAAATGACTTGACGATGGCTCTATGTTTTTCTCGTTTCGATTAGGTACATGCTTCAAGGAATTTATTCACATAAAGCATTTGTGTTATCACGTGACGTTGGTACCTATTCACGTCAACAAATATAGTTGACGTCTTTAATTAATTACATAATAACGTACAACTCGTTTTTACGCAACTAACGAGTGTAAAGTAATATCATTCCATTCATTTAATCACACATACCACTCATTGTGCCAGGCCCAGCAATCTCCAAAACTTCTTAAAACAAAAAAAGACAATTATTAGGTGTGACCGCTTTTCAAATTTTAGAAGTATTGACTACTAGCTTCCGCCCAGGGCTTCGCCCGCGTGGTATCCGGATAAAAAGTAGCCTATGTGTTATTCTGATGTATAAGCTATATTACTGTAAAGTTTCATCAAAATCCGTTCAGTAGTTTTTGCGTGAAAGAGTAACAAACATCCATCCTCACAAATTTTCGCGTATGTGATATTAGTTGGAAGTAAGCTGAGCCTGACAATACTTATTTATTTATATATATATCAACTTGCAACTATTTTATAGGTTAATCCTTATACAATATTGTAGAAAAATATCATTATCAATAATCAAGTTTAACATAATATAAACAGCGTAGTGTTACTCATTCCCCATCGCTACGTTACAGTAATTTGGGGATGGGATACGGTCCTTGTTTTTATCCTGATCATAATCAGTAGTTTTTTATTAGTTTGGGTATGGTGTCATTTACATAATCAGCATACCCAATAAAAAATGGTAGCCAAATCAACTAATTTATAAAAATAACGTTACCTTTGATTCAAAAATGAACCTCATTTCCAGCATAATCAGCATTCCCAAATAAGTCAAAACAGAGCCCAATTAACGAATTTTTTAATATAAAATTCGTGTTCGCCATTTTTGATTTTAAACAAAATGGCGAATTTGAATGTTTAGATGTGACAACGGGAATAACCCGTCTATTTTATTTTCAGACCTCCCTTACTACTGCAATTCGGCAATTCCTTTCACGAGTCCCACTGAGGTGCGGTGAGATGAGCCGCGGTAGCTATGCGTTGTAGATGCAAATATCTGGATGTGAACTGTGAAGTGCTAGTTCCGGGTGCTAAGGCCGGCATCACACATCCGCTCCTCCACCCCGCCCCGTCCCGCCCCGCTCCGCCCCGCTCCCCGAATCATACTGAATCATAGTTCATGTGGAGAGCAAAGACGGTGCTAAAGCGTTTACATTGAACTTGGTCCGGCTCCGAGCCGGGACATTTGAAAGTTAATGAGATATATTTGAATCCCGTGGCGGTCATTGAATCATTCACATATACTTCTGCGCACGGCTTCACCCACGATTAAAAGTAGCCTAGCTGTTATTTTAGCTCATAATCAATATTTATTCCAATTTTCATATTTGTCAAAAGCGGTTCAGCCGTTACGGAGATTATTAGCAACAAAATATATCCAAATTATCGTGAAATACCTAGATCATTCATATTGTAATGATCCTGGGGTGGGTTTTATGATCAATTTCAGAGCGAGACTCTACCCTCAGAGCGATCACATCTTGATGATTTCAGAGCGAGACTCTACCCTCAGAGCGATCAAATCTTGATGATTTCAGAGCGAGACTCTACCCTCAGAGCGATCACATCTTGATGATTTCAGAGCGTGACTCTACCCTCAGAGCGATCACATCTTGATGATTTCAGAGCGAGACTCTACCCTCAGAGCGATCACATCTTGATGATTTCAGAGCGAGACTCTACCCTCAGAGCGATCACATCTTGATGATTTCAGAGCGAGACTCTACCCTCAGAGCGATCACATCTTGATGAAGTCATATTTTTTTCATTTATTCATGCTTAATGTCCTACATACAATGGTTAAGCTTAGGTCTAGTGTAGCTCCTAGTAGGTTGGTAGGTACATCGGCCCTGTCAGGGCGTTGCAGGTAGCTATTATTTTAAAAATTACACACATACAATTTAAATAATGAAACAGATGAATAAGTAGGTAAACAAAATAAAATTAAATGTCAATAATTATACAAAATGTCAAAAATTATGCGAAAAAATATGTCAAGAATAATAATAATTGTTAATATAAGAATAGGAATATCAGGAAGCAGGTAGGTAGCTCAATAATCAATGTCAAAGGTTGGGTTTTGGTATATTCTACAGTAGGTACGTCATATGTTGTTAGTAAGAAATGTCGGAGAATGAAATGGTCAAGAATATGTAGGTAGGTAGTTTATAATCAGATTATACAAGTTTGTCAGATAGGTATTCGCCAACAGTGTAGTAGGCTTTTTTCGTCAGGATCGTTTTAATCTGTTTTTGGAATAATGAGTCCTTTTCTTCACTTTTTATTAGTTCGGGCAGTTTGTTATATATTTTTACAAGTCTGTAGGCAGGACTGTTCTGTACTGTTTGCAAGGTAGTCGCGGGTAGGTTAAGTTTGTTTCTGTTTCGTCTATTGTAATTTTCGTGTGTTTCGGAATTTGACCTAAACATATTTTTATTATTCCTTACAAATAAGCAAGCCTGTAGAATGTAGATAGACGGTAAGGTTAAAATTTCTTTTTTAATAAAATATGGTTTGCAGCTTACCCGGCGTTTGATGTTTACTAAGATTCGTATGCATTTTTTCTGTAATATAAATAATTTTATATAGTCAGTGCTTTCGCCCCACATAATAGTGGCATAATTGAGCCAAGAGTAGGCATATGCGTAGTATGCTGAGAGTGCGGTCTCATAATTAGTATTTGATTTTAAAATACTAAGTGCGTAGACAAATCGTGATAGCTTGGTTTTAATTTTTTGAATATGCGGTTTCCATGACAAGTTAGTATCTAAAGTTGTACCTAGGAGATTAAATTCATCGGTTTGTTCTACTTTAAGGGTTTTTGTAAGTAAGTCAATATCTAATGCAGTCCTCTGGTACGTTCGGAATTGAACCATTTTTGTTTTTTGTAGATTTATTTCCAAGTCTCTTGGAATTAGTCGAAACTTCATCGATAAAACATACAAACTGTTACTTTTATAATATAGGATTGCGGTAACTTGTTTATACAATGTACATTCTCAGATAAAACGAGAAATAACCTACCGATATGAGTTGTTTTACTAAAATTGCATCCCATAAGTGACAAGATGTTCTTGACAAGAGCTTCTGCCCACGGCTTCGCCTGCGTGGTACCCGGATAAAAAGTGTGTTATGTGTTATTCTGATGTATAAGCTATATTACTGTAAAGTTTCATCAAAATCCGTTCAGTAGTTTTTGCGTAAAAGAGGAACAAACATCCTCACAAACTTTCACGTTTGAGTTTTTTTGTTTGAACGCGCTAATCTCAGGAACTAACAGTCGGATTTGAAAAAAACTTTTTGCATAAAAAATTTAACATTAACTTTAGCCAGAAAGAACGTCAAGCGCAAACAAAGTCGCTATTACTTGCGACGCGGTGGATCGGTGGGCGATGACGGCTGTGGAACAGCTATAATAATCTGATGATTTACATAAACGAAGAGAAAGGTATGGGGTGATCGCCATTCTCAAAACGGTTATGGAAATCATCGTGAAGCATGCCCTAGAGTTGGAGCGCATTTGCCATCTGTGAGTGTTCCAATAAAGCAGGATGGGCTTGCAACCAGTCACGTGGAATAACAATTACTATGTCAAATGTGGACAATCTCAAATATACTGTTTGTTTAAAATGTTTGGACTCGCCTTTGACTTCCCCTACTAGGTATCTGGGATCTGCATACTGAGTGTAGATCTGAGGAGATCCATCATTTTTGTATATAATGCAAAAGCTCTGCATGGGAGCCCGGAGACAAACATTCTCGAACCTTCAAAGTTAGAGCTGAAACTGAACCGATTCAGCTCTTTCACAAGCCACTAGTCAAGTCTTCCAATTAATGTCATCTGACGACCTACATTGGGTAACACAGTAAATATTCGTAATGGTGGTCCCACCTGTGTGTGCTGGTTTGTTCAGGAGTAGGTGAGGTGTTGGTGCGGTGTCCGGTCTGTGGTGTGCGACACAGATCCGCGTGTTTGGTCAAGTGCAAGCGCGCCACCTGCCCCCCTACCCCCTCTCCTCACCCGCGTCGCCCTCGCCGGCCCCCGGCCCCCCGCGTACCCTCAACACTAATGTATTAAAAGAGCAAGCATGCAAACACTTCCCCTCGCGGTTTCATATTGTCTTACAAGCCAGCTGAAACAGTACAGTCAGATAACTCTGTTGTCGGAGGAACATCGATAATCGAACATCTACTTTTTAGGATATTTTTACGACTATATCACGCACTTTTCTATTCTCCTGCTGACGTTTTGTTGAACTTTTAGAGGTCCTTCCTCATGATCACCGTCCGCGACCACGCGACCACGTGACTGAGACGGGAATTGACTTGGCCTTGCCGTGCTCATGAGGAAGAACCGTTTTGTGATCGATATTCCTCAATTTAGGTCCAGCTGACTGCAATTTCAGTAGGTACCTTACAGGTGGTACCACGGTACTCGTAGTTGCTGGTACCCACGACACCGGGAACATTAGTGTGGGGTCAGGACAAAGTATGTGACTGTTGGGTGTTTAAATAAAAAAATACAGGAAAGTCGTCTTGTGATGTGATTAAAAAGCAGCGCATGGAAATGATCAGTTACGCTGATGAAGCAGATGATACTCGCAGTGTGACGAGGTGGAGTGAGCAAGCTGTGCTTGTGTGCGCTGTGCGCGGCCTCTCTTCAAACAATCATCACCGGCTCGATATCGAATGCAGCGTAATGATGTTTTCATAGACAAGTATGTTGTACGGAACCCACTCCGCGCACACAATAACATTATTATTTATCCGAGTTCGAGTATAAGTTAGCCTATAATTAAATCGTTGCGTGGTTGACTCAACGCAAAGCCCGTGAATCTAGAAATACTGAGGGGTTTTCTGATATTCCACCCCTAGAGGATGCTAGAGGATGCAGCTGATTCTACTCATACTGACTCTACTTCCTACCTACTAATAATACTTGTGTACTTGCGTACGGTTTGTTTTGCAATGACGATTACATTCATATTAAAGTAGGACAAAACGCTGGTATGTGTGAATGAACAAAACGATACATCACACAATTTTCAGGGAAGCATACATTGCTCTGCTATAATTCAGTTGATGATAACTTTATTCATGGGTACATACCTACTTCGGCACAGGCGACCTACTTTAATCTTTATCAGTGGTATGGCAGTGTATCTGCTACGTGGGATTGCATCATATTACTAAAGTTAAAGTTGAAATGAGTAGGTATTTTGATAGTTTCTTGCAATAGTTGTGTATCGCAGTAGCTCAGTAGCTGGGTGTCGGTAGATAGCGCCACATTCCGCGTGACCCTCGCAAGTCGCGTCAGATAGGACGCTTTTCAGTTATCTCGGGTCACGGGGCAGACCTTATCAGTTATCACCCTCTCTTCCAACCGATACAAAATTAACTTTAAATCGAAGAGGTTTAGATAGGTATTGGAGCGCAGAGATAGTGTATCTTCGAGAGGTCGTCCAGTTATCTGGAGCAGTTTCGTTATTTTCCGATTGTGGTGATTATGTCGCGGGTGTTATGTCGCGGTGCTGGTGGGTACCAACTGTGTGGTACGCTGTGGGGTGGTGACAGCCAGGACGAAGATAGGTCACGAGCGAGGGGCGGGGGGCGAGGGGCGAGGAACGGGGGGGGGGGCGCGGGTGGGGGGCGTTGGTACGGTGATAACGAAGCTTATCGCACGCTGTTTGTTTGCAGGCCGAGGGGCAAACACTGTCGAATGGTGTTCGATCAATTCGTTACTTGCACGCTTTGGCTTAAGAATTTTGAGAAATTCTTTGCCGTGTTGGTCCCCGACTATCGATCCGATAGTCATGGGTTCGATCCCGGTCGTGAACCAATAAATATTCTAATTTATGTGCGCTTAAAATGTGCTCAAACCGGTCAAGGAAACATCGTGTAGAAACCCAAAATTCTAAGGCATGTGCCATCGTTAGCGTTCCAATAAGCGGCGATAGGCTTGCAAACTTTCACGTGGAATACTTACTACTTGTATAACGAAGGGGTGTACCAAATTTTATGTTTGGAAGTGCCTCTGACTACCCTCTACTTGATATCCTCAATGATTTTCGCTTTGATGTATTTGAGGATGTCTAGGTATCATGGGGAATAAAGTCGTGAACATAACATATGTTTGTTTTTATTTTTCTTACTTAGATCCGAGTTTACCAACACAATAAAGGGTGGTTAGGTCCCTATCCAAGCATTTTGACGCATGTTTCCATAGGAATCTGTCATCATAATCAATGGTTAGACTTGACCGTTTATTTTGTTGGTGAACTCAAGCCTGAGTCTGGTGAAATACGTTTGGAACCGCATTGGAAATCGTTGTTTACGAGGAATTTATTTCAACTCAATCCCGTTATGAAATGCTAACTTGTATCATTAAAAGTATAAAAGTATCTTGTCTAGAAGTTTTAAAAACTCGTTCGAGTGTCAGTAGGTATAAGCTTACCGACTCATTAAGCGTCCAAACATGAATACATAGAGTAACCAAAATAAAACTACGCATTCAAAGATGGACAGACTCATATACCTCTACATAACTCATATCTACTTGTACCTACGTGTAACTAGGTACCAAGACTTGCTACTATTTTTTACTATCTTATAATCAATAGAATAGGTGTTCAGTATACTTACCGAATGTGGATTCCATTTTCGCCATATTATCGACGGAACCCTACAACGTGAACTATCTTTCTGATTGCTTCTGATTGATCAGAGGGTTCCAGAAAATCTGTGCTGATATTATTTATTTGTAGAAGGAGAGCAATTAATTATAGTATTGATTTATATGACCCAAAGACCAACTTTAGGTATGGTTGGTACCTACCTTGTATTATAATATCTGCGATACTACGTAAACAAACGTTTATGTACCAACCATACCTAAGGTAAATATTGTTTATGGTAGAAATAAACATTTATACATACAACTATGTATAAGTACGTATATACAAAAATACAGATGAAATAGCTAGCTATCTAAAGACCATTGCGAACGATCAATAGATAGCTCAACTGATCCAGATCACTACCAGACTAAAGCGTTCCCGTAATACTGACCGCATTGCCACGCTGAATGACAATGCTAATGCGTTGACCCAGATAAGAGCCAGCTCTCTGATCGCGCGTCGCTCCGACCAGTCGTCCTGAAAGAATTTTGAAAACGCGAAGTGCCCCGGTTCCCCGCGGACCCAGAGTCACAACCCCAAAAGGCTCAGATAAGTAAGCTCTGCCGAGACTTCTATATTTGCGCCTCTTGAGATCCTCGGGCGTATCAGCGGCTGCACCGGCTCTAACTGATGTCCCTGACAGATGAGATGGTGCTAGGGTATCTACGCATGTGGCCTCCCATAACAAAGGCCTTCTAGAGACCCTCTCCCAAGGTACAAGGGTCAAGCCGGTAGGCCGCTTACCATTGTCACGTAGTAAGTATATTAATATATTCACATAGTAAAGGAAGTATAAACCATGACCCTACTATTTATCGAATTTAACATGGACGGGGATACCGACACTACTTTACTGGAATCTGCAATTCTAAACAGGTTTAAACTTCCTTATATAAATATGTAAAAACATTGTTGTAAGTAGTTACTTAGTCATTGTTTTATTGCGGATAGTTCTTTTCTAAATAGTCAATTCTAGTCCCAGAGATGTCTCCTCTACCGACCGACCAACCATCTCACTATTACCTTATGTGTAACATGACTTGGGATAGCGAAGTCGATGTCGTCATTACTTTTACGAGCTTATCTAAGTTACTTCATTTGGACCAGAGCGCCGCCGCCCCGCCACCGCACCGCCATCGCCACCGCGCCGCAACCACCGTTGCTTCATAATTGTGTTCTTTATAGAGTCGCTTTCGGAAAAGCGTGTCGAGGTGGATTGGATGAGATTATGTCATTGTATATTATGAATAAAATACGCATGCTGTGTTCATCTGTAATTGGAATTACGTGTAAACTACATCCTAAAAACAATTATTCATGTTAATTCTGTTGATGTTCCTAATATATAAATAAATAAATAAATTGACTGTCGCCTAAATACTATGATTAGCAAAGAGTTAATCTACAAATTTACGTTTTTTTTTTATTAAATCCAAACAAACACGCCCATAACTGCAATCCCCATGACATCCTCTGCTAGATAACTATGTAGGTACGTACCTAGTCTAATTCTCATTACAGTTGACATTATAAATATTCTGTCATACATACAAGGTATATATGATAATGGTGTGTTATGATCACGCTCAAGCTGGGAATAACAGCGGCGAATCGCTTCAACTCTGCGATAGGCGATAGTGGAGTTCATGCCCGGCGATAAGGGATGTGTTCAATCGCATAAATCAGTGAGCATTGTGCGGGGCGAAGCGGGGTGGAGCGGGGTGGAGCGGGGTGGCGCGGGGCGGTGGCGTCAGCGGCGACAGCAAGCAGGCCAGGCGATAGGTCACCGGGGCAGCGGCAGCGGCAGCGACAGCGTGGCGATAACCTGTCGCCTGAATGCGTTACTGGATCTCACACAAAACTAGCTCTACCTAAATACTTCATTAGAAAATGGTAGGTACTCTGTTGGACCTATTATAACTTGTAACGCGCCAACGAACCAAATCAAGCACTTACAAAAGTTCAGAAATACTTTGTCTTTACATACATAGGTACCTACCGATAGGTACTTAAGACTCACAATTTAAACGAACCGAGACGCAATGCAGGAAGTCCGCTCCACCCGATAGATCGGTGACATCAACCGGTGGAAGAGGTGGATAGAGGTGGCTTAAGATTGTTCGTCATGGCACTCTATGGGGAAGGTCTGTGTCAGTGGACTTCTTTAGGTATACTGTTTATGATGTTCGAATAATGTACCTGGAATTGTCATTTTTGTTTAGTGACTTATTATTTAGTAAGTCACGCTGGCTCTGTAAAACATACAACATGAATTAATAACTTACCTACTTCAAATATAAAACTAGCGGATTTGCGCTTATACGTTAGATTTTCTTATCATGGTGATGTAAAATAACTCGTTTTGCCACAGTGTCGCCATCTTTGGGCCGCGCGCTGCACTACTTGCAGAGCTCGTGTACGAGGTAACGAACCTTGCGCTCTTCATTTTCAGGACGTCTAGAGCGATACGCGGTTAGCGCTTGTCAATTGATATGAGACTTTTCTCATAGATGGCGCTGTCTATGTGTAATAGTTTTAGCATTATTATATCTGTGATTTTAGCAAACTAGCAAAGGGGCGTTGTTTCATTAGTATAATTATGGGTAAGTGATTGTCGCAAGGCGAGCAAGCAAACAATCCGCTTAGCAAGTGATTCTCGTCCCTTCAATCAGTCAATGAATCAATCATACAACGAGATTAGAATTAGAACATATGAAAGTAGGTATCTAATTACCTGCTTGAGATTCGTGTCGCGTGATTAGATTTAACTTCCTATGTGGCTACTGTTATGATTTTAGCTCCAATGATTGCCATCCTCGTGTGATTCAATAGGTCCTTTCTTTCTGTGAATATCTGTTTCAAATGCTTATCATCTAAGGACTCGATCGACCGTTTCCTCACGCTTTTAGCTCATATTGGAGCGGTTTTGGGCGTCCGTCCGGGTATAGTTTACTCACAATAAATATTAATATTATAATGCTTTTCTGACGTCATCGTCGACCAGGCCGTTCATCTGTGGAGTGGGTGGGGGTGTCCTGCACACATAGTAACTCAACACGTCTGAAAGGATTGGAAATATTTCCACTGCTACGAGCAAAGATTATAGTAACAGAAAGGGCTACGAGTTTCGTGAGCGAAACCACATAATCTACGGCTGTCTCGAAATCGGAATTGTATCATTTCACTGATTACGGCGCGGGCGTGCTTTGACAGTTTCGGTATTATTTCTGTATCTTCAGGTTTTGTCCCAGAATTCAATATGTACTTATCTGCGATATGTATTTACCTGCAGACTCACACATTTAATCGTAATGCCTTGGCGAGATAGCAACCGATCCAATACAGGCCGTCCACTATTCCCTCGAGAATCGAGACCGGCATCATTTCGAATTTCGAATGAGAGAACATAATATGTTCGAAATTCGAACATATTATGTTCGATTCGATTAATACTCAGATCGATTTATATTAATTTGAGTACATAGAGTATCAAAACGTAATTATTCCGTACTGTGGCTAATCACTTTTAGCATAATCATGCTCTATGTAAATTATTAGTGAATTCATTTTGAATGCTTGAAACTAGGTTTTGTAACAAAAAAATTAACTACATAAGCTCAAAGGAATCAAACGTTGATTGGAGTAATGTTCGATGTTCCACAAGCAACAGAATCAAATAAATAATCATCGAACAGTCACATACATTGTTAGTTCTGCCTGATCTCACACTAGGATTTCCTGTGACGTGGGTATCACGAACTACGAGTAACTCCCGTGATAACACAACACCCAGACCCGGAACGAAAATCTGCAGAGAATGAAATGATTTGTCCCGCACCACGAACTGAATCTACACCTTTTGCGTCGCAGCCTGTTCCTCGCGCTACCGAGATTGTACGATTGTAAGCATTTGCACCCTACTCAGGTATCTTGGTGTGTTGTGTTTGTGTGTACCGCCGTAAAACGGTTTATTTCATCATCACTTCAACGTCTCCACTCGTTAATCTTCTATTACGAAACAACATCAAGTAATTTTCCAGCATCTCTACGATTGTAGGTATGTGTGTGTATACAATTGCACAGGTGTTTTATGTCGCTTTCGGAGCTTTTGTTATTTGTGCATGAATGCTACACAGGCTGGAGTCGCGGCGCGGGATCTGATCTAAGTTGTACTTTACTAAGTTGCACTTCACTAAGTCGCACTTCACTAAGTCGCACTTCACTAAGTCGCACTTCACTGAGTCGCACCTCACTAAGTCGCACTTCACTAAGTCGCACTTCACTAAGTTGCACTTCACTAAGCTGTCACTCTACATTACTGAATCTCATCACCTGCTTGCAGTAGTTATCAGCAGGGTGGGCGGGGCATTCCTGTCTCTGTTTACTTATAAGTGGGCTATTCTAATTAATATACATTTCACAACTACCCCACTATCTTAAACATGCAAAATTTGGTTTCAATGACAAGCCACGTCTTCTGTAAGCAAGAAACGACTAAGCCTGTCAGAATGTTATAGACAGTTGTGTTGACCTAGTGGACGGAACTCCGACTTCTGATTCGGTCGTGAGTTTGAACCCGGTCTTGCACCAACGGATTTTTACACTCGAAAAATGTATGTGCTCAAAACTGTGACATGGTGAGGAAACTGGTATGTCCTAGAAACAAAAGTTCCAAGGCATGTGCCATAGGTTAATGTTCCAATAAGCGGCGATTAGCTTGCACGTGTCACGTGGAATGCTACATACAAAACGTGGGCATATGCCAAATATAATATTTGGACACTTCTCTGACTAACCTCAAAGATCTACTCTCTGAGTATGTATCTAAGGACGCCCATGACGTCCATATACAGACGTGAGCTTGTTTGTTGTTTTTAACAGTTCCGTTTCGTTCACCATAGCCATTTTATTAGTGTAATTAAAGAGACCGGTCTCGATCTCTGTATGATGGTACCCATCGCGTGAGTATTTTATCATCAAGAGCTGTATTTTATGCTTACCTACATGGGCCAGAAATTAAAATACAAATAAAAGCGAATGCAAAAGTGATTAAATAATGTATAAAGTGTAAGCGTGCGCTTACGACCTTTCAATCCCTCCGTTTAAAGAGAGGACGAGCCAGCCTCGGAGACTTCTCAAACATGTTGGATTGTCCTTTGGGGACGGATCAATTAGTGAACCTTCTTCCAAATCTAATCTAAAACTCGGTCAATTCCACATTTGTTTGTTTAAGTCGCCGGGTTCGGGGAATGATAGCCAATTACGTGATTGTATTGAGCGGCGGCGCTGGATCAGACATCCTCTCAGCAGCCAGGGGCCAAAGGCTCAGGTTCAGTATCCGCCAGCTCTCCTATGACCCAATTCATTAGTACCTAAGTATTTGAGTTTAACTCTAATTTAAACAATTTCGGGAAACAGGATAGTCAACGGCCTGATTTATAAGATTAAATTTAAGATTTGCTAACATGGTGTTTTCTATGTACCTATCAAAGTAAAATTTACTCACGACGACAGGAGCCTGTATATGCTTTTGATATGAGAGCTTGATTGTTTGTCTGTTATCATTTATGACGGTTTGTAATGTGTTTTTTGCAATTGATTTGTTTGTCTTCAAGGATGGTTCTCGGATGAGTTTATGACCAGAAGTCACAAGTCACAGAAGGGGCTGTAATTTATTCTGAAAATATAAGTAAGTGTGGTTTTCACACATAATTTTATTTAAATTGTTTATTGATCATATGCGCGAGTGACGCCTTTGGACAGGCTTTCCTGTTTTGAGCGCAAAAGCTATCTGGCTAAAAGGCCGTCGCAGCCGTATTTCAACATAAACGTATCAGCAGCCATCATCAATCAGTGTAAATATTGTTTGGAGCTGTAAGCATACCACAGATAACACAAAACAGTGAGAGTCATCGTAGAAACGAAACTAGTACCAACTCACCTCTCCCGCTGCTCACACTGTCGAGAGAGAGAGAGAGAGAGAAGAGAAGAGCGCAGCGGGCGTCGAGCATTACTCATGTGTTGTGGCTGGTCGGGTAAAGCGCACAGTCACGGCACCGAGCACTAACAATCATGTACTTAGTTCGTTAGATTAATGATATCCTACTGATAATCTCGATGTTCTGTGGTGAAGAGGAAAACCGAGGGATAGAGGGGCCGGCGTCGAATGATTTACTCTGTTTACGTGATAGGTACCGGGGATAGTGGCAAATACAATACGCACTGTACTGTTTATTCAAATAATTTGCTTTATGTTCTAACCGAGACGGCACCTTGACCGCAGATTCCGGTAAGCAAATATATGACAGAATTAGATTTGAAAATAAAAGCGGTGCTTCTAGCAATATAATCTAAAGGTGTTTCGCCACTGACTCAGTGACGTCAGTGACGTAAACGGAGGGAGAACAGAGACCTGAGGAATGTACGAAATACAACTCTCAAGTTTGGAAGATGAAGTCGCGGGCGTTAACTACTACTCCTTAATAATATTCAAGCAACATGTAAAGTTGCTTAAATCTCCCAAGAGATATACAAAAATTATCAATTAACAAATTTAAAAACGTAATTAAACAAAAGCTTTATAAAAAGGCATACTATAAAATATCTGATTATTTACATGACAAAAACTCTTGGGATTGAAAATGCTCCAACTCGAACCTATTGTTTTGTAAAAGAATCATTAAAAAGAATAACCAGCCTTGTTTTCTTGCCTTTCTTTCCTGGCTTGGTCGCGGAGGAACAGGCACCTAGATAAAAACTGACGTTTCAAAGTGGTCCTTGTGATTTGATTGAATAAATGAATTTTGACTTTTGACTTTTGAGTGTACTCTGTGATCTTTTATGTTCTATTAAGTCACTTTAAATTTTAACACTATTAGCCTCGACAGGTACACGTAGACTTATTTCTTAAACAATATCATCTCTATTTGTGAAAAACAGTTGAAACGGAACTAGATATTTACATCATGTGCAAATATCTTGAGAGATTATTTTTTTCTTGAGAGAAAAATATCCAAAAATGTTGGTAATCAGCCGCGCGCCCCGATCCATTACCGTGCCCCATATTTGTTGTGACTGGTCTCCGCTGATCGGCGCATGTCGTGCGTCGTAACGTCTCGTGCCAGCGTGCCATAAACCTAGCTACCTCCGTGAGTCACGGAGCACTCCGCAGTACTCTCCTAAGTACACACATATCTCCCGACGATACTCTCGCAAGTCACAAGTGAGCTGCAATAAACATCGCGAAATGAACCGACGAGGAATGCTTCTACTTGCGAAGAGGAATCTCTTATTGCCTTGCAGTAGTCATTCCAGTTAAAGGATCCAGCAGTGCTCGTATCTTTCAAGGAACTCAAATGACCCTCCCATTTAAGTAAACCAAAGGAATACAGGTTGATGGCGAGGTATTGAGCCCACTCTGCGGTGGGCATCGTGGTATTTGGCCAAAGCACACTACAAGATAGGATTATGTCTATGTTGGATAAATAGTTTATTTTGAAAGTTTTACTGAAAAATACATTAAACGAAGTATTGCTCTAGTGGAGAAGTAAGAAATAATGAAGAACAAAGAAATATATATAAACACAAAAAGGTACTTGACATAGCGATACTTCACTGTCCGACGTACGGTTGCCAACAAAGGAAGATGAAGAAAAAGTCGCGGATAGTCAGAGGAAAATGGAGAGAAGCATGTTTGGACTAGGACATGTTATCTCCTACAAAATAAGATACAGAACTACGAGTATAAGGAGAAAAGCGAAGATAAAAGCCATTAATATATGAATAAAATAGCTTAAATGGAAGTGGGCAGGCCATATTTGTAGAGGTAACAGAGGGTATTATGGCGTAGCTAAGGGAGATTTGAAATAAAATTGTAAAACAATTGTAGAAAATCAACACCTTTTAACAGTAATCAGTCGTATATATAAAGTAGAATAAATTATATACTTAAAATGGCAACTTCCACCATCAGTAAAAACAAAACTTAACATTTTTTAACTATACCAGTAGGCCTTATTTGACGATGGTATGGTAAAAAAGCCTAAAGTTATACATACGTAAACTATAACATTTTGATACAGAGTTCTGAAGTCCAAAACTATGCTGAAGTCGATGGTCTGGGGACCATCAAAACAAAAAGAAATAAATAGGAGGCTAATGAGGCCTTTGTCTAAATTTGATAGGCTTTAATAACCGCCAGCCACGAATGTAAACCAAATAAAAAAAAATGGATATCGATACTAAATAAACACTTAAAGATCATAAAAACGTAAATCATTAAAGAAATAAGGTACACATTTACATATTTTACTGTTATTTTACATTTACATAGTTATTTTACTCAAAATATTTACAATTGTTAACTTTGTATTTTTGTTTTTCGTGCGGTATGGCCTCCTATTACAAAATATGACCCAACAATGGCAACTGGGGGCGGGGAATCGAGCATCCGCAATCTTGTACCAACTTGTATACACGTTAGGCGTGTGCTATTATGACGTTTGTGTGCGGGCGTCCATTTTAAGAATGATTTCTGGCACTTAGGCCTTATAACCGACAGGCCTTATTCTCCTCCGGTATTAGATAAGAAAACGCTAGATGAACAATAAGAGTGATAGAGTGGATCCCATTGGACGGGAAACGATGAAGATCAAATATTCAAATGAGATGGAGGGTCATTTTTACACAACGTAGCGGACCAGAATGGATGAGGAAGGAGAGAGAAAGATACGTATGGCGGAAAACGGAGTTTAAGTTGCCGACCGCAGGCAGGGTACCTAAAAATAAGTAGCTGAATAAGTGATATAAATAAAGGCATTTTTATTTGTTAATAAATTTGGCCAGTGGTTATCGTGATTATAGTGCGGTGTGTGGTGGTGGTGGTGGTGGTAGGTATCCCAAGAGCCGAGAGCCATTCAATGAAAACATTATAATTGGATGGAGCTTTAATTTAAATTAATCTATTCAATCCAATGAGTAACGAGCGTTTCCAATTCAAATAAAACATTGCATTGACAAAAGCACTTCATCAGCGCTCGTTATTTGATTAGTATAAATAAGTGCCATTTCGATGCAGCCCATCAAATATAAATTAATCACTAGATGATTGCAGTCTGCGTGATTCGCTCGATGACAATAAAATAACTCTGATTAAATACTGCGAGGCTTCAAATCTGATTATGTTGAAGAAGTTGCCCTTCAACAGCGCCGCTTGTTTACGAAGCGGAGATGAAGGACGCTGCCAAGTACTGGGAATGTGGGGCTGTGTGCTATTGATGGTATACTCATACATACATACATACATACATGGCGGCGGCGGCAGTACCTACTCTCAAGATAATCATGTTCAGGAAAGGATAGTAAAACAATACAAACACGCTCACAACTGCATTCTACATTATGCACATCCTCAGATACATAGTTAGTGCGCGGTTACAACTTGGGGCAGTTAGAGGCATGTCCGATCATCTGTATAGTTAGCATTCCACGTGACAGGTTGTATGCCCATCGCTGTTTATTGGAACGATAAGTGACGACATATGACTTCGAGTTTTTGGTTGTCGGGCATTCCGCGCCGTTTACTCACGATGTTTTCCTTCACCGGATTATTTGCGCTTAAGTTGATACTGACACGTTCGCGGAGCATAGCGTCGGTGAGCCGGTGCCGGTGCCGGTGCCGGTGCCGGAGCCGCCGGTAACACGCTACGCCCCGCCGGCGCCATCTATTGCGGTGCTCTTTTTTGAGTGTCGAGATGGGCGGACAATTTTACTTTGAACTAATTAGAGTGCTCAAAAAGCTGTTTGAATATTTCGTGCATGGAATAAACTTCACCCCCTTACAATGTAAGTATGGATAGTAGATATGTTGCGATGTCGCAGCTTGCAGTGGTATATAGGTTCAATGTCGGCGGCGGCGGCGGCGGCGGCGGCGGCGGCGGCACGAACCGTAATCTAAGTTTTTATTTATTCAGTGCGGAATAGTGTCCTCCTACTCAATTATTAGCGCTCGTCACGAAACCTATCGAATACTGGATTCAAATCTATAGTCTCGCAAATATACCTATACCAACAGAACAATCACATTGGAACTCAGCACTGTGAATCGTTATAATTCTCAATTTCTGTGTTATATTAGGAAAAATAACCTATTTCAAATAACGGAAAGTTGATAAAAAGTCCAATATTTATGAAGTTTCATCCCCCATTTTTTGACACGGGTGAAATTGTTTCATAAAACTTAGGGACGACCCGAACCCCTACACTTTAAAAAAGAATAATTTATATCGGTTAATAATTGGCGAAGATAATCGCGTAACATAAACACAAAAAAACACGCGAATTGAGAACTTGAAAAGAGGTAAAAAAGAGTTAAACTGAAATGTTTTCTTTGCTGTTCAGAGGGTATAGGTGTAGTGGTACACAATTAAGAGTCCTTGGCTGATCGCCTGCTGGAATCGCTCGTTTGCTAATGCATTCTGATACAACTGTTATCGCACTCGATGTTATCAGAATGCAGATTTAAACTCGTCACGGGCAAATTCTCTCGCATCCAGAGCGGTACCATGTTATGCAGTCAGTATGGAGATGACACAATCACTTTTATCGTTGAATTGAACAAAGTTTACTAATATTTCAAATAGATACATACATTTTTGATGCATACACCAGATTTTTTTATTTTTTATTGAGGTAATATATTCTAATTATGTACAATTCCAGTGTAAATGTAATCCTAGGACGCACAATCATAATACTGAAATAAACGTTACTTAAGTTACAGAAACTTATTAAAAACTTATAAAACTACAAACTTAATTTAAATCTATAATATAACATACAAAATCAAACTGTCCTTATCGTCAAGAGCGATAAGGACAGTTTGATTCAGCTAACTTGACATACAATTAGCGAAGGGCAATTGAAAAATTTTGACCGGGAGAATTGGGAGGTCTTGAATCGGGGGTAGTTCTCCTGAAGATGATATTTCTTAAGGATAAAATAAAAACTGACTTCACATAACGGGAAGTTGAGTTGGAGTTAAGTCCAATATAAAATTTAATATAAGACGATCCTTGTAGTATATCCTACCCAAAAAAGATTAATTGAAATCGGTTCACAATTGGCGAAGACATCCCGTAACGTACACACAAAAAAACCAGACGGATACAATTGAGAAGCTCCTCTGTTGATGTCGGTTGAAAACGAGTCCATGATTGTATTATAAGTGGCGAGATGATCTGTGGCGCAGTGAGCGGACGCCGGCCTGAGACGCAGAAGGTTGCGGGTTCGATTCCCGCCGCGGGACAAATGTTTGTATGATCTGCAAATATTTGTCTCCGGTCTGGGTGTTTTCTATGTATAATATATATGTATCTACAAAAAAAAAGTATATAAGTAGTATATCAGTCATGTAGTTCCAATAACACAAGCTCTGCTTAGTTTGGGGCTAGATGATGCTGTGTGAACATGTCCAGCATTATATATTATTTATTTATAATCCGGCACGTGCAAGTGCTCCGAGTGAAGAGGAACAATGCGGCGCGCGACCTCGTCCCCGCAGCCAGATACGAAGACACGATGACTCCGGAGTCAACGGTTTCATTTGCATTGCTAATACGATGGACTCAGATACAAAACGAACACCGAAACATGTCGAATAGTAACACGGCCGGCGCCATGTTACTATTATCTGTATATTACAATGCTACGTATTCATATTATTAAACTAAATCGAAATCGGTTCAACCGTTTGCGAGTTACGATGCCACAGACAGAATAAAAGAGAATAGTATAGTTTATTGCTCAAACATATAGGTACACTAGCTTCTGCCCACGGCCTCGCCCGCATGGTACCCTGATAAAAGGTAGCCTATGTGTTATTCTGATGTATAAGCTATATTACTGTAAAGTTTCATCAAAATCTGTTTAGTAGTTTTTGCGTGAAAGAGTAACAAACATCACAAACTTTCGCTTTTATTATCGTAGGATTAAATTAAATGTTGTTGAATCATTTCTAACCCCATTATAAATAGATAGATAGATAAAACATTTATTCGTTGCTACAGACACGCACCAATATACATTTTATTGTCAGTAAGTTTGTGTTTGTGTGTGTTGCAGCACAACAAAAAGGCCATGGCTCAGTGAAAAATTTTAGCTTAAAAGCAAAAACACTGATTTTCAGCCAAAAACCTGTTGAGAGCAAACAAAATGAGGTAGGTAGGTACTAATACAACTAACAACATATTACCTAACAATAGATCGTATGATTAAATATTGAAGTGTGAATAATTGTGGGTCGGATGAGAGGCAGATACATAGATAAACTTTTAACACCCTTCTGTTTGCTTTGGGGGTTAAAAATAGGAATATTTTCATGTAGGTACGTTACTATGACTGAAGGCACCGGCTAGGCACTCTGGGAACTTAGCCGGTGGCTTCACCGATAATACATACATATAGTCACGCCTGTTTCCCGGAAGGGTAGGCAGAGACCAAGGATTCCCACTTGCTACGATCCTGGCATACCTCTTTGGCTTCATTCATCCTCATCACATTCTTTATATAAGCTCGGCGGTTTAGTTTACTTCTGAACTGGCCTTTTTCTAGAATGTCTCCGATTTGGTCAGATTATGTTCGCGAGGCTTTCCTCTTCCAACTATTCTATTAACACTCACCTTGTATATTTGTTTTGTTAATCTTCTTTCTCTATCCTTTCTACATGGCCAAACCATCTCAACATATCTTACTCAACTCTCGTTACTGCATCTTCATTCACTCCACACTGCTCTCTTAGCACGCTGTTCCTCACTCTATCGCTCAAAGTTACACCACACAACTTCTCAAAGCTCTCATCTCCACCGCATTCACTCGACTTTGATGTTTCTTCTGCCATACCCAACTTTC
Organism: Perizoma flavofasciatum; assembly: GCA_958496245.1. NCBI lineage: Eukaryota > Metazoa > Arthropoda > Insecta > Lepidoptera > Geometridae > Perizoma > Perizoma flavofasciatum. Next base: position 14,757,862 of record OY292425.1, on the reverse strand, counting down.
ACTTCACTTCACCGATAGTACGAAGTAAAAATCCCGTTTTACAATAAGAATGATCAAATTCATTGCATAAGTACCGTACCTACCTCCTAGCTAAGTAGACGTCATTAACGTGCCAAGTTCCCGTGAATGTACTGCTCGCCACCGCCACCGTTGCGCCACCGCGCCCTTATTGAACTGAAAATCTCCGCGAAGTCGAGCCAAAAAAGCAGCGCACTACAGCACTCACCTTTTCTCGAAGCGTTTCGTCGTATTTTCATAATAATTTATTTAGATTCCATAGCCCGTCCGATGACGTTGGATGGAACGTGAGGGCGATATAGTGAACTGCACCTGACTTCGCGCTATGTCTTCCCCGTCAACTATTTTTTGGTGACGAGGGGGAAATCTGCTAACTGATACCCTATCACATTGAGAGTGAGATAGGGTTATGTGAGGTTAATGGACTCGTGGTCTCACTAAAACCCCCCCGTGACCGGCCTCGATACTGAACGCACCGGTGCCCCTCTCGCTTAGCGCCCTTCGCACGTCTCAGGGGCAGTTGAAAAACCACCCCCAGCACCTTCCCGTCACCGACAGACATGACGTAAACGTATAGCCATCAAACCTGCCTTTCGTGTCGGTACGTGCCCGGCATAACCTCTACAATACAGTAGGTAGGTTCACAAGAGCTGGGCGGCGCAGCGCACGGTTATACAGCAGACAACTACTTACTACGTTCAGTCAGTCGGTCAGTCTGTACTCAGTACTACATGTACTGAGTCCTTTCACATATAACTATTGATATTGTCATGCTTATAAACATATTTTTTTACTAAAAAAGGGATATTTGATGACCAGGATTCCAGATACCAGGTAAAATTTAACACCATCTTCTCTATTGAAATTCCTGTGTTTGGTAATCTCAATTGGCTCCTGAACTGAAGCCAAAAATGATTTTTGTTTCATTTTTGTCTGTCTGCTGACAGAATCTGGGCCGGGCATAGAGCCGAAACTACTGAACGAATTCAAATGAAACTTGGTATGATTTGAGTTCATACTACAGGGTAGGACATAGGATACTTTTTTCCCGAAATTCAGCACGGTTCCCTTAGGAGAGGGGATCAAATTCAAAAATCGTACTTAGTTAACGCGTAGTCTGATTTCATTCATTCTTTTTTTGTTAGAAAGGAGGTACTTTAAAAATTGATAGCAATTGCGAACAAAGTCGCGGGTACAGCTAGTTTTATATAAAGAGGTATGTTAAAGAATGTCATCCGATCATCCGTGTTTCTAAGTAGGTAACTTATTTTTCACATAGACGGAGCCGCGGGCATGTTCCTATACCTACGAATACCTACTTACATAATAAATGATGATGCTTTATGCTATCTGTCTGTCCTGTTACTGGCAGCTCGAACCGATGATAATACTTAATGGATTTGTAGAAAGCAAGTCTAGTCGAGCACGCCATTCATAGGAATTGGAAGTAGATACCTACCAACTCTATGGATTGTGAATTTACACTCTTCTAGTAACAGTGAGGTGTTTCCAAGAAACTGAACGTTAATTTAAAAAAACAAAACATACAAACACGCTCACGACTGTATCACCTATGATAAATATTCTATTTTTTTATATTTACAATAATGGATTCGTCATAATTATCAGCACAGTAATGTATTCGCAACTTACCAACCCGTGGAAGGTTCTACCCGCGTTATCACTTCATCACGAGACTGAAAACATTTCGTTTACTGAATACAAACGATCCGGCAAGTTTTCGATTAAATAATATTCAGGTTATGAGTTGCAATTTAAAATCAATTACGGTGTGATTACCCCGAGACAATGTGGAGGCCGTGCGATGCGAGAGCTTCCCCGCCGCCGCCGCCGGCTGTTCAACCACGGGGAACGAACAGTCGCCGGCAAATTTTCATCATTGGATCATTTTGTTAGTACAATTTTCTTAGCGTCCATGTCGATGAATTTAAATTACTTATTAAATTAGATTAGATTAATATAATTTATGTAATTATTCACTTTGATATAATAATTTTGTTTAACATGGGGAATTCATAAGCGCCGACACCCAGTGCTTCTGCAGAGGACTGTCGAATCTACCAGCCAGTGCCTCAACTATTGTTGTTGGGGCTACACAGTATTATTAGGATTTTCTTGTTTATCATCCGACTCTCCGAAACGATGTAACTTAGAGTAGGTTTAGCACGATAATTGAAGCGGTATATCGTTTATCGGTTTGTAGAGTAGACCCCCTGTATATAAGTAATCGTATTTATCGTTTTAAGTGTTCGTTTTGAGTGTTTGTGTACAATAATAAATCAGGTTTGAATAAATGTTTGAATTAGAATACTATTTTCATTATTATATTATTAATTTCGAGGGAGTCTGTAAAACTACGCCTGGGGGTCTACTCTACAAACCGATAAACGATATATCGCTTCAATTATCGTGCTAAACCTACTCTATGTTACATCGTTTCGACTATCATTTGAACGAAGAAACGACCGACATTACTTTTGACAATCGATGTCGTACCCTACTCCGGCATCACTAAAAACGATACGATAATTTGAATTTGACAACGAAACAAATGTCAATCGACGAACTTATCAACGATGCCCTTGATGCTATCGTGCGCATTATCGTTTCGGGTTATATTGTTGTGTTTTCTGATAAAATCATCTCCATTTCGTTTACCGAACTCCGAATCTTTTATACCTTCGAGCCCTGTTGCCTACTGGACTCTCTGCATTCTTTTCATTCGACCTCGGCCTGCTGCACTACGGACTCTTGATTTGCCTCTTGTTTTGGAATAATGGCGAGATTTATGCTTGCCATGGAAGCCATCCACGAGGAAAAAGCTTTACAAAAACGACATTTTAATGTGACGAGGGACCAGTTGGATTTGAACAAAATTCCCGACCTAATTCATAAAATAATTCATCGGGAATTATAAACATAGTAAAAGTTTGTTTGAAGGTAAACTTGTTTTTTTTTAACTTCATGTTTTTTTTTATAATTAAAAATAAAATTGTTGTTAAAATAGTGCTTTAAACTTTAATGCTGTGTGTACTAGTATCTTTTTAATAAACGAATTTGAATATTCACCCCGACGAATTTTTGCTTCAACTTTAACTTCTTAATTATGGCTTCTGTGGCTAGTTGTCACAAGAATTTTACTTGTAAAGTTTTCAAATCACAGGCGGGTTTGTTGATTTGACATTTGACGTTGTCACTTCATTTACTTTCATAGATAATTGTTATCATATTGCCTAAAAAGTGACATAAACAGTCAAGCAAAAAGATTTAGGCTAAATGTCTATTATCCAAGCCTTTAGATTTTCCTATCATTCGTTCCGAAGATTCGATACATATTGTCTATGCTTTCGACAGACGACAAAGATTGCGAACATTTTTGAGAGTAGGGTACGGCCGAATAATTCGGAGCACTGTCGTATCGTAACGATAATGTCGATATCGTTTTACGGAGTAGACCCCCTGGCTTATGCCTTGTCGGAGCAGCGATAAGCTGAGATAGGACTCGTTAGCATTGCTCAGTACCCACGTATAATATACTGTTCGTACCTATTTATAACCTTTTTCTTGTTTTTATTGTTCTTTTCTGTGTTTTCTTGGCGTGTCTAAAGTACTTGCCTGTGCTGTATCTGTACTTAAGTGTTGCATAAATATTTTATCTATCAATCTATCTAAAATTCACTGCGTCGTCGTCGTGAATGCTGTAAACGGTGGTGGAATATCTCAAGAAGACCGGACTCAGCATGAGGGTTGAGAAATTGGAGTCTCGGTATAATGTGGAATTCATTTTTTTTACGTGAGAGTACCAGTACACCGCCTGTCGAACTCCATGAGTGAGGAGTTTTGCCCAAAAGGTATCAAGTTACGAGACACCACGGAAAAATAACAATTAATAGATTTTATTCCAAAAACGATCGTAAACTTGACTATTAATATTGTAAAAACGGGAATTTTCACGTACTGCACTAAAGGTGAAGGCACCGACTAAGTTTCGACTCATTCCGAGAGTCTTCATCAGGGTGAGTGACCGCGACTTGCTCCCTCACTACCTTCACCGAATAGATTTTATTGTATATTTTTATATATGTTAGTCCATAAGGTAATATTATGTGTGCACATGTTGCCTGATATAAACGCTATATTATTATTATTAAAATGGCGTTTAGTATTAGTTGCTCGGTGACATATTCCCGCTCACAATGCGGCAGGTGGTGTGCGTATGAGCCTGTGTAAAAAACGTTATTTATACTCACTCATTCTGTTTTAGTGCTTTATTGCTCACTCAGTTTATGAGCTCGACAAATAAACTCCGTTTTTAGAATGCCGACGTTTTCACAGCGAATAAACTTTAGGTCGGTACAACTTTCGCTTAATATGTAGATTCCAGCAAAATATGGGCGAAACATGCTTTGGCATTATTAAATTATTTCCAAAAATATGTAGTCTGGCGCATCCCAAGTTCAAAGCTCTGCTGAATGCCGGCGAATAGCCGATAGCCATGGAAGGTTTGCTTGCTAAGCGCAAAAAATACTTTGTTGACATAAAACATCAAACATGACTCCAAGCACCTCCGAATAAAGTGTTTTAAAAAAAAATGCTGGACGTTTCCCATACAGCATCATCTAGCCCCAAACTAAGCAGAGCTTGTGTTATGGGAACTACATGACTGATATATTAATTATATACTTTTTTTGTAAATCCTACTAATATTATCAAGGTGAAAGTTTGTGAGGATGTTTGTTACTCTTTCAAGCAAAAACTACTGAACGGATTTTGATGAAACTTTACAGTAATATAGCTTATACATCATCATAACACATAGGCTACTTTTTATTCGGGTACCACGCGGGCGAAGCCGTGAGCAGAAGCTAGTACATACATATAGTACATAGAAAACACCCAGACAAATATTTGTGGATCATACAAACATTTGTCCGTCAAACGTAAGTATAAGAAAAAAATACACCCAACAGACTCATACATAGTCCTGGCCGAGACGCTAGAGGTGCGGGTTCGATTCTTGCTGTGGGACAAATGTTCCCTCTGCAGATGTTTGTTGGTCTGGGTGTTGTGGTACCACGGTACTCGTAGTTCCTGTTACCAACGACACAGGGTAGACTGAAAGTTGTTATGTTGCCAAGATAACATTTTCAACAGAGATTCTTAGTGATTGTTTGATTATTTAACAGGTATGTTAGACCTTCCACATCTCTGTATTGAGTGCCGTTGTTGATCAGGCGCGTCTAGACAAATACCACTTTCTGTTGGCGTTAACGCCTGCGGAAAGATTGAATTGTATGGGAATGACATTAGCTATGGAAATGTCACGTGACAGTTAACAAGTATTACCTTGACGAATTTGCGTTAGCGTGAAAGGAAAAGTAAGCGTGAGGTTCATATTGTAAAAATGGGAATTTTCACGTACTGCACTATCGGTGAAGGCACCATAGTGCACGGCGCCACGCGGAAGGAGAAAGTCGCAACCACTCACCCTGATGAAGACTCTCGGAATGAGTCGAAACTTAGTCGGTGCCTTCACCGATAGTGCAGTACGTGAGAATTCCCGTGAGGTATTTGTCTAGACCCCAGGTGTTGAAGGAAGAAAGGAAAGCCTTTGCCCTGCAGTGGGACACTAAATGCTAATAATAATAAATATTAGTAATCTTGTTTGTCTGGAAGATATCGCTTTTAGCGATAAGACCGCCCATTGTACCTTGTCTGTTTATGAATTACTGTGTTTTTTGTATTTTCTTTGGTGTTCAATAAAGAGTTTATTTATCTGTTTATGTTAGACCCCTCAAGAAGCGGTTGGTCCTCAGCACGTGTGGCACCATTTTTGTAGCTACACACTTCCTCAAAACGAGGCCTCACTCTTCTCGTTTGGACGAGCTAGCACACCTGCACACCAACACAGTTGCACAATTTTGCTAGGCGCGAGGCGCGAGCGGAGCCGCGAGGAGAGATCGTGTTGGGTCGCACAATGCGCCTCGCACACAGCACTCCACTCCGTTACCACACCACACAGCACGCACAGTGCACACTGTGTTCACTCAACTACGTGTAGAAACTGCCTCGCCTCAATTGTGGTACCACAGTGTGCTGGCTCGGTTGTAAAACTGAGCCCCTCGTACTATCCTCGTTTTCAGTGTGCTACTCATGACTACTCTCAGGAGACTATGCGTAATTGACCTTGGAGAAATAGAATATAATCTGTTGTCGTTGTGTGCGAGCTTGGAGCCACGTGTACGTAGGTAGGTAGGTAGGTAGGTAGGTAGGTAGGTAGGTAGGTAGGTAGGTACATGTTATTTGTATTTGAGTTAGAAGCAGGTGATGGCTGCTTTGTTGGGAGTTTGTAAGCCGCTATTGTGCTCGAGCTAAAAGGAAATGAATGTAGTATAATATCTCGGCAGCGGCCATCTGTCCGCTCTCGTCTTGTCGGTATATGATATATAAAACGGTTATAGTAAAGTACCTACTGTTTTCATGAAATACGTATTCTCTCAATGTGTACGGTTGTCTTCATAATCATTATCATCGTCTGCGCGGACTTGCCGTTCTTCCCGAGACATGTTCCCGGCTCCGCTGACTATCTCCTTCCATCATCAGATTATTTATTTACTTGCTTTAAATAATTGGGTGTCAAATTTAAAACAATCAGAATTACTTACTATTTAATCAATAAAATGTACTGAACAGATGAGCCGCCTATCTGTCTGTTCTCTACGTACAATATTTGCCTGCAGTAAGTCTTCAAATCCTGACAAGTAGCAGCAGGAAGCATAGGAGGTACCAAAATAATGGTAAGCAGGAGAGGTCCATACACTTCGTTAGCTGTTTCAGAGTTGAAGGGATCTATGCTGATCTTACTACTTATAGTTAAGTAGAACCTACCTACTACTTCGGCTAATCAAATGAGGTACATTTTGAGAAAGCTCAGATTGCTTTTATTACTTTTTAAAAGTATAATCAGGCGATAAAGCTAAGTGCGTCGGCGTTGCTTCAACTCTAATATGATTATTTGTTCTGGTGTCTGGTTCGCGTTGTTTTGATTTGTTTTTACTTTCGTTGAGTTTATAGAGGTAGAGGTATTGTTCGATAATAGCCATTCTATTTAGCTTTCAATTTAAAACATTTATTTTATATGTTTGTGGAGTTCTTTTTTGATTATTTGAATACTTACAAGTAATCTAATTTTTCAATAATGTTTGTTCTTTTAATTCATCGACTTTTATGCACATTGCATAGCATGACATCATCTTCACGTATCATATAAAATGGGTATATAATGGTTATATATGATTGTGCGGCGTGGCATCCGTATACTCAATTGCAAGACAAGTTTTAGCGATAACTTGGTAATTTACAGTAGATCATACAGTAATACTATCCTACTAATATAATAAATGCGAAAGTCTGTGTGTGTGTGTGTGTGTGTGTGTGTGTGTGTGTGAATGTTTGTTACCACGTATCTCCGTAACTACAACCAATTTTGATGAAATTTGGAATGTAGATAGTTTAGGATCTGGAATAACACATAGGCTAATCTAATTTTCGAAAATCGACCCCTAAGGGGCTTAAATAGGATGGTAAAGTTTCTATGAAAAAAAAAATGTTTGATTCGCTCAAAACTCTGTAAAAATAAACTTTAAAGTAAATAATGAAACAAGTATTTTTTATTTTTTCAAAACTTCACCCTTTGGGGGTGTGCAATTGAGTTCTAAACTTTGTATAAATTGTAATCCTTCGATTCATTCAAAAATTTATGGACAACGTTTGAAGCCTGGAGACGGTCATATGCTACTTTTATTAACATACCACGCGGGCGAAGCCGCGGGCAACAACTAGTTTCTAAATAAATCAGTTTCTGTGTTCGAGTGGCCCACACCATTACTGAATGAAGGATCATAAAAGAGTTTGCTGGCTGATTCTTCTGAGTTTGGTCGCGCGCATGGAATCGGCGTCATCACGCATGGAATCGGCGTCATCACGCATGGAATCGGCGTCATTCACTTTCAAATGTTAACTCACGTACTATTTAAGCTGACGTTTTATTATTATGCTTGTGATTTCAATGAATCAAAACCTATCGACTATTGACTTTCAGTACAAAAGTATCAAAACCACAATATAACTGATTAGCTTCTGCCCACGGCTTCGCCCGCGTGGTACCCGGATAATAAGTAGCCTTTGTGTTATTCTAATGTATATATAAGCTACATTACTGTAAAGTTTCATCAAAATCCATTCAATAGTTTTTGTGTGGAAGAGTAACAAACATCCATCCTCACAAACTTTCGCTTTTATAATATTCGTTGGATTTGAGAGTGTGAGCTGTCATTAATCTTATAAACATGATTATAGCGACGAGGTGGGTAGATGACGCAAACGTGGTGGAACCTTGAGGCTGGCACAGGACTGTGAAGAGTGATGCAGAGGAAAGGAAGCCTGCTAGTACCTATCCTCAATAGTGCGTGATGAACCTTTTTATAATATCTCATGATACATTGGGAGAATGGCATACTCAACGAAACAGAGTATATATCCATTGATATATACAAGTATTATGATTAGTTAGAGCGAGGAGTCTATTAATTGACTCTACAAAGGTTTATGTGCAAAATAATTCCTACATCTCAAAACACGTCACAAATTTTAATCATACATACATTAATATTAATTTGTTAACCTTAAAAATATTGTTATTTCCGCACGAGAAAAAAGGAATTGGCCCACAACTGCCCCAGAGTCATTTTTCACACAGCATCATCTAGCCCCAAATGAAGCAGAGCTTGTATTATGGGAACTACATGACTGATATACTACTTATATACATTTTTTTTATAAATACTAATAATAATAATATAGCGCATCGTCAGGAGGTTCCTCTCTCTGCATCCGTAGCCACCGACCGCTTGGGTTCTGCCCCGCGGTTTGTGGTTCTCCGTTTTTATATGTTTTTTACTACAATGTTTTGATGTATTTTATATTGAATTTGTAGTGAAAAATTTATTTAAGCGAGATTATACAATAAATGAAGTGTAATAATAATAATATTATTGTTACACTTCATTTATTTTATGAGAGATAAATATTTGCAAATCATACAAACATTTTTCCCACGGCGGGAATCGAACCCGCAACCTTCTACGTCTCAGTCGAGCATTCGCCCAATGCGCCACAGAGGTCGTCATTTTTGAATATCGGAAAGAACTAAGAGACCGATAAATACTATTTACAAACGATTACACATAATTAAACAGCAAACAAGGCGAGTGGTTGCGACTTTCTCAACCACTCACCCTGATGAAGACTCTCGGAATGAGTCGAAACTTAGTCGGTGCCTTCACCGATAGTGCAGTACGTGAAAATTCCCGTTTTTACAATATGAATAGTCAAGTTCACGATAGTTTTTGGAATAAAACAAGGCAAACGTTTGTTTACGTCGTGTCAAGAGGGAATATACTCGTATTTATGATATTTTATTAGTAACTTTATCTCTGGTACCTAAATCGTTATTTTCTATGACAATCTAGTTTAAATGCGGCGCGTTCGACAATTACGTTTTGCCAATATTTATCATGGATTTGAACCGGTTCAGGTGCGTGAGGATAATTGGCAAAATGAACAATTGAATAAAATCAATTCGATACGAGCATTCCTTCCTCGCTAGTCCATAGCCTACCCTCATCACGTCACAAGGTATTTCGTTGTTGCAGTTTGCGCTTGCGATTTCATAATTTCCTTATATTTTATTCGTTTTGCTTCGTTTTTTTCGTGTAATTCCTCCGATCTGCGTCGACTCGATCAATGGTCCTCCGGGTACTTTCGAGTTTGTAGGTATCTAAACATTAAGTATATCAGGATATAATTAACATTAAGTTTTAATAACAGTCGTTTAATTAAAAAAAAAAACAATGTCTATTGTGAACGGCTGCGTGAACTGTTTGAACTTACTTACATTTCTATGTAAAAAGTATCGAAGTAGTATGAAAACCGATGCAACAGCTGCGGGTTCAACTTCCACTGCGGGACAAAAGTTTGCATGATCTGTAAATATTTGTCCCGAGTCTGGGGTTTGTTTTTGCGACTGTTAGATGTGACATTTATTACAGCGCTATTATAGGCTACATATCGGTGCCACATTTATTATATATACATTTTAGACCTCGGTATATAGAGAAAAAAAACGAATGGAGTCTCATAGAAAATAAAAATGCCATCTCAGTAATCAAACTTGATCATGTCTCAAGCATTTTTGACATATTTTGCCTGTGGGGCAAACAATGCATGGGGAGTGGGCCATGTCCTTTGCGATCCATTTTCAATGTTTGTCTTACGAGTACATACGAACATATGTTATACAATAAACATATTATAGACATTTCGAGATAATAATGCGACATCGAACCTTTTCCTGATAAAAAAGGAGGTATTTCAAAAAATTGCTCTTAAACTGAGTATCTATTGGCATGTTTGCTTTAGTGCTCAGTTTGGTAATAGTTTATATATTTAAAAACTAGTAATAATTTTATTCCAAAAACTATCGTGAACTTGACTATTCATATTGTAAAAACGGGAATTTTCACGTACTGCACTATCGGTGAAGGCACCGACTAAGTTTGTAGTGCACGGCGCGACGCGGAAGGAGAAAGTCGCAACCACTCACCCTGATGAAGACTCTCGGAATGAGTCGAAACTTAGTCGGTGCCTTCACCGATAGTGCAGTACGTGAAAATTCCCGTTTTTACAATATGAACTAGTAATAACATAGGAGTGGCTTCTAGTGATGGTTTTCGAAGGCATGAATTCACATCGTAACCAACCTCGTAGGCAACGCTACGGCGCGCCATTCCCAACCGCCGCCGCAAACCCACATACTAAACGAAAAGACAAGAAATCGTGTAGTGAGTCCCGCAGTGGGTCCCGCAGTGTGCCCCACGCAGTAAGTCTCGCAGTGAGTCCAGTCAGTCCGCGCGCGGCGCTCGAGCGGTACGCACGCGTTGCTCTCTCGTCGCTCCGACAGAAACTTAGCTCGATCCTGTGCTAACCCCGCGAACGTGCCAACTTAAAAGTTCATAATTTTCGCCGATCTTAGTGACTTTGAGTTTTTATCTTATTATTTTCGGAAGCAAAGAAGAATAATCTCGGTGAGTTTCTTAGTAATTAAATCGAAAAGATTTATTAAAAAAAGTTTTGTGAAAGCGCATCTACGTTATCGATAGCGTAATCTGAACATCGTAATTAACACTGATAAGTTTATATGGGAACTTTCTCATTGAAATCCTGGGAACTATTTGGGTATGAGCTTAAAAATATATCTTGGTCGGACAAAGTTAAAAAAGAATGCATTGTAATTGAAACGATTGAAAAAAAACACGATGTGAACTTAAATATTGATACCTACCTCTATATAATCAATACGAGAATAAAACTGTTCCGTCGCTGACTGGCGGATCAACGCACAGCCTAAACCATAAGTCCTAGAAGCATGAAACTTGGAGGGTATATTCCTCTTATGGTGTAGGGGTGCACAAAGAAAGGAATTTGGAAAATTCTACCCCAAAGGGGATGAAAAAGGCTGAAAACCTTTGTATGAAAATTCTTATTCCTTGAACTTACAGTCTTGAAACTTCACATAAATATTTTTCAAACCAAAGGATAAAAGTGAATATTTTTTTTTCTAAACTACCCCTCAAAGGGGTTGGTATAGTGTGTTAAGGTTGTTTGAGAAATGTTTAACGCTTGGTGTTATTTGCTGTAATCTTAGTTTGGATACTTTAAATACAAAATAACTGAATATGTATCAGGCTATTCAGTGCATCAATTATTTTTGATGCACTTATCAATTACCTATCCTACGCGAGTAAAACCGCGGGCATCAGCTAGTATAATATGTAGGTACTTACAATTGGTTATTCTCTGTAAGAACTTCGCAGTACACTTGGTTTTGTCGAATTAGTTAAAAATAAAGCTTTAATACTACTAAAGAGGCAAACAATCAAACAATCAAACGGCCCACGTGATGTTACGGTAACCTATGGACGTTTGTTATACCAGAGGTATCAATCACGCATTGCCTCGATAGATATCAAGATGAAACATCTCGTGTACCTGTAATTACACCGGCAGCCATACTCTTCGAACTGGAATATAGCAACGAGGACATTACTGCTTGGTGGTAGAAATAGTCCGGTGGTAGCACTTCCCCGGAAGAGCTCTACCACAGTAGCTCTTAAAAATTGGTATCAATCAGTCAAACTCATCAATCTCAGTTGGATATCGGAATGGTTTTTGAAGATGTTATAAAACGCAAAGAGGATGCTGACCAGCAGCCTTTTTATTGTGTTAAATAAATAAATAATGCTAAATAATGCTGGACATTTTCACACAGCATCATCTAGCCACGAACTAAGCAGAGCTTGTGTTATGAGAGCTCCATGACTGATATACTACTTATATACATTTTTGTAAATACATACATATTATACAGAGAAAACACTCAGATCCGAGACAAATTAATGCAGATCATACAAACATTTGTCCAGCAGCGGGAATCGAACCCGCAACCTTCTGCGTCTCAGGCGGACCTTCGCCCACTGTGCCACAGAGGTGTTCTTTTTATGGTGTTCTTTTCTCAGAAAACAATTTTTTTAACCTCATTTTGATTGATTACTCAACAGCTTTTAGGGGCCACGATGGAAACTTTCGAAGCGGATAAATACAAAACAAAAGCCTTTTGTTTTTTGTTTGTTAATTTTAAATTGAAAACGACACTTTTGTATGTACAACGTCCTTCCTACTTACTATTATATGAAAGTTTGTGAGGATGGATGTTTGTTACTCTTTCACGCAAAAACTACTGAACGTGTTACTTTACAGTAATATAGCTTATTCGTCAGAATAACACATAGGTTACTTTTTATACGGGTACCACGTAGGCGGAGCCGTGGGCAGAAGCTAGTTAAATATAAATGTGTCCCAAAAATTCTGATTCAGCGGGATTCGAACCCGCATCTTCATCTCTAATCGGCAACGCGTTGGCCAATTACGCCATGACTAGTTACGCTGAGTCAGGTTTGAACTTTCTGTTCACGGGTGGATGCTATCAACAGGTGTCTCGTTCGGAAACAAATCTGCCCAAAGTCTGAAATTAGTTCTAACTCGCTGTTCGTGTCTCATTCACATTATACGTGGTATGTCGTAAGTTGCACGTTGTATACGTCGTACGTTGTATACGTCGTACGTTGCACGTTGTATACGTCGTAAGTTGCACGTTGTATACGTCGTAAGTTGCACGTTGTATACGTCGTATGTTGCACGTTGTATACGTCGTAAGTTGCACGTTTTATACGTCGTACGTTGCACTTTGTATACGTCGTACGTTGCACGTTGTATAAGTCGTACGTTGCACGTTGTATACGTCGTACGTTGCACTTTGTATACGTCGTACGTTGCACGTTGTATAAGTCGTACGTTGCACGTTGTATACGTCGTACTTTGCACGTTGTATACGTCGTACGTTGCACGTTGGTTTGCTCCGTGATTATGCGCACAAGTTTGTTGGTCAATATTTTCATAACAATTGATGTATATAAGTAGTATATCAGCCATGCAGTTACCATGACACAAGCTCTGCTTACTTTGGGGTTAGATGATGCTTTGTGAAGACAAACACGCTCACGACTACATCTTTCCACGATTGGTTCCATAAACGTAGTTGTATAAATGTGGTTCCATGAATTACAATTTGTGTGTTGTCGTCGGTATCAGCAGTAGCTCTACTTATTAATTATTAATTTGAAATCTATCAAAGCCTTCGTCAAATATTTCCCTTCGTCGGCTTCCGAGCCGCAAGGCAACGGCGATTTATTATAAGGTTACTGGGCAACACAATACCCACCTACCCCCCCACTCCCCACTCCCCACGGCGAGACAGAACTGTCTCTGGATTCTCAATTTCACCCCGATACTAATATTTACCTAAGCTTTAGCCGGAGCTCTAGCAAATATGACAGCTTTATCCGAGAGAATCACCCACTTTAACTTTGTTATTTGGTTATTTGACGACGGATTATGACCACTTTAGCGTTAAGTTCAGGTGCTTTATTAACTGGTGACAAAGTTAAGTGCTTACTTAGATAGTGACTAAAGAAAAACGACGAATTTCTGTATTAAAAGTACCCTGAAAGAAGCTATAACACTAATACACTCCATGTAATGTAGATCAGTCACTCTCCGTCGCGTCTCCGTCGCGTTGTCGTCGCGTCGCTCGGACTTGTCAGCCAACAAATCAAACACAAACCCAATACCCACTAATATGGGGTATCTGTGTCATCCCCTTCCCTCCTCTCCTCCCCCTGCCACCCAGAACTAACCCTTATTGCCGCTGGTTAACGCACAACTTCGTGACATATCATTTTCTTTCGGAATTTGTTAAGATATTTTGCTGTGAACATTGTAATATTATGTACATAGATAGATAGATAAAATACTTTATTTGAACTTCACACACACACATACAAAATACAACAATGATACAGTAGTAAAAATAAACAATAATTAAATAAAATTAACTATTTTCAATAATATAATTAAAATCTAGGTATAATGTCTATGTGTGCTGCAGTACGTCGAAAAGGCCAAAAAGGCTATGTCCACATCAAGTAATCATTGCTTTTGTTAAATCCTTCCAAAATATTTTTTTCGCGGTTTCAGAAGTCCCCAGAAATAGTTGACTCCTATAATTGCAAATGGGTGTCTACTCTGTTGAGCTAGAGAATTATATTCGTGGTATCGGCGAGTACACGCGTCTACAAATAAGAGTTCGTAATCTGTCGCCGCCGCCGCCGGCTGTCGCCTCGGTAATTGGGATTTTAGGGGCAGATTATACCTCCATACGTATCCATTTCAGTTGGCACCGTCGTCCGCCCGCCGTCTCCGATACCCGGATACATCTGCAGCTAGTGGTGGGTCCTCAGCACGTGTGGCACCACTTTTGTAGCTACACACTTTCTCGAAACGAGGCCTCACTCTTTTCGTTTGGACGAGCTAGCACACCTGCACACCAACACAGTTTCACAATCGTGCTAGGCGCGGGAATAGATCGTGTTGGCTCGCACAATGCCCTCGCACATAGCACTCTACTCCATTACCACACCACACAACACGCACAGTGCACACTGTGTTCCCAAGATTGCCTCATTCAACTACGTTCAGAAACTGCCTCGCTGCCTCGCTTCAGTTGTGGTACCACAGTATGCAGTTGTAAAACTGAGCCTTCGCGCGATCCTCGTTTTCAAACCGTGTGCTACCCATGACTATCCGCAGCTGACCTACAGCTGCATATTACTGCGCATCATCTAACGATACCTACCTACGAAACGTACCTTCTTCATGTACAAAACTAGCTCCTAAACGATGCTGAATTGATTATTAGTGCCTCTAACACTGGAAACCCGGGATGAAATCCTTCTTGAGAATACACAACTTTTGGTTTAGTTTGAATATGTTAACCTGTTTTTATAACCTACAGATACGATAATAGTCTTGACCCAACACTAGACCCTGTTACCACTTCTGTGTTATCGATTACATTATCATAGATTCCTCTCCATCCCAAGAACAGGTGTTTGGTAGAGATCGCATCTGATAGAACCGCCCATTGTACTTTGAATAAGAATAGGTATTTATTTTCGTAAGGTTTACAATAATTAATTAGGTCCAAGTCGCTTCATATAATGAGGAGCAGAAGTCAGCAGGTTCTATTATTGTTGAGGGCATCATAGATGCTTTAGCTTCGAAGATGACAATGTAAAATGTTGATGTGGAAAGTAGGTTCCATTGTGCAAGAAAGCCGCTATTGTCGTGAATGGGTGTCACGATGACATTCAGATAGCCTGTCCCCGCGAGCGCGCGATGTCGCCGCGCCCGTTATGACAAACTACCGCCAAACATATATAAAAACCACTTTAAATACACACTGTAATTTGTCATTTTATATTTTACTAGCTTCTGCCCACGGTTTCGCCCTCGTGGTACTCGGATAAAAAGTAGCCTATGTGTTATTCTGATGTATAAGCTATATTACTGTAAAGTTTTATTAAAACCCGTTCGGTAGTTTTAGCGTGAAATAGTAACGAAGATCCTCACAAACTTTCACGTTTATAATATTAGTAAGATTTTCTATCGGTACCTAAATTTCAGTGTTCTTTGAAAAATCTTGATCGACATTGGTTTGGTACATGCTAGTACAAAATGGTTGTAACCGGTTAAGACCAAAAACCAAATATATGTACAGGATTATGATCTGAAGTAAATGAATAAATAATAAATAATAAAAAACTATAGAATCCTTTATAGTAGTAAAAGACTTCTATAAAAGTTTTTTTATAAAAAAAACATGATTTTTCATAAAAACCATCCTTGAAGACTGTCATACAAATCGTTTAGGGAAACTCACATTTAGATCGGATAAGTCGTTTCGAAGGATGGTGACATACAAACATACAAACAATCACTTGATCAACCTCTTATGTATTATATGTATGTATTTACCAAAAAAGTATATACTCGTAGTATGTCAGTCATTTAGTTCCCATAATACAAGCTCTGCTTAGTTTGGGGCTAAATGATGCTGTGTAAAAAATGTGCAGTATTGTATTATCTTATGTGGCAAACGCATATACGTGCTGTTTGCGTTGCTAGTAAAAACAATATAAATAAAATTCGACCGAATAAATGCCGACCGAAACAAAACAATTAAAAATGATTTGCTCAGACCGGAGATGGTTATTTTATTCATGTAACTTTAAATAACAAAAGAAACATTTTATGAATAGCTACTGAGAAGGGATTCCCTCAAACACGCGTTTTCAAAACAAAACTCAGCCCCATAGATATAGTACTGTGATGCGAAGGAGTTTGTTGCTCCTACTTTTCAACAATTCTCGATTGTGGGTGAATTTGCTACCTACATCTCAGACAGCCTGTGAGACAAAAATTGAAGATTCATTAGAACGGGATAGACCCACAATTACACTGATTATAAAAAAAAACAATTAAATAAACATATTACAAAAAATTAAATTACAATTAGAATTAAAATTATTTAGAAATACATATAATTGTCACATATATAAAACCACTCATACGGCATTCTCGCAGTGCCTCAAGCATACCAACATGAGTTCCTTCCATTCCTCCGCAAATATATCAGAATCGGGGCAGTTACGAGTTTATTGAGAGCGGTGAGGGTGCGGGGTAGCGGGGAATTAGCGCGGGCTGCGGTGCGGCACATTGCCACAGCGCGGACTGCGGTGCAGCACATTGCCACAGCGCGGGCTGCGGTGCGGCATGTTGCCACAGCGCGGGCTGCGGTGCGGCACGTTGCCACAGCGCGGGCTGCGGTGCGGCACGTTGCCACTGCGCGGGCTGCGGTGCGGCAAGTTGCCACTGCGCGGGCTGCGGTGCGGCACGTTGCCACTGCGCGGGCTGCGGTGCGGCACGTTGCCACTGCGCGGGCTGCGGTGCGGCACGTTGCCACTGCGCGGGCTGCGGTGCGGCACGTTGCCACTGCGCGGGCTGCGGTGCGGCACGTTGCCACTGCGCGGGCTGCGGTGCGGCACATTGCCACAGCGCGGGCTGCGGTGCGGCACATTGCTACAGCAAAAAGCTTGTGCCTTCTGCTACGAACGTAGTTGTTTGGTAGGTGGAAGCGAAGTAACTCGTTACTCAGATCAGGAGCGTCAATTTCGTTGTACACTTTTAATAGAGTCGTTATCTGGTCACATGCTCTCCTTGTTTCGAGTGAATTGTAACCCAAATAACCTAACAAGAATTTAGTCGGCTAGAGAAAGGGGTAATATCCTGCAATACGCCTGTACAGGTATCTGAGAAAAGCCTTCTGTATAATTTCCAAGAGGAGTGCATACGTGATCTCATGCGGCTTCCAGACACAGGAGCTAGACTCTAGCTTGCTTCCAACCAGAGAACTGAACAAAAGTCATATGACATGTTCACTTGACTATAATATCTGTTGTACAGCGTTCCTGACAATACCTTCAGGCTCTTTTCAATACTTTATTTAGAGTTTTTGTGAAAAAATACTATTAAAGTTGAAAACAAAACTAAATAAGTCGTATTCGGATTGGTTTATGTAAATCATTTTTACCCGCGATGAAAGGAATCGTTTGCCGTGAGAGTTTGCCGTGAGAGTTTGCCGTGAGAGTTTGTCTGTATAATCATTTATTACCGAAACGGGAGATGCCGTTTCGATTGGAATGAGTTTTTTCATCCTTGAAAACATATAATTTGTAAAAAAAAAAACATAAACATACATTTTTTTCTTAAGGTTGTTTTAAGACCGCAAGTCACGAAAGAATGCTTGCATTCAATGAAAACATAAATCGGATGTTTACAAATTTTGTAAAATTATGCAAAAAAAATATCTTGATCTGCCGCTAAACTGACGCTAATTAATTTATTAACAGGTCGAGTAAGTCTGCTCTGTTCTCTGACTCTCACAGTAACATTACGAGTTAACTTATCCAGAAATGTTGTTTGAATTACCGCGAATTATATATGAATATGCGGTGAGGTCGGTTAACTCCGTGAACAAAGAAGCTGCCTACCTGCGCGCAGCATCGGCCTTTCAGATAATCCCAGCCGCTACTGAAATAATCAGTGTTTGCGTACACAGGGCGATATTACCACTAATTAATTATAGTCAACACGTACCGTATTACATCACCTATATTAAAAGTTTTTTTATAAAACTATAGTATACGTCCCGCATGTTGGTAAGCGGTTACCGCAGCCTAATACCAAATACCAAAGGAGTTATACCAAAGGTATAACTCGCGCGTTGCCATACCTGTTGTATCTCAGGTAGCCGGTCCTTGAGATATGGTGAAAGTCTCATATCGTCGGCTAGCTAACAACACCGCGTAAATCGATTTTCCTAACTTTTCAGGAGAACCAAAAAACTGTTTTATCAACTCCGCACAAGTCCACAGAATTAAAACTGTGATTGGTTGAATTTCAATGTTTGTATTGATGAACAGAAGCGCAGTGAAAAGATCTATCCAATGGCATAAAAATTACAAAACCGCAAAATTTCGCCTTGAGCGGTGTTGTTAGCTAGCCGACGTTATGCCTATCATTTTATTTGCATTTTCCTTTAATTCTAATTGTGAGTTTGAAATATGTATGAAATAGCAGAGACGCGCTCGCCGCATCGCTCCAAATGGCCAAGGGAAGCGCCTCCGCCGATCGAACCGAGCTTATTCGGGGATAAATCGGAGGACACCTCATAAACACTGAGCTATTTGAAGGCTTCATAGAAAGTCTCAACTGCTTAAGAGCTGGATCAATATCTTGAAAACATATTTGATTCCTTGCGTTGTTATTTACTAAATTTAAACAGTGAGAAGTGGTGAGGCGTAAATTTTACATTCATTTTGACACAGCATCATATAGCCTCAAAGTAAGCAGAGCTTGTGCTATGGGAACTATATGACTGATAAACTACTTATATATTTTTTGTAAATACATATTATTATACATAACAAAAGCCCAGACCCGAGACTAATATAATAATAATAATTCTGGACACTTTCACACAGCATCATCTAGCCCCAAAGTAAGCAGAGCTTGTGTTTTCAGAATTACATATATGATTGATAAACTACTTATATAAATTTTATTAAATGCATACATAATTATACTTAGCAAACACCCAGACCCGAGATAAATATTTGCAGATCATACAAACATTTGTCGCGTGGCGGGAATCGAACTCGCAACCTGTACACTAAACAGATAAAAGAACAAAGAAAAAAAGATTTTAAATCCTATTATACCCACCTGAGTAAACGCTCGTTATATTATATGAGTTAATCGCGTCTTTGAAAACGTAACGATATTTACGATCACGATATTTTTAGTTCTGTAATAAAAATAAAAAGCTCGTTAAAACTAAAAAAAAAACTACTTTTAGATGTCTAGTGCACTAACTTCTCTAGTATGTGATATACTGTAGTGAACTAAGTCAGATAATGGCCTCGATTCTGTAAGTAGTACACTGACTAAACTAAATTTAAAGTGTCGCTCTCTTTTACTGATAGTGCAAGCAAGAAAGAGATAGCTACAATTTTAGTGCTGTCAAATTAGTCAGATTTAAGTTTTCTATACAAATTTAGTCGTGATATTAAAACATGCTGACTATAAACACGAAGAAAAGCGGCACGTTAACTGATTTGACAGCAGCACACTGCACTAAAACTGTAGTTATCTCTTTCTTGCGTACACTATCATTAAAAGAGAGCGATAGTTTAAATTTAGCTTAGTCAGTGTAGTACAGAATCGAGGCCATTGTTTAATCGGCTAGGTGCCTGGAATATCTAGTGATTTGTGAAGATAACTCGGGCCAGTGGTCTACATTCGACGCCTTCAAAGTATTCGTCCAACGTTTTGAGATATATCTCCGGCGAGCCGAAGATACTGAAAAGGCAGCGTTTTATGGATGGGGAATGTTTTTGACAGGTTCAAATACACATCGTTTCAAAACGTAAATCTTTATGATCGATCATTGATTTTCTGGCCACAGATCGTGAAAGTTCACATAGAAACAAGGTAATTTATATTAACATAGATATTGTCTCACTTTGAATTAATATTTGAAAACTCTTTTAATTCATTAAACTATTAATTAACTAAAGTCTAAAACTTTCAGATAACTCGGCGATCGTCAGATTTTTGAACAATACAACGCGAGCGTCCACACAAACTCGATTAAACACCAATAATGCTTAGTTTTTCTTCAATTTCCTAATCAATGGTTTTCGTTTAACTAAGGCGTGCTAACTAAGACGAAACCTTATGCGATGTGAGGTCATTGACCGATGAAGCAAACAGCAACACGTGAGCCGTCTCTGTGTGCGTGCCGGCGCGCGCTGTCCTACCCGACGCGACGCTCACTAAACATACCAAAGCGATGCTTTAATGCTGTTACCCTGAACAGAAAAATACATATAACGGTCTTTATCGCGTTAACCTTTTCCCGACGTTTCCCGTTAAATACCAGTTAAACTTAATTATACCTACTCCGTATTGCTATATATACCAATGACCATGCACAGCAGACCCTGAGGTCATCCACAGAAACCATGGATGGAAACATAGGAGGGTATGGATGGCAATAATGGAAGGAGATGGGTGTGCGTCTGAAAATCGATTTCTAAAAGCTGTAGATGATGATGCTATAATATATATCCGGTTTGGGTCACGTAGCACCGCGGCTGGGAGCAGGGGTAGTGGAAGTGGGTTCGCGAGGGTGAAGTGTCGATAAACGACACCGGTCACGCTATTTTCACTTCATATTTTTTTTCCCAAATATTACATTTTTTTTATAAAAACATTGCAACTAATATTCAAGTCTTTCTACAAGATACAGATTAGTACCACCCGTTTCTTATCAGTAGATAACCCTCATATACAAATGTTTGTATGATCTGCAAATATTTGTCTCGGGTCTGGGTATTTTCTATTAATAATACGTATGTATTTACAAAAAAAATGTATTTAAGTAGTATATAATAATAATAATATAAAATAATACTGAACATTTTTCTCACATTAAAATGAAATGAAAATCACTTTATTGAGGAACGCAATGTAAGTACGTCCTACAAATGGCGGTCACTGTACAACAGTGCATTATTTCTAACAAAACTAAATCTAACTTATTCTAAACAATACATAACTTTTCCACCGACACAGATCAGAGCTTGTATAATGGGAACTTATAGCGTTACCTTCCGCTACTAAGTCAACTCGTAACCACAACTGACAACTCGTAACGCAGTCCAAAAGTTAGGAAACAGTTAAAATATATGTAATATGGACAAATAAAGTTATGTTTATTATTAGAGAAAGTTTTGAAAAAAAAACTATGAAAAATACAACGTAAAGTCACAAGGTGACGAACCTGATATTGAAATCAGGAATAAAGTGATCCTCTAGCATTTTTAATGTTACGTATAATATCAGTACAAAGTAAACCGTTTCAATAACATGGAGCAATTAAACAATAATTATAGAGGAGTAGCTGCAGAGGGAACACTTGTAATTACGACGTAATTACCCATTATAAATCATATCGCGATGTCGCGCGACCTCCCTCATTACAATGTTATTACGATATTGTCGGAACCATAAGGTAATAATGTATAGAAACTATGAGGTGCAATCCCAAGAGGATTGCACCTCTTGGTGCAATCCTCACCAAGACATCCTCTACACAGCTTTCAAACTCAAACCAACCATTAGCACCTTCACAAACAAAGTCTCCATAACTTCATTAGCACACCTGACTACTGACTGCATGAATAGACCGAATGTGTTTTGGACGTTAGAACATTTTTTGGCCACGTCTCGTAAATTTAAAAATGTTAAATTTAAATAATTATTAGTCTTATACGTGTCTATATTGCGTTTACCTATTTTATTGTCTTGACTTTAAAGACCCGTAGAAAACTTATATATTTTTAAATGAAAAATACTATATCTTTAGTATACTCCAGTAAGTATCCTTCTTTACCTTACAATGTCGCTCGACTGTACTTATGATACAGTCTGTATATCGGTAATTAAAAGCAAATGACAAGGGTTGTCGACACGCCATGCGCCCCCGCGCTGCCTACCCCAACACAATCCATTACATTACTTATTAACGAGAGCACACTACAAACAGAGGTACATGCTGCCCGCCTGTGGGGACGCAAAGGACGGCGGACACCATTTCATTAAGGAGTTTGTAATTACACTACGTTATTGATGAGGCTTTGGAAAAAGTATGAAAGAGGCAATTTGTATTGAATAGAGTTTCCACCCAAATATGCGGTACATATAAGATTTACTTTAATTTAATGGGGATCTAGTACACCTCTATTACACCTATTTACAAAATCTAATGGCAATATGCCTACTCACTCGTTGTTCTTCTTTTTTCTAATGGCACATACATATATAAAATCACTGCGTGACTCACTCGCTAGCTGACACGTTATAATTTGAAGTCTTGTATTTACGGCTTGTAAGTACCAGACTTGAAATTAAGAAATTGTGTGTAACAATTTCTGAAAATCCAGTTTTAGATGGTATACATCGGGAAGATGAAAAATCGTTAGAAAAAAGTACACACGGACCAAAGCACGGGCGTTTCACTAGTGCAGATTCTTGCACTTGGAAAAAACACTCCTCGTTAAAAATCCGCATGTAAATTTTGCTAAATGTATTTCAGCGTTTCGTCCCAAATTAAATAGAGCTTATTTTTTATGAAACAAATGCAAAAGAAAAGCTAATTCGTGACTGAAAAATTTGAAAATGTTTCGGAAAATGAGTATTTTTGCACAGCATTATTACTTGACTGTTTATTCACGTCCTGTATTTTTTAAGCTCTGCAGTATCACAGATTATAATGTTATTTCAAAATGGAGTAGTGAGGGTTTGACAATTTAGTAAGCTACTTGCTATTTAACTACTCAGAGGGAAAGTGATGCTTTTCTTACTTCATACAATGAAAAGTTTATGTCAAATCAAATCAAATCATTTATTGTTTGTGAATTTAGGTAACTGTAAAATTAAGATGGTAAATTAAAACAATTTGCATCATTAAATTCTGCCCTTAGGCTTACAAACATTAAATTAAAATTATTCCAAAAACTATCGTGAACTTGACTATTCATATTGTAAAAACGGGAATTTTCACGTACTGCACAATCGGTGAAGGCACCGACTAAGTTTCGACTCATTCCGAGAGTCTTCATCAGGGTGAGTGGTTGCGACTTTCTCCTTCCGCGTCGCGCCGTGCACTACGCGAGTAGTGAATGATGAAGACTCTCGGAATGAGTCGAAACTTAGTCGGTGCCTTCACCGATAGTGCAGTACGTGAAAAATCCCGTTTTTACAATATAAATTAAAATTAGGTACCTATCTTAAAAAAAACACTAAAATTTACATTTATAGAAAATAAAATGTCAATCCAAAAACACAAAACTTTATAATACGGTAATAAAATAAAAAATGTACAGTCACATAAAAACTCGTCCACTGTTTAATAAGCTTTTATGTAACACGTTTTTATTCGTTAGAAGAACCTGAATAGTCTATTTTATAGTCTGGGTATGATCGTTGCAAAAATGCGCTTCAGGAACGGCGCAGTACAGTGAGCACCGGTTTCGGGTTTCCATCGCGTGCCATGTGCCCGTTTGCGACATCGAGCCTGTCTCGTAAATAAACTCAGTGAAAACATCTCGTGCTTTATTCTGCGAGAAATACCTCGGGCAATGTACACATGCTCGGGCTATCGCGATCGCAAACAGTGGAGCGCGGCCTTTATTTGCGTATGTATGCAAATATGAGAGAATTTATTAACGTGTTTTGGTGGGACTTCACGAACAAGTATTCTATGAAAATTAGGCAAATAATATTGGCATTGGCAATCACAGAGTTACATGAGGTGACATCGGATAAGTGACTAGCTATATGTATACTTACTCTGAAGTCGAGAACGATGTTTGGCCTCAGGAACCTGGATAAAGTTTTGACAAGGACGCGATAAAAAAGGCACAGTTTGTCCACAGAGACTATCAATCCTATCCTACTACTATTATAAACGCGAAAGTTTGTGAGGATGGATAGATGTTTGTAACTCGTTCACGCAAAAACTACTGAACGGATATTTATGAAACTTTACAGTAATATACCACGCGGGTGAAGCCGTGGGCAGAGGCCCACGGCTAATTTTAATAATAATAAATAATGCTGATCATTCTTCACACAGCATCATCTAGCCCCAAACCAAGCAGAGCTTGTGCTACGGGATCTACATGATTGATATACTAATTAAATAATTTTTTTTAGTCCTGATCCCACAAAAAAAATCCCTGTATTGTGGATATCAGGAATTACGAACACCGTGGTAGCACAACACCCAGAATGGAACCCGCACCTCTTGTGTATGAAATCGGCTACGAGTCCGCGTCGCTACCGAGCTCGTCATAATGTCTCTGATTTCGTATTGTATTCGATCTGTGATCGGTTCCAATTATGTCGAGTTTGGTACAGAGCAGCAAAAGAGAATAACGACGAGGTCTCAGAAGCACGTGTTTATCAGCTGATCCACCGGCGGCTTTGCGGATTCACTTTAGATCGCGTGTAGCGGGTGTCGGGTGTCGGGTGTCGGGTGTCGGGTGACGTCACGCGACAACCAACAACCACTTGTCTCTACACATTGTAGAGATTGCTGCGGAAATTGATTCTCAAGCTTTTTAGCTGATGTTTGTTTATTTATTTGTACGTGGCATTTACACCGGGGGTTTCTTATAAACTAGACGATTATTCGTCCTCTCACGACTGTGATACAGTGGGTGAAGGACTCCCTGAGACACAGAAGTTTGCAGGTTCAATTCCCACTGGGGGACAAATGGTTGTATGATCTGAAAATATTTGTCTCGGGTCTGGGTGTTTTCTATTTATAATATGTATGTATTTACAAAAAAAAAATGTATCAGTATTACTACTTTTCAGTCATGTAGTTCCCATAATACAAGATCTGCTTAATTTGGGGCTAGATGATGCTGTGTGAAAGAACGTCCAGCATTATATATTATTATTAACATTTCCCGCGTATAAACCGATCTTAGAAGAAGAATCCGGCAAAAAAATGATGTGCGTTATTTTTTATGGAGATTCTCTCGCGGACGTGTCTGACATTTTACTAGTTACAAAAGCCATAATCAAGAAGTGAAGTGAAGATATTTTTTCTAATGACTGTCTGACATCAAAACAGTCTGAGGTCGAAGTCATTGTAAGAGAGTTCAGTGGGGTGAGAAGATTCGGTGGACCCTTCAAACATAAATTTATTCTACTAATATTATAAACGTGAAAGTTTGTGAGGATGGATGTTTGTTACTCTTTCACGCAAAAACTACTGAACGGATTTTGATGAAACGTTACTTTAATATAGCTTATACATCAGAATAACATATAGGCTACTTTTTGTCTGGGTACCACGCGGGCAAAGCCGTGGGCATAAGCTAGTAAAGAATATATTATTAATAATGAAATGTTCGATTGTTCAATTGACACACATTATAGTTGAATGAAGGATCATAAAAAAACTATTTATTGCTTGTTATTGTTGTTATTTATAGGAGTTTATTGGCTGATTCTTCTAGGCTTGGATATCAGGAACGCGCGAGGAATCGTCGTAAATTCGCTTTCATTATGATCCTTTTTGATTTTAATGAATAAAAACCTCTTGACTTCAAATTTGAAATATGTAAATGCACGAACAATTGGAGCACTCGTGTGTGTGTGTGTGTGTGTGTGTTGTGTGTGTGTGTGTGTCATCTCTCTTCAAGCATTGTTTTAAAAGAATAACTAATAACAGCAGGGTAGAGCTACATGCTAACACTTTAAAGCGTTATTATGGGAATCGGTAATATGTACTTTAACACGCGGGCTTCGTTTATTCCCGGAGGCAGTAATTAGTGACGCAACTTAATATTCAAACGAGACAGACCCAATTAGAGGCGACCTTGAGGAGCTATGCGAGCCGAGCGAGTGATTGATCAAACGAATCATTCAGATCATTAGGAGCGTGACGAGACACCTTTGTTATGTTCATCGATTATTTGCAGAATCTAGAATTTTTTAAAGTTCATTTATTTCACCTGAATATATTGGTACATTGGTTGTTATACAAGACGAGTAAATTCTGTTTACAAATTTAGTTTCAATATAACCTACACGTAAACATAAACTATATAAAAAAAAAATCTATCACTGTTATTCGAGTATTTGTTAAGAGCGCGAACCACCCATTGAAGGATTCTGCTAGATTCACATTCATGAACTCCTTCAGACAGTCAAATACATTGGCTTCAAACAAATATTGCATTTTTTGTTTGAAATATGCTTGAAAAAGTACTACTTTAAAAATCCAAATCAATTCAACAATATTTTATTTAATATTTCAATAAACTAGTCATATTGTTAACACATTATGTACTTTTCCACTATGCTCGCATTAATCCGTACTCAAAACAACCCTAGAACATCTATCCACATTATTCAAATAAAACATAGTTTTTTCCAACAAGTTATCTCATCCACCTTAGTTTCCAACTCGGCTAAATCACTTACTACTTAGATATAATTTCCCGATGCGGCATTAATCTTCAAGTTAGAAACTCTAGTCTCTATAAGGCGACAGGAGGAAATTGAATTAATTCTACGCTAATCTATACCAAAGGTACCTAACGAAAATATAGGTGGTTTGAAAACAAGTCGTTTTAAATCGTAAGACTTTTCATAACCTTCAATAAATATGGCCTCTACTCAATATCCTTCTCTTCACTTTCCTACCATCCTTTTGGATATCATTAGAACATTTGCTATACTTAGATTAACAGAACTGAGTAATAACTTTTTAAATTAGTTACATTTATTCATACAACTATGCACAAGTAAGTTTATACAAAAAATACAGATAAAACAGCTAGCTGTCTAAATTCTAACAATTAAGTGTTATAAATGCGTTCTTGTTCGTAATAGCCGTTGCAAATGATCTATAGATAACTCCATTGATCCTGATCACTACCAGACGGAAGCGTTCCCAAAATACTAGCCTCATTACCACGCTGAATGGCAATAAGTAATTACTACTTTATTCATGTAGGTTAAGCTTAATTTCTACCTTTAGCCATCTAGATCAAAAACATCCAAGCCAAAGTTTAAAAAAGGTTTTAACTATTTCGCCACAAATTGAGTTCCGCGAAGTTCGAATAGTGCTAAAGTTATCGCCGGACACACACACACACACATACACACGCACAAACATACACACACACACACACACACACACACACACACACTCACACACACACTCACTCACACACCCGCAAGCTCAACTAATCCAGGTCACTACCAGACGGAAACGTCATTGCCTTAAATGGCGTTTAAGTTAAAAACCTGATCTCTTAGCCCATATTGAGGCTAAGTGTAAAATGTTCCTTTTCATCTTTTTAAGTTGTGCCGGTAAAGTACGTATATATAAGCTATCAGGTCCTTTGCTCCTGACAGGCAAATAGAGTGGACTCTTTCACGATCGTCGCAAATCACTCAGCACAAAGCACACTCACGGACCTCATTATAATTTCCCAGCTGGGCCTCGAGTACCTCCTCTCGAGCACAGTAGATGCGGGTCTATTCAAACAAGCACCTCGCTAAATAAGGTCTAGTGCCGATCGGTGCGACTCACAGGACGTGGCTCATATCCAAATACAAGTTTTCTATACTAAATTAAATAATTTATTGCGAATATTGGTTTAAACAAAGATGCTATTTATAATATAGGAGTACCATAAAAAACACCAAAGTATTAAAATTTAGCTATCAGATCAGTAAAAAAATAAACATAAAAAAGATAATGTCATTATTAGAACACCTAATAATGAACCTACGCGATTAAATTAATATAAAATATATAGGTACCAATTTAAAATATCAGTGTCATTCAATTCGGTCATCTAATAATCATTGAGATTATAATATAATTTTTCATTGTATAACTTTCTTCTTGAAAATATTGTAAGAAGCTGTTTCTACAGCTGGTACTGATAGCAGGGTTACTCATAATCTGCGCACTGGCGGCCTTTTCTACTAGAATGACAATAAAAGAGGATTTATTTTTCCGTTTCTTGAATACAAAATCTCTGAAATTGTTTCTATTGATAGAAAACTGATATGCTTGCATTTATCCGGTCGATTGAGCAATGAATCTGGCTGATTCGATATCATGTCCCATCTGTCTTGAATCGCATCGGAACATGTACTTATCTAGTTTCTATTGGTTTCAGATCTCTGGATTGCGAGGAGTTCAACTTGTTCTGATGGAATAAACCAAGGTAAGAAAATACCTGATAAGTAACCTGTGATATTGAGGCTTTCCATGGCTGGTGCCTACTCCTAAATGAAACAATGGTACCTATATTTAACCGCGTACTTTAAGTGCAACGTCATTTTTGATATTAAAAAATAAGTATCTGTTGTAATCTTAGATGATTTCAAAGTACACGTTCATCCGTTGCAGCAGTTTTTACCACTAATCATTTTCATCTTCGTCGATCTCATAATTATATTTTCTATTTATTTCTAGACACACAATTATTATTGGATTACGCTGTGTCTAGACTTTGACATCTCAAACAAGCCCTAAACTCATCTTCGATAATGAAGTAATTCGAATAAGAATTATTTATTCCAAAAAAAGATTGTAAAATATAATTTTAGGCACTCGTTTGCGCTAGGATTGTAGTATCGAAACTACAAAATTATGAAGACCCTCGGAATAAGCCGAAACAAGTCGAGGCGAATGTCAAAGTCAATAGATTTTGATTTATTGAAATCACAAGGATCTCAGACTTTATAAATATTGCGAAAATTTACGAGTTTACAATAGTGTAATATTGTATTCATCCGATTGAAGGTGGGAGTTGGCTCTCCCACCTTCAATAAGGGGTATTAAACATAGCTTTTTTTTTGTTAGGTATATATTTAAAGTAGGTGTAATATAGGTATTTTATGAAACCACCCTTGAATTCTTTTAAAGTAAAGTTTATTTGGACCAAACCACACATAACTATGTACCAAGGTAACTACATATAACTTTTAAAACATCTAGATAATTTGATATACATAATTATAACTTATACGGGTCTTTAATCGCGTTTACCTTTATATAATTATTTATTATTTTCCTGAAGTTTTGACTGTAACGCAACAGCCGTGATATCGTCACGGGATGACTGGGGTACAATCCTACTAATATTATAAACGTGAAAGTTTGTGAGGATGTATGTTTTTTACTCTTTCACGCAAAAACTACTGAACGGATGTTAATTAAACTTTACAGTTTTAAAGGGTATACATCAGAATAACACATTGGCTACTTATTATCCGGGTACCGCGCGGGCGAAGCCGTAGGCAGAAGTTAGTATGTTATCTAATCGCGAAATTTTTAAAAATACTTGAGATACAGAATAGGAAGGCAATGATTATGTGTGTTGTGGACAGTAGTGTTGTCAAAAATGGTCCGTACTAGAATAACTAGAACGAAAACGTTTATCACTGTTTCATTGTACTTTATATCATGTTAACACCTGGAAGTTGGCAGGTTGCAGGCAGGTTGCAGGCAGGTTGTGAGGTGAGGTGCCGTGACCCGCGGCCGTTACAACCGACTGCGACAATATTACATGTCGTTAATAGCTTATATTTGCTAATTAGCCGCTATCTTGAATAAATTTAGTAAATTGTTTTTATACTAGTTGATAGAATGTTCTGCAACAAAACGGTGCTCGGTTCAGAGTACATAAAATAATAGAGCGATTGGATAAATTAATGCGAGTATCATAATGGAACTCTCTTGATATCGCAAAGAGATGCAACCCACATGTGCCTTTGGTAGATACATCTACGTAATAAATATAGAGGTAACCCGCCCGTAAATAACTAGTTTACGTGCCTCTTGCACGAGGATTCTGTGGCTACTTTGTGTCCCGGTCAGAGGGCACAGATCCTCTGGGAACCACAAGCTAAATAGTTTACAAAGTGCAAGTTGCCGCGGGTACTTTGCTAAAGCGGCTGCTGAATTCAACTGTTTTGATATCAAGTCATTCCTAAAATGACGCGCTTTTTTTATCAAATATATATCACGATTTTTTTGATCATAAAAGTATGATGCTTTGGTTTACTGACATCAGTTTGGCGTAGGTAGGTACTCTGTAGCGAGGCGCGGCGGAACAAAGCAACGATACCTTTTGTTCAGTTTGTAATTAC
This sequence comes from Perizoma flavofasciatum, assembly GCA_958496245.1. Taxonomy (NCBI): domain Eukaryota; kingdom Metazoa; phylum Arthropoda; class Insecta; order Lepidoptera; family Geometridae; genus Perizoma; species Perizoma flavofasciatum. The sequence goes on along the minus strand of OY292425.1, from coordinate 14,726,926 downwards.
AAGTTACCTCACCGACACTTCCTAGCCTTGTCAGTAGGTGTGATTACATTCTATAAACATAGATAGATAAACTTAGTGAGCATAACACCAATTTATAGTAAAAAACTAAAACCTAAAGTAACAAAATAGATAAAAGATTACGGAAGGACTAGGATATCTAAACCAAGAGTTCTGGGTTTTGTATGTGAAGTTTAATATGTGTTGAGCATGATAATAATAAAAAAAATGAACAAATGGATATCGACATTACAATAAACTTGTCTGGCATTGCCATTGAGCGAGTCGATGCAGCCAGCATTTTGGGAATTCTTTCACTTGGTAGTGATCTGAGTCAGTTGACTTATCTATAGATAGTTATCAACGGTCTTTAGATAGCTAGCTGTTTCGTCGGTATTTATTGTGTATATCTACTTGTACATAGTTGTATGAATAAATAAACTTATTTAGTAAAATAGCGGTCATCTACGAGTATAAGCTAAGCCGCAGTTATCCCCGCTGTGGTACTTAGCGTTTTAGTTCAAGTAATCGTTACTGATATATATTTGACTAGTGTCAAAATATGCCTACAACCTCATACACTAGCGTCGTTGTGTCGGGTAACAGCTCGCAGACTGTGCACTTCACTTTACGTCTTGTTGCGATCGATATTTCACTTAACCGTGTTGCTTCAAGCAGGGGAGATGTTTTTATTGCTGTTATTGGCCGCGCTTTTAGTGCTCAGAATGTAGCTGGAAGGCAGAACAAATAAAATGTGAGCTCAAAATGACGGTAGACGATCTTAAGATAGATCGTAAGGCAGGCCCCTTGGACAACAACCGATTTCTGTTTGCGATTAATGATGGTAGACGAACTTAAGATAGATCGTAAGGAAGCAGGCCCTTTGGACAACAACCAATTTCTGTTTGCGATTAATGATGGTAGACGATCTTAAGATAGATCGTAAGGAGGCAGGCCCCTTGGACAACAACCAATTTCTGTTTGCGATTACGCCTGCGAAAGGATTGAATTGTATGTACATAAGCTTTTGAATGTTACGTGACTACTGCCAAGATTCTCCGTGACGAATTTGCGTTAGCGTGAAAGGAAGATTAAGCGTGAGGTATTTGTCTAGACGCCCCTGGATCGGGAAATAATTATACCAACACACATCAAAATGTCTGCGATCATTTTGTACGACGAAAAAAAAACTATTATTAAAAAAAACTATTTTAATAATAGTTTTTTTTCTTGGAAAATTATAAAAACATCTTAAAGGAATTCATTAATAGTTTAAAAGTAATTTAGAGCTAAAAAACATTTTTTTTTATAATTTGTTTAGTCATATTTTAATATAATATCCTCAAATATGCTAAGTTTTCAAACTGATTACAAACTTTTTTGATGTGTATAATTTGGAAGTCTTCACAGAAGGAAAGGCTATTTCAAAAATAAACATAATTTTCTCATATACATATGTATATGCCGTACACTTATATCATAAACTTTTTATGAAAACTTCTCTCATGAAAAACTGAAGCTCGTATACATAGAGAAGAGTCAAGTCAAGAAGGGCTTGACTAATTCTCGAACGTAACTTGAATCGCTGAGAGCTCTTCAACATTCGCCTGTTAGCTTCAGCAAGGTACAGAAAGAACAACTTCATTTCAAGGTTTCTTATATAACTCCTACCTATTTTCTTGACATGATCTGAACGTAAAATGAAACTTATCTCTCATAGTTAAAATTTGCTCTGTTTCGAATAGACTCCACGGATCTCTTTTCTAAGATACAGTTATCACTCTCTATACGTTTCTAGCAGCTCCACGAATTAAAGAAAAAACAATTCTTTATGAGGTTTACAATTTTTTGTAATGAACTAGTTAACTTTCCAGATTTAAATCTATTTTTACTCTAATCCGTCCGTTTTAAAGTGCGTCATTTCTAACCACTGTTTGAATCGGTTCAAATACTGTTTAGTTTGTTCTTAAAGTCAGATTGCGTTCTTTTTTAAGTTTTCTTTATAAATAAGTAGCTGGCTCAAACAAATAAGTTTATATCGCTTCTTAGATGCGACATTCAGTATTTTAAGAAGTCGTCTATTTGCTCATAAAAACTGTTCGTTTTCCGAATAAAATATAATAAATATATATCGAAAAACGTGTCTCGCATGAGTATATAGTAGTAGTATTCAATCTGTATATGCGATCAGTAAACATAAGGTATTATTATAGATTTAATTATTATAAGGTAATTTTGTCACCGTCCGTCGCCACAGCCAGTGCAAGATAGTTAAGACGTCGGGATTTTAATAAAAAAGTTAAACTTCATAAATACTCATAACAATACTAACTATAACTTAAACTGCTCCCGTAATCAATCTGTAATTTAACACCTGTAGCTAATTAGTAAGTACACACAACCAAAAAGTTTGCGATCATTTTGAAAAGTAGAAATATTTTTCTCGCCTTTGTAGTTTGTTTTCCCATAGGAACGATTTAAATTAATTTAAACATAAAAACAATACTTATAAAATTATTGAATTAAATAAACTTTTTAAAAACAAACCTTTTCGTATTATTTTTAGCGAACCCTTTTATTTGATACCTATATCATGGCGGTAAATAAAAGATAATTAAATAAAAGCAGATTTTTTTACAAAAGAACGAATATTTTTTATAAAACATATCCTATTAATATAATAAATACGAAAGGCTGTGTGTGTGTGAATGTTTGTTACCACGTATCTTTGTAACTACTAAACCGATTTTGATGAAATTTGAAATGTAGTTTAGGATCTGGAATAACACATACGTTAATCTAATTTAGAATCGACCCCTAAGGGGGTTAAATAGGGTGGTAAAGTTTCTATGAAAAAAAAATGTTTGATTCGCTCAAAACTCTGTACAAATAAATTTTAAAAATAATGAAAGCCGTATTTTTTATTTTTTTTAAACTACCCTTTGGGGGTGTGCAATGGAGTTCCAAACTTTGTATAAATTGTAATCCTTGGTTCACCAAACTATGTCCACCAACTTTTGAATGAATCGATCATTCAAAAGTTGGTGGACATAGTTTGAAGCCTGGAGACGGTCATATGCTACTTTTATTAACATAACACGCGGGCGAAGCCGCGGGCAACAACTTGTCAAAAATTTATTTAAAAAAAAAACATTAAAAACTGATCACAAACTTTTTTTGGGTTTGTACTTATATCAAAGAAAATTGACACGACAGTGAGAGCTATACACCAGAAGAGCTTATTTGTGGACACTTGTAAGACACATAATTGCCTCGTATTTTCACAGATAACGTTTTCTTTGCCCTCGGCTATAAAATGGTATTTTACCCGCTTAATGCGAACAAACATTTATCTTTCGCTCACCGAGCGACTGTCATTAGTACTGCTAGTCGGAGTGGCCTTTCCACTTATCAAAATACCCGAAAATTATGAGCTTCCCGAGTTTATTTAGTACCCAGTTTATTTTAAACAAATACCCGGAGTATTTATCGTTTACTCGACGGAAGCTTATTAGAGCATCTTTGATTTTAGGGCTTTGTACAGACTCTAGAAACATTTATAGATTAATAGATAAACTCTTTATTGTGCACAAACAACAAATAATAACACAATAAAAAACAAAGGAATGCACAATGGGCGGTTTTATCGTTGAAAGCGATTTCTTCGATGCAACAGTCATAAGTTGATGTTGTATCATCATCAACAACAACCTGTAGAAGTCTAGTGTTCGACAAAGGTCTCCTCCGAAGCCTGACGACACTAAACACATATTAGTCTGCAAATTAGTGACACTTTCTGTTTTGTAAACTATTCTGCAAGAATAAATGTATAAATATTTAAATCAGTAGAATATAGAACGTTCTGTTATTTATAACGTATTTGTATGTATGAAGCAAGTGCATTTAATATAAATATATGAAGCTTTTATTTATTTATTTTAATTAAAAATAACAACCCAATTGACGACCTCTGTGGCGCAGTGGGCGGAGGGCTGCCTGAGACGCAATTCCCGCCATGGGACAAATGTTTGTATCTGCAAATATTTGTCTCATTTGTCTTTGGTATTTTCTATGTATATTATGTATGTATTTACAAAAAAAATATATATAAGTAGTATGTCAGTCATGTAGTTCCCGAGGTACAAGCTCTGCTTAGTTTGGGGCTAGATGATGCTGTGTGAAAATGTCCAGCGTTATTTATTTTATTTTATTACATCAAATTAATTATGAACATATTTACACACATTTTAACATTTAGCAGACAACAATAATATGATAAATTGAAATAAGTGGGTTACACTATAAGTTAAATACAACATTTTATAATAATTATAATTAGAATTATATGTAAAACAGAATTCTCAAGTACATATAACCACTCATACGGCATTCTCGCAGCGCCTCAACTCCCCAAGTAACATACGCTCCTTCCATTAGGTTAGACACAGGAGTTTATTGAGAGCGATGAGCTAATGTAACACACATATATAATTGATTGGTTACTCTGTCTGCCGGTCTGTATGTCCTCTTTACGCAGATATATGCCTCTAATGGACCATTGGATACAATCGGTACCTTCAAGTTGAAGAGACAGGACGCTGTCAGCTTTCAAAGAAAAGCAGTCATTGTTCCTGAGGAACGTTTTAAGGGAAAAAGGGTGGCTTTCCCTCAGCCCACTTTCCATAAAATTTTTACAAATTTTTAAAAGCACCGACCTGTTTTTCCATCATTCCCTACAATTCTACGTAAAACAAAAATAGCTTGGTTTCATTTCTCTGAGAACACAGTATAATTTCCAACAAAATGCGGATTCTCAAATAATGTAGGTACTTTGCTATTGAACTTTTTATAATCAATCTCTCGCTCAGTTATTTCGCCGCTATCACGACCGAAGCTAAATATTTACAAATCTGTGTTTATCAGTCACTCGCGGGGGTTATGAGCGGAGTGGGGGGAGGGGGGGCGTGGGAGGAGGGGGGGTTGTTGCTAAGCCCCCACTCAACGCTTAAAGCTGTAATTAAACACGTAGGTATCTTATCGCGCGGTCAAGCGCGACGCGCGGTGCGGTGCGGTGCGGTGCGGTGCGGTGCGGTGCGGTGCGGTGCGGTGCGGTGCGGTGCGGTGCGGTGCGGTGCCGGCACGTATAGGTACAGAAATAGTAGGATGCGAAGTGGGTTCCTGATTTTGGTACCGACGACGCCGACGACGACGTTTGGATGATGATCGACTTGCGGACTCATTATTCGTATGGTATGCATTGTCAATGCTTATTGAAACCCGCGACATGGAATAATATGCGTATGTCTGAATATGCGTTTACCATAATAGATTATTTGTTTGTGTGTTACCAATCGGAAGGCCCTTGCATTCCGACTGACCTTCTGTTTTGTAAACCCTAGCTGCGTTTCTTAATATTTCACATACCTAATTAATAATTCTACTGTTTTAGTTGTGTATAAGACAGGTACTTACATGTATAACTCTATTTGTAATTTACTTTATTGTATTTTATTGTACACTATACGATTATAAAATATATCGGTCTTTCGCAATAAATATATTATGAATTAAAATGCGATATTTGAAATCGATTTCTGTGATTTCAGGAATGATTTAAAGATTAACTTGTAGTCATAAGATTTGATTTAATTTCGTTTTATTGATGATCTCTGTGGCGCAGTGGGCGAAGGCCCGCCTGATTGCGCAGAAGGTTGCGGGTTCGATTCTCGCTGCAGGACAAATGTTCGTATGATCTGCAAATATTTGTCTCGGATTTGGGTGTTTTCTATATAAGAATATATAGATATGTTTACATATAAATAGTATAACAGTCATGTAGTTCCCATAACACAAACTCTGCTTACTTTGGGGTTAGATGAAGTTACGAAAAATGTCCAGCATCATTTATTTTTATTATTGAGTGCATGATTCTAGTATATTTTATAATACTCTAAGTAAAACACTGTTAGAATTAACTACATATATAACTTGTATATAACTTGGTAAAGCTGGTTAGCGATTGGTGATATGACAAAGGAATATTCAATCGTCTCTCACTTACCTACAATTCTTACTTTGATCCTTTGTTTCACTAATAAAAAAACAGTCTATCTAGAGTCTAGAATCTAGATGCAGGCTTTTTCAGATCTTAAAACAGTATTGCTACAAGTTTAAATTGTTGTCTATGTATAGTATATATACAGACAACTTATATATAAGTACCTACTTGTATATCGTTAATTTGAAAATGTTCAGCGATGGGCTGGCTAGGATTGCATGATTTTATTTATTTACATAAAGGGGAGAGTTTTAATAAAACAAAGACAGTTGTAAAAAGAATCTATTTTCACAGAAGGAAGCGCTGAATTGAGAATATACTGTATCGACAACAAACCTCTCTTTAATGAGGTAAAGTTAGAGCGCACTCCGGAACAGCTACATAGTTTTCGATAGAATGGAATTCAGTACCGGGATTAGACGTAGTTACCTTCGATCGATATTAATGCTGATAGTCCTCTTGATAATCTCAGCAGTTTTATTACATAATCTATCGTGAATTTGACTATTCATATTGTAAAAATGGGAATTTTCAAGTACCGCGTGAGAACGACGCGGAGGGAGAGCGACGCGATCACTCACCCCGATGAAGACTCTCGAAATGAGTCGAAACTTGGTCCGATAGTGCGGTACGTGAAAATTTGCGTTTTTACAATATGAATCTCAGCAGTGTCTTAGACTAGGCAAAGCTTGTATTGATAATGCCCCAAAGATCGAAAAATCTAATAGCAGTGCATGTTCATATTATAAAAACAGGAATTTTCACGTACTGCACTATCGGTGAAGGCACCGACTAAGTTTCGACTCATTCCGAGAGTCTTCATCAGGGTGAGTGAACAGAAGCAATGCAAGTTGTGCGCTCGTTAATCGAGTGGCTCTATGTACCTCCTACCTAGAAGGAATATCGTTTTTAGTGTATGTAATAGTCTTCTCTAATATAGACATGGACATATGGAACATCATGCCGCCCATGGTATTGAAAGTGATTGTTTGATTTGTGAGTCTGAAGGGCGAAGTCCTTGGAACTTGGTAATGCTATAAAACAATTAAAGCATAAACAGTGCGGTGTACCGCCATCATTTCCCCTCGTAAACACTGAATTAGGTAAAGTAAACACTGAATTAGGTAAAGTGTATTTGTGCCACTATAAACTACAGGTATACTTTATGGAATTAGATTTATTTTTTATGGATTTTACAAACAAGCTCTCATGAAAAGTTATGCAAGACATATTAAAATTAACAAAGCTGTTTTGCTTTAAATAGTTCATACAAGAGAAAATCAATTAGTCCTATGAAAATCAGTTTTGAAGAAGAATGTTGGTTAGATTCTCCTTCTTTTGATTCCATTTTATCCTGTCCATTGAAAGGTTGTCTGGAAGAGATCGCTTTTAGCGATTACATAGCCTACTGTACCTTGTATGTTTATGAATTCCTGTTTTTGTATTTTTTCTTTGTTGTGCAATCAAGAGTTTATCTATCTATCTATTATCCATGTCCATACTGCCGGAACCAAATAAATAAATAATGCTGGTAATTTTTCACACAGCATCATCATCATCCAAAGGTACTGCCTCCGGTCACAAAACGTGTCCTTCGCGGAATATTATCACTGATATACAAGGTGTAAAAAGACCCATCACCAAGCCGAAATCTACGCATACTGTTCATCTTAACAAGTTGGAGATTCATTGCCTTTCTGCAACTTCAAATGCGTAGTTTGTTAAGAAATTTTGAATATTTTGATAATGTTTGTTTGGAAGTTTGATTATAATACTTGGAATTCATACCCGTAAAAAACACAATAAACAAATTTTAAACTTTGATCTTCAATATCTCCAGAACCAGTGGATTCCTAGGTTTAGACTATGTGGATGAAATAGTACTCGATCAAAATCGGTGGCGACCTCGGTGGCGCGGCAGGCGAGTTGCTAGTTGTGACGCAAGAGGGTGCGGGCACGATCTTCGCCAGGGGGCAAACGTTTGCATGTTCTGCAGATATTTGTTCAGGGTCTGGGTTTAGTACCACAGTATTCATAATTTCTGATACCCATGACACAGGGAATCCTAGTGTGCGGTCTGTCTGGACTATGTAACTTTGTGTCTGTAGGGTGTTTATTTATTTATTTAAAATGTATGAAAATTATATAGTGGACTTAACTCAATCACAGAAAACCATGTAAGAGAGTTTCTTGAAGATATTTGGACTTTGCTGAATATTTGAACATACTTTTTCGTAATTAATTTTTTCGATTCGCGCCGCGGTACAAATGTTTGTATAATCTGCAAATAATTGTCTGGTTCTAGGTATTTGTAAACATAATATGTATGTTCTCATGGCAGTATCTCGCATGTAGATAGTCTTGTCCATCATAATGTATTTGGAGCTTAAATTCAACGGCCTGGTGTCACGGATCAAACTAAACCGGATATAATGCGGCCTCGATTTCCAATCAATTTTTTACGACTTATTTATAGCAAGGAAAACCATTTCCCATTAAGGGGGCATTCTTCTGTCTGGTTTCTATGAAATGTTAAATATGCGTAGAAACTTACATGCTCATCATGTAAGTTTCATGATGACACAGAAGATCTCATTTAAATCACTCCCATGCCCTCACACCCTCTACTTATCAAATATACACACCCCACTCTCTCATTCGTCATGATCCTTATTCCTTTTCAATGCATCACATATGTCAAAATTTCTCTTTATTATTTATATAACAATATAATCAAAATCACGAGCAATATAACCTTCAGTGTTACCAGTGTTATCTTTCTGTAAGTACTCTCTTCTAACTCAAGATATAAGCTCACGCTTAGTTTGGGTCTCGTTAGAAATGTCACTTACCATGTAGTACTTATCCTATCTGAATGTTCTGTATGTATTGTAAATTTGTATTCTTCATCTTTCGTAATATTTTTTTAAAGTCAAATTATTTGCAGCATGATAAAATGAGGCAATACAGTACTCATTATTTTTTCTCTTTATATATTATCTTTGAACAGAATAGTGTAAACATTCATCCCGTATACTAGTTAAATTTAAATGCTTTCTTAAAGATTTCCAATCTGTTTCAGATAAAGTTAATTGTAAAGAAAAGTTCTTTTTCATTCTAATTAAAAACTTATTTATAGCTTCCCCTTAAATCGAGCGCCTTCTTAACGGGCTTGTTGTTCCAATATAATATATAAGGATATAAAAATACGATTAAACATAACAAGCTATAGTAGGCTCGTATAACTTCCAGGCGGAAGTTACGTTGCTATATTTAACGATTTCTGGAGGGTATAAATTATAATCAAGTATACTTTAATAATAACACGCGTTTTGTTGAAGTGCTATTTAAAAACAAACACGCTCACGACTGTATAACTCCTGATGAACATACTCAGACTCATACTCAGTGTGGAGATCTTTGAAGATACGAAGTAACAGGGGTAGTCATAGACATGACCAGACATTATATTTGGCACGTACCCGCATTTTGCAAATAATTAGCTATCCACGTGACAAGCACATTGGCTAACGTGGTAAAACAACACCCACACCAGAAATATGCAACATCTGTAGTACTTGCAAACATTTGCCCCGCAGCGGGAATCGAACACGTATGTTAATGTTGCGATACTGCAACGAGGTTGTTTTACGATGGGCCAGCGTACAGCAATGTTGCAGTACTATCTGTTTCCGTTACATTGTCAGTTCCGCCTGAACCGGGCTTTTATACAGATGGTTTCTGTGAGAATGGATGTTGGTCACGCTTCAACGGCCACCGCTTCCTTGCCACGATTTGACATATAAGTATTCAAGAAGATATTTCGCATTGGACAAAATGAAACCTGCTTAAACGGTGCAGCAAAACATTGTAAGGCGGCACTAGAACCAAAAATTCGAAGACATTTTGATACATAGATAGATGGAAAATGCTTTATCGCACAAGATAAAAAAGTACATAGGCGAACTTAATGCTAACTAGCATTTTCTTCCAGCTAACCTTTGTGTTATGAATAGTGGAGCGGTAGTGATTGGCTGATTACCAAATTATGAGAAACAATTTATTAAATAAAATAACTACTACTTAAAATAGAAGTAAACTACATACATAAAACTAAAAATAATTCATACTTAAATACATACATTCCAATATATATTTAGAAACATACAAATATAATATAAATGCTCAATTTTGTTGACTATTTTGTAGAGAGATGAAATGTTTGTAAAGTATTATGTCATCGGTTAGTGTTCCAATAAGTGGGGATGGACTTGCAATCTGTCACGTGCAATGCTAGCTATTTGTAAAACGCAGACATGTGCCGGATTTAATGTTTTGACGTGCCTCTGACTACCCCCTAGTGTGTATCCTTAAAGACCTACGCACTGAGTATGTATCTGAGGATGTCCATCATGCGAAGAATACAGTAGTGAGCGTTTTTGTTTGTTTATTGGAAAAATTAAGGTCGAATTTCCCCACAGTCGAGTAAATTTTGTTGCTGAATTTTCAGAAAATTTTGAATTGTTTTGCTTAATTTTCCGAGTGACCTCTTAAGATCTGTTTACAACTTCTTCGTCAATTCCATAAAATTTAATGTAAATTTAGATTTCGGAACAATCTTGTGAAGTAAGGCTTTGAGAATATCTGCTTGCTACTAAACCAAAGTATTTTTTTTTGATGTAATAGAAAAGGTACATAACATTATTTATTGATTTGTTATTGAATAGAAAGAGAGAGGGATAGATAAGAAGTGGTTCAGACCAGACTGTGATAGAATTGCGTTTTGTAAATTTCACTAAAATTGAATGAAAGATCATCAAAAAACACCTAAATAAAGATTGACGCCTGATAATTTAAAATTCACGTTTTTAATTAGATGACATCATACTCGTATATATAATTATATTATATTGTTATTACGAGTATCTTTATGATTTCAATGAATTTCTCTTAATTCAACCATCGATAGTTCTAATAATAATAGTTATGATATAAGAGCCCTACATAAATAAACACCATAGTCATGTTCCCACTCTAGGATTCCCTGTGTCGTTAGTATCAGGAACTACGAGTTCCATGGTACCACTCCTCCCAGATCCTGAACAAATATCTGCGGAACATAAAAATAATTACCACTCGGTGCGTGAATCGAAATAATCACATAGCATATCCCTTATCCCTTCCAAGTCAACCGACTCTAAACCCAACATTAATAAGGAATGTCATAATTATCTTTATATTATTTCTGGAAAGCGTAGGCATTCCGATGAGCCCTGCTGATGTAAGTACGTACCTCCGCCAATACATTTTCCAATAAAATGTAAATTGAACGCCTCTTTACGAAGATAAAGCCAAAACATTTTTTATAATTTCTACTTATTTAGCTTTGATAAACAAAATCAACACAAAGTCCAATACAAACCTTACAATTGGTGAGAGCCCCTGTGACTGTCACGAAGTAAATAATGAACTCACCTATCGAGTATCAGAGATATATGAAATGATGTTTATAAATAAATTGTACAATCCCTCAATGTAAACAAGATAGTCATAAGCGAAGCCTGCTCAAACGCATGATATCAAAGCGAAACATAATGAAAACGTAAACGAAATCTGGATTAAAAACCTACTTAAAATTCCGATTAAATTCCTACAAATGAGGCTTATTCGTTTTAATTAAAAAATTCTTTGAACGAGAGACTTATATAAATATTAAGTTTGTATTCAAAAGGCAAGCATCGCGCAACACCTTTGTCGAGATTACGAGTATTTCATTTATACTTCAAATAAAATGTCTTGTGTTTTTTTATGGTTCAGTCTGTTTTGTCTGATCTTAATGAATACTTTCTCAGAGGAGACTATTGATTCTAGTACCTCAAATAACAAATTAACAAGTGCTTGACTTGATTATTATAATTATTATAAGACTTGACTTGATACTTGAAATTGACGAAAGATTCGGAGATAAGAAAGTTGTTTTTAAGAAGTTTATATTAGCTTCATTTGTAAATAACTAAATAACAAACAAATATTCATATTGTAAAAACGGGAATTGTCACGTACTGCACTATCGGTGAAGGCACCGACTAAGTTTCGACTCATTCCGAGAGTCTTCATCAGGGTGAGTGGTTGCGACTTTCTCCTTCCGCGTCGCATCGTGCACTACCCAGTAGATAGTGCAGTACGTGACAATTCCCGTTTTTACAATATGAATAGTCAAATTCACGATAGTTTTTGGAAAAAAACAAACAAATAATGTAATCAAATCTTGGAAGTCAATTTAAATTTACTTCTAATTGTCGTATCGAAATGAAACTTTGTATGTAGGTATGTTTAGTTCGAATGACAATACTATAATTTGGTATCTTAGAGTTGATCTGATGATAAAGCCGGGAGGTGGCTACTAGTAAACTCCTCGAGTTTGAGCTCATATAATTCGTTTTGACGAGTCCAATAGATTAGGTTTGGTAACGAGGGTCTGATAATGGAGCTAGGAGGTGAAAAGTGTTTTTTTTATAATTTGTAGTGCGTGATAAAGGCGAAAATACCTTTTATTTTAACGCGAAAATATACAACCTAAGTTCATCTTGAAGGTCCATTCTAAATATTGGTGAAATAATTTTTGAATTTGGCTGAGTAGTTTCGGAGATTCGCCAAATTTACCTTCTACAGCCAAATTTACGTATTTTACTCTTTATGTTGTTCCACCAACGCAGAGTTTTGCTATCCATCAGATGTGATGCATCACGCATGACGATGCTATGACACGAACTAATAGAGAGGAGGAAACCGTTCACTGGGAACAAGATACTTGCCATGTAAATAGGGAGTTACAAACTCTCAGCGAAACTCTGCGATCGCTAATCATTTGCTGACTCGCAAGCTCCGAAGTTGAGCAGCGCTGGGATCAGTACTTTGGGTAGATCAATATTTAATTTGTAGAAAAGTTCTTGTTGTTCCTTAAAAAAACGTGTAATTTAAAAATATTTTTAATAATAATAATGCAGGCGCAAGAGCAGAGCCTAGGGTCCAAGGTTGAAAGTGATAAAGGCATAAAGCACGGGAGAAGCGTTTAGTATAAACTACAGCACACCTCTCGACAGCCTCTAGCCGTCCACACCAACGTTGCATTTACGATGCCTATAATTGTCGATACTTATAGGAGCCCGTTTACACCTACATATACATATGTGTCTCGTGTACACTTTAAATAATGCACTTTTTCTAATATATTATTTGTATAAAGAGCCTCTGCTGTTGACTTCGGTCCCAGAAATGCCTCACAATGGAGCAGATACGAGTAAGTCTGATATACTGAATAGATGGTGAATTAAAAATTAATAAGTAGATTTATTTCAGACCCAAGATGTTATAAAACACAAATTATTTATAAATAAATAATGCTGGTCATTTTTCACACAGCATAATCTAGCCCCAAACTAAGCAGAGCGAGCTTGTATTATGGGAACTAAATAAGTTTGCAGGTCATACAAACATTTGTCCCGCATTTATGAACCGGCTCGTATCAAATACAAAATAACTACAGGAAGATCAGTTGCTTCAGTTTCGTTTCAGTACCTATTTTATATTGTAAAGGGATTTGCATACATTATTACAAAGAAATCCCTTTACAATCACGCTTAGAGTTTTGAGGAGACTGAATGACGAGTACCCTTTATCCCGAGCCTATCGTTTCTCAAGGCTTTGAAATCTTGGAGCTTCAAAGTAGATACGTTGAAGCTGCGTCAAAGAGCCAGCTCTAATTACAAATCATACTGAATTTGATAGCACTCTTGGAATCAGAATACAGTAATTTAAGTACCCTGTTTTGATATAAACGCTTTGAAGGATAGAGTTTTGAATATGGGTCACGTGCAAAGTATTCCAGTCGAATGTATTTTACTGGGAGTTTCTTCGAAGTTTGCGTGATAGCAATTACGATGTCTACGAAAACTCTGAAGTCTTTGAAGCCACACTGATAGCTGAAACTTGTGATATAAGCAACCATCAACTTATAGCTCGACTTCGATTTTAATATAAAGTATTCATAAAAAGGATCCAATCAATTATTTTTCAACTTTTATTCGTAATGGAGGACTTTATACAGATTCCCGAAATAGCGAGGGAAAATGTCAGGCTCCCAACTTTTAATTGGCTTATGATGGCCGCAAGGCGGTACATAGATACATGAATGTTTTTGTGGTTCTGAACCCTTTTTTATTTTTATTATTTTTTATCCTGTTTATCTATAAAACAATTGGTGGAACAGAAATCAATAATTGAAGCCCAACTAATTTTTTTAGGACAGATTTCCAATAATCTACTTTAGGAGATAGAATGCATTCTGGATTTTTGAAAAGCAAAAGCGTAGGTAATCATTCCAGACATTGAGAATGGAGGAAAATTTATCTTTCTGTGATTCCAGTAAAAAAATATATTAAAATGTACGCAAACTGAGAACAAATATTCTAACAGAAAAATAAAAAATGGTTGAATATTGTCACATATTTCTGGAACTGACTTCAAACCCCAGATATAATCATACGACCAATAACTGCTGAGCAATATCATTTAAATATGTGATCTCGGATCTTGCCTGGGACTTGATTATCTCGCGTTCACCTTCAACCACGCTCCGCCGACCTCTCAATACATTAGTCAAAAGAACATGAACAAGGTAATAAATAAGTATTTTATTATTCATCACAAACATCTAGATTTATTGTTTCCTGCCTGACCTTTATTTTCCGCCACAATTAATCCGTTTCAACAGTCTCCGGACAAAAGATTCCTGTAATAGCATTTATCGACGCAAATACCCAGCCTTTATGCTGAGTTACTTTAGAACTTGTTGTGAGGTTGACCCGTTTTTGTTGTATAGAAATCTTGTCGATACGTTTACCGTTTGACTCAGCATAGACCCTCCGGATTCCTTTCGTGTTGTCGAGGAAACGATTCTGGACAATGCTATAGATTCATTCGTTCGTCGTGTCATTGGTTTCTTGGTCACCCTGTGTCAGGTCAGTGACCAAGGGTGGCATTGTATAGAAATTATATTAGCTTTTGAGATATCGCGTGACTGCTGCCAAGTTTTCCTTGACAAATCTTTGTCAGCGTGAAAGAATATCTAAGCGTTAGATATTTGTCTAGAGGCCCATTTATCTGGAATTATGGTGGTCTAGCAAAGTCTACCTCTAATCTAAGGGACTTAAGTGGCTGATGGTGGAAGAACCAGTGGTGAAAAGATTATGTAGGCCTCGTAGTGATCTATTCATGCATGTTTTACAAGTCTTCGACTTTTTGGTCCTGGAACATGCCGGTTTCCAACGATGTTTTCCTTCATAGTATTGAAATTATCGTGGATTGGTATCATTTTAGGATATTATTACGACTATACCAAACGTCAATAGCAGAATAGTAAAGTCGTAATAATATCCTAAAATGATGTTTTCCTTCACTGAAGTGTGCAATATTGTTTTCCCAGTGCGATAGGATTTCGCACCTTTTTTTTAAAAGTTTAATCGATTAGTGTACGTCACGACGGAATTCGAACCTATCACAGGCTTGAATTCCGTAGTATCGAAAGTTACTAGCCACTACACCACTAGTTTTCTTGTAGGAGTTACTTGCTGTGGCCAAACTACCCGTATCTAAGTAGAATAGAAAATAATAGAATTTATCACACAGCAAAGTTAATTTGTCACGTAAAAAAGCAAAGGGAAAATTAAGGTAAAAAATAAGTATAGAAGACGTTTTATAGATATCAGATGATAGACAAAGAGGAAGATTTGTTGTAGTAATTAGTCCCGTCTGTGCCGTGTGGCTCAAACCAGCCCTGTCTCAGCTTAGTGCTGCTCTGCACAGCAGTGAGAAGCAGCGCTGATTTACAGACAGGGTCTAGAAAAGATATCTTTAAAAACGCGGAAAACCTCTGTGCTGCCATAACAATTAAGAATATCATCGATAAAATAAACCAAACATAATATAATACAAAATAATATTAAAAAGATTAATACAACAACAAAGACATAACTGTTATAGTCTGTGGTAAAGTGAGCAAAGTCGACGGTAGTTCGTTTGAATATTTGGAGGAAACCCTCCTTAATATTAAAGAAAATAAGAAATAAAATGTCATAAATCCGACCTCTTCACGTTCTTACGTTATTTTGCTCACTCGGGATGATACTCTTTTAAATGAAAAACAAAAATAAAATAGGCCACATAAACTGTTTCGGCTAGTCGTGATTCCATAAGATGATAATGTTTTTTGAGTTTTACGGGAAAAGAATCCTCTATACAACAACAAAAGAATCATCAAAATCAGTTAACAATGGACGAAGAGATCAAGGCATAAACATAAAAAAACAACCGAATGGAGAACCACCTCCTTTTATTGAAGTCGGTTAAGAACAAACAAGTATTAGGTATTCTTCACATGTAATTTATAAGACTTTTTTTTGTAAATTACATGTGAAAATTACTGTACGACCGCGGTGGCGCAGCGTGTGAGTAGCCGACTGAGACGCAAGAGGTGCGGCTTCGATTCCCGCTGCGGACGTTCTACAGATATTTGTTCCCGGTCTGGGTATTGTGGTACTATGGCACTCATAGTTCTTGATACCCACGATACAAGGACTCCCAGTGAAGATCTAAAAAAAATGTGTTTAGAATCCCTTGTTACGGAGACGCTGGGTAGAGCAATACTGTGATTTTATTCCAAAAACTATCGTGAACTTGACTATTCATATTGTAAAAACGGGAATTTTCACGTACTGCACTATCGGTAAAGGCACCGACTAAGTTTCGACTCATTCCGAGAGTCTTCATCAGGGTGAGTGGTTGCGACTTTCTCGTTCCGCGTCGCGTCGCGTCGTAGTGCACGGCGCGCGCGGAAGGAGAAAGTCGCAACCACTAACCCTGAAGACTCTCGGAATGAGTCGAAACTTAGTCGGTGCCTTCACTGATAGTGCAGTACGTGAAAATTCCCATTTTTACAATATGAATACTGTGATTATTATGCTGTTTACAAAAGCGAGTGCGCATCGCTATTTTACATAGCATTAAATATTAATGTTTCATTTGGAATTTTCTCCAGTTTCTAAACAAGCTCCATTCATATTAGATGCTTTGTCTTTTGTTGGATTCCATTCGTTAGGTATTGTAATAGTTTCTTTGACAATACAATTATTACGAGGCCTATTTGTTCAGTCAGGCTTTCAGTCAGATTCACAAAGCTCTATAGGTATAATAATGATGCCGACGTGTTTCGCGCGCATTTACTGTAACTACATAGTTCGATACCTACGTACGTAGACCATATCTGTATTTGCTGCATTTCAGTTCATAATCACTTATTGCGAGTATACTTTTAATTAGTGTGTGTTTCATTTAAAGACATTGCGTAATATGAGTTTAGTCATTGATAATTAAAATTACTAATTGTACCTTCTGAAGTCCAAAAGGCATTGTGTGGTATTAAAATATTGAGGGGGAACTGTGATTATTCATGGATAAGCGAAGTTCCACCAGGCAGGAGGTTCCATTTGCAAAAGTGGTATGACATTAAGAACTGCACGCTTCCGATCTTCACTGGAGTGTTGAGATGTCAATTTCGGCTCGTACGCCTACAATAACTCCGACATCATTGTTGGACACTAGCTTAGATACTGTCTTGTAGAGAGGTACTTTAAAAATAAATGATGGACATCCTCAGATTCATACTGCGCAGATCATTGAGGTTACCAAATAGGGGGTGTCAGAGGCACGTAAAAACATAACGTTCGGTACATACGTTTGCAGATAGTTAGCATTCCACGTGTTTCAAGCCCATCGCATGATATTTATTGTACTTTCTGATCCCAAATGATTTTTTCTAAAATCGTGATTAATTTCAGTGTGTCCTTGCAACAAGATAAGCGCCCAAACATTATAGCTTGCGGACTCATCATGCAGCAATAGCATAACGTAATTATTTATCTATGACACCCAACAGATAAATTACAATACTAATTCAGTTATGTGTTCCCCCAATTATAGGGCGCCACAGCGAGCACAGGGGGGCTAATAGTAATGGGCTATTTAGTAGGTGTCTGTCTGGTTCGTTGCTGGTTGTGCCGCAGAGCATGCTAAGGCACGGTGACGTGGTGGTGCGGTGGCGCCGGCCTCGAGTAAATAAGTACGCATTGCTTCCGGAGCGCATTACTATTACTACATAATTTGGCGCTTGAATTTGCTATTTTTTTGTTAAACTATTTGGGTTCTATATTATTTTGTTTCAAAATTTATACATAAAACGCCTTTCTAAGTCCTTCATATTTTTTTTTTCGTAATAAATTCGGTTATGACGGCTTTATTCGAGTGTGGAACCAGGATAAAAATTTGCCAATTGTTATTCTAGGTTATGAACGTTATTGATTCCAAATCTCGTCTAAATTGGTTCAGCCGTTACCGCGATTGTTAGCAATAATACTAGAAGGTATTACGTAGTAGTAAAGTCCTACCACATATAAGATAAAAATATCTCAGTGAATTATTTTAACGTATGTCAATGTTTTTTTCACTAATTATTGTTTGAATTCATCCTAAAAGTTAAGTTATATTACTCAACTTAAGAAGCAACGATAAACAGAGCAACGCAGTGAGATGAATTTAACTTGTGCTCTGTCTGGTTCCATTTCACAGAACGGAGCGAATAACTTACCTGCTTAATTTGCATCAACGTGTGCGGGAAACTCTTCACTAATAATAAACAAATGTGTCTGTTTGTTCGGCAGAAAAAGGTCTATAGACAAATACCTCACGCTTGGTTTTCCTTTCACAAAAATTTGGCAGCAGTCACATGACATTTCAACAGCTAATGTCATTTCCATAAAATTCAATCTTTCCGCAGACGTTAACGCCAACAGAAAGTTGGGGCCAGATTGACACTGTTTGTGGCAAACTTCGATGAAGATTTTACTGTTTGAAGTTGTTTCCAAAGAAGCTGCGTTTGGCATGTACAGTATGTTTTTACAAGCTAGTTATGGTTCCAACGTCTACCAATCATATTATCTTTTCAGTACCAAACCACCCTTTTTTGTTTTTTTTAACAACTAAAACTATTTAAAGTCTAATTCAATGAATAGGTTTTTATTCATTGAAATCACAAGGATCATATATATAAAACCAACGTCTTTAATAACATTGTATAAGACGTATAGAGGCTATTCCGGAAATAGCATCGTAAAAAGCACCGAAGGAAATAGCCAGATGAGTGTCTGATGGCCTCTGTAGCTCGTTGGGCGATGCGGACTGAGCCGCAAGAGGTGCGGGTTCTATTCCCGCTCGGGGACAAATGTCTGTGGCTGTGATTGTTTATTTTGTACACAATTAAAGGCAAACAAGCATAGACACAGTCTCAAGGTTGCAAAATAGTAAAGATTGAGCTGCGTATACTAAGAGAGCACGTGAAGTATATTGAGAGTGCAAATAATTGCAAGCTTCCCTGTGAGCTCGCACAAACAGCCGCTGTCGCCCGCAAACCAGAGGCATCCGCTCAGATAATTGCGATTTAACGCACCACCTATACAATAACCTACGTGGGCAGGTGCGGATGCAGGGGTGGGGGGCATTGGGATCAACATTAAGGAAAAATAATTGCGAGGAAACGACTTTTACTTTCAGGTATTGAAAAAATGCTGTTTTTGTAGCGCGCAATGTAATTCACGCAACCGACTGTGGCTATGAGAATGTTGTCGGCGTAGTCGCGCGTATGTGTACGCACGCACGCACGCACGCACGCACGCACGCACGCACGCACGCTCGTGCGCGGCTCCACGTGGGGCAACTTCAAATGCGTAACTAATTTGTTAAAAAAAATAACGAAAATTTTGATAATATTTGTTTGGCCAAAATTTTGTAACGAACTCAAAAAATTGAGACTTTGACCTTCAATTTCTTCAGAACCATTGCATTCCCAGGTATAGTCTAGTAGAAAAAGTTTTCGACATCGTTAAGTGTTTTGAGTTACTAGTAGTAATGCGTTATACCGACCGTTATACCAAAAAAAGGTTATGTGCGTTGAGTCACACGACAATAGAGGAAATCTCTAGCACTAAAAAGTCAAATAATATTTTTTTTAAAAATAAACAAAACAAACAGTTGTTAAATAATAAAAATGTGAAATATACCAACTTGATGCACCAAAATATTGAAGGAATTCGTTGTAAAGAATTAGAACTAGAACTGTACATGAACTCAATTCTTTCTGCAGATTACATGCTATACGTGGTGGCTCATTAATCCTACTTAATAAACAGATATAATTTAGAGAACGTTTAGATATAGTCCACCTCTCTGTAGAAAGACACATTGAAGTTGCTTGCATAGAGTTGGAGCAATTCATAGTTATAAGCGTTTACAGCCCACCATCTGCCTCATTTGACATTTTTGAAAAAGTTATGGAAGAAATGTTGTTTAAATTATCTAAATCAAATAAATATATTATTACGTGCGGAGATTTTAATGTTAATTTACTAGAAATTAACTCCTTAAATACTAGAATAATTAGTTTATTTCAATCATTTGATTTAAAACCTCAATTTATGGAGCCTACTCGAATAACCGATACTTCGGCCACATGTATAGACAATATCTTTGCCAACATTAAAATTTTAAATAAGAGTTTAATTAGTAATATTAAGTCGGATCATCTTGGTCAAATAATTAAAATAGAGGTTCAAACAAAAAAACTTGAAAAAAGAAATATTACTTGTATACCTATGACCAAAGATCGATTGGACAAACTAAAATTGAATTTAACTTCTGTATTTCCATGTTTATATGGTAATTTTAATCCAAATAATTTATACAACACATTTTTTAAGAAATTTAGTGATGTGTTCAATTCAATTTTTACATCGAAATCGATCATGGTCTCTGACGGTAAAAAGTTCAGTGACTGGGCAACAGCGGGAATACATAAAAGCAGGAAAAAATTGTATGATCTTTATGCTGAAAAACAATATAATTTTAATGAGGAGTTTAAAGAACAAGTCAAAAAGTATTCTAAAATTTTTAAAAATGTTTGTCGTGAAGCAAAAGCTCGTCATTTGAGTTCAAAAATTAAAAATAGCCAAGATAAAGTAAAAGCCACTTGGAAAGTAATAAACAGTGAGACTGGAAGAGTCACAACTAAGAACAATAAGTTTAATTTGAAAATTGACAATGCCACCGTCAATCAGGATAGTGATGTAGCTAATGCGTTCGAAAACTTTTTTACCGACATTCCAGTCTCTACCACAAAATCCTTAAACTCCTCTCCCATAGAAGCAGAGTCATTGTTAAAAGAAAACTTAACAGAATGTAAAATACAATTCAAATTTGATCATGTAAATAGTGATGACATCATAAAAGCTTTCAAACTCATAAATGTTAAAAAAACCACGGACCTCTGGGGCATCTCTGTTTGCGTTGTGAAATCATTGATTGGCATTATTGCGCCCGAACTAGCTTTAATATTCAACGAGTGTATTGACTGTGGTGTGTTCCCTGATTTAATGAAACACAGTAAAATAACTCCACTTTTCAAATCGGGTACATGTTCTGACCCTAGTAATTTTAGACCTAT
This sequence comes from Perizoma flavofasciatum, assembly GCA_958496245.1. NCBI lineage: Eukaryota > Metazoa > Arthropoda > Insecta > Lepidoptera > Geometridae > Perizoma > Perizoma flavofasciatum. The sequence continues at coordinate 14,705,264 of OY292425.1, read as the reverse complement.
ATCAGTACTTCCTACATTTAGTAAAATTTTTGAAAAACTAATTTTAAATCAATTGCAAAGACATTTTAAATTAAATAATTTACTGCATAATAAGCAATTCGGATTTAGTAAGGGTCGCTCAACCACTGATGCTGGTATTGAGTTAATATCGCACATATTTGATGCCTGGGAGGAGTCTCATGACGCTTTAGGCGTTTTTTGTGATTTGTCAAAGGCATTTGATTGCGCAGACCATGACACATTGATCAGGAAACTACACCATTATGGTATTAGGGGCGTTGCTCTAGACTTTCTCACTTCCTATTTAAGTGACAGAGTACAAAGAGTTGACGTGAATGGAAAACGGTCTCCGGGGTCTCTGGTTACTATCGGTGTACCGCAGGGATCAATTCTTGGTCCATTTTTGTTCTTAGTATACATTAATGATCTACCCCACCTTGTAAGGGACGATCATGAGGTTGTATTGTTTGCAGATGACACGTCACTTTTATTTAAATTAAAGCGACGATAAACCAATTTTGACAATGTAAACAATGCAATCTCTAAGGTTGTAAAATGGTTCAACGTTAACAATCTCCTACTTAATGAAAATAAAACAAAGTGTATTAGATTTATACTACCCAATGTTAAACAAGTTAAAGCAAATATCAAAATCAAAGATGAACAGTTGGCTCTTGTGGACACCACCGTATTCTTAGGTATCACCCTAGATAATAAGCTTCAATGGGGTCCTCATATTGATGGGTTATCGAAGAGACTTAGTTCTGCGGCATATGCAGTCAAAAAGATCCGTCTTTATACAGACGTTGACACAGCTAGACTAGTTTACTTCAGCTACTTCCACAGCATTATGTCGTGCGGAATACTGCTGTGGGGGAGTGCTGCTGATATCAATACCATTTTTGTGCTGCAGAAGAGGGCTGTTCGAGCAATTTATAATATGGGCCCCAGAGAATCACTTCGCGAAAAGTTTAAAGAAATAAATATAATGACATTCCATTGTCAATACATTTATGAAAATCTGATGTATGTTCACAAAAATATTAATTTGTTTAAGAAAAAAAGCGATAATCACAATGTTAATACTAGAAATAAAGATAAACTCGCTGTTGCCACTTGTAGACTCCATAAAGTTGGTAAATCGTTTAAAGGGCACGGTGTACGCTTTTATAACAAACTCCCAAGAGATATACAAAAATTATCAATTAACAAATTTAAAAACGTAATTAAACAAAAGCTTTATAAAAAGGCATACTATAAAATATCTGATTATTTAGATGACAAAAACTCTTGGGATTGAAAATGCTCCAACTCGAACCTATTGTTTTGTAAAAGGATCATTAAAAAGAATAACCAGCCTTGTTTTCTTGCCTTTCTTTCCTGGCTTGGTCGCGGAGGAACAGGCACCTAGATAAAAACCGACGTTTCAAAGTGGTCCTTGTGATTTTATTGAATAAATGAATTTTGACTTTGACTTTGACTTTGAGTCCGCGACTGCACTATTAGTTTCTATATTTTCAAGAACAAATTTTCTTTAACAAATGAAATCTCCTATCTTATTACTAATCATTTAAAAAAATAGTTATCACATAAACTTTTTTTTTATAAATTCTTTGCAGATAGGTTTTTAGCCGAAAACGAACATTTAAAACCGGTTAAATACGAGTTGGACTTTCGTATTAAAAGTTTCGTACCATCATACAATATGAGCACTGATTCTATTTATTTACTCTATATAAAAATCAGCACCGGGTGTCTCTAACAGATAAACTTATAAAAACAGGAATAACAACCAATGTACGAACAACCTGCATAGTATATAGAAAGTAGTAAATAACAGCCTACATAGCAATATTTGGATAAATCGCTGCCGAGTTTACACTTGAGTATAAGTATGTCTCTGTTCGCTTACAGAGTTTGTTGGAGTTGTCACTCAGGTACTCACCGCCGTAGGAAAGAATGGTATATGATAAAACAGTTATTTTTTAAAGGTTTTAGCTGAACTACTCTTGTATTTGATTTTCTGATTTTTTATAACTTGTCATGATAGACGCCATAGTGGCACATATTCTGTGCAAAATTAGAATTATAAATAGAAATTAGAAATATTTTTATTTGCGAAATTGGTATATAAAAAATAATGTTGTGGCCTAGAGGTACATAGTCTACTTTTATAGCATGCAGAATTGGCACTTACTTAAAACTGTTAAAAAAATAATCTGGCTTCATGTTAGAGTTAATGAAACATAGCCTGTAAGCTTAGCAACAGGTTTTTTTTTGTACGGAACCCTACAAATTTACCAGATCAAAAGCTAAGTATATATATAGGCGTGCCTGCCTCGCTTCGGTACGAACATGCCTCATGTGATATTTTAGCTACAACATTTGAAAACAGCAAAAACTCTACGGTAGATAGTTTTTTAGTTTTAATAACCTATAATGTCGCACTTCTGGGCAAAGGTCTCCCCATTTTCCTTCCATGATACTCGATCCATTGTCACCTCTGACCAGTTGGATTCGAATGCATCCAGATGCCATCTTTTTCTTGGTCTTCCGCGGCGACGTCGTCCGTTATTCGGTATCCACTTGATAGATTTAGGTATTTAATATTTTATTTTGAGCCTGCACTGTCCCACTAGCGTAAAGGCTTTCCTTCATTCCTTTCGCTGATCTCTGTAACTAGTTAATTGGGTCCACTCCTCAAGGTATGCGTCCATTTCGTCTCTCCATCTCGTTCTGGGCCTTCCACGTGGCGGCCGTCCATTCGGAACGGTTCACTTGTCAGAAACATGGAAATATTTCGTTTACATTATTATTCGTGTGAGAGGCGCCGTTATTGCGGGCGGACTCGCCGCACCGCACACACTGCACGCACCGCAATGCACCGCACCGCACCGCACGCGGCAACTACTCACGTAGACACTGATGGACGATGTGGGTCTGAGCGAGCGTGCATGTTTATTGGCTCTGCTACTTTTAAGTACGACATTCACTATATTCCTCACTGCGCTAGCTCCCACTACCACCTACTTACAAAGCAGGAAGACAGATGTGTAATTTGTGTATGAGCTGTTGAATAAATGGACACTTTTTTTGTATAACTTCAAGTGTTGTCTTTTATAGGTAAATATTATGAAAAAGTTGGGGATTAAATTTCATATTGGTCTTTTTAACAACTTTCCAATATTTGAAGTCGGTTTTTATGTTTTTCTGCGGCAAAATTTCGTGTATAATAGCAAAGTTAAAACAATACAAATTAAACAAAAAAAATATTACTCAGAATTCAGCTTTTATTTGAATTTAACATTCAATCTCGAGTGGTAAACGAATCGAGTGATGTGAAGTCAGATCAGTGAGTGAGCGAGTCAGCGAGTGAGTGAGTTATTTCCACTCATTTAAAATGAAATACAGAACCGAGCGGTTTCGGAGACGCCGGACAAAGCGTAAATGGCCACTGGATCGGCGGAAATCACTGTTTTATTACTAATGGGTCTTTAAACTCGAGAGACGCGCGAGAAGAGATCATACTGAAAGAAAGTCTTTATGCACACTGTGACCTGAGAGGCCGAGGACGGTTGAGGGTGACCAGATTACATTGAATGGCACATAATTTGCTTTCAAAGACAAAGTTGAAATAAGTACCTATTTATCAATCAATCACAAGGAAAAATGGTCGGCTTATGACTAAGCAGATTTAAAATGTTACCTACAAGTGAATTTTCGCCTATTCCTCGCCTTAAAGCATCAGACGCAACAAGGCTACATTTGTTTGATGTTCAATCTTTTATCTTTAGTGTTGTGCGAATCGAACAAAATGAACTCTTTTATGAACTGATCAATTATCAAGAACCACTTTCACTTAAACAAGTAAAAGTTAAAAATATTTAATAAACAAAGCGGCGATGGGCGTGCAACCTGTCACGTGGAATGATTACTACTTGCAATACGTGGGCATGTTCCATATGTAATGTCTGGACGTGCCTCTGACATCCTACTTAGTGTCCTCAAATATCAACTCGCTGAGTACCTAAGAATGCCATCATGGGGAATACAGTTGTGAGCGTGTTTATTTTGTTTTTGGATTTGTTTGTTTTGAAGAAATGCAAAAAGCTCCAGCTTGTATCAGCTTGTAATGAGCTTCAATCGAATCGTATTTCTAGAAATCAAAATAGTAAAGTTAATAGGAACTATATGACTGAAGCTAAAAAAGCTTTGCGTTTTCACAACTGTTACTCTTTAATCGAGAGCTAAAAGATCATGACCAATAGTAAATACATATTATATAATCTGTGCTTCATTATTTACAGTGTCCGATCTGAACTACAAACTAATATAATTTTCACGGATTTCGGTCATCCAACTATTCTAAGATGTATTTGCCCAATTAATAGTTGGACTTTAGAGAGTGCTCTGGGGTCTCAAGCAGTTTGTATTGATAGTAGATTTGCACTGCGAAAACGTTCTATTAAATTATTAATTATATCAAGACAGTGAAATAAATATATCCTGAGTATCTAGACAAAACCACCTTCTATTAGCGTTAACGCCTGCGGAAATATTGAATTGTATGAAAATTATATTAGCTATGGAAATGTCACGTGACTGCAGCCAAGAAAAAAATTGCGTTAGCGTGAAAGGAAAACTAAGTACTAGGTATTTGTATAACCTCCTTATTTCATATGAGTACAGAAAGTCTTAGTAGAGATAGGATACCTCATATTGGGAAAGTTTTATCTTCAAAATATGCCGGTGTAATCCCTGTTTAAACTCGGACCGAGTTTAATCCAATGTGAAATGAAATAATCCAATCGACTTATAGCATATTCATTGAAAAAGTGTGTCCAACGTCTGTCCGAGCCAGAACATAAACTCACTTGACTGTTAACTCAAAAACCACGTGGGTTATTAAAAAATCGACTCTGTTTGAAGAACGTTGATCCCAAACCAAAAAGAACGCACTTTTCAACAAAAATGTCCTGCAGAGATTGAACTTTTATTGGTCAATAATAATAAAGCAAGCCATATTTTAGCATGTAGGATTGAGCTGTGTCGCGGTGAATTGTCACAAGGTGAATTGTCAATTTTATTTTATAAAACTACCTAAATGTAAAAAAGTTCATATTCATATTGTAACGCGTTTCAAACTTCACTGCAACTAAATATTTATTTCGTGAATATTTCTAAGTTGTTCTACTGGTCTCTTCAACAGCTTCTGTAGCATGACGCAGTAATTAACATACTACCCAGGTTTCTCCTTTTCAGAAGTGTTTTAATCATTTTGTATGGAAATAAACTTTTTGGGATTAATTTTAACAATAATAATGATGCTGTACATTTTCACACAGAATCATCCAGCCCCAAAGCACAGCTTGTATTATGGAAACTACATGACTGATATGCATTTTTTTTATGTTACGTAAAGAAAACACCCAGTCCCGAGGCAAATATTTGCAGAACATGCAACATTTGTACCGCAGCGGGAATCGAGCCCGCAACCTTCTGCGTTTCAGGCGGGCCTTCGCCTTCTGCGCCATTTTCCTCTTATAATTATGTGATAATTACGAAGTATCAGCTCGTTAATCAGATAATTGTACAAGAATAAAATTGTTAATCATTTCATAATTTCCTGCATTCATCATTTTATAATTTCCTATTCTGCATTATGCGACGTTGCCATCAACTTGGGACATTTATATTTCCAACAATGGGTTGATAATGACCGGAAACGAGACTCATTATCACAAAGATTTTTTACATCACAAGTATATATGTCGCATATGGATTACTTAACACAATTCTGCCAATGTCCGTTTCATGTAAGTTGGAGTTGTGTGGTTATAAGAATATGATCATCAATCAATATATATAAAAACTGTTCCGTTGCTGACTGGCGGATCAACGCACAGCCTAAACCATAAGTCCTAGAAGCATGATATTTGGTGAGTATATTCCTCTTATGGTGTAGGGGTGCAATAAGAAAGGAATTTGGAAAATTCTACTCCCAAGGGAGTGAAAAGGGCTGAAAACCTTTCTATAAAAAAATGCTATTCCTTGAACTTACAGTCAGGAATGATTTTTAATGCACCTATCAATTACCTACCCTACGCGAGTAAAACCGCGGGCATCGGCTAGTCGGTTATAAAATAATGGGAAAATCAGCAAGATTTTTTACAAGATGTTTTTACAATAATTTTGTTACTTAAAGACTATGTACATATTAAAAGAGTTACTTATTCACTAAGTAGATATATTCTACAATTATATGTTATACATATTAACAAATTTACATAGAATTAAAGGGGAGAAAGTAAGAGATAAAATACATTTGAAGGGTGTAGCGCGGGGGACATCTGGAGGGAGAATATCATAAAGGAAACATCGTAGTTTGGGACACCTGAAAAATATATGATCCACGTTTCCTTCATCCAGGCCACACTCACACATCGAGTGGTCCTTGCTCATAAGTTTAGACAGAAATACAGGAGGATCGTTTTACAGATCACCTGTATTTCTGCGTTTTCGCGTTTTCCAATTTGACTGACATTGTGTTGTTATTTTACAAATTTCAACAACCTTTCTTCTGTTTACCATTTGGTTGAACATTGGCAGCCTTTTTGGTATCGCAACGACATTTCGTCTGTTTTGTAAAGTTGCGTGCCGTTATGTAAAAGAGCAGATTATACGTTTTGGCTACGACATAATTATACATTCTCCAGAGTGTGGTTGCCGCCGGTTTTCTTTTAATAGATATGTGTCTCTAAGTAAATAGGTACCTATCTACATAATTCTGACCTTAAACTATAGTGATTAACCGTGAATCAATGATGATGGTTTGATTGTGTCTGGTGATATGTACTCGTAGGTAGTGGGGCGTTCAGCTTCTAAGAAAATTAGTTAAAAGATATCTGATCCCAGAGCAGGACCTCATTGCGAGCCCATGTTCCACGGAGCGGCACAGCCTGGCAAATGTAGCAGCTAGTTCACTCACGTCCGAGAGATAATAGTAATAATAATAATGCTGGATATTTGCACACAGAATTATCTAACCCCAAAGTAAGCAAAGCTGACGGGAACTACAAGAGAATAGACGCCATTGACGGCAAAAACCGACCTCTGCCGTTGATGTAACTGAGATCATTAGAATGCAACGTGTGAATCTAAATTTACTTGCTATATTGAATAAATTTCTGGTTCCTACAGTTTTTTTTTGCACTAAATATATGCGCCTCCTTTTCGAAAATGAGGGCAGTTTTAAGGAGGGCAGCATTAAGGAGGGCAGTATTAAGTGATCCAGCTGTTTTGTTTGAGCTTGTCCTCTCACATAAATCGCGGGCTGTCTTGAAGCACCGTAATTGGTTCCGGAAATAATGACTTGGAAATTTCTCGTGTTCCATCATCCACCGGGAAGATCGCGAGGGGTCAATGGACCGATTACTCTTTTCTGTGACGTTCTATCGTTTCAACTCTAACGTTAAAAGAGTATGTTTTAATATGAGGAATACAGATTTACGACATTTAAAACCACTTATGTACGTGTTATTACGTAAAATAAAATATATATCTACGTCGTTTGCCCATCATTCAGACAGACACATAGCAAAATCAGGAACACAGACAATGCGATTGCGCAAGCGATGTCTCTGACACTACTCTTCCATTTTTAGACCCACCTCGTGTTACTCATAAATAAAGTAGTTCAGCTAAAGTATCAAACAAGTACGTATCTTATACGTATCTTGTAATATATATATATTGTAGTGTATGTACATTGTACTAGACACGCCACACCATCTTTTTGCACGCCCAGGATGACTGGTAGAGAATGTTGCATGCTAGAACTTTAGCATTAAGTCCTCCTAGCACTACATTGTTTTGTGTGAAAAAAAAAAGTGTTTTCACCTGTTGGTAAACGGTTACAGTAACCTGTGGATGCTTGCAGTAGTAGAGGTATCAGTTGCACGTTGCCGACTTTGAGACATAACGGGTCTCATTTGCCTGTAATTCCACCGGCACCAACACTCTTCAATCCGGAACAGGACAATGTGAGTGAGACAATGTGGTGGTAGAAATAGGTATGGTGGAAGTACTTCCCAGACGACCTCCTTCATAAGGAGCTCTACTACTGCTGAAAACAAATGTTAAATTTGCGAAACAAATGTCTTTATAGATAGATAGATAGATCAACTCTTTATTGCACACCAAAGCAAAATAAAAAGTACAAAGGAATTTATAATAATATAAGGTACAATGGGCTGTCTAAAAGCGATCTTTTCCAGACAACCTTTGGGTGGATAGGATAAAATAGAATCAAAAGACGGCGGTTTACGATACCTAAACCTATAATATATATAGTTGACCCGGTAGATGGAGCTATCTGACTTTTGTTGATATCCCGTAAAATAAAGGTGTGTTTATGCGTGTGTTGTACACACTCAGAGCTCCGCAGCGGCCGCACTGCGTACAGAATATGTTGCCGTGAAGAAAATTAAATTACCTTTTTTGCTTGTGTTTTCGGATTTTATTTCAGAGAAAATTGCGGCTCTTGTTGGTTTAAAGGTTTCGAATATAAGCTTTAACACTTGTGGTAAACATTTATTTTAGGAAAACCGAGTCAACAGAGCTCTTGATAATATTACGTTACACTTTGGGAATGGGTTTTAAAACATATTTATGTGTGAAGCTTTGTTTGAAATTCAAACGCCACTAGAGTTATTCAACTCGTATTCATTCAAGACTCATAAAATCTTGGCCACTATTCAAAACCAGCAATTAAATAAATAAATAGACATCCAGCATGTACATACATAATCCTGACCCCACGCTAGGATTCCCTGTGTCGTGGGTATCAGGAACTATGAGTACCATGGCATCATAACACCCAGACAAATGTCTGCAGAAAATGAAAACATTTGTCCTGCTAAAATCGAGTCCGCACCTTTTGCGTCGCAGCCGAATTCTCGCTCGCCACGCCATCGAAGTCATTGAATTAACTACATACCTTATTAATTATATTTTAACCTTTTTTTTACTGGCAGACATTATACATTTACTATTTTCAGATGACCGTTGGGTGCCATGTTACGTTATGTATAAAAGCTCTGCTTAGTTTGCTGATGATGCTGTGTGAAAAATGTCCAGCATTATTATTTATTTATTTATCAGCAATATTTGAGTAAATTGGAATGGGGTTGCAATATATTGTGACGTTTGCTATCAAAATGTGATTTTAACAACCCTACCATTTTCGATATCGTAGCATCGCTGCATTTGCTGCACGCTTTTATGCGCCATAACCGGAGTTCCGGTCGCACGGCCATTTTGTTTATTTCCAACAATATTTATGTAGTTTGCTCACAGGGCTAGCTACTACGCCACTACGCCACTACGCCACTACGCCACTACACTGCGCACTAACTGCATTACATTCTAGTTGCTTTTCGTTCTCTAAAAGATAACTTAGCCTTACTTTTATGCCTTCACGAGAAATCGACTTCAATTTAGTTTTTACGACGACGTTTTATTGAAATGAATGAACCTGTTGACTTTGAACACAAACTTCGATTGAGACCATTATTCCATGGAAACCAGTATGCTGCAAAGGTTTATTCAATTCAATAGTTTTTATTTCAGACATTAATTATTACACGATTTGATATTGTGTAATAATTAATATCTGAAAAAAGTATAACATTGTCCATAAATATAAAGAAGATTATGAAACAAAATAAAAACTACATTCTAGGTAGGAGGTACATGGAGCGACTGGATTTACGAGTGCACAACATGCTCTCTCATCCAGCAATCCATGAAGGCACAGTCGGTGTCCAGCCTCCCTGCGATGAGTTGCAGGTAGCTGTTGGAATTGTCACGCACCCGGCGCATCAGGGACACCGATCTTTTGCGCATTATGGCTGCGAACCCATCCCGTGCGTCCGCAAACATTCCTGATGCGCTGCAGAAACGCTGCTGGTATAGTGCATGCCTACTGGTATGCTTGCTAGTCACTGGTATTGTGTAATAGAGGCTTTATTCTGGGCAATATTTGTTTTCCGGGCAATATTGGTGGCGCCGATAGCGATGGCTGCGGGCAGGCGGACGCGGAAATATACGATAAACACCTGGATTCATTTAGGACTTTTATTGCGCCATTATGTGAGAGAGATATGACCGTGGAACTGTCAACTGTATTGTGGAGTTACTTTTCAAAACAACAACAATGGCAACACAACGAAAGCCAATATACAGAAGATTCAAATTATTCTGTTCCTTTTGAAAATCTCTTACTTGAGCTGCTACTAATCAGAATGTTCAACATTTTGGGTCCTTCCTAGTTCTTATCAGGTTCCAGGATCATCCAAACAAAGAAAAAGATCGATTCTATGTACGGTTTAGTTACTTTTAGCAAAGGCTTTTTATGATTTTTATTTATTTATTAAGATGGTTATGGTTAGGTTATTAAGTAAGTAATTAATTGTTGCCTGAAAGAAAAGACCATATGTTGTAGGACTACCCAATTGTGTTAATTATGTGTGACATTGTAAGTGTTTTTTGCACATAATGTCCTCAATGAAGAGATTATTAATTTTAACTAACAGCACTCGCGAGTCGGTGTACCGTGTACACAGTGTACACTGTACTGGTATGTACACTGTACACACGCTAATGGATAGAACAATTAAAACGTGTTCGGTTGCACAAACCCACTGTAAAAAAAAAGAAAAATATTTGAGTTATAAAACGGGCTCTTTTTTATGATTGATAGGTAAGCGTTTAACCATAATCTTACCTGGTAGAAAGTGTCAATATGGTCTTTTTAATCACAAACATAGCTAACAGATTACTACGAAAGGTCATCAATTGAATTTTGAATTTATTTATTTTCGTTAGTTCTACGTCAAAAAGATCCGTCTCCTTACATTATGTAGATATAGCTAGACTAGATGAGTTCAGGTACACAATTCTTACATACGACATTGTGAAAAGTGCTGCAGACATAAAGACGATATGAATGCTGTACGTGAAATTTATAACGTGGGGCTCAGAGAACTTCAAACGAATCACTTGGAAATAAGTTCAAAAATAAAATAAACATAATGACAGTTACTTGTCAGTACACTATGCAAATCTATTATAGGTATATAATATTCACAAAAGTATTAAGCTGTGTAGAAAAAAGCGACAATTCAATGTGAATACTAGAAAACCAAAATAACTCGCTGTTTCCAGTACTAGCCTCAAACTGTGTATCTGTTCGTGACTGTCGTCTTGGAGTTTCTATTCAAGTCAGGCCGGCAAAAATAAACAACGCTATTTGAGTATGACAAAGTGACAAAAAGCGTATTGTCGCGTCGAGACACAGAGTGACATAAACACTGCGCGGTGCGATGCCAAGCGGCGCGGTGCGATGCGGTATGATGGAGCGCGGTGCGGTGCGATGCGGCGCAGTGTGGTTTGTTCAATGATACATCTCACTCTTTGACTCAGAGCTAATATTGCAGTCCTAAAACTCGTACTAATTCTGCCTGTACTTCTGAGATGCTTAAAGTCACATTATACCTCACACGTCCCGCATTTGTAGGACAATAGATGAACAATTGAGTGGGATATTTTGAAAATAAAATTGAATTGACTGCGAAAACATACTTACTTACTTACTATCCTGGCGCATCGACCCCGAAGTGGATCCTGGCCTCCGACACAATAGAACGTCAACGGTTTCTGTCGTGCGCCGCCTTCATCCAGTCCGGTGCGAGGACTTGAAGTGAGCGAAGGTCTTTCTCCACTTCATCCTTCCACCTGTATCTGGGACGGCCGACTGGTCGACGGCCGACCGGCACACCTTGGAAGCACGTCGTGCTGCTCGATCTTCTCCCGTTCGAAGACTGCAAAAACATGGTCAACAATATAATAGAAGACATTCTAAACAAATAAAAACTTTAGTGTCGCATTGTTATTGTTCCCTTGATAGATACAAACACCTGATAGACGGGCAGGGTAACAGAAAAATCTGTAAATGATCGAATATCTCTACACTGGTGAGTGTAACCTAAGGTTTGAAGGGATTATCAGGCTAAATTACTAACAGAGAATATCACGAGCTCTATTTGTTGATATAAAAATAAAAACATCAACTACATGCTTTTTATTTGTCTATTAAAGGACTCTATATTAACAGAGTAGAACTAAGGTAGTCTGTGAGCATGTAGTGAAAAGCTAGGACGAGTTGAAGGGTTCGATCGACGATACAGCGGTGACTAGCACCTCTGTACGGTCGGTCCAAAGTGTGTGTTTCCAAAATTCATGCCCGAGATCACACTATATTGCTAAACCCAAGCTGATTTTATATAGTTACTAAAGATTCTTTATATAAAATTGTTTTAACTTTATACCTTTGATCTGCATTGGTAGATCAAATAAAAGATAGATAGATAGTATAGAGTTCGGGAAATCTTTAGTAGATTTGGAAGTTTTGTAGTTAGGATCCATACTCCTTGGTAATTGTGGACGAACCAGTCAATGTGAAATGTATGGAGTCTTCCACTTTTATTTAACTGAATTCCTTATTTCGTTGTTAACACATTAATTTTGAAAGCTAGTTATGCTAGCTACATGTAAATTATTTTATATTACGCAGAACACTAAAAACTCTAAAAAATTAAAGAAACGATAAATAATCAATTTAAAAATAAACAAATCCGACTGCAATTTCTTATGCGTATTTTTATAATATTCTATCCTATCCTACTAATATTATAACCGCGAAAGTTTGTGAGGATGGATGTTTGTAACTTTTTCACGCAATAACTACTGAACGGATTTAAATGAAACTTTACATTAATATAGCTTATACATCAGAATAACATATAGGCTACTTTTTATTCGGGTACCACGTGGGCAAAGCCGTAGGGAGAAGCTAGTTCTTTTATAAAATGACATAACAAATAACACTTCGTATTATTATATCCTGTCACTCTTTAAGCTAAGACTTATCTAATGATACCGCATTAATTGGTAATCGTTTATGCCGGCATTCGGCCACCGTATAAGTTTTTTAACATTTTATGTAACGTTCTGAATGCCATTCTCGTTATCAAGACTATTCCAATATCACCTTATTTATCAAAATCCATCAAGCTGTTTAGGCTACAGGATAAACTAAAGATTTTTTGGTTCGAATTTGGCGGTTTGTATTCGCCATATTAGATATCTTGGCACTTTATATATCCTATATTAGTTTCGTGATCAAGAAGAATCCAATGACACCTCATATATCAAAATCCATCAAGCTGTTACAGCGAGAGCTAAAGGAACAGACATACATACATAAAAAATGGCGTGCATGGTATCGATCTGAGAACATAATTATTTGTTTTATACGGGTCTTTATCGCTTTTATTTCTTGACGAAACTTTATTTTATTTCTCTTATACTTCAGTCAATCCGTGACCACCGCTCAGATAATCGAAACTTCGGTAAAATAATAATAAATAGGTAAATGTAATCAAGACGCGTATAAGTGGGTGGTATAGCCTACTGCAACAAAACCAATTCACAAACCTGGAAAGTCACGGCGAGCACGAACAGCCAAGATCTTGAAAATATATTTTCCGTATAAGTTGGATTCTTGAGTCAGATACGTGAAGTAAACTCGATCATCCACTTTGCCTGTGAAACAGCACGGCCACGGAATACGTGGCAGTTGGTCGCGGCACGTCGTCGTGGCACATCGCGGCGAACAGAGCCGGAACTACCTAAACTTGTTCCACTTTCATCTTCGAAAGTTGTTCTTCGATATTCCATACTTTTATTGAGACGTAGAGTTACCAAGTTTATTGCTTGCAAATTGATAGATAAATTGAGTCTGTGTACATTATAATAGTTATCAATGTAAGGAGAGGATGTTCTTTAATTGATATTAAAACTAGCCAATTCCCGCGGTTTTACTCGCGTAGGATAGATAATTGATAGGTGCATCGAAAATAATTGCATGCCTTTTAAATATTCTGATACGTATTCAGTTCTTTTGTATTTTAAGTATCCAACCTAAGTTTACAGCAAATCGCACCGCGCGTTAAACATTTCTTAAACAAACTTAACAAACCATCCTACCCCCTTTGAGGGGTTAGTTGAGAAAAAAAAATCGTTTATCATTCGTACTGAATAATATTTATGCCGAGTTTCAAACAAATTGGACCACTCGTTAAAAAGTTCCCATACAAACATGGACACCCTCTACTACCCCTTAGAGGGGTAGTTTGGGGAGATAATAATAAACATCTATTTCAGGTAACAATATGAACAACATGCAAGAAATCACTTTTAACGAAAAGATCGGCCATTGTACTTTTAGTTATATTAAGTTTTTGTTTTGTTTTGTTTCTTGTATTGTACAATAAAGTATTTTCATTCATTCATTCATTCATTCAAAAGTGATGACAATTAGGTCCATAATATAAATACCCTAAAGATTGGCATACTAACATATTTTAATAGTATTAAATGAGGTTTTCTCTGAAAATACGATTTTATGGAAGAGACCCGAGGGGTTTTTATCCAAATACTGCCAAATTGTTAGCAAAATACTTATTCAGCTTTTATTGAATCTCAGGTTCCTTATAAACTTGTAGCTGGCTTTTTTATGAAAGAGACCCTTGGGGTTTTTTTTCGATATACTGCCAAATTGTTGGCAAAATACATATTCAGCTTTTCATGAATCTCAGGGTCCTCATAAACTTGTTGCCTGCTCAAATATGAAAATTCGTTGAGGTGAGAATCCTTTGGCAAACACAATAATACCGACAAGGTCCACCCATTTCAGAGTTTATATTATTCCCGTGCTCACATAATATTTACACGGTGCTAGGGTCTTACATATGTGTACCAACATTCTTTAATGTGGGGCATTCTTTGACCTCTGAGACGCAGAAGGTTGCAGGCTCAATTCCCGCCGCGGGACAAATTTTTGTAAATTATTGTAAATTATTAATTGTCTTCAAATATTTGTGTCGGGTCTGGGTGTTTTCTATGTATAATATGTATTTATTTACAATAAAAATGTATATGAGTAATATATCAGTCATGTCATGTCAAGAGACCGGGGCACCGGGATCCTTTGCGTATTCAATATAATTTCAGGGCGACTGGTCAAAGCGACGCGTGACCAGAGAGCTGGCTCTTATTTGGGTCAACGCATTAGCATTGCCATTCAGCGTGGCAATGCAGTCAGCATTTTGAGAACGCTTCCATCTGGATCTTAGATAGCTAGCTGTTTCATTTGTATTTTTGTATATACCTACTTGTACATAGTTGTATGAATAAATATATGACACTTTATAAAAGAGCGTCATCAGCTTCCTAGAACAATTTTGTAACAAGTGGTGCGCGTTTCGGAGTCCCTGACTGCAATATGTAGGTTCATCAACATTCGTATACGGTGACGTAACGCCTTTTTCGTGTTTTCATTTTTTCTGGCGCATTTTGTTCTTTAAATATTCATTGGAGTCTCTCAGGGCGCTATTTACGCTCGTTTTGAGTTAGTAAGCGCAAACTTGATTGAATAACTTACGCTTTTCTGCGTTATATATGTGTTTATTGTTGGACGGAAAATGTTTTGAAAAAACTGAACAATGTTGTTGTGATTGGACAAAGCAATTTGTTGTTTCGCTTCTAACTTTCAGACCTGCATTGTTTGATTTTATATTTTACTGTATTGAGATCCACTTTATCAATTACCCAAGAAAATTTGTATTTGATGCCCGAGTGGTTAGCCAACTCAGTATTACCAACTTATCTCAATCACTTTTACTTTTTTAAAGTCTATTCAGAACCACAAAAATACTAATAATTTACGAAAAGTAGGATACAATCTTGACATTCTGGATATTGTATCACAGAATTGTGATAACATTCTGATAGTTTACCGGCACTTCGACTGACATTGATGGATCAGGCGAAACATCTGCGCCGTGTTACTGTGAGATTGTTTTTGTGGAGACTGAGGTTTTCCACGACAATCCTCTGATTTTTTCGGAACCCATATACCTAAACAAGCAAATATGTCTCTAGCGAAACATATTCTATTTCAAAAACTTTTTATTTCAGCTTTCACATAGGTATTGCAGCTATAATATAACATTTTATTATTTTATTAAAAAATATTTATAATATAAGTAAACGTTAACAAGTAAGTGGATTATGAAAAACAAGCCTTAGACGCACGAGACGCCGTCAATATCATAATATTATGCCACATCAAAGGCATTGCTGAAGCATTCCCAGCCATGAAGACAAAGTTGGAAAATCTCATGTGTAATTGCGTACATATGCATATATATATATATGACGATCGATGTGGTGCGGTGGGCGAAGGTCCACCTGCGACACAGGAGGTTGCGGGTTCGATTCCCGCCCTGGGACAAATGTTTGTACGATCTGCAAATGTTTGTTCTAGGTGTTCTGGGTATTTTCTATGTATAATAAAAAAAATATATCGATGTAATGTATTGTATTAAGTATATCAGTCATCTAGTACCCATAACACAAGCTCTGCTTAGCTTGGGGCTAGATGATGCTGTGTGGATTGTCCAGCATTATTATAAAATTATATGTACTTATATGGACACATACTCTTTGAACTGGAACACAGCAATTGGAGCATTGCTATTATGGTTGTAGTACTTTCTTGGACGTACTTTTTTAACTCTGTTACTATGTACAAATTATGTGTATTTGGATTCCTTGCTTATGTATGTTTGGTCCAGCAATCCAGAATAGATAGATAGATAGATAGATAAAAGACTTTGTTTGAACTTCACACACACACATAAAAAATACAACAATTATACAGTAGTAAAAATTAACAATAATTAAATGCAATTAACTATTTTCAATAATATAATTAAAATTTAGGTATAATGAATCACTCGCGCTAGGAAGAAAGATTAAAATAACCGCATTATTTTCACAACTATCTTGCTGGCCTCAAATTATTTGTATATATGATACGTCTTTAAAAAACACTGGGAAACGATCAAACAAAAACAAACACGCTAACTACTGTGTTCCCTGTGATGCACATCCTCAGATATATACCCAGTAAGTAGATATTTAAGGGTACAAAGTAGGGGGAACAATTGCATTTGGCACATGCCCGCGTTTTAAAAAATGATTTTTGCGACTAGTGTTGCAATATTTATCCATCCAAAGGTTATCTGGAACAGAACCCTTCTAAATGGTAAGACCACCCATTGCACTTTCTTTAGAATAAGATTATATTATTATGTTATTTGTTTATTGTGTACAATAAAGTATTTTCATTCATTGATATACTTAAGTCCGTAGCCAATTTTTGAACAAATACTTTTGGTACACGAATTTATCAATGACGTAATTAATATTATAGATTACATGAATCCATATACCTCCTACTGAAGCTGGTTAACAATTGTGAAACTAAAACCACCGGCTAGTTAGAAGAACCGCAACAAAACACATCGTTAAGGCCAGTCCAGACATTAGTTACTGTCGTCTGTCCAGCGGTCACCTGCCCCTAGGGAGGGACAGTGGAAAAAGGGGGGAGGGGTGGCGGGGTGGGGGGGGGGGGGGGGGGAGAGTGCAACATGAGTTCAGCCCGGTAATTTAATGAACATCTGTAAATTAATTTGATGGCTTTGTCACATGACGATGTGCTACGTCGTAGCAGTGCTACGTCGTAGCAGTGCTACGGCGTCCTAGCTACGGTGACCACTTTTATATTTTAGCTATGTGATTTTTTAACGGAAGTTTGCCTTGAAGAATTATGTATAACGGTAAACAGCGAACAACTAACTACAAAATCCTGACCCCAAATCAGGATCACCTGTGTTGTGGGTATCAGAAACCACGAGTACCGTGGTACCAAACCGCCCAGCCCCGAAACATACACACATTTGTCCCGCAGCATCGAGCCCGCACCTTTTGCGTCTCAGCCGGCTGCTCACCTGCCGCCGAAATCTTCAAAAATATACTTCAAAGTTGTAGTACCGTCTCTACCTTTATACAATAACTAGCTGCGCCCTGCGGTTTCACCCGCGTAAGTTTCGATTTTACAATTAAAAAGTATTTTACTGCTTCATAAATATCTTTGATGATAAAACTATTTATTTGAATAAGAATTAATACTACGATACGAATGTAACCAACTTTTGTTTCTACCCGCGATTTGATTAAATTTTAAAACGCAAAAGCTGCTATTGTGACTTAACTATGATAGTTAGATATATTCCCTTGCGGACTTTTTTGTAGGTAATAATGAGTACTTAAATTATGTAGTACATAATTTTTATGTATCTTCAATAGTGTTCTCAGCGCACGACAAATAATGAATTTAAAAGGCAAAATTTTGCTACTTTGGGTTACATTATTGCAATTTTCTTAAGGATCTCCATTTTTTTTAAATAATTTATAGCCTTTGTTACTTTCTGATAATTTATCTTTCTATTAGTGAAAAAATTGTTAAAATCGGTCCAGTAGTTTCGGAGCCTATTCGGTACAAACAAACAAAAAAATCTTTCCTCTTTATAATATTAGTATGTATAGATAGAAGCTCATACAAAATGAACACAATAAACAATGTATAAATCCTGTTCGGCACTGAGTGAGAGCTGCTTCAGTATAAGAATATGAGTTGTGAAATCCCTGGTAAGTAGGAGTAGGTAGCGGTGGGTAAGTAGGAGTAGGTAGCGGTGGGTAAGTAGGAGTAGGTAGCGGTGGGTAAGTAGGAGTAGGTATCGGTGGGTAAACGCGCAACAAGTTGTTAATAAGCCGCGCTCCAAACAAACTGCGTTGAGATTGCGCGGGATCAACGAAAGATGAGAATATTGGGGCGACTAAATATTATCGGCACGGTAATATACAGCGAGGTTTTTGGGGAAAATTACATTATTTTGCTAAAATTATAACAAAATTGCTCTTTCACAATCGTTTTTCTCATGCCATCCTTTTACTTTTATAGCTAGTGAGGTACCCACAGCAGGAAGACAGATTTTACTGAAATAAGCTGATATAACATGAGTTTAGGACTTTAGAGAGCACGTTTGAGTTTCATTGTCAACTACAAAATTCACTCCGCCATGACAATGCCTTCATGCGTCCTTAAATTCCAACAGAATTGTCCTCTTATTTATACAATAAGAGGACAGTTTGCAATAATACATTACTAGCTCACTAGCTAATAAAATACTAGAAATTATACACTTGTCTAGTCCACAACGTACATCATGTTTCTTAATAACCATGTCACGTGGTTATACATAAACTTATGTTCGTTCACGTGTTACTTAAGTTGTACATTATAAACACGAGTATGGTAACTGAGGCCTATATATATTTTACCACCTCATTTAGACAGTAATTGCACCTTCGCCAACATCTACATACGAAAATAAGCGTTACCCTTTAGCAACGGATTAATTACGTTAAAGCTCGGTGTAATTACGAGCTGAGGTTATCTGTGGCTTGTAATCTCAGTAGGTAGGTATATGTATTTGTGTTTATCTTGGGAAATGTTTTTGTGTTTCACAGTAGAGTAGTATTTAGTAGTAGAGCTCTAGAATATAATTTATAACTCTTTTTGTTATTCACTACCTCAAGATGGTTTTCCATATTATACAAAGGTTAGCTGAAAGAAAATGCTATTTAGCATAAAGTCCACCTATGTATATTTTTTTTTAGTTGTGCAATAATTTTATCTCTATCTATCTACTTTTGAGTTAAGTAGTAAGTACATAACATTTTAATAAATAAACAGCTAATAGACACATGCCCTGATCGCACGTTAGGATACCCTGTGTCATGGTTATCAGGAACTACGAGTATCGAGGTACCACCACACCCAGACCCGGAACAAATATCAGCAGAACAACAAATATTTGTCTCGCAGCGGGAATCAAACCCGCACTTATTACGTCGCAGGTGGCTATTCGTAAGTTACCTGCTTTGAGTACTTTGATTATAAAAGTACTCAAAGCAGGTTACGTGACACCCCACTCACCGATTAAGTAAAAATATATTTTGTTTCGCAGGAATCAATCTCGCACCTCTGCATCTCAGCTGAATCTATCTAACACATCTATAAGGTATATGTGAGGAAATAAGTAGGGTCCAAAGAATTATGATTAAACCCACTGCATCCTCCAGGACCATTTCTAGAACTAAGAGACCTATCAAACTGAGCGCAGCGGTGGCGGCGACGCGACGGTGGCGGGGCGGTGGCGAGCTAATAACTGTTGTTAAGCGGTTATGAGCTGCCACCATCTCCGACACGTCATTTTAACCAGCCCTTTATGGTTTATGCGATTTTCAGTCAGTGAGTCAGTCAGTCACGTAACGATTTGATATAATATTGATGGTAGGTCAAACTATGAACAAAACTCTTCCATGTTTTTCTTAAACCCCGATAAAACTATATAAATAAAGTTTTGTCAGTTATATTTTGCAACGCACAAGGGATTAAAGTTGGTTGTTTTTTATTTTCAAAACTAATCAAGATGTTTGCTCTACCACGCGTGGGTTTATTCAGGAAGTTAGCGCAGTGTGTGCGCAGTGCGCAGGCAGGTGATATAATCCGCACTGCCCACTGGGAATTAACCTTTCATTCCATTTGAGAACCGGTTATTTCAGTCCGGCTGTGGACCACTTTCAGGAAAACGCCACCTAGGACCAAATAGGATTGGAGAGAAAATGTAATTTGCGAACGATGATGGGACTTGCTCCAGTAATAGGTTCTACATAAATCACATTTTCCTCAAAGGATGAAATCGTTCAAAGCTCACGATTTTATTCACTTGTCACTGACTGAATTCATAATTCTCAAACAGGTCTGAAGACTTCGAAGTATTAACATAATTGGTATATATTTCACTTGGCAGAACAGCATCTTATTTGTTCAGTATCTCTTCGCAGAGTTCTTGTTCGCTGGTCGTGTTTTAATTTTATTTCCCTGTTGAAAGGCGTTGGAAGTTATCCTCTCGCAAGTTTCCTTGACAAACAGTTAGCGGTAGAGATTATAGCACCCGTAGAGCACTCATTAAACCGTAACTCTTCATTTGTAGAGCTGTTAGTTTCCTCGGTTTCTTTAAATGTTAGTGGATACAATAAATGCATACACAAGTAGACCTACGTTGAGTAATTAATTCAATAAATGAACATTCTATTGTTATAACGTAGTAATTATTCCAAATGTTTACATTATGCGATTTTCCAGACGGTATTTTTGATAAAATAAATCAAAACCACAAAATTCTCCAAATATATTCTCAACAAATAAACTCCAAAGTTGTTTGTGTTGTAAATATCAATCAGACCGATTTCAAATATATTATTTGGCTGAATTATTTTGCATGGATTCCCTGTAAATAAAAAAACAAGATTGGTTATTAACTAGTTTGAATGTTTTCAAAAATATGTTCGTTTAAACATCTTCATGCAGCTTATAAATTGTGTTATTATTACGGAGGAACGAGCGCTTCATTTTGAATGATGGTTTCATAGAAACTGTTTAAACTCATTATAAACTGTAAATTAGTGAGCGGGGGCGACACTGATCGATTAGCGGACGACGGACAGCGGCCGCTCTTACACCGCGCCGAGCCTGCCACGCTCACACCGCGCCGAGCGTGGCACGCTCACGCCGTGCCGAGTGAGCCATGCTCACACCGCGCCTGGCAAGTCACGCTCACACCATGCCGAGTGAGACACGCTTACACCGCGCCGAGTCTGCCACGCTCACACCGTGCCGAGTGAGCCATGCTCACACCGCGCCTGGCAAGTCACGCTCACACCATGCCGAGTGAGACACGCTTACACCGCGCCGAGTCTGCCACGCTCACACCGTGCCGAGTGAGCCATGCTCACACCGCGCCTGGCAAGTCACGCTCACACCATGCCGAGTGAGACACGCTTACACCGCGCCGAGTCTGCCACGCTCACACCGTGCCGAGCCTGCCACGCTCACGCCGTACCGAGTGAGCCATGCTCACACCGCGCCTAGCAAGCCACGCTCACACCATGCTGAGTGAGACACGCTCACACCGCGCCGAGCCTGCCACGCTCACGCCGTGCCGAGTGAGCCATGCTCACACCATGCTGAGTGAGACACGCTTACACCGCGCTGAGCCTGCCACGCTCACACCGTGCCGAGCCTGCCACGCTCACGCCGTGCCGAGTGAGCCATGCTCACACCGCGCCTAGCAAGCCACGCTCACACCATGCTGAGTGAGACACGCTCACACCGCGCCGAGCCTGCCACGCTCACGCCGTGCCGAGTGAACCATGCTCACACCGCGCCTAGCAAGCCACGCTCACACCATGCTGAGTGAGACACGCTCACACCGCGCCGAGCCTGCCACGCTCACGCCGTGCCGAGTGAACCATGCTCACACCGCGCCGAGCCTGCCACGCTCACGCCGTGCCGAGTGAGACACGCTCACACCGCGCCGAGCCTGCCACGCTCACGCCGTGTCGAGTGAGCCATGCTCACACCGCGCCTAGCAAGCCACGCTCACACCATACCGAGCTGCCGCGCTAACACCGCAACATGCCTACCCGCTAAAAAACGTGCTACAACAGATCATTAATTTTAGAGCCTTGCAGAACAGAATTCCAAAAATCCGATCTGTCAAAGATAACTTGTTACAAAACAGTGTGAGAGGCAGTTGTATAGTAATTAGGAGGGCGCATGGTAAGACAGAGAATATTGTACGTGCTTCGTAACGGCGGGGCAGGATTAGAGGCGCGGTCGCCCAGATGCCGATAGATGGCTTGGACTTGCGGGATCAATGCAAACAACGAGCAATATATAGCTATGTATATTTGATGATAGTTTTCTTATACTTAAAAATAATAATATATATGTAGTATATCATGTAGTACCCATAACACAAGCTCTGTTTAGTTTAGAACTAAATTATTCTGTGTAAAAATATCCAGTTTTTTTTTTATTAATACTGTAAACTCAAAACTTGGAGTGTAATCCCAGCCAGACAACGATCTGGTTTATTACGATAATTCCGTCGTAATAATAATTATTACAAAAGCTTTGAGAAGTATGTTGTTATATATTTTTTTTTAGCTACCGTTCATAGAATATGTTGGCTATGCTATGCATACTGCTGTTAAATAAGTTTAATATTGTATACTTTTTTCTAATTTTATTTTTTAGTTATGTCACTTGTACTATAATATTTGCATGCTGTCTTCACCTATATTTATAATGGCGCTCGGTTTTTGTTTTGCAACGTAATTTAAATTGATTAGTTTTAGTGTACAGTATGTTGGTGATCGTTGAAATAAATAAATGAATACTTTGGTTGTTTTAGATGAGAAATAAAACCGTATTCCAGGCTTCCTGTTTTTGATAAAATCTAACTTATAATAAAGCTGAAGAGATTGTTTTTTATTTATTTTATTTGTTTTGTTTGAACACGCTAATCTCTGGAACTACCAGTCAGATTATTTTCGCATTTGATAGCCCAATTCATGAGAAAGGTTTACAGAGTGTTCGTCGGTTGAGGAAGTATGCTTCAATTAAGTCTACTTTCTGTGTATTAAACAATGCCATGATAGGACAAATAAGATGATGAAATAACTGACAAAACAAGTCCGACAGATGCAAGAACATTGTTCTAAATTCAAAATTGTTCTGAATACGAAATGTTTTTGAATTTAGCTCACGAGAGCATAGAGTTTCTAAACTTCTTGATCTCTGGAGCATTAAATACTTTTTTAATGTGCAATTAGAATCTACTATGTATGGTGTTTTTATGGAGGAAAACACCAGCTATGTATGGTGTTTTTATGGAGGAAGCTTTGTCCTGTTGTATGAGAATACATTTTATCAAATTTGACTAACATCCGCTGCTCAGATTTTTTTCATACGGTAGAATAAAATGATCTTTACAAGGGACTGAGCAGATATTTTTTTTTCCAATTTGATTCATTTTAAGGCGCTGCTCATGCTTGACCAAATTTTTTGCCAATGCCAAAATGTTTTTCTCTAAAAGGAGCTAATGTTTCAAAAGAAACTGCACCTGTATCTCCTCTGGTTATGGGTGTCCGCGTACTTTCCCAGTTAAAAAAAACACTCTGTATATTATAAGGTTATTTAACATCACGCTACGACTCTTAGAGTAATATAACGGGCGGCCGTGCCACAGCTAATAAATAAATAAAATGAAATATTCTTTCGGCAATTGTAATCTTTTCACTATGCCTGCTTGATACATGTCATGAAAACTTTTTTAATAAAACTATGATACCAATGTTTTGAGTCCTGAAGAACCGAACTAATTTGAAAGGTGCCGGGATAGTTCAGATAGTTGGCACGTGGTGCCGCGTCCCGCGGGAAATACCAACTATTAATCCCGTAGACCAACACAGAGCCGCTGCAGTAGCCCGCTATTGGAAAACATTATACATGTCATTAGCTGTTTAGCTTAGAACGACGGATGCAGTGAAATATAATTATTAGTCTACTAATATAATAATTATTATTATCCCGCTAATCTAATTTTCGAAGATCAATCCTTGAAGGGGTTAAATAGGGTGGTAAAGTTTCTATGAAAAATGTTATTCCTTGGCTAGATTCGCTCAAAACTTGGTACAGATAAACTTCAAAATAAATAATTAAACATGTATTTTTTTTACAAACACTTTTAGGGGGTGTGATTTTTATGAAACTTTACAGTAATATAGCTTATATATCAGAATAACTCATAGTCTACAATTTATAATGATATTGTGTGATTTGGCCATAAGTATCAATTAAGTCAGTAAAATGATATCGGAAATATCTATACCTATATGTTTCTGGGCTAAACCGCTGAGCCGTTTGTCATGAAATTTGATATGGACATAGTTTGAGGCCTGGAGACGGTCATACGCTACTTTTATCAACATACTACGTGGGAAAAACCGCGGGCAGAATCTAGATAATAAATACATTAGCATTGCCATTCAGCGTGGCTAAGCTTCCTTCTGGCAGTGATCTGAATCAGTTGACCTCTTCATAGATCATTTGCAACTGTTTTTTAGATAGCTGTTTCATCTGTATTTTTTTTGTATATACCTATGTTTATACCAAAAAATACAATCGAAACAGCTATCTAAAAAACCGTTACAAACGATTATAAAAGTAGGTACTTGTACATGTACATAGTTGTATGAATTAATTTATATAATACTTTGTGAGTTTATTAAACAGCTTTCTACACGAAATAGAAATAACTGTTTAAATTACTTTTGAATACTAATAAGTTTTTCAACTGCATTTATAATTGATTTGAATTCACGCTGTTCGTGCGGCGATTTGTGTTGTACCCCCCCTTCCCACTGAATTCCGAAACTACCATGAAACGACCGCAGTGCTAAATCAAACTAATTAATTCATGTAATGCCTTCATTTATTTATAGATCGTGGTTTCTAGTACTTTCCTATTTTACATACAAAAAGCGATGCGAATTTGCTGAGGTCATTTTGATATTTAAGGATGATTATGTTGACTTTCTAAAATCAATGCAAGTTTGTGATGATGGAAGTTTGTTACTCTTTCACGCAAAAACTACTGAACGGATTTTGATGAAACTTTACAGTAATATAGCATAAACATCTGATAACATATAGGCTACTTTTTATTCGGATAGCACGCGGGCGAAGCCGTGGGCAGAGGCTAGTAATATATATGCGAAAGTTTGGATGTGTAGATGATAATTCGGAACGGCTGATCTGATTTGGATGAAAATTGGATTAGGTAGGTATATAACTCTGTCATTTTTTATCCGGGTATCACGTGGGCCACAAACTTACAAACTTTACCTCTTTATATTATTAGTAAAGACAAACATCAAAACTTTCACATGCAGAATAATTTTAGGATAGGATAGGATTAGGTAGGTTCAAGTTTTTTTCAAAGCAAAGATAATTCTTTTTAAGGCTCGTTTTCTCGGCATCCATTTGTTAACGGGAGGTAGGCATTCATAAAATAAATGAAATCACAGAGAGAGCTCGTATGCGAGATTTGATCTGATCTCATTACAATACAAGTGAACCGTCTCTGTACCGTGCTGAGAGGATTTAATAAAATGTCTGCAAATTATACCAATTCATATAATATGTATTAGCACCCGATGATGCTCATGTAAAACTACAAGACAAGTGAAATTCATTATAAACCAATGGATATAACCTAAATTTGCAAAA
This sequence comes from Perizoma flavofasciatum, assembly GCA_958496245.1. NCBI lineage: Eukaryota > Metazoa > Arthropoda > Insecta > Lepidoptera > Geometridae > Perizoma > Perizoma flavofasciatum. The sequence goes on along the minus strand of OY292425.1, from coordinate 14,679,031 downwards.
ATTTTAACATGCCGTTTTCTGTTTTGTATCATTAAATAATAAATAATGCTAGATATTTTGCACACAAAAAATGTCCAGCATTATTTATTATTAAATTATGTTATTTTTTATTTTATTGCTGGGCGCATCATCTAGCCCCAAACTTAGCAAAGCTTGTATTATGGGAACTACATGACTGATATATTAATTATATATTTTTTGTAAATATATACATATTATACATAGAAAACACCCAAACCCGAGACAAATATTTGTCTTGAATCGAACCTCAAAGATGACCTCTATCCACATTGGGCGAAATACTGTGGATAGAGGTCATCTTTGATTATTATGAGTCTTGTTTCATTTCGGTATTGCATTTTCATTAGATAGTCTGTACTGGAACGATCGTCAAAGGGGATTCTCCTTCAAACGAATATGGCACGTACCGTCCGTCTGTCGGTATGTATTCTATGAAAAATCCTTTACCCACTACTCCGAGAATAGTTTTGGAAGAGTTTCATAGAAGAATATCCTGCCTTTCAAATATTTGAAGTATTTGTTTCGAGTGGCTCCCATTGGCTTTATATTCCTAGCCAGTGGCCACCAGCGCTCGATATATAGATTTCAGAATCAGACGTTGTTCTTCTTTACGTCAAGAAGAACAACGTCTACTTGACGTCTGTGAAAGTGTACCAAAAAGTTTAGATACTTATCGAAGTAGTTTTATTTTCTAGATAATCATTTTTCTACTTTAATGCCTTATACGTCTAATATAGACGAAGTTAAGTTTCCACATGACATTAGTGCCCGCCGTCGCCGCCGCCGCCGCCGCCGCCGTCTCTGCCGTCGCTGTCGTCGCTGACACCGCGCGGGTAATTGCTCAGTAGATACACTCCGCGGGGACCTCCGCGATTGCTGGAGGGATAGTGCACAGTAACGCACTCAACCATTCATTTTAAGGGATGATAAACGAGATCTCGTTATCTCACGCTTTTCAGTCTTGGTACTTAACCAACTTTAGTATTTTCTTGATTAGAATACTATATTAATAGTTGGTAAATGTAACATCACTATAAACATCCTTAGCGTCATATGTAAAGTATTGTACTTACTATGATGTTTTTTTACTATTATTATAAACGCGAAAGTTTGTGAGGATGGATGTTTGTTACTCTTTCACGTAAAAACTACTAAACGGATTTTGATGAGATTTTGTAAATAATATGGCTTATACATAAGAATAACACATAGGCTACTTTTTATCCGGGTACCACGCGGGCAAAGCCGTGGGCAGAGGCTAGTATACATACATGGTTGTAAGTAATATGACACAAAATAAATACATGGTACAGACATATTATTTATCACTACAAAATTTAGAAAGATTCCTAATTACCAAAATTTATATCTCAATTTATCTCTGTTCCCCGCAATAGCCTGTATAGTGGGGTCACAAGGAATTCGCCATGGACTCTTCACTAGGAGTTGTTTCCCTGTCTATTTTATAGCGATCATAATAATCTTACTTTGCTAAAATCTTGTTTCGTTTATTCAAGTACTAAAATGCTTAGCAATTAGCATTTACGCACAGACGTTTTGTTTGATTGTAACTCGACGACTGAAAGCGTTCCGTCTCAAAATAGGTCAATTGATGCTCTTCCTAATCCAGATATTGCATGATCCGCGTGTGAAACGTTTTATAGCCATCTTTACTGCCTCAATTCCACGCGAATACCCTCTTTAATGTCAGAGCAGTAAAGTCTGAAACGATTAGCTAGATACCTGACGGTGGATGCATAAACATAGTAATATCTCGTTGAAAAGTAGAGTTTAGTGTTCATTGCGCGCCCAACTTCACGGTGTGGGGCGGTAATGCATTTATGGCGGGTGTTATGATGGTAAAGGTACGTTATTGCCGAGGAAATAGTTCATCAAATAAGTCAAGGAATGGTCCAATCACTTTATTTCAAGAGAATAAATATGTATACAAAAGTATATGTTATTACATTTTATGGTATTATGAACATAAAACGTAATAACATATATAATATATTATGTTGCACCCGTCCGTAGTCGTACGTGTCCGTGCGAGACTTCTCAGTCGTACAAACCTCGACGACGACGATATCTGTAGCGCAGTGGGCGAAGGCCCGCCTGGGATGCATAAGGTAGCGGGTTTGATTCCCGGCGCTGGACAAATGTTTGTATAATTTGCAAATATTTGTCTTGGGTCTGGATGTTTTCTATGCATAATATGTATGTATTTACAAAAAAAATATGTATGTACAGTAGTATATCAGTCATTTAGTTCCCATAACACAAGCTCTGCTTACTTTGGGGCTAGATGATGCTGTGTGGAATATGTCCAGCAAAAAAAAAATGGCGGCGCGTTTTTGCATTACAAAAAAACGAATAATGGGTAAGGTTAAAAGACAATTTTCAAATTACAGACTAATTCAGGATGCTGATTGATACTTAGGATCTGAAACTATCAAAATTTCAAATAAACTTGGAATAAAACATCCTCAGTGAATGGATGATTGCAAAGTAAACTAGCAGTGTCGTTCGCAAAGTTCGGCTGACTCGTGAATAAAATATGAAGAACTCGACGATAATGCGGCGACGAGCGATTTACGACGATACCTAATTCAGTGCAAAGCTATTACCCAATAGCCGTATATAGTAATACATACCTACCTCAAAGTACTATACATACTTATCTGCATCAAAAGTATGTATACCTACACATATTACGTGAAGACTCTGATACTCGATTGCACTGTAAGCTTAGGCAAAGACTTAGGTGTATCTTACTGTCATTTTGGCATAGAAAAGCCGGGTTTTAGCCTAGGTCTCATGCAGGCGAGCACCAACTTACGTAAATAAGTAAGCAACAAAACAAACAAACACTGTATAGGTACATACTAATAATATTACTAATAATAATTAGCTTTATTATTATTAGCATTATTACTATATTTCCTGTATAGGTACTTTATTTATTTATTTATTTAAGCACACATTACACATTACAAACATTGAAAAAAAATACAATATCTAGAATACAGTTTTGTTCTGGTTACGAACATAACAGTGTTGAGCAAACAAACAACTGTGGAGTATGTTTGAGGAACCTATTTATAAAAAATGAATGAAAAACTATATAAAAACGGTACTGATACATACTAAGGGTATGAGTAGATCTCTGAGGGTAACCAACTAGTTTGTAGACATAGAGACACGTCCAAATATTACATTCGGCACATGCCCGCGTTTTACAAGTAGTTAGTATTCCACGTGACAGTTTGCAAGCCCATCGCCGCTTATCAGAATACTATCTGTCACATGCCTTTTTTACGAATTTTCGGTTCTAGGGCATGTCGGTTTCCTACGATGTTTTTACTTTACCGATTTGAGCGCGTGTACTCAATAATAAGTAAGTTAGCAATCATCAGTTTGATTAGGATGGGGATTCGTGGGTGGGTAAACTACCAACCGTCCCTCGGTCACGACCACAAAAGCCATTAGTCGGTTTACCACACCCCACGAGCCTTGATTTAAAGTGTGTTGAAAATGTCCGTTTAAAGTGTGTATTCGACGCAGAGGACATTATTAGCGGTGCGAAAACCAAACGCTCAGCGATAGCGCGTGCGGTCGCGGGCTCGCACTAGTCATTATTAGCGGAGCGAAAACCAAACGCTCAGCGATAGCGCGTGCGGTCGCGGGCTCGCACTAGTCATTATTAGCGGTGCGAAAACCAAACGCTCAGCGATAGCGCGTGCGGTCGCGGGCTCGCACTAGTCATTATTAGCGGAGCAAAAACCAAATACTCAGCGATAGCGCGTTCGCGCTAGTCATGTCTATTTGGGAAAAGTTGCTGCTGTATTCTTTTGTCATATTCCAGATAAAGAAAGGTGTTATATATTTCATTTTACAGTGTAACTTACTTCAAAATTCAAATTCAAATGTATTTATTGACCATTTCGTTATAACATATAACATTGGCATGTCAGAGGGGTATACATTCACACTTCAAACTAGGTACTACACATGCTAATCAGAAAATGAACAATTTAAGTATTCCGTTACATGGTAATATGGGTGATTTTCGAAAAATGATTTTATTTTAAGTTTAAACTGGTTGAAGAGAAGCCGCGTTACTTGTAAGGGCAGTTTATTATACATGACAAGTTTTAAGCAGATACCATGATTGTAGGTTTTAACGAGTCTTTTTCGTGGAACAAACAATTTTTCTTTATTTCTTGTACAGATTAAAGGTATCATTTTGATAATGAAAATTGATTGATAAATACTCATAATATCGATTCTTTGTAAGTCTGCTTAATACTTTTTTACTCGCGACGGATACAATATGTTTGGGTTGTGTTTTACAATTTTGACTTACAATCGTTTTGTACGTATAACTTCAAGGAAGTATCTCTAGATATGTTTTGTCAGCAAGCTCCGCAGGGAGGCGCTACGAAAGATGATGGAATATATGTTATGTATTAATATATGTATAAAAATAAAAATAAAGTGCCGCATGTATGAAAGTTCATCACTTGAGAACGGCTCAATTGATTTGGCTTTTTTTGTTGTTTTTTTTAATCAACCGGAAAAGTCAGAAATTGGATTATAGTAACTAATAAATAATTTGTTGGCTATCGAATAGTATAACTGTCTGTTTGTGTGATCTATCTTCATATTTATTCCTTTACTTTCAGTCAGTTTTACGTTCTGTGAAAGCAAAATAAAAAACCTTACTGAGGAATTTCAATAAGAGCCGAAAAACGAGACGAAGCGTCGCCGTATCATTGCCCGGGCTGCAACAGGGCAATCTTGAAGCCTTCTCTCATCATCATCATTCTAAATCACACCTTAAATTGTCTGGATAAGATTGAAATCAGCTCATGCATTCACTGGAAATCCAGTAGTTTTTTTCATTGTGTTTTGAACTTTGCTGGGTGTAGGTTTAGAGTGGGCTTTGAAATGCGTAGCGAATATTCAAAGTGCCTCAAGCCTTTGGGAAAAGCGGCGTGATTTGAAACAAGTGTGACTATGCCTGCGATAAGGCAGCCCGCCTCGTCTGAGACACCTCGCAAGGTCAATCAACTTTACATTTAAACTATGAAAAATAGTGGAAATGCCGCGAGCTGCTTTTAAATGGAAAGCTAAAGTTGAGGCAATTCGGGTATCTCTTACACGGACCCTAATCTAAGCTTATATCTTAGTTAAAATGCTGAAAAAGATGAAGTTTTTAAATTATTTTTTCTAAATTGAAATGGTTTTGGGCGAAATTGGATGACTTTACAGAATACTTACCTAAAGCTTTCTCTCATGCCGTAATCTTTTTTACTCTATAATATGATCCCTCATTCAAGAGTCACTTACATTTTTCTATCGGACACGTAACTGCGTGCGCTTATACGAGACGTGGCTTATAGACTGGGAGGCTACCATCGTCATCCTACCTATCAAGTACTAGGCATCCAGTAGCAGCGCCGGCGCGCCGAGACAGAATAAGTTTTTCACAATGGGCTTGCAACCTATCACGTGGAATACTAAAACGCGGGCATGTACCAAATATAATGTTTGGACGTGCCTCTGACGTCCTTACTTGGTATCCTCAAAGATATACTCACTGAGTATGTATCTGAAGATTTACATTAGGGGTTTACAGTCGTGAGCGTGTATTTTTTTGTCCTCACTTTATCTCTCAAAGTGACATAAAATGATTAATTACCAACAATTGACTGGCTGAAATGATCAATAATTATAATGGACAGGTAACGCTGATTCTTTTACCACTTGCCGTGATAACTGGATAACTTGCACACTGAATGTCATTCATTGAGTCTTTCAACATTTAAAAATCCCCCAATTCATGCCTTCCATCTTCATTATAGATATTGAAGTGTTTTATTGTTGGGCAATGGTCGGACACCTTGACTTGTTTCTGAAAATAAAAAAACGTTCATCTACTAATATTCTAAAAAGTTTTTTTGAGGTCGTCGTTCAAAACTATTCCAAATACAGAATTGCAGGAAAAACAGAAACTGATTTAACTGAACTGTTCAAATTGCTTCGTGCGTTTCAGAAGAATATATAAATAAATTTATTTTATGAGTTTATGTCTTTGATATAGAATTCATGCTGAAAAAAAAATCTTTTTAAAAATTCACATTTTTTATGATTTGGAACAGTATTTTTTTTTAATGTATATACTGTGGACAAATATTTGCAGATCATACAAACATTTAGGTATCCCGCGGCGGTAATCAAATCTGCAATCTTCTACGTCTCAGGCAATATTATGTGACTGTTGGGTGTTTGTTTATTTAAAACATGAAAACAATAAATAAAATGTATCTAAGTACCTTTTATGGGGTCATTCCCACCAATGCCAAATCTATTGTTCTCCAAATTAAAAATTCCATATATGGGTTCCCACGCAATCCCATGCCAAAGGTTGCCTGTGGTTCAGTTTCGTAGTTTGTAATAATACTTTTTGTATTGCGTTGTTTCCCACCGGTCTGTAAGTACCGATAAACTACCTCTATATTATATAAATTCACGTGAATACAGAATTTCCGCAATAAATAGCAAAACAACATTTACCTCACTATCGTACAAGTTAGTCCAAACAAACAGTAATCGCGTCATTGCAAACAAACAGATAGCATTGTCCGTCTGTTTGTTTCGTTTTACGTGGATTCTGGAATTAATGTGTTTGTGTATGTACTCGTACCTACAACACGTGACGCGATTCTAGCGAACAAATTCACGAACAAATTCTAACAAGGAAATTTCTGACATACTGAAACTGTCTTTCTAAAATAAGCTAATGTAGGTATGTATATTAGAATAAATACCTAGCTTTAACTCACTAAATTCTATACAAATTTACTTTTTAGTTATTTAAAAAAAAATAGTTAAACTCATACAGACGTAAAATTTACATAGGGCTGGTGTTAAACACACCTTAAAATTCGTCCTCAGTTTGCATAAACTTTTCCACATACCATGCAAATTCCTTTACCATTTCTTCCGTTAGCATTCCTCATGAATACATTATTTAAATAAGATCCTGTTGTATTATTATTGTTATTATTCGCCGGAAAATCGGTCCATTAAATATTTATAGTGCTTACTGCATTGTCTAATCCTGTAAGCTATTTCCTAAAGCATTTAGTTTTAGAAACGGGGCGTATTGTTTCTGAGAACTCTTAACAACTTACTAAAAATCCATAATCATGTATCGGAAAATTCTAATTACTGAAAATTCAAATCATGTGACTGAAATATATTATCAAGTTTCTGAAAACTCTGCATGTGACTGAAAGGTCTTATGAAATTGCTCAAAAATGTTGAGCATAAAGTTTTGCCGACGTTATATTCGTGCCATCCTGATTTTCAAGTATTTGTCCCTCAGCTTTTCCTTATTTCCGTGTAATGTAATAATTTAATAACGCTTAATAGCGTTTTAATTAGTACCCGTAGTTTCTGATACCTACAACACAGTGGGTGTCACTGTGTCGTACAATCTATCACACTTAGATGAAGTGTGGGATATAAAATGATTGAGAAGTGACTTGAAATAATTGTAGGGCGTCTGGTGGAAGCGACGCGTCACCGGAGCTGCCTATTATCTAAGAACCGAATTCATAGTCAAATAGGGACTCCCCTAGGGGACTATTCAGGCGCTATGTAAAATTTAAACCGCGAATTCAAACTTTATGCACTTCGCCATAAGGCGAAAGCTAAATGATGGATTTTGGGGGACTGTTCAACCTATTCATTAGCAAAGTGCTGCCAGCATGTTGGGGATGCTTCCATCTGGTTGTGGTTTGGATCAGTTGAGCTATCTTAAGATAGTTTGCAACGGTCTTTAGATGGATAGACTGTATATTTTGTATATACTTTGCCAAGTTAAATGTATTAAAATTAACTAATTCCGCTTAATCTCTCTCCGTCTGTATCGTGTTGTACGATACAGAGCGCTTTCACGTAAGCACGTATGAAACTTTACAGTAATATAGCTTATGCATCAGAATAACACATATGCTACTTTTTATCCGGGTATCATGCGGGCGAAGCCGTGGGCAGAAGCTAGTTATACATAAATATTACAAAAAATCACCTTCTTTGTACCTTTGAGGTTGGCAGGTGGTAATTTTTTTAGCACTAAGCCCACCTTTTGTAAACCCTTATTTATTATACAATAAAGAATTAAATAAATAAATAGATAGGAAAATCACAGAAAAATATAATAATAATATAAGGAATATTCTACCACTGTAAACTTGTTTACGTACTCAATTAAGGGATTTCCAGATTTTGTTATGTACTCGTAAATACCAAATTTTCATACAAGGTTTTTTCGTTTCAGATGCCTTCGCCATGAAGTTATTCACACTACAAACAAGCAACTTGGTAAGTTTTGAAGAATCGGCTATATCTACTTTGCGCGCACAATCCATCACAATAGCTCAAGTAAACTTAATATTTTACATTAAAAAAAAAACCTATTTATTTCACAGCCTCCTAAGGTGTTATATCTTATAAAATATGTAGTATATACATGATGTTACAATTTGCATAAGCTCTTATATATTCTACCGTCAAAATTTACAATTGTTTGAGCAGTTTTGGAAATTTATCTATTTATTTATTTCAACGAACGTTAACATAATTTACAGCAAAACTAATTTTAATGACGTTGCAAAACAAAAACCGAGCGTCATTATAATCATAGGTGAAAAATGCAAGTTTTATAGAGCAAGTAATATTTTTTTTTATAATAAATTTTAATTATACAATATTAAACTAACATAACTAAATAAATTATAATTATCATTAAAATACAATTAATATAAGCTCATATATTGAAAATAAAACAAAAAAAATACAATTTATCATTTTGTAGCTATATATCAGGAGGTTTGGAATAAAGTTTATTAAATGAGAAGCTGGATTTCAGTTTCTTGATACTGTCGCGAAAATGTCGATCTGACAGGATAAGGAGTGGGCGTTTTGTTGCCTGGCTATTTTAATCAGTGTTGCGTGTTGCCCTACGTTAGAATTTGATCCATCCTGTTGGAATAGGTTGAATCTAGATGCTCGGCGTAATCTACTGGGAGCAGAAAAGGAAAAGTAATGCTTAGTAACAGAAAATCAATCTCACAATTTTTTCAATTTCAGTTTCGTTTATTTATGCTTAATATCCTACATACAATGGTTAAGTTTAAATCTAGTGTAGCTCTAGTGTATAGTGTGGTCATATGCCATAAATGCCATAGAGAACGACCTTGAACCAACTCCATCAGCATCATTTTAATGTCCTCGGATGAGAGGCCTTCCTACACGAAGTCTTCCTAGCCTTTCTGCTTCGACCTGTTCGTGGTTCGAGAACCTTTCTTCCTCAGCGATCTTCGGTTCTGCGAGCTAAATGGCGTGCTCATTTAATTACTACGTAAGAATGAATGAATGAATGAAAACATTTAATGTACATCTTGTAAAAAGATATACAACTTCTCAAAACTACAAAACTTTAAGAACATTGGGCGGTGCTATCTTACAAGATTTAAATATTATCCAAATAAGATAGTTAATAATAATATTGCTTTTACTACATTGTTACTATCAAAAGTTGTTTTTTTCTTATTCATTGAAATCTTAAGGATCAATACAGTAACGCTAACGTATATATAAAATTTCTAAGTAAATTAACGCTGATTCCTCGCGCGCGATAATCCTACAGAAGAATTCGACCAAACGTAGAATGATTATTCTACGTTTGATAACAATAATATTCCCCCTAACAATACTGAAAGCTTTTAATAGCTGTGAAAGCACTCCCAACTTTTATCATTAGTCACACATCCAACACACTAGCTGCCACAAACGACATAGATTCGATCATTTATTATGTAAAACATCAATTTCCACAGTAGTAGGTAATACGGAAAGTAGAGTTGGAAACAGTCGATAAATACACCAATAAAATGATACGAGAATGTTGATTCAATTCCAGAGCGGCTGGGACTTACAAGGAAATAGTATAACTTTGAAACTTCACATAATTTGTCTATCACAAACGATTACGGATCTGGCGCATATTTTTTTAAAAATCTTTGGGTTATGACGCCTTCGCACATCGACGCGTAAGCGTTTGGACCAAAACGCGGAAGGACACATATCTAAATGAAATGACCCATTTGTGCAATGACAATGAAGCGACACACCTTTAGTTTAAAAGGCTCTATACAGGGTGGTCGCACCTTAGGAAATGTGACCAAGGAAGAATCAGTGAGATAATTATTATAAGATATTAGATGTCGAAAAACCGATTTCAGTGAATTTTTATAAAAAGTTAATATGAAAATTCGTCACCCAATTTTTTCTCACAAATTTGAGGAGTTCCATCATTTTCCTCGTAGATACCATCATCACAACTGGATTTTGATAAAAAGGGGCCCAATCTGAAAGTATATCCTTTCAAATAAAAAATATTTATTCGAATCGGTTATAAATGACGGATCGGTATGAATGATGTGAATTAAACATAAAAAAATCTAACCGAATTAAGAACCTCCACCTTTTTTTAAAATCGCTTTATAATATTATTTTAGATCATGTCCTCTCCGCTCCTGAGCCATTCTGTACATATATATAGTCACGCCTGTTTCCCGGAGGGGTAGGCAGAGACCACAGATTTCCACTTGCTACGATCCTGGCATACCTCTTTCGCTTCATTCATCCTCATAAAGTTCTTCATACAAGCTCGGCGGTTTAGTGTACTTCTGACTTTGCCTTTCTCTAGAATATCTCCAATTTGGTCAGAGTACGTTCACCAAGGCCTTCCCCTTCCAACCATCTCAGTCACACTGTTTTGCCATTCTATTTCTGAGACAAAATCGTCTGATTCTGTCTTTAACAATAAAATTATGAATTCTCTGCGAGTTCTTGTTAAGTGCGCCGTAAACCGATGAATGAAATGGCTGACGACGCAAGCCACCGAGCCAGTGGCAGATAATGGTGTGTCGGACAATGGTATAATGGTCAGTTCCAGTCACGATCATTAGGATTTATTGATATGATGCTGAAGAATCTCATTTAAAGATTGCCTGTAGTTATATTTTATAAGCCATATTTATGATCTCAAATCACCTGCAGCAACGTGAATAGCCTGGTTTCATAAAGAACTAAAAAAAACCTTTCAGGAAATAATAAACACCGACTTCAAATAATTTTTTATTAAAGTTAATAAAAAGCCCAATATGATATTTCATCACTAGTGGTGGTTTTTTTCATAAAATTTATATGTGACTCTTGAAGTATATATAATTTGGCTTAGGTATCGCGTAACATATACACATAAAAAGTAAAGAAAAATTCAGAAACTGCTCCTTAGCTCCTTACATTTATTTACAGAGTTTCTTTTAGAACATCGAAAACATCTGTTTAGCATATTAGCATGTTCTTTCAAATCAAATACTAACGAGCTGCTCGAGAATCCTCGACACTTTGATAGCAAATAATGCTGTAAACCGGTGGTGGTATGTTCTGCAGCTGTAGCACGTAGGTACTTCCATGATTTCACAAAGCACAACAAAGCGAGCGAAATAATAAGAAGTCACAAATCTGCGCAAACGAGGGCTTCCGAAGAAAGAGGACAATAAGGCAGGATTTGTAGGGATTCGTGGAATATGTTCATAATTATATAGTTTCTTAGAACTGATTATAATTAAAATCACGTAGGTATCTAACTGGGCTGTGAGTGGGAATTAGAAGATATGTGATTTAAAATTGAAGTTTCGGGGAAAAATAGGGATTAGGAAATTTGTAAATTAAAATTTGGAGAAAAATATATGATCGAAATGATTATCGAACTAAACATATCAGACACGTTGATAGAGACAACTTGACAAACACCACCCGCGTTTCTGTTTCTTCAGAAGAATCGGAAAATGCGTTCAACTAGAAAACGATGTGATCGGATGCGCATCCATAGAGAGGAAGATCAGCGCATTAAAATGCAACACCTGCACGGGACCATTGTACGTGATTGCAGCAGATTATTACCCGCTATCACAACCAGATCAAGGTTTTATTATCATTAGGTTGAGTTCACAATTGAGGTGATGATTTTTACGAGTTGCTGAGTTTCATCATCATTAGCAGATCGAACTAAGACGTTGTTCTAAGAGTTCTATGACCTCCTTTATAGAACTCATAGATTCAGGGGTGATATTTTAAAAATATTTGTTTTTTTATGTTACGAAATAAAAAAAACAAACAAGCTTACGACTATGATGCACATCCTTAGATACATACTCAATGCGTAGATCTTTGTGGGTACCAAGTTGGGGGTAGTCAGAGGCATGCCCAAAATTAAATTTGGTAAATGCCCGCGTTTTGCAAGTAGTTAGTAGTCCACGTGACAGGTTGCAAGCCCATCGCCACTTATTGGAACACTACTGATACATGCCTTAGATTTTATGGTTCTATGGCCAATTTCCTTACGATGTTTTCCTTTTTTATTATTACGATTGCGAGATGAATGAAGCAAATTAATCGTTTTAATGAATTTTAATGCAATGTAAAACGATTTAAAAAAAAACATATTATTTAAAATCAAAATATGCAACATCTTAGAGAATTTACAAAAGATTGGCCTGAGAGTGGCTGCATTTCATATTGCAACTGAACCCGCAGAGAACGCTTCAGCTTTTAGGCAATAGAAACATGGGTTTTATTAAATTTGAATCCAAAACAGTAGCATTAAATTTTACGTTTTATATACTTTTATAAGAATTTGAATTGCAAATGCGAGAGGTAATAATACGGTACACAAAATTATTGCCGGTACGATTCTCAGAGTCTAACCTACACATTTTTATGGATTTCGTTTCAAAAGCAAACCTGTTTATACAATGCTGTGTGATACGAATAAAGATCTAGAACTAAGAGCCTTTGATTCAAGGAATTTCTTACAAATTATACAAAAGCAACATTTTTGATCATGAAGAAGGGATCAGAGATAATGATTTGTTGATCTAAGTATCTGAATCTCGTTCATCAGTATGGAGGAAACCTCAGTACCTTTACGATCCTCGCCTCGGTTCCGGAGGTGGGGGCGGAGGACTAACTGACAGGCTGACTTCATGCATGCAGTCCATACTTACAGATCTGGAGGCGGTGCTTCATCAATTCAAATCCTAGTTTAGTGTCTTATTTCATTGGTCGCTCTTATTTGTTAACTCTGGTCTGATCCCTTAAATAATTCATCAGTTTGAGTCGACCGTTTCCTTATCCAGATAAGGTTATCGCGACAGATGTATTTCCTGAGCTTGCAGTTAAACGTAAAAACGTAGTAATGTAAATGGACTGCTTTTTCCGTATTGGGATTCAAAGTTTGTTCATTATACGTGGATATGTTTGCAGTTAGAATAATGTTGTTACGTTTCTCAAACCTTTTACCTAACGAGTGATTCTTGAAAGATATCTTTTAAGATAGCTTTTATTTTACAATCTTAGAATAAGTATAAATAGAAATATTATTACATTATTTATTTTGTAAGAATTTAAGGTAACATAAATAAGGTTGGTATAGGGTGTTCCAGAATACCTACCTACCTAGGGACCAACATTAATTTTCACTGAACTATACCCAAACATTTTTATTTTACATACCTATTTCATAATTGAATCACACAATTTAATAAAGATTTTACATGCCAATCTAAGATTACCTATTTATAACTATGAATACTAATAATTATCATACCAAGATTGAAAATCAACTTGAATAATCTTGGGATGAATTAATTGCGAACGTTCAATTCCCTTGCATTTTTAATAATTTTCCATAATTATAATAAAATACAAGATGGACCATATATTTCCATCACGCTACGCCAAACACCAATGAACTTAAATAAAAAAGCTGCAAAAATATTTGAATCTCGAACGATTACTTCTTTTTTAACACGTTCCATTATCGAACCAAAGAGTAGATTCTAAACAACTAAACTTCGCAAAGAGTATTCAAACCTCATATTGACTACATTGCAAGTTTATATAGGATTTATTTATTACTTAGTTTGAGGTGATCTTCAGCATCAGATATCTTCAAAACACGAAAGTGCGATGCTGATGTCTATTCAGACACTGCGACTTTTTTTTAGCTGTCCAAAAATGTAGCTTTGTCCAGTTGTACAGTGCATTCTGAGCCAAATGAAATCCTTATAAGATTCAATAAATGTACTGAGCTTTGCATTTCAAATGCACGAGTAAAACTCTCAGGACATAATTTCAAGTACCCTGTTTAAAAACAAAATCTATTCCTATTGGTGACCTCGACCGATGAAAGAGCTAAATATCATTGAGATACAATTTATTCAAATCAAATCTAATTAAAATCAAAATATTTTATTGCAAATATGGGTATGTCAGATGTTAAATTTATGATATTATTTATTTATTCAGAATACATTATGACAGGTTTCTTTTGAAATCGATGAAATATGTAAGTATATAGTATAGTATCCAATAACTTTCTAGCATACAAATATATTCGCCATTCGTCAAGTAAATAAAAAAAAATATTGTGCGTACACTTCGAACTGCCTTAAAAATATTAAATAATGGATAGGTCATTATTATTTATAACAATCTGTTTTTTTTTAAAACATTCACAATGTATTATTATTTTGGATAAATCTTAAATGGCCTTCTGCAAACATTCGCCACTGTGACCGGCCTTTGTCCAGCCAGTCTAAACATTGTACTATTTTCTGTTGGCGCATTAATCATCTATAGGTAAACAACGGAGGTATGCGCAGCGCACCTCTCTACAGCAAGATTAAAAATACCTCGCACCAGGATTATACTGGCATTGCCACTGAAACTGCTATATTCATAATATTGATTATACGTTAACTGAAAGAAAACTTTCAAAGAAGTCGGTGATAGAAATAGTCTCAGTTCAGGAAATAGTTCCAGAATTGTATTTTTACAAGTTTAATCTTCCAGTCCGAATTATCCATATTCGCATCAACAATAAATATACCCTATTGCTAGTTCTCGTAGGAGAGAGAGAGAAATTGAAAGAGAGATATTGTTTGTATCTAAAGAGGTTAAAGATCAAACGATTACACCATAAATTTAACGCCAGGTGATTCGTTTGTTCTCAATTTCTAAATATTTTCAGCAATTAAGAGGGTTTTTGTTTTTAATTATTTTTCGGTTCTTATTTCGTTTATTCGACACCTTCGTGGAATTCAGCAATTACTTGTTAAGGGGTTCAAAGTGAATTTTCACAGGTCGACTGTTCACGCAAATTGGTTTTCCCAATATTATGGAAAAAAGTTACCGAAGCGGTCATTTTCGAATTTATGTCAAATAAATTGGTGTGGCAGAAGAAATACGAAAGTAGAGTGAATGCAGTTGAGTTCAGAGCTTTTAGAATTATGTGTGGTTTGACTTTGAGAGACAGAGTGAGGAACGGTATGATAAAAGAGCATTGTGAAGTTAAATAAGATGTGACAAGAACACAGAAGGTATGCTGGGGTGGTTTGGGCATGTGGAAAGGATGAAAGGAGATTGATGAAACATGTATATAAGGGAAGCGTGAATAGATATAGGTGACCGCACTCTGATCAAAATTAAGACGTTCTGGAAAAAGGTCAGGTCAAGAATAACTTAAACCGGCGAGCATACATAAAGAAAGTTATGAGAGTGAATGAAGCAAAAGAAGTATGTCATGATCGTAGCAAGTGCAAATCAGTGGTATCTGCCTACCCCTCCGAGAAACGGGCGTGAGTATTTGTATGTCAAATAATTAACGGTCACCACTTTAAATAGCATTCAGAACTTTAAATAGCAAATATATCGATATTAAAGTGCTAACATTAAGGTTAGCACATCAGAATGTAGCAACACAAATTTACATACATATAGTAACGCCTGTTTCCCAGAGGGGTAGGCAGAGACCAAGGATTTCTACTTGCTATGATCCTGGCATACCTCTTTCGCTTCATTCACCCTCATCACATTCTTCATACAAGCTCGGCGGTTGTAACACAAATTTATAGTAAAAAATGTTCAGTTTATAGATAAAGTGTCCCTGAATAACATGCAACATTTTTCAAACATTTATGTGAACTCAAACAATAAATGAGATCACCCAAATATAACCAATCAGACCGATGGTCTTTCAATAATACTAGTTATTGCAGCGAGATTGTAACCTTGAATTTAATTTGTTTCAGATGTAATACCCGAAGCTGCCCGTCCTCCGGTCTATCTAGAAGAACCATCTAGAAACTATAACATCACAACACAAAATGTAAGTAGCTTATATCTCTCTTTCTTCATTTACCAATGCAAAATAACTCTGCAGATACACAGATAAATGTGTATTGTATTGTTGTACTTATCGAAGGCTTTAACACAAATGCCGTTAATGAGCTGTGCTCCCATTTCCGATCCGAAGGTCGTGAGTTCGGACCAATGCATTTTTCAATTTACGTACCTTCAACACGGTGAAGAAAAACCTCGTAAGGAAAGCGGCATGCCCGATAATCAAAAATATGAATGCGTGTGCGTTGGTTAGTGTACCAATAAGCGGCTATGGGCTTGCAACCTGTGGAATGCTAGCTACCTTCTGTGCCAAATATATATTTAAGACGTGAATATCCCCTACTTGTTATCCTCTAGGATTTGCGTACTAAGTATGTATCTGAGGATCTCGATCCTCGGATACATACTTAGTACGCAAATCATGGAGATTACAGTCTTGAACTTGTTTGTGTTTTTTTATAACTAATTCCACAAATAATAATAGGAGACTGCAGTATATCAGGCGAATACGACGGATATATCTTATAGCGGCCATTATACTTTCCTCACGGCCTTTTTTAGCTACGGCTTGCTTACTCGTTCGAACAGCAATGATTTGCGAGTCCCCGGCGATAAACCCCGGAAGGTCAAGTGCTTACTCAGGAACCGTAATCCAGTTTGGGTCCAACGTCCAATACCTAATGCGTAGGTATAAAATACCTACTGTCCCAATACTCGCCGAATCACCCTAACTCGCCAGAACTGAGCATTGGTTTTAGCGAAGAGCTCAGATTATCATCTTCCCTCCATACTAATTTTTGGGGTGAGATTTATTGGTTTGGGCCAAAATAAAGATTAAGTCGGTCGTATTTTTCTCTTCGCTCCATTTTGATTTATTAAATCGGAAGGTTGGTAATAGGCAAGTCTCCCATCACCACACATGTTCTGTTATGGCACAAGGTTGATTCATAATTATCACATTCTTGACTAGTTGTTGCCCGCGGCTTCGCCCACGTGGTATGTTAATAAAAGTAGCATGTGACAGTCTCCAGGCTTTCAACTATGTCCACCAACTTTTGAATGAATCGAACCAAGGATTACAATTTATACAAAGTTTAGATCTCAATTGCACACCCCCAAAGGGTAGTTTTGAAAAAATCAAAAATACGTGTTTCATTATTTACTTTAAAGTTTATTTGTACAGAGTTTTGAGCGAATCAAACAATCTTTTTTTTTCATAGACTATGTGTTATTCCAGATACTAAACTATCTACATTCCAAATTTCATCAAAATCGGTTTAGTAGTTACGGAGATACGGAGATACACAGACTTTCGCATTTATTATATTAGTAGGATAGTCAAAGGCTTAAGATAGGTTTTTAACCGAAAGATCAATTACATATGACGCAATTTTGAGTGCTATTAAAATATAACCTTAATTAATCTTTCCTTAAGGTTACGTAAATAATAGCACTTGGCACCTACCCAAGGAACTAAACAATGCATCGCAGAGCATTACTAAACTTTTAGTGAGCATAAACTCACAAATGATTCATGTTCTTTTTATCTGAGCACGTGGCCCTAACTCTAGACGACCAGACACTCATATTTAGTAATTGTCGATAATAGTCCAATATCGCTTAGTCCGATGCCCACTGCCACAATGTTCACATCAACATAATAATCTTAAAGTTTCTCTAATTTTACAAAAGCTTTTGTTAATTAGGAACATTTCAATTTTATTTGAATCGGACTACAGTAAGTTTGCAAAGCTTAAAGTTGCTAGAAAATATACAATGATACCATCAAATATAAAATTCCATACACCCTAAAATACTTACAAACGGTTATATTGAAACTTAAGTGTTTGTTTGTGTTTGTTACAGGTAAATCGAGGCAAAGAAATAAATCTCTTGCAATTTTAAAAATCGTGAAAAATGGAGCTCGAGGACGTAGAGATGTACGGCAACGGCAACCACTCGTTCAACGTGAACGGCACCTACAACGGAAGCCTGGACTACTGCCCCAACATCAACCTGCCCGTGGTGTACGTGGTGACGCAGGTGCTGTACGCGCTGGTCTGCGTGGTCGGCCTGCTCGGCAACACGCTCGTCATCTACGTCGTGCTGCGCTACTCCAAGATGCAGACCGTCACCAACATGTACATCGTGAACCTGGCCATCGCGGATGAATGCTTCCTCATCGGGATACCGTTCCTGATCATCACGATGTCGCTCCGCGCCTGGCCCTTCGGAAGTTTCATGTGCAAGGTCTATATGATCTCCACCGGGATCAATCAGTTCACCAGCAGTATCTTCCTCTGCATCATGAGCGCCGATAGGTACATAGCGGTGTGCCACCCGATAGTTGCACCGCGGCTCCGGACGCCGTTCGTGTCCCGCGTCGTGTCGGCGGCGGCGTGGACCGCCTCCGCGCTCGTCATGACGCCCATCTTCATGTACACCACGCTGATCCCCACCGATAACGGACTGTCGTGCAACATCCTGTGGCCGGAGCACGACTTCAACAAAGGGCAGACCTCCTTCACGCTGTACTCGTTCGCGCTCGGCTTC
The DNA here is from genome assembly GCA_958496245.1 of Perizoma flavofasciatum. Taxonomy (NCBI): domain Eukaryota; kingdom Metazoa; phylum Arthropoda; class Insecta; order Lepidoptera; family Geometridae; genus Perizoma; species Perizoma flavofasciatum. The sequence goes on along the minus strand of OY292425.1, from coordinate 14,660,131 downwards.
GCCACGCCTCTGACTCTCATCTTCGTCTTCTACTGCCTGGTCATCCGCAAACTGAAGACCGTCGGGCCGAAGAACAAGTCCAAAGAGAAGAAGCGCTCGCACAGAAAAGTGACCAAGCTGGTGCTGACCGTGATAGCGGTGTACGTCCTCTGCTGGCTGCCGTACTGGGCGTTCCAAGTGGCGCTGATATACTCTCCGCCGACCGAGTGCGCCAGCCGGATCACCGTCACCGTGTTCCTGGTCGCGGCCTGCTTCAGCTACAGCAACTCCGCCATGAACCCGATCCTGTACGCGTTCCTCTCCGACAATTTCAAGAAGAGCTTCCTGAAGGCGTGCACCTGCGCCGCCGGGAAAGACGTGAACGCGGCGCTGCATGTCGAGAACAGCGTGATGCCGCGGAAGCGCGCTGCGCGGACGCAGGCGCGGACTCCGGAGCCGCGCCTCGCCGCGGCCCCGCCGGGCGCCGCCTCGCGCTCCGACGCCTCCACCGCGCTGACGTCACGCTCGGCCGCCGCGAGCGAGGCGCTGCCGCTGGAGGCGCGGGCTCCGACGCTGACGCCGCTGCTCGCTCGCAACGGGCTCTCGCACTCGCGGCTCTGAGCCCGCGCCCCCGCGCTCGCCGAGGAGGACCCGCTCATCGTGTCCCTCGACTAGAGAGGGCGGCGCGACGCGGGCGGGACCGGAGCCCCGTCCCGCTCGCGTGCCGTCGCATCGCACGTGTGAGTCGCGGAGTGCGGTCGCGGTGGACCGGCGAGTGCGGAACGGACTCGGCGCGGGGTTGTAACGAAGAATTTATTAAACTCTAATTTTATATCGCCTAGCGAGCTAAGGACCCGCCGTTTGTATCCTGTTCACTCGATTGTAAAAAGATGTACATATCTTGTAAATATTCATAAGTTTGTCATAATGTCAGTTGTAATAAAATTACGTTCGATATGTTGGAATTGAAGAGTTTATTTTATCAATACTATCTTTAATATCCGAGGGTTTTCTAGAAATAACATCCGTTACCGTTACTTTGATAACCGATAGGTACCTATTACGAAAATAAAAAATATCGAGAAAGAAAGTAAGCCTAAAAGTAGTGTAGGTACTGAAACACCGTGACGTCATCAATCATAGGGCGACGCACGCGACCCGACGCGCCGTCGATGCGACAGATGAACACGAGAGAAATGAGATATTTCCAACGAAATAAATACAGATTCAGTGACACAAAAGGTGACACGGGTAAGGTACGTTTACATAGAAATTGTTTATCTAATGGAAATCTATTAATAAAAACATGTTTTTGTAGTCACTACAAAAAACGCGCCCAACCAACCTATAATAAGTTCAGACCTACCAAGTATATTATAAATAGGTACAAATCTAAAGAAGACAATATTTTTGACTAAAATTACGCTGACTTCTATGTTTTATGCCAATAAACAAATACCTAACAGACTATGCCCTGTGTAGTGGGTACTACAATAAGCGTGGTATCAGCAGAACAAACAAACATTTGTCCCGGGAAACAAACCCGCACCATTGCGTCGCAGCTGGCTAGTCACCCGCCACGCCACCGTGGTCATCAAGTCTTTACAACAGCAAGCCTAGGTAATATCATCATCATCAGCCTATATTAGTCCACTGCTGGACATAGGCCTCCCCTAATGAGCGGCATAGCGCCCTGTCTTCAGCTTGCCGCATCCAGCATCTGCCTGCAGTGTTTCGCAGATCGTCATCCCACCTGGCCGGAGGGCGTCCTACACTACGTTTGCGGAGTCGCGGTCTCCGCTCAAGAACACGTTTATCTAGGTAATATCGTCTAGTACAAATCCTAGTGCTCCTAGTAGCCAAGTTATCTGCTGACGTCTTATTAATCTTTATGAAAGAGACATCCGCGACAGTTTCAACTAAGCTAGTATACGCTTCGCTCGGATTTCATTTGGCGTGAATAAAGCTGGATATGTCTCTCGGGACGAAATGGGAATTAATTTTAAGGTCGAAGCTTCACGCCTGGTCGGTTCGATAGAGATCTCAATGCTGGTAGCGTGCTATTGTTAAAAGTTACTATGACTTTCAGTTGAGTAGTAGTCGTTTTAGTAAATGATAGTGGACACTTCAGTTTGAGACAATTTAATGAAAATCAACGGTAAATCTCTTCTCAAATCAATTTAAACTCAGACGTCCGAGCATTGTTTTATACAATGAGGACATTTTTCTAAGCATAACGAGAATTGTGATGAATTTGAAACCACGTTAGGTTTTTGTTTCCTTATTATTCTGTCACTACGAATTCGTTTTAAATAATATAATTTAAGTACTCACGATTGCGGTCATAAATCTGTTAGCAAAGCACAAACGTTCATTGGTGCGAGGTAAGAGAGAGTAACACATTGTAGAACTGTCAAACTCAAAATGTGCCATTGACAGATATGACGGATGATACAAATGGTGTTGTTTACTTTTTTTCAACATCTTTTATAAATAAAGAATATCATATAATATCAATAAAGGTCTGAAAACTTATGATTACTGTTGAACATTTTATTCCAAAAACTATCGTGAACTTGACTATTCATATTGTAAAAACGGGAATTTTCACGTACTGCACTATCGGTGAAGGCACCGACTAAGTTTCGACTCATTCCGAGAGTCTTCATCAGGGTGAGTGGTTGCGACTTTCTCCTTCCGCGTCGCGCCGTGCACTACCAAAAATAGTGCACGGCGCGACGCGGAAGGAGAAAGTCACAACCACTCACTGTTGAACATATTAATTTTAAATATTTTCTATAGGATATAATAATACCAATGCCAATATACAAAAGTAGGTATATTTGTGGATGTCCGGATAACAGCGTAACAATGCTGGGACTGATTTGCATGTAAATAAGCCATACAGCATCTTGAGTGAGACAATGTGCCTTGAGTTACATTGACCACAGCACCATGTGTCTGTCGTCTTCTGAGGTCATGTGACGTCACCGGATGCGGATGGAACAGCTGCGACTCTTCGTCGTTTACGCAGCGAACATTTCGAGCATTGAATTTAAGCGAGCCCTGCATTTTAGTTTATTTACTTTTTCTGGACAAATTAAGTATTCCTTCGTATTAAATGTATAAAAGCACAATTTAGAGACTAATAATAAAAAATCTTTTTTTTACCATTGGTTTTCGCCTTGTTCAAGAGAGACTACCTACTAGTTTAACCACTTTGTAACCAAATGTTATGAGTATTAACAAACAAACTCGATTACATCTCAGTGTATAGATGTTTTAGCATACTAAGTAAGGCGTAGTCAGCGGCACGTCCAAATATTATATCGACACATGCCCGCGTTTTGCAAGTAGTAGACTTTAAACATCCTATCCTACTAATGTTATAAACGTAAAAGTTTGTGAGGATGGATGTTTGTTACTCTTTTACGCAAAAACTAATTAATGGATTTGATGAAACTTTACAGTTATATAGCTCATACATAAGAATAACACATAGGCTACTTTTTATCCGGGTGTCACGCGGGCGAAGCTGTGGGCAGAAGCTAGTTAGATGTAAAAGCAAAAAATACAATAGAAGTAGGAATAAATAAAATAAAGTACTAATTTAGCATTTTTGTATCGTAGGTTAATCACAGAACGATTTTGAATCAGAAACTCTTGATAACAAACCAATGACAGATAACAAATCAATTTGAGTTATATAATTATGTTCATGACCTCACGCCGGATTCGTTAACTGACCAGCATCACCTGTGAAAACGCCATCTAGTGATATCTGTACCGATAAAATGGTCTATGAAATTGCAGAAAATATATATATTTCTTTAATCAGAATATTTACTTTTTAGGATATTAATTAATACTATACCATGTACTTTACTATCTATTACTGTAAAGCAGAATTTTTACCTACTTTTTATACATACTTTTTAAGGGCAGTTAGATCTCTCCTGTAAAGTTCTAATGCACTGAAATCCACAAAGTATCTTAGGGCGTTTTGCACGGCCGTTTCAAAATTGAAGTTTTTACCTTGCAAAAATCCGAACTAAAAAAAAACGTATATTGGGGGAAGATCTGGAGAATACGGTGGATGAGATAGAGTTTTCAGCTGCAACTCTTGCAATTTTGCTGACGTTTGTTGAGCGGTATGTGACCGGGCGTCATGCAGAAGCAATGTCAAAGAGCAGTTCATCAGTCTCGGTTGATGGACTGCAAACTTTTCTATCCTTATTTGGGATGCATCACGATCAGCAGTTACTGTGGCAACACTTTATTTGTATTTAAAATTCCATATCAAACCGTAGCTACGAGTATTTCAGTTCAAAATGGCCAGTCTGACAAAACGGCAATTTCATAGGTAAATACCTAATATTGATCATTGCCACCATCATTTAACGGTCCCGCCATTCGGGAACCTTGTCTGAGTGTAGTCTCTACAGATGATGCAGGGCCTTTTGTTATCCACTTTCTAAACGAGACGATAATAGAACCTCTGTAATGAGGCAAATAAAGCAATTTATTATTCAGAGCGCGCTCCTCTTGTACGAGCTTCTGCTAATGACACGCCAAATTACTTCAACATTCATGCAGAAGGAAAAAAATACGAAACAAATCGACCTTGCTTGTAGAATAATATTTAATTCAGGAAATTAAACAAAATGGTATCTGACTTACATACAAACATAAACTTTGTTTCCCGGACAGAGACATACACTTTTTATTTAATTAACTCTCGTTGCATTCTTCATACATGCTCGCTAGTTTAGGACACTCTTCACGACCTTTCTCCGGAACATTAACGCGAAAGTTTGTGAAGATAGAAGATCCTTTCACGCAAAAGTTACCGAACGGATTTTGATGAAACTTTACAGTAATATAGCTTATACATCAGAATAACAATTTTCAATTTCAATTCCAATTTATTTATTTGCGAAACATGGGTAAAAGCAGTATATAATATAGTTATGATCTGCTTTACAGCATGCAAAATAAAGTATAAGTCTAAATCTAAGGAGTCGTGCATTCGATTACCTATACAACCAGGCTAGCTTATGTCATAATATTGTATGTAATAAGAAAAAAATGCACACATATGCTACTTATTTTCCTGGTACCACGCGGGCGAAGCCTTATGCAGAAGCTAGTTGAATGATATATTCATTGGCATGTATCTATCCGCGTGCCAGCGTTCTGACAGCGGTACCATCAGGTGGTCAAATGACAAAGTTTATCGAAATGTCACTGTTCCCGCTGTCATAATGATGGTAACATTATGTATCAGGAAGCGATCAAGCGGAAGATTTACCGCTACGGGGAGTCAAAAGGAGCATCTTGATATGACAAAGCTGATTAAAAACCTCATTGCGATAGTAAATAAGTTAAGATCGATTCTTGTGAGACTAGATAGTGCGGGCGGAGAGTGGGTGGTGCAGATCACAGAGGAAGAATCTTATTCCAAAAACTATCGTGAACTTGACTATTCATATTGTAAAAACGGGAATTTTCACGTACTGCACTAACGGTGAAGGCACCGACTAAGTTTCGACTCATTCCGAGAGTGCACGGCGCGACGCGGAAGGAGAAAGTCGCAACCACTCACCCTGATGAAGACTCTCGGAATGAGTCGAAACTTAGTCGGTGCCTTCACCGTTAGTGCAGTACGTGAAAATTCCCGTTTTTACAATATGAGGAAGAATCTATGGTACAATACAGGTTAGTTAGCGTGGAGCTGCCGGTGACGCGCCGCCGTCGCCGACGCTCAGACACAACGGATATTGGGGCCGATAAAGAGCTTGTTGTTGCAATATACAACCCAACTAGGCAACCTACATCAAAGAGTTAATTAAAATGTAAAATTAGTATTATTTCTAGAAAGTAAAGGGTTTTGGTAGGTCGATAAAAATAATAATAAATAATACAGGACATTTTTCACGCAGAGCACCATCTAGCCCCGAACTAAGGAGAGCTTGTATTGTCGAAACTACATAACTGATATACTATACTTTTTTTGTAAATACATACATATTATAGATAGAAAATACCCAAACCCGGAAAATATTTGCAGATCATAAACATTTGGCTCGAGGTGGGAATCAAATCCTAACCTTCTGCATCTCAGGTGGGCCTTCGCCCACTGCGTCTCAGAAGTCATCAAATTAATTTATAAGCGTGACAATAGGCTCCTCAGTAGGTTTATGCCATTCCATAAAACCTACGTTGCCATGCGCTATTCTCCATGTTAATACAAAATTGAGCGAACTAAACTAAATTTAAATTTAAAAAGTGTATTTACGCCGATTTCTCGTGCGTGACAAAGCCTACAAGAATCAGCTAACAAACTCTGCTTGGTTTTTATTTGATGATCCTTCATGAATGTTCGATTGACACCACAATAAAGCTGCTGAAAGAAAAACTCATTTTTTGAGAATGAACATTGGTAGTCGAAGAATGAAATAAAGTCTAAAAAGTATAAATCAAAAGTTCTTACAACACACGCTTAAAATATGTATGTGACTACAGATGCAATTTGACAAGTATTTTACATTATGCAATTTGACAAGTATTTTACGAGGGAGTGGAGCGACGACATCGGGCCATGCAGATTTGTCGTTAAAATACAAAATGCCTTCTTTATTAGAATTCTTTTTTTTCGCAAAGACTAGGCACGCAACTGATATTGTATATGTATTAAGGTGTTTTTTGTAGGTGATTTATATATATACATTCTTCCTTTCCACATGTCGTCTACTTTATTTGTTTATGGTATATTATTTTACTTATACTTTTTTTATTCTATATGTGGAAACTTTTAATTGGCATTTTAATGTATATGTAACATCTATAGTTATACAATATTTATTCAAATACTTTTCCAGCAAGCTAGCTGTAAATTCTCCTAAGATTTCAAAAATAAATAAATAAAATAAATTAGGTTATTCTCTATGTAAAATTTAAATCTACGAATAGGAAGCTCGGTTACATATACCGAAATCTTTTATATAAACTTTAGAGTGTCTAGGATTGAACATATAGTTCCTTGTAGCAGCGAGTCAAAAATCTATTGATAAGAATGAATGAATGAATGATATTTATTTGCAAGAATAAAGGTACATTAGTATTATTACATAGGTAAGGTTAGCTGCAAATTTTTACATATAGGTTTTATAAATATCGTCGGCTAGCTAACAATATCGCTCAAGTCGAAATTTTGCTGTTTTGACATTTTTATGTCATTGGATAGATTTTTTCACTGCGCTTCTGTTCATCAATACAAACATTGAATTTCAACTAATCACAGTTTTAATTTCAGCTTTAGCGATTTCAATTCTGTGGACTTGTGCGGGGTTGATAAAACAGTTTTTTGGTTCTCCTGAAAAGTTAGGAAAATCGATTTACGCGGTGTTGTTAGCTAGCCGACGATATGTCAAATTTATATTAATGCAAAAAGTACTATAGTTAAAATATTTATTTGCATGTCAGGCAAGTTTATAATTAAAATAATCATTAATTGAACAAAAATATCTGTTGCATAGCTAATTGAAAAGTTTCCTATAAAATTCTGTTATTCTTTTTTTCATATATCTTTTGGTAGCAAAAACATGTTAGACTAACCTATCACTAAGTAGGTTGATATAAGTATCTGTGTGTACCTACGACTCGTATCTAATAAGGGGCGGTCGCGAGTGCTGCGTGATTGGAATATTGTTTGCGTTGATAAGCATTGATTACAGAGTTGTTAGGTTAGGTTGGTTTAATTAAAACTTGTTATTCTACTCGCAACATTCTCAGAGTTTGTTTCATTTGTTACCGAAATATGGAAAAACTTTTAATAAGTTGTGGAAGTTCATGTTTTTAGTTAGTTTTGTGATTGTATCTGGAACTTTGTGATATTTTCATAGCATAGTTTGTTTGGAAATCATTCTTACATATATGTGAAAATACTGATCAACAGCTTTTTATAATTATTCAACATACGACGAATATCTCTTACCAAGATAGGGTATGAGACTGCAGACAAAAACCCTTGTGTGTGCAAAACAATATTAAGTTTTATTATCTTTTGTTCTGTTGCATGACCAAAACCAACTTCATAAACCACAGATTAGTTATATCTACGAATTCTATGGTGCAATGGGTGAAGGCCCGGCTGAGACGCAGAAGGTTGCGGGTTCGATTACCGCCGCAGGATGTTTGTACGATCTGCACATATTTGTCTCGGGTGTGGGTGTTTTCTGTGTATAATATTTATGTATTTATAATTAAAAGTATATTAGTACTTGTATATCAGTGATGTAATTCCCATAACACAAGCTTTGGTTAGTTTGAGGCTAAATAATGCTTTATGTAGAAAGAAGTGGTTATTTCCTCTATTGTAATATGTAAACTAAGTTATTCGTAAATTCGGCAATAGACTAGCAACCTGTCACGTGGAATGCTAACTATTTGCACGACATGGGCATGTGCCAAATACAATGCTGACACGTGCCTTTGACTTTCAACTGCAGGATACGACAAAAATATCTAGCCACATTGTCTGGAAGATATTTTAGCGATAAGACCGCCCTTTACCTTTTATGTTTCTGATTTCCTGTGTTTTGTATTTTGCTTTGGTGCGTAATAAAGAGTTTATCTATCTATCTCTGAGGATGCCCACCATGGATATTTTTTTTAGGATTTTAGAGATGAAAACCAATTTATGTTCGATTTATTTTATACACCCTGTTTCATTTATTTTTCCATCGAGGTAAATACATAATGTTTGAATACCAGAGTGACTTATATTAAGAATTCACAATTGAAATTTAACTGCAGTTTATAATTTGAAAGAGCTCAAGTACCACTCGGCAAGCAGCAAACCGCAGACAAGACAAAGCGGTTACAATTTGCTTGTTTCTTTGAAAACTGAAACATCTCATAACATTTATATATATTGTGTAACCAACACTAATATTATAAGGAGGTAAAGTTTGTTAGTTTGTATATAGGAGGTAATCTCCGAAACTGCTTTCAAAATTCTTTCACCAATATTTAGAAGGAACCATTCGGGTAGATATTATATACTATATACTTATTATCCCTATTAAATAAAATATATTTTCTTAGGATTTTGCAACTAAGTCGACGAAAAAAAGCCGAGAAAATGCGTTTCTTTTGAAAGCTGTTTTAATATAAGCAGTATATTTCATCAGTTACCTTTGTTCGGGTATAACGCGGGCGAAGCCGTGGGCAAAATACTGATATTGGGAGAGGACGGAAGATCAGCGCGCTACTTACCTTCACCAGGTCTGTGGTGTTTTATGCCGAGTCACATGCCAAGTTGTGGCTACTTATCTCATCAGAAAAAGAAGAAGAAAGTTATTTATTTGGCAACAACTAAGCACAGAAAGAACAGGTACCGAAACACTAAAAAATAAATAAATAAACACAATAAATAGCTAAGATTTTAACAAAAACATAGTGACACTCTTTGTCACTATGTTTTTAAATAAATAATGCTGGACATTTTTCACACAGCATCATCTAGCCCCAAACTAAGCAGAGCTTGTGTTATTGGAATTACATGACTGATATACTACTTATATTATATACTTTTTTTTTGTAAATACATACATATTATACATAGAAAAATATTAAAAAAATTTGCAAAATATTTGCAGATACAAACATTTGTCCCGTGGCAGGAATTGAACCCGCAACGTTCTGCGTCTCAGGCGGGCCTTCGCCCACTGTGCCACAGAGTTCGTACGAAAAAGCCGAGTTTTTTGTTAGATATATGTGCTAATTAGTCCCATCTGTGCCGTGTGGGCCAAACAGGTCCGGTCTCAGCTTAGTGCTGCTCCGCACAGTAGTGAGAATCAGCGCTGATTTTCAGACAGGGTCTAGGAAAGATGACCTCACAGACGCGGAAAACTCCCGGGCTACTATCATTTAAATTGTAATAATAACAAGAATAAACAAAGTAGGAAGGTACATAAATTACATTAAATAGAGAAAACAAGGAAAATATATTACATATATCATCAGCAGTCCAATCATCTTAGTTATATACTTAATTAATAAGTAGTTGCAAATAAATGATTTATCTATCTATCTACCAAAAACTAGTATTTAAATATGGAGACAATGTTTAATTTTGAGCACATTTACAGTATGTTGTTCTTGTGTTTAGAAGGAAAAGTTCACTGTGCTGTTAAAGATAAAGATAAAGATAATTTATTTGCGTAAACATGTGTAAATATTATGATATTACAGTGAGATGGACACAACATGCTTTACCGATTTCGTAAGATTATAGTCAATTGATAGATTGTGCTCTAGCAAAATCTATTCGCCAAAGAACTCTAGTTCTTTGGCGTGTAGCGTTTAGTGCAGCGAGCCGCAACGTCGCCTGATGGACGCCTCTTACACAGCTCTACATTTTGCAAGGCGCAGGTAGGGGTGCCACTTGTTCATATAAAAAAAAAGCTGGGAAAAAAAACTAGCAGAATCAATACAGCACGCAACAATTTCTGCGCAACAGAACAGAGGCTAAGTAAATATTTGTTTTTTATTAGTTTTAAACTAATTTGTTTGGTTTTTCCTTTTCACCTAAATAACCTAAATGGTGCTAAATATATAATAATAATAATAATAAATGCTGGACATTTTTTCACACAGCATCATCTAGCCCCAAACTAAGCAGAGCTTGTATTATGGGAACTACATGACTGATATACTACTTAAATACTTTTTTTTTTGTAAATACATTCATATTATACATAGGAAAACACCCAGACCCGAGACAAATATTTGCAGATCTTACAAACATTTGTCCCGTGACAGGAATCGAACCCGCAACCTTCTGCGTCTCAGGCGGACCTTCGCCCACTGCGCCACAGAGGTCGTCATATATGTTTTTTCATTTCATTTTTAAAGTCCCATTGAAACGTCAGGGCTTTGCTTGGAGTGGCAAAAGGAGAGGATATGAAGCCAAAAACACAGCAATCCCCGTGCTTCGTGGGTATCAGAAACTACGAGTACGAGTAAAGTGGTACCACGTAACAAATATCTGCAGAACATGCGAGCATTTGTCCCGCAGCGGAAATCAAATCCGCACCTCTTGCGTGAGGTGCGAAAAAATCAGATCCGCACCTCTTGCCTGAGGTGCGAACAAATCAGAACTCAGAACATTTATTTATATTGAATGTGGGTAAGACTATACAATGATTTTACATACCTTATATTATGTACCTGGTCATTGAGTATATTTTACATCTGTTTTAATTAATTTGTAGTTCTTAGTGATATAATTTAATTCAATCTAATCTAATTGTACCTAATTTATTCTTTATATGTTTTTCTTGATTCGAATCTAATTTAATGAATTTGACAATGCTTTTGACTTTGTACCTACTAATTTAATATTTTTCATATTTTGCATGTTTCTTTTCAAATGTATTATTTTCTTGACATTTCGAGTATATTGAACTCAAATTGCAGCGCCCTAACGGGGTTCATGTACCTACCTATTTCTACGTAATTTTAAGACCTATGAATATGTACATAAAGGCAATAAATGAATATGAATACATTTTATCCTAACAAGGTATTTACTATATGCTATTTACTGTCTAGCTAAAAACTATATAAAAAAAAAAAAAAAAAAAAAAAAACCCCTGCCTTCGTTCCCTTAGGAACTCCCACTGGCATTAGAACAACCTACACGCGTAAACCTCCCTCCACACACACAAACACACATACACACACACATGTTACTCCTGAGATATCCAAACTCTTAAGAGACTGGCAGTATCAGGAGAACCAACAGGCACACTCTCTCACACACACTCCCACACACTCCACATACAAACAAACACCCTACTTACATTTTTTTTTTTTTTTTCTAAATTAGCATAAATAAGTAAAACCTAAAAACTGTTACTATAGTCTTAGATATTAGAAGAGCGGGGCCTTCTAACACAAGTATTTTCTACTTAAATGAAGGTCCCAACCCTAATGAAATTGTTAAAAATTCTGCTACAGAAATAAAAACCATTTATTATTATTATTAATATATGAAGTTGCTAGTATGAAGAGATAGCCCTAATTGTCCTCGTCAGCGCTGCATCAGGCAGAAAGCGAGTAATTTCACACGTGCAGCCTCCACATCGGACCCTAATACGTCAAAAGGCCGGCTCTAGTGGCGATATAACCTTTATGGTTGGAAAGTTGGTAATGACCTCGATTCTGTAGTACACTAACTAAACTAAATTTAAACTATCGCTCTCTTTTACTGATAGTGCACGCAAAAACTGCTGCGTGCTGCTGTCAAATCAGTTTACGTGCCGCTTTTCTTCGTGTTTATAGTCAGCATGTTTTGGAATCACGACTAAATTTGTATGGAAAACTTAAATCTGACTAATTTAACAGCACTAAAATCGTAGCTATCTCTTTCTTGCTTGCACTATCAGTAAAAGAGAGCGACAGTTTAAATTTAGTTTAGTCAGTGTACTACAGAATCGAGGTCATTGTCTCCATTTGTGCTGAGCAGTGACACGATAAATATAGGCGTAAATATTATGCTTAGCTGATTTTCTGTCGTTTTTTACACCACTAAATTGGGAAACATACAGCCCAAATGTGGTAAGCGCGTGTTAGTTGCCGAAACTGAGACATAACGGGTGAAAAGTATCCTAAAATATCCTTTAAACCGGAATAAAGCAATGCAAGAATTGCTGCTTGGCGGCATTTGAAGTATGGAGCGGAAATAGGTATCGTTGTAGTACTTTAAAATCCGAGAAAGAGCTCTATTACTAGAAGCTTAAGTAAGTCTTAGTGACAGCTTAAGTAAGTCTTAGTGACAGCTTAAGTAAGTCTTAGTGACAGCTTAAGTAAGTCTTAGTGACAGCTTAAGTAAGTCTTAGTGACAGCTTAAGTAAGTCTTAGTGACAGCTTAAGTAAGTCTTAGTGACAGCTTAAGTAAGTCTTAGTGACAGCTTAAGTAAGTCTTAGTGACAGCTTATGTAAGTCTTAGTGACAGCTTAAGTAAGTCTTAGTGACAGCTTAAGTAAGTCTTAGTGACAGCTTAAGTAAGTCTTCGACGACCGATGTGGTGCGGTGGGCGAAGGTCCGCCTGCGACACAGGAGGTTGCGGGTTCGATTCCCGCCCTGGGACAAATGTTTGTACGATCTGCAAATATTTGTTTCGGGTGTTCTGGGTATTTTCTATGTATAATAAAAAAATATCTATCTACGTAATGTATTGTATTAAGTATATCAGTCATCTAGTACCCATAACACAAGCTCTGCTTAGCTTGGGGCTAGATGATGCTGTGTGGATTGTCCAGCATTATTTATTTATTTAAAAAAAGATAACGGAAAAACATGCATCATTCATTCATTGACGACCACTGTGGCACAGTGGGCGAAGGCTCGCCTGAGACGCAAAAGGTTGCGGGTTCGATTCCCGCCGCGAGACCAATATTTGTATGATCTGCAAATATTTGTCTCGGGTCTGGGTATTTTCTATGTATAATATGTATGTATTTACAAAAAAAAGTATATAAGTAGTATATCAGTCATGTAGTTCCCATAATACAAGCTCTGCTTAGTTTGGGGCTAGATGATGCTGTGTGAAAATCTTCAGCATTATTTATTCTTACAACTAGTACCTACACCCCCAGCCATTATTACAATCTCATTAAATCCTCTCCATCCAAAGGTTGTTTAGAAGAGATCGCTTCTAAGCGATAAGACCGCCCTTTGTACCTTAAGTTTTGTTTCTTTTTAGTCTTGTAAAGTTATATCTATTTTTCTCATGGTGTACAATAAAGTATTTTCCTTCATTCATTCTTTGCTTGAAATTACCATTATTAGTAACACAGATAACAGATATCTAGTAAATATCTGTTGGTTTTTTCTCTGATTTGCCACATTCAATAGCATCGTATTTCCTTCATTTTCTGAAACATTATTTCCCATTTCTATTGGAGTCTGCCCTTCAGATATATTACGGCATTTCGGGTTTAGTTGTAACATCTGATTTATCCACGCGATGGTCACCGTCGTCAATCTTACAATCTTTTTGTACAAGATAGTTTCCATCACTAGTTATATCTATAGTTAGTATCAAAAACATGATAATATTAACATTTATTTTCTCTCACAAAGGTTTCTTAGAGTAAGTATAGATCCTTAACTATTTGAGAGGAAGAACTAATAAAAAGAAAACCTTTTTTGTGAGAGACTGGTGCCTGAGATAGGTTTTGAAAAACCTGTTACAGATCACCAGCGCTCCGCGGATTTTACCTTCCTAATGAGGGACAAAGAATTGTCTAAGAAAATATGATCCATCACTATATATATATAGGCTAGTGAGCATAAAAAAGGTACATACTAATTTAGAACAAATTACAGACAAGTTAAGAGTGTGGTTATTTGTTTAAGGTTGAGTTTGTGTGTGCAGTGTGTGAGAGATCAAGTTAAAATTGAAACTACAGGGATAAATTGTAAACAGCAATTCAACTTTTACTGTGACTCGATGAGCGATATTTTCAAAGAGCGACTCACTGAGTTTGAAATGCCACATAAAGTTTTAATTGGCACAAGAACCTTCATTGAATAATCTACTTACACCACAAGTGCACTTAGCTATTCATTGGAAAGAAAATTAGTTAAGTTGCAAATTAAATGAAGTTTTATTAGTTGTAACTTGGCAACTTTGAAAGGAAATTCTCTTGAGAGTGAAAAAGGGTTTCCGTGGCCGCTCTGTCTCAATGAAATTCCCTTAAAATAATGAATTTACAAAGGATTGAGGGGATGTGAAATACATAACTTGTAATTTCATTTTAACGAGTGCCTACCAATACAAGGAAGTACTTCAATTAAACTCAGATAAACAAAAATATAACGTGCTAGCACAATTAATTTTAATAATTCTTATTCATTATAATCACAATACGAAAAATATTGAATCATTTTTGTGAAAAATTAATTTCAGCGAGATTATACATTTCGCACTGGGCGTTTTAGAGAAAATAAAATACGAAGGAGAATTATTTAAAAACTCGCAATGAACGAATAAATGGAGGGCAAATTTGGAGGCTCTAATTCGTCCTATCGAGGTTGATGGGATGTCGGCCGCGACGGCACGCGTCCGATACGGACCCGATATGACCAGAATCAATTAAAACTTTCCAGTTATAAAGCCAGAACACGATCTGTATAGACTATTCATGAAATGAATAAGACGGATTTCTATTTTAAGACGAATTCCTTCAGAACTGTTCGATGATAAGTAGATTTTAAAGCATTTTGTGGGATAACTAACCCACAAAAGCTTAGCTTTAATGTGACCGTTTCATTTATAAATATTTAATGGCTATTTAATAAAATTTATTTAGTTCTTTAACTTATTCTCTAACTCATTAAAAAGCTCATCTTGTTTGATTGGCACCACACTAAAGCTGAATGAAGGATCATAAAAAACTAAGCAGAGCTTGTTGCCTGATTCTTTGAGGTTAAATCGCGCGCGAGGAATTGGTGCAAATTCACTTTAAAATCTTAAATTAACGTAGTTTTCAACCGACTTCAAAAAGAGAGAAGGTTCTCAATTCTTTATTTTTTTGTGCATGTTACGTAATATCTTTGACATATAAATTTCATATTGGACTTTTTATCAACCAAAATAAAAAAAATATCAAGCCGACGTTTCTAGGTTTACCATCCTTGTGAGTTCAATGAATAAAAACCTATTTACTTTGACTAACACATATCAATGCGACCAAATATCGCCTCATGGTCTGCACATGCAATATAATCTCTATTATAAATTGCCAGACAGAACCAGACTTGGGCAGCTGCATTCATATACACAAAGAAAAAAACATGTACTTACGAGTGTTTATCCAGTGTTTATTTAGATAAAGTTCTAAACATAAGCTGTAAGGACAGGTCATGAATCAAGTTGACAATAAAAGTCTAAGCCTGTTTAGACTGAAACTTTGCTCATGTATTTTGCAAGCGAATTTACATCTTATTCGTTTGAACTAAGTATTAAAATAGAAAACTTTTCTAGAGTTCGGATCAAAACTTGCATCGTCTTCGAACAGACGAACTTTTGCCTTGTGAGTTATATAATAAGGTTGAAATTGAGTGTTGGTAGTGCAATGTGCATCGGCAAATATTGCTAGCGTGTCTAGACGCGTGTGCTTTACGTAGTTAAACAAAGAATAAGTGAATAAGTGCACTTATCTCGTCACTCAGTCAATTTGCATTGCAGATTGTGATGTGGAAAGTACTGAGGATCGCTGTCTGGGTGCTCAGATTTATTAAATCTCTCCGAGAGATAATGTTATTAGGGATCCGAAGGCAAACGGAGAAAACGAAAACAGACAATGTTGCGTCATATCCGTTTACGTCACGCATGTGCGTCACGCTTCGATTACTTACGCACGGTATCTAACGTTTCTCAAAAAACACGCTCACGACTATTATCCCCATGGTGGAGCAAGGCCATCCCCATGGTCATATAGCTCAGATACATACGCTGTTCGCAGATCTGTGAAGATACCAAATAGGAGGTCAGAGATAAGTCCAAACATTATATTTAGCGGCGTTTTCCACCTGACAGGTGCCATCGATCGCCCAACACTTAGAATTTTAAGTTCTTGGGTATGTTTCTTCTCTCAAGATGTTTTCCTTCACTGTTTTGAGCACGAAAAAGAGCAAATAAAAAAATTATAAGTACAGCTACGTATATAAAACTTCTTGTTTTACAGAGGCGCTCTGCTAGTAAAAGCTTTTATAATTAACCTCTTTTACCTCGCAGTTTTTGGAAGAGATTTTGCAAAGAATCTCGTACATTGTATGGCCACTTATTTATTTGGATGCATCCGCCCGGAAGCAAATGTGTTTTCACGCAAATTGATCGACCTGATAGCGGTGGCGGCCCTACTGCTGGTAAACGAACAGAGGGTCTATTCTGAGTTTATAACATGTCAAAACGTTGACCGTATCGTTAAGATTCCCATTCAAAAATTGACGAAACGGACATCGTTTCGACAAGTTTTGGACGTATTTATAACTCAGCATAGGCTCCCAGATGGTTATGGATATGGAAGGGCTTCTAAACGGTCAACAAAACGGCAGCAGGAAAATAGTACGTGATATAGTCTTAATAATATCCTAAAATAATATCAAACTACGATCATTTCAATTTATGATAGCACTTAGGCTTGAATATTTAAATATACCGAGCTATTTGCCGACTCGACTGTTAAGTAGATCTGACTGGTAATCTTATTTTCATGTCAAAAAGGGACTTGAAAGTAAAGAGAATATAAAAAATAAGAGGTTTATTACAAAGTGAGTAGTACATTTCTGAGAATATTTATATTTCCTTTCTCAATAATACATACTTATTTTATCTGATGTTCTGAAAACTATTCGTATCAAACCATACCCAAACAATATGTGGGCAGAGAAAATAGACAAAGTCGCAAGTGAGTTACGAGTAGATTCTTACGGTGGGGCCAGTGCTTGCATGATCTGCAAATACGTTTTTTTGAGTTAGAATTATATATATATAACTCTTATGGTTTATGTTTCGTTAAAATCTGAATAATAGCAGTTGCACAAAAATCCTCATTTAAAGAATTCTCAATCTAAGAAACGAATAATAAAAGGCTCAAAGCATATATAAAGCCCTACGTATTGGAGAACTACCAATGTGCACCTTCCCGACATCTCAACCAGTTCAGACGAGGGTCGACGTAGACACCTGAGTCTCGCAGACGAGATTAATAACGCTAGTTTGCACTTGAAATATACGTATTTTGACCTCCCGAGAAAAACGTAGAAACGCGCTTTAAATCTCATCCCGAGGCTATAGGGCGAACTCGAGAGAACAACCCACTTTACAAGATTCTCTCTTCCCTAAACATGTATACTGTGCAATGGGCTGTCTTCTGAAGTAAGTTCCACTGAAATAAAACATGATGGTGTCGATGATGAGATGAGATGGTGTGGCAACACTAGATGACTCACGTAAAATTTAACGGCTCTGTATTTTTTTAAACTTTTTATTGTAGTTTTAGTATAAATTAGCAGTAAATAATCGTATTAAACAATTAATTATCACCTAAATAACGTGTGTTAGTGTTTGCAAGTGACAATAAACTGTAAAAGACCATGGCACGCTTGCCATGCGTGCCATGTTTTATTTAAAAAAAAAAATAATGAGCATCCTTCAGAACAGGCAACGTATTAGCAATGCCAAGGTATTGCAGTAAATCTATTTGCCTTGAAAAAAAAAACATAACTCTAAGGTTTTAAGGTATACTGTAAATATCACGGTGATCGGTTTTGGGTAAGGCTGGATATAAACTTAATGTTTGTAACTTACTATCTATTACTAGTCCAATGATTGGACTAGTAATAGATAGTACTGGACCAACTAAAGCATAAGAATTAGCAAACTGAAGAGACACTGCAGCCCATAAACAGAGCTCGCAGAATCGGCGACCACTAGATAAGTAAAGTTCTCGAATGGTACCACAAACTGGGCGGTGCAGTAGAAGAAGGCCCCCCATCCGATAAAACGATGACATGGTGAAAATCAGTGGATAGAGGCCTACGATTGTTCGTCAAGGCACTCTTTGGGGGAGACGCTTTGTGAAAGGTCCGGACAAAGGTCGAGCATTGAACTTCTACAGGGTGTTCATTTCAACATTGCAATACATGGCTAAATGCCATCATACATTTTTAATGTTTTAAAATGCTGAAAGCTAAAGCAAATTCTGAAAAGTCCGATTCATCTTTTTATTTATTTAAAGTTCCAATAATGAAAATACTCGGCAAAAGGCGGGCTACGCATCAATTTTAACGAACTATAAAATGAAAACAAAATACCTTTTCAACAATTTTAAAAGTCAAAATCAAAAGCTGAAACGCAAGAGGTGCAGATTCGATTCCTGCTGCGGAAGAAATGTTTACACGTTCTGCATTTGTTCTGGGTCTGGGTGCTGTGGTACCATGATACTCATAGTTTCTGATACTCTCGATACAGAGAATTCTAGTAGTGGTGTTTTTTTCAATACATTTTCATTCATTGAACTCACAAGGATCCTAAAGATACTCTCACGATCTTTTCCCGTCAATTCTATGAAATCTTGAAAGAATCGACCTATCTTCTAAGCAGATGTAATGTCAAGAGATAATTTGTATGAAAGTACGCCTTCATATTTTCATACTCCATTGGAATACAAATGAGAAATCATATTTGCGTGGGATTACTTGATTTCGTAGCAAGTGGCGTAGCATGTGCTACGAATGCTCGTAGAGCTTATCACAGAAAATTTGGTTTGAGAGGCTTGACTGTGTAAAAATAACTATACATTTGCAAGACCTCTGTGGCGCAGAGGGCGAAGATCCGTCTGAGACGCAGAAGGTTGCGGGTTCGATTCCCGCCGCGGGACAAATGTTTGTATGATCTGCAAATATTTGGGTGTGTTCTATGTATAACATGTAAAAAAATATATATATAGGTGATATATCAGTTCCGATAATACAAGCTCTTCTTAGTTTGAGGCTAGATGATGCTGTATGAAAAATGTCTAGCATTTTTTGGTTACTTTAGTGTTCATATCGTTGAAGCAAAACGTTGCGAGGAAACCGGCATGCCCTAGAATCAAAAATTCGATAGCACGTGCTATCGGTTAGTGTTCCAATAAGCGGCGATGGTTTGCACTTGCACTTGGAATGATAACGACTTGCAAAACACCGGTTTAACCACACGTTAAACCGCTGTTTTGCAAGTTAAACCGTCATTGTACTTACAGTGGTAAATCTCAGCAAAGTGAGCGAAGCGGTTACGGTAACGATTGCGTCCGTATCGCCCGCCCTCGGCGATTACTCACGGTGTCAGGGCGGGCGGCGCGATGACCGCCGTTAATAAAGCAGGTGAATGTGTTGTGGGTAGGAGAGAGATACACTTTTACAGACAATTTATTCGCTACGGGGTGAAGTGTGGAGTATGCAATGGCTGCTGTGAAAGGGGCTTATGTAGGTAAGTCCTTTTTATAAGTAAATAAACGCTATAGTCCTGAGCCGACAGTAGGATTCCTAGTATCGTAATACCCAGATCCAGATCAAATATCTGCAGAGCTTGCAAACATTTGTCCCGAGCCGTGAATCGAACCCGTACGATTCACACTTTGTATTTCAATGGGGTTTATATATTATAATATACTAGCTTCTACCCATGGCTTTGCCCATGTGGTACCCGGATAAAAAGTAATCTATGTGTTATTCTGATATATAAGCTATATTACTGTAAAGTTTCATCAAAATCCGTTCAGTAGTCTTTGCGTGAAAGAGTAACAAACATCCATCCTCACAAACTTTCGCGTTTATAATATTAGTAGGATTATATTATAGGTAAGCTTATATACGATACAGTAGTCGAAAAACTAATATGAAACCGGTCATTGCAGATATAAGCCATTGCGTTTCATAACATTTTTTTTTAATAATGCTGGCATGCTACCTGCGTTATTTTGCTCACTCAGGATGACACTCTTTCGAATAAAAAACAAAAATAACTTTTTATCAAACACTGTTTCACACAATTGTTCTTTCGGTTGAATAAAATATGATGATTTCATAATCATAAAATTCCAAGTAATTTGAATAATTATATTGAAAAGACTTTTAAAAATGACGCCGCATTCAGTTGAGGCGGTGGACTGTGTTTGAAAACATTTCATAAAATTATGAGGCAATTTACTAACTCGATTCTTATTTCTACTTAAAAGCGAACTTTTACTTTATTTAAATCAAATTAAATTGACGGCCATTTTAAATAATGGTCCATATTTTGAGTTAAATTATTAAAATACTAGCCTCTGCCTACGGCTCTACCCGCATAATAAAAAAAATATAGCGGATAAAAAGTAGCGTATGTATTATTCTAATGTATAAGCTATATTACTGTAAAGTTTCATGAAAATCCGTTCAGTATTTTTTGCGTGAAAGAATAACAAACATACATACATCTTCATGAACTTTATAATAGTATTAATATGAAAAAAGGAGAAACCACATCAGCCAGAATAAACTAGTGCGAGGATGATTCAAAAACATAAGTTCCTCTCATTAATGTCATGTACCTAGTTCCCATAACACACTCTCTGTTTACTTTGGGGCTGGATGATGCTGTGCGAAAATGTCTAGCATTATTAATTATTATTATAATTAATAACAAATTAAGTTACGAGGAAATTATACGTTTTTTTTTCTGTATGGCAATAGCAATTTATCTATATATCTACGACATCGTATCAAAATATAATATTTACGTAATCAAGCAAAGTGGGTCGTTCCTTTGTATGAGATAGCAGCGCACTCTATTGTTGGCGTTTTTAGGCCTCACGAAAGCCTTTGACATGGCTTGAAGATTGTGATGGCTGGGACTGACATCTTAACGTAACCTCTAAACCACGGAACCACTCACTCATGTAACTAAGATTCCCTGTGTCATGAGTATCAGAAACTACGTGTACCGTGGTACCACACCACCCAAAAAACAAATATCTGCAGAACATTCAAACATTTGTCCCGCAGCAGGAAAAGAACTCGCATTCCTTGCGTCGCAGCCAGCTACTGGCAAAATGAGTAATCTCAGAGCCAAGTGATTTGTTTGTCCTAGATAAACTTACAAGCTCTTGACAAATACTTTAGGAAAACAAATAATTCAAGGACTTTAATAATATTAAGTCGCTCAGCGAGCTATGGAAAGAGCTATGCTCGGAGTCTCTCTGAAGGATAGGATTCGTAACAAACATCTATCCTTCCTCACAAACTTTCGCGTTTATAATAGAAGAAGGAAAAAATAAATCCTTTTCATTTCGCGCAAGCCTAAATCCTCCCGGAGAGCATTCAGACTGATCCTGAAGACTGTACAGCAGTGAGCATATTAATCATCCAGTTAACCGACGCACGAGCATGTGCGTGACAAGTATATAAATTATAATCGTCACTGCCGAACATAACGGGTGTAAAAACAACTGCTGAAACTGAAGCGAAGCGCGGCGACTCACACCAACACTGTTTTGACGAAGCTTGTGTAATGTTTGGCTTTCTGAACTTGTGTTGACTTTAGAAAATGGAAAGGCTCTGAAAACTAAGCAAACATAACAAGGAATGAGAGGAATTGTTTTTTTTAGGTACTTGTATAAAATTGATATAAAATAACTAAGATTCTTCGTTTATGTTTCTATTTTATTTTATTATAGTTAGACGACCGATGTGACGCGGTGGGCGAAGATCCGCCTGCGACACAGGAGGTTGCGGGTTCGATTCCCGCCCTGGGACAAATGTTTGTACGATCTGCAAATATTTGTTTCGGGTGTTCTGGGTATTTTCTATGTATAATAAAAAAATATCTATCTATGGAATATATTGTATTAAGTATATCAGTCATCTAGTACCCATAACACAAGCTCTGCTTAGCTTGGGGCTAGATGATGCTGTGTGGATTGTCCAGCATTATTTATTTATTTCATTATTATTTATTTATAGTTAGTAATTTATTATAGCATGCCAACCTCTGTTTTCAACCGCTAAGGAAGACCGGTACAGAATGCTGTATAGGATTAAGTCCTCCGTTTGTACATTGTTTGTGTGCATTCAAGCATCAAATAAATAAATAATAAGGAGTGGAATTAAATTATCATGGTAAGATATATAAATAACTATGATAGATAGTTTCAAGAGTTATATGAGTTTTGACTATTACTAGAAACGGGATAATTACCATCATTTGTGAGTTTGAATTCAAATACAATAGAAATATATTTCATTACCTCTTAGGAGGTTACAATTTTGACATTCTGATGGTCCCAATATATTGGCACAGTTGCATGTAGCATAAGCACGGGAGAAACTGAAATAATTGCGTTTGGTTTTTACATATATGTATAAGGTATCTGATATAACTGTTAGAAATATCCTTGGTTTAGGTTGATATAACAGATACTTGATAAAAAAAATATTACAAAATATTTATTTCTGTTACTTATAGGTTAGTGCTTGCTTGATCAAATTCTCCAGTCACGGTAAATTAAATGAAGATAAATAAGGTGAGGAAGTTATCTGCGAGGTACTAATAAAACAGCAACATTTTATATCAAAGTGTTTTCTAGAAAAATCTGGTAAAAGCCCAGTTACGCGCATAATGGATTCTTCCTTTCACCATTACCGGAAACGGAACAAAAGCCTATAACTCATTGACTAATTCTCTTTATGATCTACTTGTGCCCGAATTTTATAAACGCCAGCCTTTTGTAAGGAGTTGTCTTTATGAGGAAGAAAAATATGTTTTGGGGAGCTCTGTCACCGTCGGGAAAAAGGGGGGAGAAAATTTGCATGATTTTTTGTACCTTTGACAAATTTTCTTTCTTCTAAGTGATTCACTCTTGACCATCTAAAGATTGTATACTACGCAACCAACCCAAAGCAAACAAGCGTACAGCACAACTGCTGGTGATCGGTTACCGTAACCTATGGACACTTGCAATACCAGAGGTATCACTCGCTGGCAACGTGCGAGACATAACGAGTGTAAAATCTCATGTACCTGTAATATAACCGACACTCATACTTTTAAGTTTGTCCCGTGGTGGGAATTGAACCCGCAACCTTCTACGCCACAGAGGTCGTCTATCTACTCATACCTAAATTACATAAACAATTTCATGACTAGTACCATCGTTATGTAAATTGGTACAAATTCATAACTAATCGACATTTTAATAGAACTAATCACCGTAGTATATACTAAATACTGCATAAATACGCAATTATTGGCTATACATAACAGCTCATAAGTTGAGCATTGCTTACAAATTGGACATCAATATTCATTGCTGTGAATTTACAGTACGATTAATAGTATATGCATTACATAATGATGAGTTTGAAGGATTCATTGGTATTAAAGGCGGTAAAATTGCGTATTACGTATTCAAATCACACATGGCTTTACCAGTTATTGAAACTTTCAGGCCAAGTCAAATAAAAACTTATTTTCTTTCTGTACACGTTCCTACCTCTATAATTACCTCTCTCTAGCTCAAGGTTTGCTGGAAGAAAACTCTTTTTAGGGTTAAACTCGCCTTTGCACATGTTATTTAATTCTGCCTTTTTGTAATTGTTTATTTGTGTGTACAATAAAGAATAAAGAAAAACATTTTTGAATACATGAAAGAAGAAACGCCAACAATGCGCACACCAAGTTCGAACTTTCGCAGTACATAAACTAATACATTAATACATAAATTCAATTACTTATACATCCAACGGGCCCTTATGCAAACCAACAAGCGAATAAATGGGAATTTATTAATAACTCACGTTACAGGTCGAGAGGCAACGATAAGATCTTTTGCGTCTGCTTTGACTCAGTAGCTCCCTCGAACCTGATGAACAGCGAAGGTAAACCTGACCTGGTAGCCATCTTCGAATCTTTCCACCGATTATATGTTTTATAGTCTGAAACATTCCTGTGCTTAACGACCTTTTCACGGAGTCAAGACCCCGGATATACTTCAATTATACGGACATTATATACCAACGGTGACGGAACACATAAACATCACTATAGAATGGAAGGTATTTCTTTTAGGAATTTAGTTTATTTTCGATAGGTGAGTGTAATCGCGTCTAAATCAAATACACTTTGCCTAATGTAATTCAATATGAAACCGATATTAAATTAAATGGAGAAACACTAGATCTAGTAGATTCTACTATATTTTAAGACTCCATATTGATTCAAAATTGCAATGGAGTCCGCAAATAGAAGCACATGGAGTAAGACTAAGTTCTGCTGCATATGCAGTTAGAACAATTAGACACCTTACTGATGAAGCCACAGCCACACTAGGTTAGTATATTTCAAGACCTTGTCTTATCAAGCTACTTATGCCCAATTAAAATGAGCCTTTGAATGGAAAATTATGCAAAATTGAATTCATCTGATGCTTTACTATCCACACCAATATTTTAAAGAAGTAATATTGGTAAGTTCGAATGTGAATGTAAACTGCTCATCTGATTTAAAAAATGTTTTCATCTATGGAAAATTGTTATTTCTTGGTTAGATTCGCTCTAAACTCGGTACAAATCAACTTTAAAATAAATAATAATACATGTATTTTTTTTTCCAAACTACCCTTTGGGGGTGTGCAATTGAGTTTTAGTAAGTAGTTATAGTTTGTATGTTTTTTTTTATTCTTGGTTCCATTCACACAAAACTTGGTTTAAATAAACTATAAAGTAAATAATGAATTACGTTTATTTTTATTTTTACAAAACTAACCCTAGGTAATTTTGATCAAACTACAGTAATATAGCTTATATATCAGAATAACACATAGTCTACAATTTATAATGATATTGTGTGATTTGGCCATAAGTATCAGTTAAGTCAGGAAATATCTATACTTATATGTTTCCGGTCTAAACCGTTGAACCGTTTGCCATGAAATTTTATATTCATGAATATGGACATAATTTGAGGTGTGGAGACGGTCATACGCTACTTTTATCAACATACCACGCGGGCGAAGCCGCGGGCAGGATCTAGTTTTTAATAAAATTATGTTGATTGATCGCGAAAGTTTGAAAAATACTA
The DNA here is from genome assembly GCA_958496245.1 of Perizoma flavofasciatum. Lineage (NCBI taxonomy): Eukaryota > Metazoa > Arthropoda > Insecta > Lepidoptera > Geometridae > Perizoma > Perizoma flavofasciatum. Next base: position 14,634,474 of record OY292425.1, on the reverse strand, counting down.
AAAATAGACTGTCATGCAGACCTTAAACTGCAAAAGTATGTTCCTTTTAGTATGTAAGGGGCAAATAACTTCCAAAAAGGTTTTTGCAGGCAAGGCTAAATGATTCCTTGTAGTACATACTCAGCATATTGTGTTATTAGTAAACAGAAAAGTGGTTTGAGCAAGTGTTACTTTGATAAATAACTAAAATTAGCCAACGGAAATGTATAGACTGCGCTCTCTCGCGCTCTGTTTACACGTTCATACGAGATAATGGAACTAGTATTGCGGGTAGTTGTCTGTTTATCAAGCTAATACGGTGTTGATGCGTCTGTCTGTTCGTACTAAAGTGTTCTGTGAAGTTCGTTTTTACTAAAGGATAAAAATAAATAATGCTGAACATTTTCACACAGCATCATCTAGTCCTAAGCAAAGCTTGTGTTATGGGAACTACATGACTGATATACTACTTATATACATTTTTTTTGTAAATACATACATGTGGGATGCGGAAGCAAAATTAAATGCAGTTTATTTAATTATTCACTTCTTGCGTTTTATTTCTTCTTAAATTAGGTATAATCGTATATTTTACACTTCGTCGTCTCGTCGTTACAACATCGTTCTCCCCACAGCCTCTCTTCACTCGTTCATTCAGACATCTTAAATTCACTCTTTTCATTCATTCAAACCGTTCCAATTCACATTCATCAATGTTTCTTACGTTCCGATACTATCACACAATCATCTGTCAAACATCTCACTTTCATAATACATTCGGATACATCCATACATTCTGATCCCACATACATATTATACATAGAAAATACCCAGACCCTAGACAAATGAATGCAAGACATACAAGCATTTGTCCCGCAGCGGGAATCGAACCCGCAACCTTCTGCGTCTCAGGCGGACCTTCGCCCACTGCGCCACAGAGGTTGTCGATAGCAAACATTACGAACATTACTTATTTTTACACGTATATGAGTTTGGGGTAAGAGGTTGTTTGTTATTAACTATTAACTAACTATTAACTATTGTAAAGTAGTTTTTCGCAATTATTTTGTATGACTTCAAGAAAGGTGCTAATAGGTTTTCTCTAGTAACCTATTAGTGAATTGCATAACATGGCGTTTTATACGTCGTCATTTTTGAAATTGTAATTTTTGAAACATTGCAAAATAACAGAAAAAATGTTTCAACCGGTCGCGGCCCTTGCAATCACTTCGATTTCCACTAATATTTACAAGATAACTTCAATAATTCCGTTAAACTGATTCTCAGGAATAAACTAGAAGTATTATTCCTGAGTATTTACACACTGTTTTAACAATGAAATACAAATAAACAGACGAACAGTAGGTGCGCGTTTACGTCATAATACTGAGAGATGAGCAAAACACGGACTAAAATTAAACCGACTGTGAGAGGTTGTGTTGAAAAACATGAAAATGCTGTTAAACGTCCCCCAGATTTGACGCACCTTGGCGGCGCGGCGGCCAAGTACTCAGCTGCAAAACAAGAGATGCGGGTTTAATTCAGTAAAGTAAAGTAAAGTAAAGTAAAGAAAAGTAAATCTTTATTGCAACAACTGTGTATAAAGGTGGGATTGTTTTTTTAGTTTCAACAGCTTGCCCGTTTCGTACATACAATATTAGTCTTAAGTTAAGTTACACTAAGGTTGGAATAACTACCTAACTAAATCATTCCTACTCTTTTAACTGTTTAATATAAAATTATATATACCTAATTTAAAACATGTTAAGTCGTCGTTTCCGCAAAATACTCATCTAAGCCATAGAATACATTTGATAGGAGCCATTTTTTTAAACTCTTTTGAAATGGTGGACCATTAAGAGATTTATTCCCACAGTAGAACAAATGTTTGCACGTTCTGTTGATATTTCTTCCGGATCTAATTATAACTGATAACTAAGACACAGTGTGAGGTCAGGACAATGTGAAATAAAACCTCCTGAACCGAGGTCTCCGGGATGTAACTCCTGTAAACAACACAAAATGTTAATGCAATCCAGCATTTTTTTTTTACTTTACGCAGTATTTAATTATGATAATTTCAACGCACATTTACAACGAATTTTTTTAAGAGAGGAGTTTTGTAGTAAAAGGTTTTTCGTGTACGGAAAATTGTATGTAAATATAAAGAGACAGGGAACCACTTCGATGATTAGGGACCTTGGAATGTGAGAAAAAGCAGACGCCTGAATAATTTATTTTTAATACCACTCTTGGAAGATAATATTAGATTAGTAAGGTACAATCATAAATCCTAAGTCAAATAAGTACACATGCCGTCTGCACCCCGTTTGTATAAGAGCAGGACTGTCTATAAGAAAAGTTAGTAAGAAACACTTATTTTTAAACAAGCTTCTGTCCACGGCTCCGTCCGCGCGGTACCCGGATAAAAAGTAGCCTATGTGTTATTCTGATGTGTAAGCTACATTACTGTAAAGTTTCATCAAAATCCGTTTAGTAGTTTTTGCGTGAAAGAGTAACAAACACCCATCCTCACAAACTTTCACGTTTATAATATTAGTAGGATTCATGTTCGCCATCTTTGATTTAAAACTGGAAGGCAAAAGTGTGACAGCGGGAAAAACAAACTCCCGTTGTTCCCCGATGAAGCCAAAGATTGGGGGATAACGGAAATAGTCCTATTTATTTACAAAGGATGGTTCTTGGAAAGGTTTTATAGCAACAAGTACCGACATACATTTTTGCAAATATTAACTCATAATCAAAAGGTTTCAATTCATTGAAATCACAAGGATCATGTAGAAATGTCAGCTTGTCGGCTTTTAAATGTTAAAGTGAATTTACGCCTATTCCTAGAGTGCGACCAAGCCTAGAAGAATCAAGCAACAAATGTTTTGTTTTTTTTTATGATTCTTCATTTAGCTATAATAGTGTGATGGCAATCGAACGAGGTGAACTCATTTATGTTAAAAAGGTAGTCAAACCATAATCCTGAATCCATTATTATGTATTATGGTAGGATAGATGTTATGCTTCTGGTGTTTCAAGCGTCTCTATTCTACGGTAACCGATTACCAACAAACTGTATTCTTGTTGGACTATAGCTTGGTGGTGATTATAAGTTTTATACGGGTCTTACCAACAGACTGCATTCTTGTTGGAATATACCTTGGTGGTGATTATAAGTTTTATACGGGTCTTACCAACAGACTGCATTCTTGTTGGAATATACCTTGGTGGTGATTATAAGTTTTATACGGGTCTTACCAACAGACTGCATTCTTGTTGGAATATACCTTGGTGGTGATTATAAGTTTAATACGGGTCTTACCAACAGACTGCATTCTTGTTGGAATATACCTTGGTGGTGATTATAAGTTTAATACGGGTCTTACCAACAGACTGCATTCTTGTTGGAATATACCTTGGTGGTGATTATAAGTTTTATACGGGTCTTACCAACAGACTGCATTCTTGTTGGAATATACCTTGGTGGTGATTATAAGTTTTATACGGGTCTTACCAACAGACTGCATTCTTGTTGGAATATACCTTGGTGGTGATTATACGTTTTATACGGGTCCTACCAACAGACTGTATTCTTGTTGGACTATACCTTGGTGGTGATTATAAGTTTTACACGGGTCTTTATCGCATTTACCATATTTAGTTATTTTCCCGACGTTTCGGCTACACGGGAACCCATGTAGGGGATTTTTTAGCAGCTAGCAATCCCATGCCATTTTTAATATAAAAATGAAGTAGTTTTTTTTATAAATAATGCTGGACATTTTCACACAGCATCATCTAGTCTCAAAGTAAGCAGAGCTGGTGTTATGGGAACTACATGACTGATATACTACTTATATACATTGTTTTTGTAAACACATACATATTATACATAGAAAACACCCAGACTCGAGACAAATGGATGCAGCTCAAACAAACATTTGTCCCGCAGCGGAAATCGGTCCACTGCGCCACAGAGGTTGTCGTTCCCAGCCAGTCTTTCCCAGCCAATATTACGAGTTAGGATTTTTTCGATTTCCTACCATTGTAGGTATCTACATATTCTGGTGGTTTTGTAAATCTCTGTTATTGGATTAAGAACATTTTTGACTGATTTGAGCTGATCTTGCGTACACAAATGACGATCTTCGTGGAGGATTCGTCAACAAATTAATATTATTGTATTAAATTAGATCACAATAATGTATTATTTACATACCTACTTAAATAAAAGGACATAAATAGAAAAGTAAAACATTATACATACTTTATAAACATCTCGTTGATCCGTAAGCTCGGCACTCCGCTGCCATCGATCAAGCTGACGGATGAGAGGAAATTCGATATGCTTTATTTGAAGCCCTAATATAATTGCGTCGATTTCCTTTCCGGCTCAGAACGGAACAACATTGCTGGCTTTGTTTTTGAAACATAGTTCAAGGTCAAATCTATAGCCTGTATTCATAGTCGGAGGTTGAACAGTCCCTCAAAATCCATCATTCAGCATTCGGCTGGGTGCACTTGAATTTTCGAAATTCGCACTTGAATTTTTACTTAGCGCCTGAACAGTCCCCTGGGGGAGCCCCTATTTGATTATGAATTGGGGCCTATAAATAATATATCTGTACAGCATAATTTTTAACAGATTTGAACTGCGTTAAAAATCAATTCCAATATAATCTTCTCGTCACAGATACCGACGATCTCGGTTGCGTGGCGGCCGAATAGCCTGCGACGCAATCGGAGCGAGTTTGATTACCGCTGCGGGACAACTGTTTGCATGTTCGACAGATATTTGTTCTTTGTCTGGGTGTTATGGTGTAGTTCCTGATACCCACGATACAGGGAATCCTAGTGTGGGGTCAGGACTATATAATGTGCCTGTTGGGTGTAATATATATATATATATAAGTAATATAAATATTACATATATACCGCAGAGCCTCAAGGTGAAAGTCTACAATCAGCGAGTGTTGCCAGTAATAATATATGTCTATTGGCCTCATACTTAAACTCGCGCCGAAGGCTATAAAAAGAGCTATACTCGGAGTTTCGCTACGTAATAAAATCTGAAACAAGAAATTTTGTATTTTCTAATATAAAGTCTTACATACGGACTTTTCCAGGCTATGGTGATGATGAATAAGATCCCTGGGCAGTGGAGTCCCCGTTTTCTTTATTTAATAAATAGTAATATATGTAGTGTGGTAATTATACTTAGGAATCTTCAGGTTAGTTACTGATGATGGACGTTTTTACTGATGATGGACATTTTGTTTGTATTGACAGCGTTGATGTGCTAGCGTGGTTTCAGCATACGATCCGCTTCCGTGCAACATATATTCTGGATTGGGTGTCAGCGGTGCTGGCTCCCTAATCTCTCAACTCCGGACATTGATAAAATGCGTTTTACAAGCAACGTAACGTGGCCGACCCGGAGACACACAAATCCTACTACTATTATAAACGCGAAAGTTTGTGAGGATGTTAGTAACTCCTCCACGCAAAAACTACTGAACGGATTTTGATGAAACTTCACAGTAATATAGCTTATACATCAGAATAACACAAAGGCTACTTTTTATCTGGGTACTATGCGGGTGAAGCCGTGGGCAGAGAGGCTAGTATAATAATGTCACAGCAAACGCACAGTATAGAACAGCTTATTTACCATTGCACCTAGTGACACCGAAACAGAGGTTATCTTAGCCACGTACTATCACATGATAGAATGTGGCTCTCTCGTACTACCCGCTTTACGAGATTTTTCTTCCCCGTACATGTAAACTGTGGAATGAGATGCCTTCTGAGGTGTTTCCGCTGAACTATAAGATGAGCGGCTTCAACAAAATAGCTTATTAAATGAACCCATAATTTACCCATGAAAAAACATTTACACCAATATTACACCCGAAACATAGAAAAATTACACGTTCCAAAAACCAGATTTGTTAAGACGTATAAACTGGGTACCTATCAAAAGCTCGATATGTTTAATAAATAGCCATTAGAAATGACACGGCTTCCGCTCAACCAATTTAAAATTAAATTAAAGGACTATATTATGTAAGATTTTTTGTCTGTATTTTCTGTGTGTACAAAAAAGAATAAAGAAAGGAATTCCTTGAATGTCACCCTTTTTCACCGAGTTGTTCATTTTTTGATTTGCATGCATAGTGGAAAAATCTAGATTAAGAACTTATGTACACTTTGATATTTCTAGATTAAGAACATGATTATATGTATACTTTGACATGCCAATGTTATGTAACTATAACGAAATGGTTATATAAATAAATATCAAAATAATCGGTTACTCATGGAATTCTATAAACGAAGAATTATATTTGATGATATCCTGTTAATCCAACCTCGGCGGGACGTGAACCTCCCACTTACGCAGGGGCTATACCAACTAAGCCACGAGATCGTGACCAGCCTGATCAAAATCCTTGGGATGTTTTTTAATAAGCATACCTGTTGGTAAACGGTTACCGTAACCTTACTATCACTTGCGCGTTGCCGACCCTGCGTTCTCATGTGTCTGTAATTTCACCGGTCCCCATACTCTTCCATCCGGAACACAGTAATGCGAGCTTATTGTTTGGCGACCGAAAATGTTTACCGGCTGATATGATGATGATGAATTCAGATCACGGCCCGGGCTGGGAAGGTGACGGCAGCAGTCCGTCTATTGCCGCCCCGTTCCGATGTGATGGGATCTAGACATGTTGCAGACGCACTGATTGAGAGTAGGAAGCGGAGATTGCACCGCATAATCGACATTTCGTGTTCTGCTCTATTGCATACTGTATTGACTATTGATCAAATAACCAACCTCAGGCCTTTGCCCACTGCGCCACAGAGGTCGTTAAGTATAGAGGGAGGTATTATTTTAGATATCTTAGAGTATTATGTCAGTATATACATATATGCCCACAGAATCTTATTATTAACACCAACAACGACAATACTTGGCTCTGAGCCATTTATAACTTTTATAGGTGTTCCTTGATCATGTTTATTGCTCAACCATTATATGCTGTCCCAATTCCAAATTGACTGTTCTGTTAATGTGTCCCTGTGGTGAACTTACTCGTAATTTGGGCAGGAGATGGCGCTGGCATCGGTCCCAGAAGTGCGATAGGTATTTGCATGCGGACGCAATTTTCCGCTCGAGTGAACTCAGAGATGACGCATTATGGAGAATTCGGAGATAATTGTGGGATTTCGGACAGCACACGTCCATTTGTGTTCTGTGCCAAACTGTGTTCTGTGTCTGTGAACAGGGATCTGATTCATACAGATATGTACAATGTACAGGCAGATATACACGTCTGCTCCCCACAAGGGATTTCTAGCAGTCACTTTACAATTTGTAAACGATTTGTAATGAGACTAATTTATTTAAGAGCAACTCCTATCGAATGTTCAAATAAACATGAGATACGTTAATACGTACATAAAGTCACGCCTGTTAACCGGAGGGGTAGGCTGAGACCACGGATTTTCAATTGCTTGGATAATACCATGGATTTTCCTAACATACTTATTTCGCTTCATTCATCCTCATTGTATTCTTCATACAAGCTCGTCGGTTTATGGTACTATTTACCTTTCTCAACTCTCGATATCGCATCTTCATTCACTCCACACTGCTCTCTTAACAGGCTGTTCCTCACTCTCTCTCTCTCAAAGATAAACCACATGTACTTCTCAAAGCTCTTATCACACTGCATTTATTCGGCTTTGATGTGTCTTCTGCCATACCCAACTTTGCTACCATACATTAGTGTCGCCACTAACACTCCTTTATGTATGTTATGTGTTCGTAAAATGCTGGATTTATCCTCAATTTATACGAAACCCATTTGATATACGACAGAGGATTATCTATTTGGGTCTCGCGTCATGTACGGAACCCCACAGGACCCATGGACACGGTCATCCGCGGGATTATAATGACAATACATTTAACCCTGATCACAGTGGACAGGCGCTTGAAGAAGGTTTTTAATAAAGACTAGATTAGTTCAGGGTATAACAAAAAATTGTTTCATATTTTAAAACGAGTTTTTTTTTTAATTTAATTCCAAAAACTATCGTGAACTTGACTATTCATATTTTGTAAAAACGGGAATTTTCACGTACTGTACTATCGGTGAAGGCACCGATTAAGTTTCGACTCATTCCGAGAGTCTTTATCAGGGTGAGTGATCGCGACGTACTCCCTCCGCGTCGCGCCGTGCACTACGGGTTTTTTTTAAAGAAAGCTGCTAAAAAGAAGAATATAGTGTTAGATGACGTTTTCAAGGTTGTCTGGTAGAAATCGCTAATTAGCGATAAGACCGCCCATTGTACAACATTGTTAAAGTTCAGAGTATTTAATAAAGCTGAAATTTTTGGTGTGCAATTTTCTATCTTTAATCAATCTTTCCATATTTTTGTCGTTCAGTTTGTTTGAGGTACCTCCAAATTTTTGACAAAACTTCTTAACCGAAGAAAATTTAAGTCTTCCAATATTAAGACCACCCAATTATTTATTTAGTTTATTTTATTACTAGTTGTTGCCCGCGGCTTCGCGTGTTATAAAGTAGCATATGACCGTCTCCAGGCTTCAAACTATGTCCACCAACTTTTGAATGAATCGAACCAAGGATTACAATTTATACAAAGTTTAGAACTCAATTGCACACCCCCAAAGGGTAGTTTTGAAAGAAAAAAATACGTGTTTCATTATTTACTTTAAAGTTTATTTGTACAGAGTTTTGAGCGAATCAAACAATTTTTTTTTCATAGAAACTTTACCGCCCTATTTAACCCCCTTAGGGGTCGATTTTCGAAAATTAGATTAGCCTATGTGTATTCCAGATCCTAAACTATCTACATTCCAAATTTCATCAAAATCGGTTTAGTAGTTACGAAGATACGTGGTAACACACATTCACACACACACAGACTTTCGCATTTATTATATTAGTAGGATCTTATTGTTTTTGTATGTTGTACTATAAAATGATGTTATGCACAATAGAGAGTTAATCTATCCATCTAGCTCTAATGTACCTAGTTTTTTTTAAACACGATGATATTTTCAGAGTGAAAGGTATTGTAAATGGTCGGGAGTCGAAGCAGCGACTCGGCAGGGTGCTGCTGCAGCGTCACGCGACGGTATTAGTGGAGGGAGACATGTACTTGCATGTTATGCAAATATTTGTTCCAGGTCTGGGTGTTGTGGTACCACGGTACTCGTAGTTACTGATACCCACGACACAAGGAATCCTAGTGTGGAGTCAGGACTATCTTTTTGTCTGTTGGGCGTTTGTTATAATTTATTTATTCAAACGAACTTTGATAACCATTAAAAAAAAAATTGCTGGTAATTTTTCACATGGCATATCAAGCCCCAAAGTAAACAGAACTTATGTTATGGAAACAACATGACTGATTTACTTTTGTAAATACATAAATAATTATACATAGAAAACACCCAGAACCGAGACAAATATTCGCAGATATATTCGCTCGCGGCGGGATACGAACCCGCAATCTTCTGCGTCTCAGGCGGGCTCCGTCCACTTTGTCACAGAGGGCGTCATTAAGCTTTGACTGCCAACGCGTCAGTTTAACCGGGCCCTACCCTTTGACCGGGGCCAACGCGTCAGTTTAACCGGGCCCTACCCTTTGACCGGGGCCAACGCATTAGTTTAACCAGGCCCTACCCTTTGACCGGGGCCAACGCATTTGTTTAACCAGGCCCTACCCTTTGACCGGGGCCAACGCGTCAGTTTAACCGGGCCCTACCCTTTGACCGGGGCCAACGCATTAGTTTAACCAGGCCCTACCTTTTGACCGGGGCCAACGCTTCAGTTTAACCGGGCCCTACCCTTTGACCGCGGCCAACGCATTAGTTTAACCGGGCCTTGAGTAGCACCAACGATCGTGCTCTGGAATAAACAGCGATCTTGTCTCTAAACATCCTTTCAATCTACATCCAATTCAAGCACGAACTAAGCGCAACCCAGCTCTAGCTTATCAACAAAGAATATTGATTAAACGAACTTCGCGAAGTGAAGTTTCGATCATTAGACATGCCTTGTTTTCGTTCGAATATAGATTAGATCAACGTATCTTATCCGAGTCTTACCACTATTAAAAACGCGAAAGTTTGTGAGGATGGATGTTTATCACTCTTTCACGCAAAAACTACTGAACAGATTTTGATGAAACTTAATAGTAATATAGCTTATTTGTCAGAATAATACATAGGCTACTTTTTATCTGGGTACCACGCGAGTACAGACGAGGGTAGAGGCAAGTGTTATCTGTAACAAAATAACACACTCATGAATGTAATCCACATTGATGGACATCCTGAAATCCATATTCAGTACGCTGAATCGTGAGAACACTAGGGCTGGCAAAGCCATTTTCAAAAATTATAAATAAAATAAATAATGTTGGTTATTGTTTGACACGTGCCCATGTTTTGCATGGTAGTATTAATATTTAGTGGTGCACGCAGTGTTGCCAGCCGGGTCGTGACAAAAGTAACCTAAAATAGATAAAACAGAAACCCTTTGGTGTGAAATGTAACCTTTTTTATTTTTTCCCCTCTCATAAGATAGTAAAAGTTGAAAGATGTTGGTTGTATTAACTTACAGAAAAAATATTAATTTAGTAGTGTTTTCCATAATAACTTGCATTTAATAATTTAATCTTTTTATAAACCATTTTTTCTTCTTTTTTTTATTTTTTGCCAACATTGCAAAAAATATGCAACAACGTTACTATTATTCTGTTTAAATTTATATTCATGTAAGAAATTAATAACTACCTATTTATTCTACGAATTCCAAAACATCACCTAAAAGTAACCTTTTAAGTTGTGTGGTAACACCCAGTGTTGCCAGAAGGTTACTTTTGTAACCTTTTTTTTAGTAAAGTAACCTTCTGGCAACACTGGGTGCACGACCGGGTCTAAACCTACGACCTTTGTATCGAATGTTAGGACACAGATGATCAGGCCAACACGACATTTTTATCCGTTTTCTATCGTAACAAAAGTCACGAAATATATTGGAGAGCTTCCTACTCCATTCGTTTCGCTATAGACTCTATTTTGTTAGTCAAACCAAATCCTACACGTATCTTGTCGAATTGTGTACTTCAGTTTTTTATTTTGAATTCGTGCTTCAGTTAAATCGATTAAAAAGTCTTCTGTAAAATACGCCAAAAGTTCAAAAACAGTGAATTTTTCAGCCTACAAAAACCAAAACGTATTTTATTTAGTCAAGTTTTAAGGTTATGTTAGTTTTATTCGAATGTCTAATTGAACTATAATTATTTGTGCCATCAGAAATCTGCCAAGTGTTCCAATTAGCGGCGATGTGCTTGCAACCTGTCATGTGGAAATGTAAATATTTAGACGTGTCCTGTCTACCCCCCCCCCCCCCCCCCCCTCCCTTACTTGGTACAACCAAAGATCTAACTCTAACTATCAAGGGTTTCAGTTTTAATTTTACGTAGACTATATTCTTAATAATTATTCATTTATTTCAGATTATAAAAATCCATACAATATTAATACTTATACCTCTACATAAACTTAACACTATACATTACAGGATAAAAATTTAATCATTAAATAAAATGTCACAGCAAAATTAAAATTGAATGAGATAAAATGTTATACAAAAGTTAATGTTACTAAATACACAAAAATTAAATAAAATGAATTAAAATTTAATCAGATGGAGCCCATCACTACTTGCATCCACCTGTTCTGAATGGGGCAGTCTGCCCGTGCTATAATCATCTTCAGGATGCCGTTGCCGCTGGCTCGCGTACGCTGGAGAAGGGAAGCGACTTTCTTGCAAATAATCGCGTGATAGCCGTCCGTGCGCGCCTCCGCAAACATCCCCGATGCGCTGCAAAAGCGAGGCAGCCGCATCAGCATCCTGAAGATATTGTTGTATTGGACTCGCAGAGAGCTGGCAGCCCGCCGGGTGTGGTTTAACCAGAGGCTGCTCGAGTAGAAGGACTGGCAGTAAGCCTTAAACAGAGTGATTTTCACTTCTCTCGAGCAGCGAGCGAACCTGCGTGCTAGCATGTTACCCCGGACTGCCAGCGCTCTGCGCTCCCTTTCAATATCCTCATCATCTTTTAAATCTTCAGTGACAATGTGCCCCAGATATTTAAAACTTCTAACCACTTGTAGAGCCGCACCATTGAGCATAATTGGCGGAACATGGATTGGTCGAACTCTCCCACTCTTAAACACGAGGACTTCACTTTTTTTAGAGTTATACCTCAATCCATGTTCAGCCGCATATGCCTCACAGGTCTTTACCAGCTGGCGTATAGAACCCACCGACGGTCCCAGCAGCACCATGTCATCCGCGTAACTCAGGTTGTTTACGGCGACTCCATCTACAAAACAACCTGTGTGGGTGCTGCTGAGCTCGCCGATGAGATCATTAACATAGAGGTTGAACAGCAGAGGAGATGTTATCCCGCCTTGCCGCACACCACACTCCATGCCGTAAGCGTCAGACAACGCACCCGCCCATCTCACCTGGTTTCGCTGGTAGTTATACCAGTTTTTCAGCATGGAGACGATATCAGCCGGCACACCCGTCGCTCCCAGCCTGCACCAAAGCTTATCATACAGAACTGTATCAAAAACCTTGGACAGGTCCAAGAAGCAAGCGTACACCGGCGTCTTCCTCTCCGTGTAGTACCTGACAGCCTGCTTAAGACATAAGATCGCACTCTCCGTCGAGAGCCCAGCCCTAAAACCGAATTGGGCATCGTGAAGGTGGACGTGTCGCAGCATTACGTCATTAAGCAGGCTGTCTAGGATCTTTGCCATTATGGTCGCTAGTGAGATGGGCCGATAGTTGTTTTTGTCCGACGCATCTCCCGTTTTGCATTTTACAATCGGAACCACTATAGTTTTAGTTAGCTCTTCAGGTAAGTACCCATGACACAAACACAGATTGTAAAACATGGCGAGCAAACGCAGCAGATGAACACCCGCATATCTCAGATGCTCAATGCTGAGACTGTCATGCCCCGGAGATTTGCCTCGTTGCATAGTTTGAATAATTTTTCTCACTTCTTTGGCTTTAAAACTTGTGGTTCTCTCGTGCATGACAGTCCCAACATCGATCATCCCAGAGGCGGTAGAGGCGGTAGGCGGCAGATTTACATTAAAGTGATCTTTAAAAAGATTAGCGATCATTTTATGGTCACTAACATCATTCACAGTCAGAGGGAGGCCAGACTTAGCATTCATTTTGTTAGTTTGTTTCCAAAAATGCTTGAAGTCTTTGGCCGTGTGATGAGAGGCAAGAATATCCATTTTGATCTGTTCTTGTCTGTCTTGACACCACTTTAGTTGTTTTTTAAAGGACTTTCTGCTCTCACACATATCGTCATAAACTCTACCGCTCATAGGCTTACCAGCTTCAATCCAGATCAAAAATTTCAGCCTGGCCTCTCCGTGAAAAGTTGCTACATGCTTGTTCCATCCAACAATATAACCACCTCTCCTCCGCGTTCTCCCTCGCTCATAAGAAGATGTTGCGGCTTGTGTTAGGATAGTAACTATCTTAAAATACATGTTATCCAATATAGTTCTATGTTCTAGGTCATTACAAAGTCCGTCACAACAATGTTATTAATCATTTGTTATTTTCGTTTCTTAACTCATTACTTCATCATCATTTACTTGCATAATTTGTTGTTTTTTATATATATTTTATTTAATTACAAAAGGTGAATACAGTCATAAGCGTGTTTGTTTTTTAATGTAAAGCAAAACAAGTCGCATGATTGCCAGCAATAAATAAACTTTGATAAACATGAAACGAACATGAAACTGTTTTTATCATTGCATGTTTTCGAGTTGCATTCTCTTTGTGAGGACCCCTTCAATGTTTGCTTTTCATTTAGTATTATAGCCGTGTTTATATTTTACAAGTGGGAGGGATCAAATTAAAGCGTCTGAAATTTGTAACAGCCTAGCAGGCTGTACCCCGATAGAAAACAGAGCTTAAGTCACCGATCGTAGGCAGGGTACCCAAAAGACGACATTACCACGTTGAATGGCAATGGAAATTATCTGACCGCGGTAAGCGCCAGCCTTTCATTGGTATCGTCCATCAGCTGTTACGAGATTTCCCTGAAACGGAGCCACGCATCAGCGCCGACGTATAAAGTTTCTACCGCAAAAGGCAGAGATATACACTTATATGTGGTATGCACATATAAGTGAGCATACGATATGGTACATGTTAGTTAATAAATGTACCTACCAACTATAGTTTTCAGCGTCAGTGACCCCAGATACTATGACACTGTGTTTTTGATAGTGTACAGAGCAGCAAACTATACGTTCCAGACCCGAACAATGCCAAAGTTCCCACCCGTAGCGACCCCGAGACAAAAAGCTCACCCGCTCGTATACGATGACATCGGCCGTCGCTTTTTTTCAGGCTCGATTATTGAATGAAGCATCGGCCTAGCTCTTGCCGCATTCGTGTCAAGCCTAGTCATCAATGGAAATACATTGATTCATACAACTACATGCACCATCTCCTAAAGTACCTACAATGAAAATAAAACCTCGATCTGCCGCCGTACCCTAATACAAAGTTCATTTGAGAGACTTAACTTTATTTACTGTAGATATTAATAACGAGTTTGTTTACGCAAAACCTCGGCCTGCCTACCTATCTGTTGCTATACCCTTAGACAGGTTCCATGTAACCTACCTATAAACACCATCTATGTACCAACCTACCATGTGAAAGCAATAAATGTATTGAGTATTGAGTATTGAGTACTATGTACAAATAGACTCATTGCAAATTATATATGACTATGACATCTGATCCAGATCACTACCAGATGGACACGTCCCCAAAAAGATGGCTGCATTGCCAAGTTGAATGGCAATGCTAATTCATTGATCCAGCCAGCCAGGTCATGCGTCGCTTAAAACAGTCGCCTTGAAAGATTGCTGAATACGCGAAGGGCCCCCCCCCCCCCCCCCGCTTCCCCACGGACCCAGAGTCTCAATCTTTTATATCTATGTAATTTATTTTTGTTATTTGTTCGGTTGAGCTGCCATTTTCATTACTTAATCAATAAAAATCCAATGATATGACCTTTTTTTTGAGGAAAAATAATACCACCAATTTAACAAAGTCATGTTTGATTCAAGAATGTTTGACGTCATTTATGAATATGGACTTGCTGTTTTTTTGTTTAATATGCTCATGCAAATTACAATTTGTATGAGTACAAACAAAATACATTATTGAAACTGCGAGAAAAAATCTCGCGAACAATTTCCAAGAAAATGGATAGATAAACGGCAATTTCTGCAGAAATCAAAAACCAAGATCAGTTAGTCGACAAGTTGAGAATCTCAAAGTGATTTTTCCAGCCAACTGTTAAGAACCATAACTGTGGAAATTCAAAGACTTTGTTAAAATCTTGGAAATCTTGAAATTGGAAATCAGATTAAGGCTATTTCCATTTCTGCGTCTAGCGGGGATGTCTGGTCTAGACAGGTTTTTCTTGCTCAGGACTAGTTCTGTAACTTTACCTTGCTTGCTCGTAGATAACGTTAGATTACCTACGCGTTATGTACATTGTGCTAAGTTGTGTCTTTTAGGTACTTTTCATATTAACTTTTACTACTTCTCATTATGTATTTACCTAGGTCTATCTATTCGTAATTATCGTAAAACAATTTTGTTTGGTTTTTCTCGGAGGAGCGCGCTAATATTCGAGACACAGTTTCTCAAACTTCTGCGGATATTACCGCTCTTTTAGTGGTTGGTTATTGACCTAAATTGACATATATTTTTCAACAAAATTGTTACTGGAAAAGTTGTAGGTACTGTCTGTAACACAGTTTTTAGGGTTCCGTGCTAATTGGACACTATTAAGTCAACGCCGTCTGTTCGTCTGTTTCTAACGGAACTATCAGGACTATGCATGTGGCGTTTTACTTGTTCAACTTCTGATTCTTTCTAATAATATATTTTCGTGTACTTGCAGGTTAATTTCGTTGCCGTACATGCAGAACCTGCTATGTATTTTTTATTAAGTTATTGATGCCCTGATGAAAATCCTTCATCGGTACGTGAAAAATTCAGTTTTACAATATGAATATTTTAATACTCTAGTATTTTACTAATATATTTTGACCCCAAAAAACACATATTATTTCTATAAGTCACTATTAACCATCTGTCTGTGTTTGTTTGGATCAAATAAAAAAAAATACTTTCTTTCTTTCTTAAACAAAAACAGTCGTCTATGGCCAATGAAAGATATGTAGTAATTTATAATTTTCAATAGACCCCAAAGTTCCCAGTGAAACAAACTATGGTCTTCCCTATAAAAAAATATAGCGACAATTCTCATAGCCATGTATTATTATATTTCTTTTAGCATCACCGCAAAGGATCACAAATACGTCTAGCTCTCTCCCTAAGCCTAATGTGAAACGTCTGCGCCCCGGAGTCATAATTGCCCCATCGCCCTAATCTACTAACCTCGTAAATTCCCCTAAATCCCTATTCGAAACACAATATCACCCTAAGGGCAGCTCGTGATGATATTTGAGCGAACCTTCGGACACACAGAGCCGATCTAATTGTTCTATCTAGGGTTCCGCGGACAGCACTTTACCAAAATAAAACTAAAACAGAAAAATAACTGCTATGTCATAAGAACTTAGGTTCATACTTTTTAGACTTTATTTAATTCTCTGACTAGTACTTTTTTCTATAAATGAGTTCACCTCGTTCGATTGGCACCACACTAAAGCTGAATGAAGAATCATCAAAAAAACAACCAAGCAGAGTTTGTTGCCTGATTCTTCTATGCTTGGTCGCGCGCGAGGAACCGGCGTAAATTCACTTTAACATTTTAAATTCACGTATAGTTTTTAAGTTGACGTTTCTATATGATCCTTGTGATTTCAATGAATAAAAACCTATTGACTTTGACTTTGACTTATGCTATGTGCGGTCTCATTTATAACTACTATATGCTATATGCGGTATTATTTATAATGCATTGCCTCGAAATGAAATGCCATTCACTGAATAAATTTATAAAAGAACTAAAACTCTGACTAATTATACATATTACGATTTGAAAGTATTTCTTGGCAAGTAATTATTGAACTTGACAATTTATTCATTTTGTATCTTTTATTTTGTATTTTTTTTTCTGCTTGACATTTGTATTGAAATGTATTGGTTAAAAATGTACCTAATTATTTTGAAACTGTGTGGACATCAAGTGTAGTTGTTTCAAAAAAATGTGGACATGTTTACTATAAAAAAAGATAAGTTATGTATATATTATTAGTAATATTTGCATTATCTGAGATATTGAGGAATGTGAACTCCATCAAATATAATAAATAATTTTGTACTATCTTATTCAGATAAATAAATCAATTATTATTATTTTATTTACTAATAATCTATCAATAAGGTGGTTAATAAATAGTCCACGAATTTATCTAATAGTAGGTATCTACCAAATTGACAAATTAAAAAAGTACACCCCAGACTACTTCACAATCATATAGAATTTTCTCTGCTCAAAGGTTGTCTGGACGAGATTGATTTTAAGCGATAAGACCGCCCATCGTACCGTTAATTTTACTCTAATATTGTTTATATCATAAGGTTTCGAATAAAGTATTTTCATTCATTCATTTACAAATAATACTGGGTGTCGTTTTAAAGACAAGATCACAGCTGAACCTGGCCTCGTTCGGTGTGGCTGGGCTTTTATTCAGCTAATTAGCAGCACCTTTATCTTTTTTTACCTTAGATTAAAAGGTTTTTCGATGCCTTTACTTCAAGATAGACAGATAAACGAATTATTTTATGCTAAAGACACGGGAGTTCATAAAGGTGACAGATGGGAATAATTCACATGCAAGGTACACTGAGCGATCTTATCGCTAAAAGCACTCCCAGGCAACCTTTGGGTGGATAGGATAAAATGGAATTAAAAGACGAGTAATACGGCGGTTATGCCGATGAAAGTTGAAGACATTACGGGTTCGATTCCCGCTACATTTGGGTGTTTAAATTTCTCCCTTTTTCAGATTAAAGTCTTTGATAACCTCCATGGTGGCATGACAGAAACAAACGAAAAATAAAGTGTCCAAGACGTGTCCAGACACGGTATGTTAGCGTCCCGGAGTTGCCTCATAACTCCTAAAATTATCATTGAAAGTCCTTTAAACTAATATTCGTAGGTAGTTCCTATCAAATTCTACTTACTAAATTGTTTCATAACTTCATCTACTCAATATCAAATAGTTTGAGGAAGGATTCACTCGGAATAAGCTACTTAGTTTCCGCCTATGGTTTTACAAGGCGAAGCTGTACCTTTGCTTATAATAATAATCTTTATTTAATTCATATAGATGTTCGGTACATAATTTGGTACTTAAGAAAATTAACTTAACTAAGATTAATAAGTATCTGACGGAGCTCTGTCCCCCACACTAGGTCTCTGTCGAGCCTGTACTATAGGGCCACCGTGATTCGCTTCGGACTCTCATCCTCATCATAATTTAATACACAAAAAAAAAAAAAAACGCCACGACCTTCAGTGGCGCAGTGGGTGAAGGCCCGTCTGAGACGCAGAACGTTGCGGGTTCGATTCCTGTCACTGGACAAATGTTTGTAAGATCTGCAAATATTTGTATCGGGTCTGGGTGTTTTTCTATGTATGATATGTATTTACAAAAAAGTATATAAGTAGTATATCAGTCATGTTCCCATAATACAAGCTCTGCTTAGTTTGGGGCTAGATAACGCTGTGTGAAAAATGTCCAGCAATATTTTTATTTAAATATATGTCTTTGCCTTCCATTTTTAGTAAATTAAATTGCACTGATTGTGCTTTCAGTTTTGGTGTGTAGTTTTATAACTCCGTAAGCCTCAGTCAACCTGAACCTAGCTGAAGGACAGTGTATAAGGTCGCCGTATCGGTCGTCGACCTCCCTAAAAGCCTCCATAAAGGCGTTAATGGCCCGCATCCGCCGGTGTCTCTGTTGGCATTTCTAATTTTCAGCGGAAACCGCGTGTTTTTGTGTCTCGTACGCTTTCCTTCACGTGGCTATTTCACGCACTCACTATATCGAACACGATCTATACCTTCCTACTTGTATACTTTTAACTAGCTTCTACGTACGGCTTCGCCCGCGTTGTAGGTTCTCGAATAAAAGTAGCCTATGTGTTATACCAGCGGACGATTTTTCTCGCGAGGTAAAAAGTGAACAGTGGATGCAGTTTCTTAAGATCGAAGGAAATGAGGCGTGCGGGAGGAGTTGCGGGTAGATTCAATTACCAGATTCAGTCAGTTGTTTTTATCAGTTTGATTCTTCTCTTTTAAATGTATGAACGCTACTCGCAACACAAATACAATCATTCGTAGCTAGGTACATTTGCAACTCGTCCTGCTTGCTCTCAACAGGTTTTTGGTTGAAAATCAGTGTTTTTGCTTTTAAGCAAAAAATTTAACTGAGCCATGGCCTTTTTGTTGTGCTGCAACACACACAAACACAAACTTACTGACAATAAAATGTATATTGGTGTGTGTCTGTAGCAACGAATAAATGTTTTATCTATCTATCAATTAATCCCCTCGATAGCTGATTAAATGGCGGTTTGCAAATACCATGCGATGCTTCCGTTGAAGCTAGACGGGGATATACACTGGCCTTTTCACACGCAGCGGGTTTTTAGAACGTCGCTATACGGGGAGATAGTAGTCTTTTTCTATTAAGATAGATAGATAAATCATTTATTTGCAACTACTTATTAATTAAGTGGGGGGGGGGGGGGAATCATCCTCCTATCGTTTTACAGTTTTATCGATGGAAGGATGATTTACCCAAGGGATGGCAAAGAATAAGTTTAGACCGAGTGGAATGGCATAAAATGGAGGAGGCCTATGTCAAAGGACAACCTGATTGCGAGAATACTGGTGTCTCAATATCATAATATAAAACATATAATATTAATATCATTAGTATGTAAGCATTTACAAATAATTTTATGTAAGTAACAGTCAGCGAATATAGGCTATATTTTATTATTAATTAAGTATATAACTAAGATGATTGGACTGCTGATGAGAGAAGTAGCCACAAATTGTGATGGGACTCAACATAAAGCGCCGCAGACCTGGTGAAGGTAAGTAGCGCGCTGAAAAATAGTGTTGTAGCTTGTATTGTTAATTTGACAGATTTGTTTTCAGACTATGTAGAAATGGTTTTTGAAACAACAGACAGTTAAAAAAAAGTGAAAAGTGACTTTCTCCTACACTACTCTTCTTTGACTTATACTCAGGCTACTTTTGATACAGGTACCACGCGGGCAAAGCCAAGAGCAGAGCAGAGGCTGTCCCCTGGATATTACGAAAAGGATAACCTTTGATAAAAACATGTTTTTACGCAATTTCTCATGAAAACAGATTAATTCATCATCTAACAATGAATTAACTCATTTAGAAAATTTATAATTTATGAACAGTTCTTGTAACTTATTATAAGCATCTTTTTTGAAATGCCTGTCCAATTTGAGTTTTATATGCTTTGTGTCTTGGAGGCTCTCAAAGCTATGCGTAATGCTATGAAAGGAAAAAAGAAATCAAAACAAACACGCTCACAGCTGTGTGCTCTATGATGAACATCCTCAGATACATACTCAGTGCGTAGATCTTTGAGGATACCAAGTAGGAGTAGTCAGAGGCAGGTCAGAGTCCAAACATTGCACGTTATATTTGGCACATGCCCGCGTTTTACATTGACGACCTCTATGGCGCAGTGGGTGAAGCCCAGCCTGAGATGCAGAAGGTTGCTGGTACGATTCCCGCCGCGGGACAAATGTTTTTATGATCTACAAATATTTGTCTTAGCTCTGGCAGTTTTCTATGTATAAAATGTATGTAATTACAAAAATATATATAAGTAGTATATAAGTTATGTAGCTCCCATAAAACAAGCTTTGCTTACTTTGGGCACAGCTTTGGGCTAGATGATGCTGTGTGGAAAATGTCCAGCATTATTATTATTATAAAAATGAAGTTAAAATGGAAGGTTGCTTTATCTGAATATACCTGAAAACATAGAGGCAGTCGATTTTGCTATATAATAATCTTCAAAAATCTCTTTGATGAAAAATCTCGGTCAGAATTTCAAAAACTCATATTTTCGCGTAATTAATTAATTTCCCAACAGACTTGTCCGATTCCCGAGATTCGTCCTTTGCCTCATTAATAATTCATTATTTTAAATTAAAGCGTGTTTATTCGTAAAATATGAATACAGGTCCCGTTTTCTTATTCGAGAAGTCGAATCTGGATTATGAGATAAGGTCAGCAGGACTGAGCTACTGACGGTCAATATTTTTTAAAGTTATTTTTTTATTGAATATTCAGTGTTATTGCTTATTAAATAGAACTATGTGCAAGTAGGTACTTAGATACAAATAATTATAAGACATTAAATGTCACAAAACCGACTTTAAATAACGGGAAATTGATAAAAAGTCATTAAGAAATTTTGTCACCCAAATTTGAGGAGTTCCCTAATGTCAGAACTGGATTTTAATAAAAATAGGCCCAATCTGGAAGTATATCCTTTCAAATAAAAAAATATTTTTCCAAATCGGTTTATAAATAACGGAGTTCTGAGGTATCCAACATAAAAAAAAACTAATTGATAAACTCCTCATTTTTTGAATTTGGTTAAAAGTATTAAAAAACCATTGCAAAGGATCTATAGTTAACTCAACTGATCCAGATGACTTCCAGACGGAAGCATTCCCAAAATGCTAGCTGCATTGCCACGCTGAATAGCAACGCTATTGCATTGACCCACATAAGAGCCAGCTCTTTGGTCACGCGTCTTTTCTACAAGTCGCTCTGAAATAATTTCAAAAACGCAAAGGCCCCCATTCCCCACGTACCTTATACTCCTTGTATCCTATTATATGTATTATCTAAAAGGTCTGAAATTCGCGAATAACTAATAAATAATAATGCATTAGCATTGCCATTTAGCGTGGCAATGCAACCAGCATTTAGGGAATGCTTCCGTCTAGTAGTGATCAGTTGACCTGCCCGTATATCGTTTGCAACGGTCTTAAGATAGCCAGCTGTTTCATCTGTATTTTTTGTGTATACCTAAAATTGAGGCTATTTTTTATTGGAGCTATAACTTTCTACTCAGCTGTACACGTGCCCCGGCGTAAACCATTAATTGAACAGTGTACCTACGAGTACAGTGTACATTGTACATTGTAAGTACAGTCGTAAACAGAGCTCATGCCGGCGCAACCTGTTGGAAAGTGGCGTGCTTTCGCCGCTACATTATATTATGTGGGCTTATGATGTTAGTTTATGAAGAGATCGTAGATGTAGTGAAGAGATCACTCTTCACTACATAAATCTTAATACCCGCAACGACCCGTGAGCCCGTATAAGCCATAGCCAACCAAGAATTAGCAGAGGCAGTTTTGAAAACCATAGATTAGTATACCTATCTTATATTATATGTACCTACATATATCATCGATTTAGGGTTCAAAAAAAACCTGTATAGATGTTTTAATATATTCTGAATAAATAAATAAGATTTTTTGTGTTAATATTTGTTTGATTGTCTTTAAAATTCATCATTGAAACCGCTTATCGGGTTGTAGTTCTTTCAGTTTTGCAATCGATTTGTATGACTTCAAGGATGGTTCTTATATAGGTTTTATTCTGACAAATTTTTAGGGGCGGTGAAATCTACGATGGAAATAAACGGTAGGGAACTTTAATATAAAAAAAAGTTTATTTATACGACCTCTGTGTCGCGGAGGGGCACAGGTGTTTTAGGTTGAGAGGCAAGAGGGTGTGGTTTCGAAATCGTTGAAATAAAAGCCTGGATATAAACCTTTTAACTGTATTTTATTTATATTGTAAAAAACGGGAATTTTCACGTACCGTACTATCAGTGAAGGCACCGACTAAGTTTCGACTCATTGCGAGAGTATTTATCAGGGTGAGTGATCGCGACTTTCTATTTTATTTGATGATTATCTTCTGCCCACGGCTTCGCCCACGTGGTACCCGGATAAAAAGTAGCTTATGTGTTATTCTGATGTATAAGCTATATTACTGTAGATTTTCATCAAAATCCACTCAGTAGTTTTTGTGTGAAAAGGTAACAAACATCCATCCTCTCAAACTTTCGCCTTTATAATATTAGTAGGATAGAATTTGAGATTCGCAAAAAGCACAAACGTTCGGTTGATACAGATACGGGATAAAAGTGTAGGACACATAAATATAAACTCAGATATGACAGAATTAGAATTAAAATTATTAATTTCAGAAAAATAGTAAGCTTACAGTTTTCATTAAAATGCTAAATATCATAAATTAAAACGCAAATATAATCTTATTGAATGCAAATAGTAAAGTAATCATCCTCAATGTTGGCGCACTGTTTGTGTAGAGTTTGACATTGACATCCTATGACAGATGACGTAAATGGTGTTGTTTACTTTTCATCCACAGAAATCATAGTCCTGTGACACTGTGACACAGATTAAAAAAAAATTGATCCTACAGATTTGTGACACAAAGTCGTGTGACAGTTGGGTGTGTGTTTAATCAAATAATTTATTTTACTATATTTTTTTTGTATCTACCTTTTGTCCATGTTTCAAACGTTGTACCAACTCGTATGTGTTAGATTGTATATCGTTGCTGTGACTTAAGTTTAATACCAACAAGCTTTTGCCACATCTTATTCACAGCACCGCAGTTCTCCAAATCCCGGATTTTCTGCATTTATCTCACAAACCTCATATAATACTTGCAACACCACTTCTCACGTGATGCAGCGGTCACCACCGCTCTACGGGCACTAGTAACCGTGATTACAGACAATCTGATTACTAACCATAAAACAGAAGGTAATTTTTACTTTAAAAAAAATAAAGGAATATCTACTATGATTTGTGAGTTTAAATGTTTCTTTTTAACTAAGCGTGTTGCCTTCATCATCAGCCTATATTAGTCCACTGCTGGACATAGGTCTCCCCTAATGAGCGCCATAGCGCCCTGTTTTCAGCTTGCCGCATCCAGCATCTGCAGTGTTTCGCAGATCGTCATCCCACCTGGCAGGAGGGCGTCCTACACTACGTTTCCCGAGTCGTTTTACCTTCACTTGTACCTAACTAAATAAAAAACAATGTATTAAAATCTTGGAAGTCAATTTTAATCTACTTCTAACTGTATGTCGTATCGAAATGATACTTTATATGTAACTTGCTGCGCCCCGCGGTTTCACCCGCGTAGGTTTCGATTTTATACTCGTGATAACTTCGAAATTAAATGTCTGATTCGAATGAATTAAAAAGTATTTTACTGCTACATAAATACCCTTGATTAAAGTATTTATTTGAATAACAATACTACGATACGAATGAAACCAACGTTTTTTTTCTACCGGCGGCGATTTAATTACATTTTAAAACACAAAAGTTACTAATGTGCCTTAACTAAGAGTATATATCTAACTATGATAGTTAGATATATACCCTCGAGGACTTTTTTGTAGGGAATAATGAGTACTTTAATCATGTAGTACATCATTTTTATGTATCATCAATAGTTTTCTCAGCGCACGCCAAATAATGAATTTTATAGACAAAATTTTGCCAGTTTGGGTTACATAACTGTAATTTTTTAAAGATCTTTATTTTTTAAAATAAATTATAGCCTATGTTACTTTGTGATAATTTAGCTTTCTATTAGTAAAAAAATGGTTAAAATCGGTCCAGTAGTTTCGGAGCTTATTCGATACAAACAAACAAAAAATATTTCCTCTTTATAATATTAGTATAGATATGTAGTTCGGATGACAATACTATAATTTGGTATCTTGGAGCGAGTTTGTTGATGGAGCCAGGAGGTGGATAGTGCAACCCCTCGAGTCGGGGCTCATATGATTCGTTTTGACGAGTCCAATAGATTCGGCATCTACCGAGATCACGGGCGGAACTGAAGTCTATGCGGGTGGGTGTTAGTGGTTGGTATATAAATGCATCACGTGACCCGGAGTTCAGTTCAAGCTTTGGATGCGAATTAATTGAAGGGTTCGCAAGCGATACCCAGTGATTAGTGATGTGTATATTATAACACCAGTATAGTATTATAATATATGTGGTTATACAGTGTTTCAGTGTTTTGTTTTATAGTGTAAATTTGTTGTATTGTTTATTTTGGTTTATATTTTATAGCTTTATATTGGTAATAAATTGTTTATTGGGCTTGATTATTTTATACCGTACCCAATCTCATAACAGTACTTATCTACTTGTACAGTACTTATTACTAATTCATTTGAGTTAACCATTAAACCTCTGGTATAGAAGAGAATAGAATCGCTCTTAAAGAATCAACTGGATTTGTTTGAAACAGCAATCTTACAGAGTTTCGATCTTAGTGACGTATACAGAATCACTTCGAGAAATCACCTTCTGGACTATTTAATTGTTTTTCCGCAAATTATGAGGGTAATCTGGGGAGGGTAATGAGTGGTTGTGACGTCACAGCTAATAAACAGATTTGGCTGTTATTGGTAAGCTTTGCGTGATGGTAATTTTAATCAGACTGAGATTGGCGGACTGGCTGAGATGGCTGACTTGGCTGGGTGATTTGGCTGGCACGTTTACCTGGCATATACTCGTAGCTAGTAGTGTAAAAATTCTAAAATTACTCTTTTCATTTCACCCGTAGATTTCATATTGTTCAATTTGTGTGCGATTGCTTTTCAGTTCAGTTTCGAAGTTTCATTATTATTTAATTATTTTAGGTAATTAAAATTTAAATCGAAAGTGGTTGTAAACTAGAAAATGATGAAGTAATTATTTGAAATTCTGGTTAAAACGTGCAGAATTACAAGCTGTGGTAAATTTGAATATTAATTATAATTAAGATTGGGTATGTAGGTGTTTAATTTGAAAATTATTTAGCTAGAATTGATTAGCAATAATAATAAAATTATGAATAGTACTAGGAGGCATACTCCTCCTTGGTCCAGACCTTTTTGAACCGAATAATAATATTGTGTCGATAATTCCGATCCGGAGGTTGTGGAAGAAGATAGATGTTATATTTATTTTTGTTTAACTTAAACATAATTGGCGCAAAATACCACTCGACGATACCATCCTGCGAAAGTTTGTCTGAAATTAATCAATGGCGACAAGAATGCTCATTGTCCTTTAAGTTTTATTAAGAAAGTGGTTTCATCTTATGATGTATGATTAAGTACTTAATTAAATAATTCAAAAATGAAATAGGCAAATGGTATCATAATGGGCTGCAACTGTTTCCACTGACTTTATAATTGTAATTTAGTAACTGTATTAGAAATGATGGCGACTCGGTGCCGGCGATGGCTCACCCTGATGAGGGGAACGAGGACAAACAGCCGCCCAAGCCAGCGACGCTTTAACACCACTGCACTAAGTAATTACTAAAGAGGACTTATTTACTAAACAAAATAATATATATCTTACTTCTATTATAAACGCGAAAGTTTGTGAGGATGGATGTTTGTTAGATAGATAGATAGATTAAATACTTTATTTGCACTTTCACACACACATATACAAATTATAATAAAGTACAGTAATAAATAAAGTACAGTTAACTTTTATCAATAATATAATTAAAATCTAGGTAAAATGTCTACGACAAAAAGGCCTTGGCTCAGCGTGATATTTTGCTTAAAAAGAAAAACAATGATTTGTCTGATTGTTACTCTTTCACGCAAAAACTACTAAGCGGATTTTGATGAAACTTTACAGTAATATAGCTTATACATCAGAATAACACATAGGCTACTTTTTATCCGGGTACCACGCGGGCGAAGCCGTGGGCAGAGGCTAGTAAAGGTATAAAGGCGATGATCTTCATCTTGTGAATCTGACACGAAACGTAGGCGTGTGCCTTATTTGGACATTAAATTTTGACCTAATATAAATAAATGACAAATGTTTGTATGATCTGCAAATATTTAATATTTACATAAAAAAGTATTATAAGTAGTATATCAGTCATTTAGTTCCCATAATACAAGCTATGCTTAGTGTGGGGGCTAGATGATGCTGTGTGAAAAAATCCAGCATTTGTTTTAATTTTTTACGTATTGTTTCTAATTTTCTAGTGCTAAATAATGTCTGACCATATCTTATCTTTTATCATCTAAGTAGTGAGCGTGTTTGTTTTTTGGTTCAATTGCATCAAAAGTATGTGCTATAAATCCGATACCGTTTATTGGGAGTCTGGAATAGTCTGCTACACAGAACTTCGATGATGGAAATATCGATGAACGGTATCTAGAGAGAACATTATTCGATTTAAAAAGTTTATTAAGAGCGGTATACTTGAGGAGGAGCAATAAATAAATAAAAAACTTATGATTTTTCGATAAAACTCCTATTTATTTTATGAGCAATCAATTAAAACTTTCCACGTCTAACATAAAACAGATAACTAGTGATTTTTTATTCACGACAGTGTATTTAAATCTTATAGATTCAGCATTAGTGTTTTTATAATAATAATAATAATAATAAATTCTTTATTTTTAGATACGAGATCCACGGTACAATACAAATTCTACTAATTTACTTAAATAAATGCACACAAAAAGAACTAAAAATACCTAAAAAAAATGAAAAAATCCTCTTTATGATATAAGTATAGATAGAGGGTTTGTTCACAGTTTGAACGTGCCACCCACGGGAAGGCTACAGAACTTAATCTCTACGCTTAATACGTAATTTAAAAATGTTAAGTAGATAATAAATTACAATAAATAACATTTAAGTCAAAGTCAAAGTCAATAGGTTTTTATTCATTGAAATCACAAGGATCATATTTCTATATTATTATATTTCTATATTATATTACGTATAGTTTTTAAGTTGACGTTTCTACGTCAACTTAAAAACTATACGTGAATCTAAAATGTTAAAGTAAATTTACGCCGGTTCCTCGCGCGCGACCAAGCATAGAAGAATCAGGCAACAAACTCTGCTTGGTTATTTTTTTGATGATCCTTCATTCAGCTTTAGTGTGGTGCCAATCGAACGTAAATGAACGAGACTCATTTATAGAAAAAAGTACTAGTCAGAGACTTAAATAAAGTCTAAAAAGTATCAACCTAAGTTCTTATGACAACACACTATACGCTTTATAATAGTAATACTTAACCTATTCTTAAAAGATACCACAGATATACAATTCCACAATTAAGCTAACGAAGGAGCGGAGCGACGACATCGGGCCATGCAGTTTTATCGTCAATATAGGCATTTAAGGTGTAATACGCCTTCTTTATTAGATTGTTCTTTATATAAGATTTAAATCTTCGAATAGGCAGCTCGGTTACATTTTCCGGAAGCTTATTATAGAAGCGTACAGAGTTTCCCATAAAAGACCTATTGGACTTTTCTAATCTAAATTTCGGGATGAGTAATTTATTTTTGTTTCTAGTATTAATGTTATGGACATCACCTTTTCTTATAAAACAAGCGTTATTTTTATGCGTGTACATTAAGTTTTCATAAATATACTGTGAAGTTACTGTCATAATGTTTATTTCTCTGAATCGTTCTCTCAGAGAATCACGAGGCTTCATATTATAAATGGCACGTATTGCTCTTTTTTCTAAAACAAAAATTGTTTGAATATCTGCTGCCTTCCCCCACAGTAAGATACCATATGACATGACACTATGAAAGTAGCTGAAATATACTAACCTAGCTGTGGCTTCATCAGTAAGGTGTCTAATTGTTCTAACTGCATATACAGCAGAACTAAGTCTACCTGCAAGTGCTTCTATTTGCGGACTCCATTGCAATTTTGAATCAATATGGAGTCCTAAAAATATAGTAGAATCTACTAGATCTAATGTTTCTCCATTTAATTTAATGTCGGTGTCATACTGAATTACATTAGGCAAAGTGAATTTCATACACTTAGTTTTTTTAGCATTCAGTAGAAGATTATTGACGGTAAACCAATCAAGTACTCTCGATAGAGATAAGTTTACATCGTCGTAATTAGCTTTAGATCTATCAACTTTGAATATTATAGAAGTATCATCCGCAAATAGAACTAAATTACATAAGTTTTCCACGAAAAAGGGAAGATCATTAACGTATACCAGAAACAAAAAAGGGCCAAGTATCGAACCCTGCGGCACCCCCATGTCAATAGTAGATCCCAAAGACCTCTCACCACCGACCTCAACCCTTTGAACTCTATTGGATAAGTAAGACTGAATAAGCAACTAGTAAGCAACTTTTAAATCGAAATATATATTATGTAATATAAATATATGTATTAAGTAGTCATAATTCGGCCTTATAAGCATGCCTGTATAAACTAAAACGTAATTTCGTCCGTTGGTTTAATTAAAAGAGAAGCGAGTATAGTGAAACGTTTTAGTACGCCCCGCTATAAAAACTACTTTAATATATAATGTTTAATGATTTATCAAACCAAACTCGGAAGAATAGTTTTAATTAAGGCACATACTTAGCGCGTGTGTTCTGTGTACACTACACTTAACTGCTAAACTTCCTTCACCAAGTGCTACGTGTTTTGTTTAGTTATAGGGCTGTCACGTTTCCTACTTCTCAAAGTCAAAGTCAAAATTCATTTATTCATTAAAATTACATTTTGAAACGTGTATAATTCTTCTTCTTCGCAGTACTCTATGAGCCGTCAATTTAGTTTTCCTATTTAATTTTCTTATACACATGAGTTCCCTTGCCCCTACCAGAATCTAAGTATTAATAAAATTTTGTTTTCACAGACTTCAGGTTTTATTTAATAAAACTCACCACGAAATGAGAAACGACTTCGAGAGAGTTTGTGAAAAACAAGGCGTTTTTAGTTTTTTTTTCTGCTACGTAAAAAAACATTTACAGAGGTAGTTTTTTTTGGTCGTTTCTATGTTTCTATGTTTGAACGTTTATTCGTTAACAGAAAAATTATCCCCGAAACTTCCAATCGGATAATAATGCAGTTTTTTGCAAAATCTTCTGTCAGTTTCATGTGTCGAAATATCGATCTCTCAGCTCACATCAAAAAAGTTTGCGATCAGTTTGAAAACATTTAGAATAATAACAAATCATTCTATGATAATTTAAATAATTAATAATAATAATGCTAAAAATTTTGTAAGCAAAGCTTGTGTTATGGAAACTACATGACTGATATACTACTTATATTTTTTTTGTAATTATATACATATTATACATAGAAAACATCCAGAACCAAAACAAATATTTGTAGATCATACAAACATCTGTCCCGCGGCGGAAATCGAACCCGGAACCTTCTGCATCTCAAGCGGGCCTTCGCCCACTGCGCTAACGAGGTTGTCTGATTCCTATAAAACAGCGATCAAAAGGAATAGGATAACTATTTCAAATTTCCAAAATGATCGCAAACTTTCTGATGGCGTGTTCTTTCGTCAGTGGCAGCCCTGCTGTTCATAAACTGAAGTCGTCCAGTCGACTTGGCAAACAGCTCATTTTAATGCTCCACCTAGCCTCTGCGCTCCTGGTACCACGCTCATGCAAACTGGGCTCTGTTTGTGCTAACTCGACGATATTAGAAACACACCCGACCGGCTAAATGAGTGGGACGAGTGCTTTGTATACTCCGGTACAAAAGCGTTAGAGCGAGATTTATAAAGAAAATTCGTTCAACAATAATAGCGCCGTGTTGGTCTAGTGAGCGGTACCCCGACTTCCAATCCGGAGGTCGTGAGTTCGAACACGGTTGTACACCAATGGATTTTCCACTTGATAGATCAACGTGCGTATTAACACGTGCTCAAAACCGTGAATGAAAACATCGAGAGAAACCGGAAATTCGAAGGCCATCGGATTAGTCTTGTGTTCATAAGCGGCGATTGGATTGCAACATTTCACGTGGAATATTTACTACTGATGCAAAACGCGGGGGTACACCAAACGTAATGTTTGAACAAATCTCTAAGTACCTCTTACATTAAAACTTTCAAAGTTAACCTCTTTATAATATTCAAAATGATAATAGTATAGATGGGTACCTACAGGTGAAATTACATGCATATGAGACCAGTATCTATTTCTATTACTTAAGTCTCCTAGACTACTGTTTTACCCGTCTGCCCAAAAGGAGGTTATACTTTTCGGTTGTATGTATGTATGTCTGTTACTTTAGCTGTTTAGGCTCACCTGTAGTCTGAACGGCTACAGGCGTTTAGGCTACAGTTGAGCCTAAATGGCTACAGTATTTGATAAACGAGATTCAATGGATACGTCTTGATCACGCGAGTGAAATACTCAATATTCAATACATGTATTGCTTTCACATAGTATAGTGGTGGTGAATTTTTGTGAAATTGATTTCTAGAAGGACACAGCTGAGTTTCTGTTGGAGACATAGCTGAGTTCCTTTTTTTGAAGTTGATTTCTAGAAGGACACAGCTGAGTTCCTGTTGGAGACACAGCTGAGTTTCTTTTTGTGAAGTTGATTTCTAGAAGGACACAGCTGAGTTTCTGTTGGAGACACAGCTGAGTTCCTTTTTGTGAAGTTGATTTCTAGAAGGACACAGCTGAGTTTCTGTTGGAGACACAGCTGAGTTCCTTTTTGTGAAGTTGATTTCTAGAAGGACACAGCTGAGTTTCTGTTGGAGACACAGCTGAGTTCCTTTTTGTGAAGTTGATTTCTAGAAGGACACATCTGTATTTCTGTTGGAGACACAGTTGAGTGCCTTTTTGTGAAGTTGATTTCTAGAAGGACACAGCTGAGTTCCTGTTGGAGACACAGCTGAGTTCCTTTTTGTGAAGTTGATTTCTAGAAGGACACAGCTGAGTTCCTGTTGGAGACACAGCTGAGTTCCTTTTTGTATTGAGCCGGCTACGTTATCAATGCTGCTACATGACATCAGTAAGAATATATTTTACATAAAATATATTATTTAAAAAAAAACTATGAAATATATTTTGGTGTGCAATAAAATGTTATTTTAATATTCCATGTTTTATTGATATGTTTGTGTCGAATAAATAATTAATCTATATTTATCTTTCTTAATCTTGTTTTGATTTACGTAATACAACGTGATAGGAGATACCTAACTTGATCTCCCGTTGATTTCCCCGAAGATCTCCGCTCGACTCGGTATTAATGCGTGAATATTTGAAATATCGATGATATCCCTCATATTTTAGAAGCAGTTACACGTACCTTCTTGATAATTCCGTTGCCAACGGTTGGTTTCTCTTGGGCCTTGAAATAACATAGTTGAGGCAAGTAATCTTGCGGAATTAAAACATAAATATGTTTTATTACTACATGAACAACGTATTCCTTAAAATATGTGTTCAGAAGAATATATACGAATAAACCATGAGTATGTTTGCGCTAAATAGGACACTCCACGTACCTTTAAATTGCTGGATACGCCGCCTGATTCCAAATACACAGAAATGTCGTGTTGATCTGGCGAACTTACAGAATTGCTGTATCAGAAGTGGGATAAACTTTAAAATATATTGTCAAGATCATTATTATTAAGATGACACTATAATTGAATAATTAAAAAATGTAATAATCCTAATTATTATTATTAATCATTAACCATGTTTAGCTTTAAAGAGAGCTTTAGTTTAGAGTAGAGTTATATTCAACGATACCCCAGGCACAAAAAAAGTTCTGGAGTTACATATTCTATGTCTCCTGATGTTATTGTAAGCCTTTTCCCCTTATCTAAAAATAATATCTTCCTGTCGGCATTCGCCACAGCCAACAGGTTATCGCAACATAACACCTGCTATCCAGCAGTCAATCTTTATACCTTGTTCCTGATAAAAACAACCTCCTTCACGTGCACCTGATAAATACAACGTCTTTTATACGTGAAGAGTTTACGAGTCTTCATAAAAAGGTTTCATATTTAATGTACCTACCTCGAATGTTCATCATTTCACTGCTTTCCTCTTTTATTTTAAACTTATATTCTCGGAGTTTATTGTTTTTTTTATTATAATTGGCCAGCTGCCCTACTTGCGTTTTATACTTTGCATAAACTTTGGGTAGTAAATACTAAATTACTTGAAGGTGATTTACTAAAATAGAAAAGGAGGAGTAATTTAGTGTTTGTAAGTAGAAAACTACACATTTTTACTTTTAGTTGTAGGTTTATTTTAAGACCTTCATTTGACAATTATTTTACTTGATGATAAGTGATTATATAGCCAAGGATGAAGC
This sequence comes from Perizoma flavofasciatum, assembly GCA_958496245.1. NCBI lineage: Eukaryota > Metazoa > Arthropoda > Insecta > Lepidoptera > Geometridae > Perizoma > Perizoma flavofasciatum. Next base: position 14,601,081 of record OY292425.1, on the reverse strand, counting down.
ATGAAGGTCTAGAAAATATATTTTCACTCTTACCTTGAAGAGACCTTCAGGAAAGTCAAATATTGATAGTATTTTCCATTCCTTCACCGTTCTCATCATAAAGGTGGAATCAAAACGTTTGGTGCGAATGTATAGTATACTGACAAGATACGAATGGTAATGAGCTGTGTGTCTGTTTGTCTGTAGTGAACATAAATTGATGGAATGTTACTCTATTTAAATTAGTAAATGATTTATATTATTACTCTGTTTTACAGTTCGCAGTTCTCATTTTTATTCAAAGTTGTACGTTTTTTACGAAGGTGAACTCACACTAGAAAATGCGGTAGCTTCTCTAGATACTTCAGTTAACTTTCATTTTATTTTCAAGTCTTGTCATCCCCGTTATAGATACCAGGACTCTCTGTCAACCCAGAGTCAGCATTTTGAAATGTTCTGCAAATGCCAATAGGCATTCTCTTTTGACCATAAACCACGCGTGTCGAAAGAAGGAGGTATAATACGACTTCAATTGATAGCAGGCATCGTGGACGCGATCCCTCGGAATTCAGAGAAAATTTATGTCGTCGGACCGAAAATCTATGAGCATTTTATGGTTCGTTCGAAACTGATGGATGAGAGGTTTTCTGCTCAACCAGAAATAAAATTGTTTTAGCAGCAAATAATATAATTTAGGAATGTAGAGAGATAGAGAGATAATTTATGATTGTACTAGATTCTGGCCATGGCTTCGCTCGCGTGTTACTCTGATAAAAAGTAGCTTATATGTTATTCTGGGTTCACGAACTATAACTGTTCCAAATTCATTAAAATCTATTACGGATTTTATAAGCAATAAACATCCAAATATCAAACATTCAAACGTTGAGATTTTTGGTAGTAGAAAGTTGGATTGGGGGACCTATCACTTAACCGGTCATTAAAAAGAAAGTCATATAACAAGTCTAAGTGACCAAAACAGTACCAGTGTGTAGGAGTGGAAAGTGAATCAGTTGGATTGAGGAACCTATCACTTATCTGGTCAATAAAAATAAAGTCATATAACAAGTCCTAAAAACGTAAAGTTAAAGTAAAGTAGAATAACCTACTTTCTATGTACCTTCTGCCTGTATCCTTCCTGTATTGTGTGTGTGTGAAATAAATGTATTTTCTTTCCTTTCTTCTTTCTTTCAAGTCTGATTGACCAAAAGAGTACCAGTGTGTAGGAGTGGAAAGTGAATCAGCACCGCATGCAATCTGCCCGCACTGATTGGGTTTGCATTGATGATGAGCTTGATGATTAGTTTCAACGAAACATCATTATTGTAACGTCATATCCGGCAAGACAATATCATTTGTTGGTAGCTTTGATTTGACTTGCGGATAGCGCAGCGTATAGTCTATTCCGAATGCAGAGTGACGGTCATTGACCCATTGAGTTAACCAAGCTAAGGAAGCTGCTAAGAACCATCATGTAAACACCAAATTCATACAAAAAAATCTCTTTTAACTCCACTTAAACGGGGTTAATAATAAATAGGTATTCAATAACGTTATGTACACGCAAAAAAATGTTTTCATCCCTATGGTACGCTCAAATGTCAATGACCGTATTTTGCTCTGCATTTGGAACAGACTATAGCGACGCGCTCGCAACGATTCCACATTACCCGGTACATTTGTACCGCAGCGTACCGTTGTTCAGTACCCGGAACAAATGTCTGCAGGTTCTGCATGTTCTGCAGAACCTGCAGACATTTGTTCCGGGTACTGAAGGTCCTAATATAGGTCTGGATGTTGTGGTACCACGGTACTCGTGGCTCCTGATACCCACCTCCAGGGATAGTGTAGGGTCAGGACTATGAATGTGTCTGTTGGTTTGTATTTCTTTATTATTCACTAGTTACTAGTCATCTATGTATAATATGTATGTATTTACAAAAAAAAATTATATAATTAGTATATCAGTCATGTAGTTCCCATAACACAAGCTCTGCTTACTTTGGGGCTAGATAATGCTGTGTGAAAATGTCCAGCATTATTTATTTATTTATTTATTAGTTGTTGCCCGCGGCTTCGCCCGCGTGGTATATTAATAAAAGTAGCATATGACCGTCTCCAGGCTTCAAACTATGTCCACCAACTTTTGAATGAATCGAACCAAGGATTACAATTTATACAAAATATAGGACTCAATTGTACACCCCCAAAGGGTAGTTTTGAAAAAATAAAATATACGTGTTTCAATATTTATTTTAAAGTTTATGTGTACCGAGTTTTGAGTGAATAAAACCAAGGAATATTTTTTTCCATTAAAAATTTACCACACTGTTTAAGGTTTATTTTCGAAAATAATATTAACCTATGTGTTATTCCAGAACCTAAACTATCTACATTCCAAATTTCATCAAAACCGGTTCAGTAGTTACGGAGATACGTGGTAACAAACATTCACACACACACACACAGACTTTCGCATTTATTATATTAAAGTAGGATAAGTCAGATTTTACCGTATTATGTATTTATATTATCTACACTATTTACTGAATAAATTAAGCACATTATAATCATCATCATCATCATATACGATAGACGTCTACAGTTAAAGTTAAGTATGTATCAAACAATTATATCGATTGGTCATATTATTATCCGCACTTAGTTTACATAGGTACGTAAATAAAATATCAAAATAGGAGTAAGATATATGGTATGTAGTATTGTATTCTCTGATAATAGTTACTTGGTAAATAAGACCTATATTCGTCAGTAATCAATACCTCCAGCAAACAGTCCAAGTAAGTGGTTAGAATAATAATTAGATTACAAACGCAATGCCTCCAGACGTATACAAATTGATATCACAGAATTAAAAATAGTATTTATTTAACCAAATTTATAGTATTTTTTTTAGTGTGATGCCAACTGAGCCGTTTATAACAGTTAATAAAGTAGAAAACCACCTTTTTTTTATATGTCTCATATACAAAAAAACAGTCCAAGTAAGTGGTTAGAATAACAATTAGATTACATACGCAATGCCTCCAGACGTATACAAATTGATATCACAGAATTAAAAATAGTATTTATTTAACCAAATTTATAGTATTTTTTTAGTCTGATGCCAACTGAGCAGTTTATAACAGTTAATAAAGTAGAAAACCACCTTTTTTTATATGTCTCATATACAAAAAAACAGTCCAAGTAAGTGGTTAGAATAACAATTAGATTACATACGCAATGCCTCCAGACGTATACAAATTGATATCACAGAATTAAAAATAGTATTTATTTAACCAAATTTATAGTCTTTTTTTAGTGTGATGCCAACTGAGCCGTTTATAACAGTTAATAAAGTAGAAAACCACCTTTTTTTTATATGTCTCATATACAAAAAAACAGTCCAAGTAAGTGGTTAGAATAACAATTAGATTACATACGCAATGCCTCCAGACGTATACAAATTGATATCACAGAATTAAAAATAGTATTTATTTAACCAAATTTATAGTATTTTTTTTAGTCTGATGCCAACTGAGCAGTTTATAACAGTTAATAAAGTAGAAAACCACCCCTTTTTTATATGTCTCATATACAAAAAAACAGTCCAAGTAAGTGGTTAGAATAACAATTAGATTACATACGCAATGCCTCCAGACGTATACAAATTGATATCACAGAATTAAAAATAGTATTTATTTAACCAAATTTATAGTATTTTTTTTAGTCTGATGCCAACTGAGCAGTTTATAACAGTTAATAAAGTAGAAAACCACCCCTTTTTTATATGTCTCATATACAAAAAAACAGTCCAAGTAAGTGGTTAGAATAACAATTAGATTACATACGCAATGCCTCCAGACGTATACAAATTGATATCACAGAATTAAAAATAGTATTTATTTAACCAAATTTATAGTCTTTTTTTAGTGTGATGCCAACTGAGCCGTTTATAACAGTTAATAAAGTAGAAAACCACCTTTTTTTTATATGTCTCATATACAAAAAAACAGTCCAAGTAAGTGGTTAGAATAACAATTAGATTACATACGCAATGCCTCCAGACGTATACAAATTGATATCACAGAATTAAAAATAGTATTTATTTAACCAAATTTATAGTCTTTTTTTAGTGTGATGCCAACTGAGCCGTTTATAACAGTTAATAAAGTAGAAAACCACCTTTTTTTTATATGTCTCATATACAAAAAAACAGTCCAAGTAAGTGGTTAGAATAACAATTAGATTACATACGCAATGCCTCCAGACGTATACAAATTGATATCACAGAATTAAAAATAGTATTTATTTAACCAAATTTATAGTATTTTTTTTAGTGTGATGCCAACTGAGCAGTTTATAACAGTTAATAAAGTAGAAAACCACCTTTTTTATATATGTATGTAACATATACCAAAAAATGTTATGTTATGTTATGTTATGTTTTCTTACAAAAATTGTGTTCAAACAAACAAATATCACATTTTAAATATAACAAAACTTACTAAGATCTTTTCAGCAGATGTTTTATTGCCTTTTATAAAAAAAACTAACGTTTACTGGTGCTGATATCTTCGCTACAAATCCTCGTTCAACGCTACTTCTAACGACTTTTGTTTGCGGAAATCGATTCCCTTTGTTCCGCAACAAAATACGTCCCAGAGCAGGTGTTAACTAGTTTAATTACCTTGCTCTGCTCGGCTCCGATACGCTGTGCGGTTGTATTCGCTTTGCCGTGACTAGGTGAAGTTTTCTACGGCGCTCTCATAGATGCGATTGGTCTATTTTTGCATAAATGTCATCACCTTTATTATTTTATTTTATACATAGTTGGAAAACAAACAGCTTAAATAACACGAATGAGCTACAAATTGTAAGAGTGGGTTAGCGGGACAGTTTTCACTAATAGTTATGTTTAATTATCAAGATCTGTTTAGAATAATGAGGATTATTTATCTTTCTTAAGTCAAGAATGGAATACCTACTGGTCGCTTCGGGGTTACCTTGGTGACTTTAGCTTTTCGAAGAGACCCTCAGAAATCGCTTTCAGCGATAAGACCGCCCATTGTGCATTTCTTTTTTTTTGTTTTTTCTTTTTACTATGTTTCTGTGTTGATACTGTAAATTGGTGTTATGCACTATAAAGAGTTTATCTATCTATCTTTCTATCTATCTATCTATCTATCTATCTATCTATCTATCTATCTATCTATCTATCTATCTATCTATCTATCTATCTATCTATCTATCTATCTATCTATCTATCTATCTCATGTCGAGTGCTTACTTCAAGTCTTTTTCTTATTTCCCGTTACAAGATCTTTTCATGTCAACCTTGAAGTATCTAAGGGTATCTATCACAATCAAGTGATAACCAGTGGAAAAATGCAGTGAAAAGCTTAAGTTTTCTACGTATAATATGTTTGTATTTTCAAAAAAATTATATATAAGTAGTACATTAGTCAGTACCCATTACACAAGCTCTGCTTACTTTGGGGCTACATGACGCAGTGTATATATAAAAAAAAAACTTTTTCTTTTCAGACAAATTCGTCCATAATTTTTGTTAGTATTGTTAGTGAAAGACATAAAACAATGAATAGACATACCTACACTAGACGTTTATTTAACGTGTATCCAACGGCACGTTATTGGACAATCCCACATGTCTGATAACGTGTTCAGGATGCTGTTAGGGCTGCCATGTACTCGTTTCCGTATTATGGCATAGAAGCGTTTCTTCGGCAAAACACACCAGAGACACTGCCAAAACGAGGCAGCCCCATCAGAATTCCCCTCTCGTTATTATACTGTACTTATAGGACTTATACTCATAGCACACGAAAAAAATTAATTGCGCGGGCTTAGCCTACCGCCGACGACTTTTGACTGACATGGACCAATCATGAGAGGGCGCGGGATACGACGCGCGTCGTAGTCCCCCGCGCCCTCTCATTCCTCCAAACACACTTATAAAATCTTCACATCTTGTGTGTCCACGACTCGTGGCGTCAACTATACCAACTTGCATAATAGATAATAACTTACGCGTGTCTTGAAGCAACACGGTCACCTCTAGCATCAATAGAAAAAAGTATGTTTACCCTCTATGGTTCCGATATTGAACAGAGCATTCGCGTATCGTTGCGAGAGTGCGCCGGCTTTTGTGCGAGATTCATTTTAATACGATCATACACACGGCTTCTCTGCACGAATTGGTTCGCTAAAGAAGAGAATACTGAGAGATAAGAGTATATTTGGTATTCTGAGTTACTTAATAAGATAATGCCAACGTCAGATAGGATAATATTAAGCCAAGTTACACAATAATTAGGATCATGAAGCCATTTATTTTTTTTGCCAGATATTAAATGATTATGAAATACTTTCCTTGTATTTGCAGCAAATATGCAAAATATATTAAACGAGCTGTTGCCAGCAGTTGTTTAGAAATGCGTATGCGTCGTATTTAAAAAAACCTTACTCCCATACAAACATTTTCAACTTAAAAAAATCCTACAACCCGTTATTATTTATTGATGCTCAGTAACTGTAAAATTAAAGAACAAAGACTTTCAAAAACATTCAACCTATCCCCTCACTTCTCCCTTTAAAGTGGAAATATCCAAAAATCCTTGCTTTCGTTATAAAATAAACCAATGTTCCAAATTACAAATGTTTGCATGTACCATTGTACTCGTGGTTTGTAATACCCACGATACTGGGAATTCTATCGTGGGACCAGAGCTATCCTACCCTACTAATCCTACTAATATTATAAAGGTGAAAGTTTGTGAGGATTGTTGTTTGTTACTCTTTCACGCAAAAGCTACTGAATGGATTTTGATGAAACTTCACAGTAATATAGCTTATACATCAGAATAACACATAGGCTACTTTATATATGGGTACCACGCAGGCGAAGCCGTGGGCAGAAACTAGTTAGTTATATTCTTAGAATTTATGCGTCTGTATACACTTACCCACCATTATTTTTCAGCTGTCCCTATCCTCAAACGTTTGCTGGAAGAAATTTTTTGTTAGTATTAAGCTCACCTTTGTACATGTCCTATATGTAATTTTTTTGTCTCTATTTTCTGTGTGTACAGTAAAGAATAAAGAATTCTTGTGATTTCAATGAATCAAAACCTATTGACTTTGGCTTTCTTAGTCTTGTTTTTGTTGATAAATGATTCGAAGCTGTTTCATGAAATCGTTCGTAATAATCCGTGTAACATTTAAGTATGCATGGACTGGCAAACTAAGCAATCACTTAACTCGCCAACGGTTCCAAGCAAGCCGTGCATAATTGAACACAATACATGTTTTGCCAAGTCCAACTATGAAACTACCCTCATTGCACTAATGTAGCTGAAAACCAGTAACTCAACTTTTTTTCATCAGTAAGGATTGATTATTATTGAATTTTAATAATTAATTATAGGGAAAATAAATAAAACTTAACAAAACTACAAAACTCAAAGTACAATGGGTGGTAGTATCAAGCAATCTCTTCCAGACAACTTATTAATTTAATTAATGTAGAGATTTCATTAAATCATTTTCATTTGTTGAAAGCCCATTCAGTTAAATCTCTACGCAGCTCAAAGGGCAGTGAATAATCAATCTGAATGCAAATTCAAGAAAAGGATTAATTAAAAAAAACAGAATGATTATGAGGCCATCCCCCGTAGAGTACGTACTTATAAACTACGTAAACGGTGATTTCTCCGTGACATCGGGTAAGAAATGGCTTGGTGAGTTTTGATGATTGATTCTTTTCTGTTAATAGGTTGAAAGATGGGATTAAAAAAAGAGTCATCAGTCTCTGTTTTCCGATTCCATAGCTTTTATTTAGAAAGCTTTTATATATAAATTACAACATTATTGTATGTAACGCCTTGAAATAAACCAAAAGAGTTACTAATAAAAAATATGTTTTTACTATTACCTTTTGTAAGAATTAGCAAAAAGGGTGGGTTACAGTATAACGTAAACAAATCAAACTAATATAATAAAGAGGTAAAGTTTGTATGTCGACGAAAATACCATCGAGAAAATGCGTTACTTTTTCGGAAGCTGTGGGCATTAGCTAGTTAATTATAAACTAGGACTTACAAGTACAACAGTTTGAATAGAGTTGCTGCACTATTAGCAGTTTACATTGGCATGGTAGTAGTTGTGGAATGGCTTGCACTCACCAGTTAGCGGCTAGTGATGATTGCCGAGGGCGACACGCTAGCGCCACAGAGTACGGGAGTGGGGCAGGACGCGCAGATATGACAACGTATGATATAAATCAGGTTGAAATAAAGTGGCCTAATGATCGATGGTAAAAAAATGAACTCATTACATGCTAGACTTAAAGCGAAATATCCAATTTTCAAACTATCCAAACTACATGTGATGAATGAAAATAATTTGATGAGGATGAATGAAGCGAAAGAGATATGCCAGGATTGTAGTAAATGGAAAATTCGTGGTCTCTGCTTAACGCTCCGGGAAGCAGGCGTGACTCTATGTATGTATTGTACACACACAAACACAAACTTACTGTCAATAAAATGTATATTGGTGTGTGTCTGTAGCAACGAATAAATGTTTTATCTATCTATCTATCTATTTCAAACTACTGACATCTGTAATTTATACAACACTAGCTTCTGCACACGGCTTCGCCCGCGTGGTACTCGGATAAAAAAAAAAAAATGCTGGACAATCCACACAGCATCATCTAGCCCAAAGCTAAGCAGAGCTTGTGTTATGGGTACTAGATGACTGATATACCTAATACAATACATTACATAGATAGATATTTTTTTATTGTACATGAAAATACCCAGAACACCCAGAACAAATATTTGCAGATCGTACAAACATTTGTCCCAGGGCGGGAATCGAACCCGCAACCTCCTGTGTCGCAAGCGGACCTTCGCCTACCGCGCCACATCGGTCGTCTACCGGATAATAAGTAGACTATGTGCTATTCTGATGTATAAGCTATATTACTGTAAAGTTTAATCAAAACCCCTTCAGTAGTTTTTGCGTGAAAGAGTAACAAATATCCTCACAAACTTTCACGTTTATAATGTTAGTAGGATTTTATGTAATAAACTTTCATTTCATGTCCTTTGAATTGATGAAAATTGTCAGTCAAAAGTTACAAAGAATTTGTGTCTTCGATAGATACTATAGTGTTGTTGGGTTGATCTTAATAGTCGCTAAACGACACTATCGTCTTCATATTTAAAATAGCCGTTTACTCGGAAAAAAAGCAGAAGATGTACAGATAGGGTAAAAATAGCTGATGATAGTTCAGGAGATAATGTAAGCGGAAGCATATATAAATGACTGATAGAAAATAGCAAGAATTATTATTGTTAGAATAACGAAAATACCTCGTTATTTACTATTATCCTGCTGATGTTAAAATGATACATTCCAAGATTTTTTTTTATTTATATCTTTCCACTAATGGATGCCTAAATTTCTTCAACCTTCAACATCTCTGTCACTTGAGATCTCCCACCTTTATTTTTCAAAGGTGTATTTTTTCCCCTTCACTCTCTCAGTCACAACGACGTATTTCAATCCTAATAATCCTACTAATATTATAAACGCGAAATTTTGTGAGGGTGTGTGTTCCTCTTTCACACAAAACAGATTTTGACAAAACTTAACAGTAATATAGCTCGGATTTTGATGGAACTTCACAGTAATATAGCTTACACATCAGAATAACACATAGGCTTCTATTTATCTGAGTACCACGCGGGCAAAGCCGTTGGCAGAAGCTAGTATTCTATAAAGATCTAAAGATCTCGGGGAAGACAGTCGCGAGCGTGTTGATTTTCTCTTGTTAGCGGTGGTGACGGGTGGTGTTTTCTCTACAATATACGTACTTATCAGGCCATAAGACAATTTTCCATTTCTTCTAGCTAGACTTGGACTTGGAGGCAATGAAAGTAAGGAATCTAAATGTTATTGGAAAAATATTATATTCATAGGCTATCTAAGAACAGACACTTGCCAAATAAAGTGGTCTATCGGGTCATTCGCTATTCATTGCCGGAGCTGCTCGGACGGAGCGTGTCTCAGTGGGAGTGCATTATCCCGCTCTCGGCAAATGCACTTAGCTTCATTACACTCTCCGCCTCGCTATAACCGTAGGCACCTACTTATGCGTTGTCCTGTCTAATCATAACATAGCTTATCTATGCTGAAGTTGATAGTTAGCAGGTTGGCGGGGTGCGACAAATTAGATCATGTCTCTCAGAGACAATCGAGGATACATTTTAAAATATAAATCTGAAGATTTTTTATTTGAATCGAAGCGTACTTTAATTTTCATATTAACTTACATTAATGTTAAAATTATTTATACAACTATATACATATTAAAATTAATATTCGCACTTTTAATGTCAAAAATTTAAAACGAAGTGATTTAGCAACGAAATACTGAATTGAAAGCTGACTTAGAGTAAGCATACTGTAAAGTTTACAAGAATTGAATAAACAAGATGTATCTGGGCTTTTAGCCTTTTTTCCGTTAGTAGAAAACTTATGCGCTCTTCTCATTTACATGTTAAAATAATGTGCTGAATTTCGAAACGCAATAAATCATTTGTAAATTGTATTACGTATTAAAGTACTCACTGACACTCACTCTATATTTCATTAAACTCATGAAAAACTCTCTCGGATGTGAGTTTGGTGAAGTTTCCTCATTGCTCACTTTGCCAGATATTAAACCTCAAATATACTCTCAAAAGTTTATCAGCTATTCATAAGACGTGCCAAGAGTTAATTTGAGATTAGATTTCCAAGAATTGTTTCATCTCAATTCAGAGATGATGAAACTGTCCGGGGATCCCAGAAACGATAATTTGCAGAAGTCACTGTAAAAATTTGGAGCTTCTATGAATTTTCGTTTAATTTGATTCGCACTAGTTCCAGTTAAGTAGATCCATCTACACTGTTTAATAAGATAAAGCGGTAAAGTTCGTAAGTTTGGGTTTCTACATCCAGTAATCGGTAATCTCCAAAACTATTCATCCGAAAATCCTTTCACCAATATTTAGAACGGACTTTCAGGGTGGAAATGGACTGTATATAAAAGTTAAAATAAAGGTCCTTTAAATTTGCGTAAGTCGACGTAAAAACGGTCAAGCGAATGAGTTTCTTACGAACGCTGCTTTAGCTGTAAGAGCTACTTTTCAGCGGCTACTTTTTATCCTGGTACCACGCGGACAAAGCCATGGGCTAAACTAGTCCTACTATAATATAATAAATGCGAAAGTCTGTGTGTGAGTGTGTGAATGTTTGTTACCACGTATCTCCGTAACTACTAAACCAATTTTGATGAAATTTGGAATATTGATAGTTTAGGATCTGGAATAATACATAGGCTCTAATTTTCGAAAATCGACCCCTAAGGGGATTAAATAGGGCGATAAAGTTTCTATAAAAAAAAAATTGATTCACCCAAAATTCTGTACAAATAAACTTTAAAGTAAATAATGAAACACGTATTTTTTTGTTCGAAACTACCCTTTGGGTGTGCTATTGAGATCTAAACTTTGTATAAATTGTAATCCTTGGTTCGATTCATTCAAAAGTTGATGGACATAGTTTGAAGCCTGGAGACGGTCATATGCTACTTTTATTAACATACCACGCGGGCGAAGCCGCGGGCAACAACTAGTTTAAAATAAAAAGAAAGATAAAATAAATTTGTACAGTATGACTGCAGTTTGTGCACACAAGTTGTTTTTGTTCTACCGGAGAAGCAATTTAATTAATTAATATTCAAAGATGAAAACATCGTGAATATTGCCACCCGTATCTCGCCGGGCCATGGCGGTGCTACTCATAAACCTCTCATAACTACTTGCAACTACAATAACGTTTGTACAACCAACGACAAAAGTTTTCAATGAAATCTTCATACACACATAAAAAAAAGTTAGCGATTTGTACGAAAACTTTTTTGAAATTTTATTTGAAAAGAAAAGAATAATTTTCTATGAATTTCTTGACCTATTTCAAGGATTAAAAAAAAGTCTACGTTTCAAAATAAATAAATAATGCAAGATAATCTCACACAGCATCATCTAGCCCCAAACTAAGCAGAGCTGGTATTATGGGAACTATGTACATGACTGATTTGTAAATATATACATAGAAAAAACCCAGACCCGAGTCAAATATTTGCAGATACAATATATATAGATACTTACATATACAAACATTTATCCCGCGGCAGGAATCGAACTCGCAACCTTTGGCGTCTCAGGCGGGCCTTCGCCCACTGCGCCACAGAGGTCATAGATCACACTGAAAACGATCACAATGATAACTTTTTTTGATGTGTACTTCTTACCTCGGTTGCGTGGCGGGCGAGTAGGCTTCTACCTCTATGAAAGAGGATTGTATTCCCGCTACGGGACAAATATTTTGATGTTCTTTAGATGTTTGTTCCGGATCCGGGTATTATGGTACCACGGTACTCGTAGTTTCTGATACCCACGACACGTTGTGGGGTCAGGACTATGTATGTCTCTGGGCGTTTATTATTTGGGCAAATCTGCATGATGTTATATGCCAACGCTAAATTGAAAAATATTAATCTGAATATCATGACGTAGCATATAATTATCCCATTCGCGTGCTTCTCCTTTGAAGAAACGGAAATATCAAAAAAAATATATACAAAAATCTATATTTTTTTTTAATTTTATCTACATATTATGTTCTATACGAACTTAAGATTAACGTCTACGTTTGGATGTTAAATGTTAAGATGTTTTAGATATTACTGTACCGATTTAGATAACATTTTAAACAGGTATAATTCATGATCTGTGGTAACACACAGGCTACTTTATATCTTGGTACAACGATGCAAAACCGTAGGCAGAGACTAGTCATAAATAATCATTTTACAGACAAAAGCTACGCCGCGTAGCTCATACCCTCTACGCCCCCTCTACGAGTACTACGCCGTAGACCCATTGAAATCGGACACAATAATGTACGGGATAAATAGAACATGCTAGAAGGTATTTTTGTCATCGATAGTACTGTTCGACTGGTGCTACTCGTAATACTGTCGTGGGTTCAAGTCGGACAGATGCTGGCGCTTGGCCCTCATCCAGGCGTGGGTTACGACCCAGCAGACACGTGGAGACTGCCAAATAGCAACTCTGCGGCACCTTCGGAATGCATATCCATGTTTATGGATTTGCATTGCAATATCAATATACATTACTAGCTGTTGCCCACGGCTACGCTGCGTGGTACCCGGATATAAAGTAGCCTATGTGTTATTCTGATGTATAAGCTATATTACTGTGAAGTTTTATCAAAATCCGTTCAGTAGTTTTTGCGTGAAAGAGTAACAAACATCCATCCTCACAAACTTTCACGTTTATAATATTAGTAGGATTATACTCAAAATAAATAAATTTATTCTAGTAATATTACAATCTAGCCTCTGTTAGTCTAATTAGTAAAACAATGAACTAGTTTAATAAAATAAAGTATAGATAAGAATGTGTCCATTAACACGTTTTTTACTGTTTCTATTTAAGGGGAAGACACTTTGTTCATATGTTCTTTATAGGTAGCACTTAAATTACTTACATAACACTATTATTTACACTAAACTGATTCAAAAGGTTTGATCCTTTCGTGTCTTCTCACTATGTACCTACGAGTTGTCGAGGAGCTGGATTGCCTCGACGATGAAGTTTATGATGAAGTCTATGATGAAGTCTATGCTCGTGAGCTTCTGCATATCTTTTTATGACTGTATCGTAAAAAAATCTCTGCAGAACTTGCAGACGTTTTTCGCGCAGCGGGAATCGAACCTGCACCTCTGCAGGCAGCTGGTTTCTCGGCCGTCACGAAAATAGGCCCGTCAAATATACACTTTATTACAAAATAATAATATCCCTCTGTTGTCTGCGAATTACCTTCTAGTTTCATAATGAACAAATAATTATGAACATACAAAGGGAAACATGTTTTGAACCAATGTCCCCTCAGGACGAACAAGAGAAAATATCATATATCACATCCTACAAACAAAAGAAAAAAAAAACCTTTTTATTTTTTTCAAGACAAGGGCCTTGGTTGACTTTTTCAGTCGCAATTTAATGTAGGTACATTTTTTACCCTACTTTGTGGTAAAATATAGAGGATCACTTACCCACCACCCTATAATAATAAAAAAAATAACTTTTTTTTTTCAGGCGAAACTATTAAATACGCGAACAATTACAAGGCCCATAATGATAAATACCTTTAAACTAAAATACATATAGTTTCATCAATGTATTTGCAAAATGAATACGATTAGATTTTCTCCGACACGAAAAAATTATAAGCGCATTTACACGTCCTCAAAATGGTGACGAAAACATCGTGAGGATACCGGCATGCCCTAGAACCAAACATTCGAAGGCATGTGCCATCAGTTAGTGAGCTTTCAATCTGTGCATGGGCCAAAAAAAGTTCCAACGAGTCTCTGACCACCATTACTTGAGAACTCTCCTCTCCAACCTCTGTGGTGCGGTGGGCGAAGGTCCGCCTGAGACGCAGAAGGTTGCGCGTTCCATCCCGCTGCGGGACGAATGTTTGTATAATCTGCATTAATTTCTCTCGGGTCTGGGTATTTTTTATGTATATGTATGTATTTACAACAAAAAAATGTATATAAGTAGTATATCAGTCACGTAGTTCCCGTAACACAAGCTCTGCTTACTTTGGGGCTAGAAGATGCTGTGTGAAAAATGTCCAGCATTATTTATTTATTTAACTTCAAAGATGTATGTACTGAGTATGTACCTGAGGATGTCCGCATGGGAAATACAGTCTTGAGAGTGTTTTTTTATTTTCCCTTAATTATTTATAGATACTTAAGGCGGCTCTGAGAGGTATATCCAGACAAAACGTTCCAAGAAATCTGAAAAGGCAGTCTTTTTAAAAGGTTTCAAAGTTACAATATTTGCGTGCAGTTGAGTTTCTTGGTTCGAACGTACTGCAAACATGCGGTCCATCTGGACGTGCCGATGAAGTCCTTCTGCTGACGGTCATACATAATAATATTCCGATGTTTTGTAAATTCCACAGGTCGTTGCTATAGACGCTGTATAATATGGAATTTGTATTCATAATGGCGGCAAACGAACCTGAGACCATTTGCATACAGATGGGTTTGTTATCACCGTATGCGCTTATTGAACTGTTCATTAAGGAGTTCATTCATTAAGTTTTTTTTTTAATCAAGAAAAGTTCTGTTAAGATCTCTACTCTATATGCATGGTTAATAAGCTTCTTTCAACTCATTTAATAGGAGTTAGGTTTGTATTATAGATTGCATGTTTAACATGCCTTATTTTTAAAACAAGATTAATTAATATACATTATTTCATACAACTATGTACAAGTAATCATAATCATTTATTTATTTGATCTTAGACAATTAAAACATTTCAAACTACATAATGCTACATTAGGTTAGTAAAATTCAAGTTTTGGTCTCGGAGAGAATAATAAGTTTTATACAATAATATTTTGTACCTACCATACATTTGATTTTTTTTTTATGCAACACCTTATAATGTGAAATGGGTACAAATTGATATGGTAAGCCTCAGATGCCTAAGCTAGACTAAAAAACCTGTAATATAGGCAGCTGCGCTCCCCCTTCATTAATTAATATACAAAAAATACAGCTAGTTATCTAAAGACCGTTGCAAACGATCTATTGATAGCTCAACTGGTCCAGATCACTACCAGACGGAAGCGTTCCTAAAATACAAATATTAAAATGAAATGAAATGACATGAAATAATTTATTAATAACTCACGTTACAGGTCATGTTAGGTATAAGTATTACCTAATTAAT
Source organism: Perizoma flavofasciatum (assembly GCA_958496245.1). NCBI lineage: Eukaryota > Metazoa > Arthropoda > Insecta > Lepidoptera > Geometridae > Perizoma > Perizoma flavofasciatum. The sequence goes on along the minus strand of OY292425.1, from coordinate 14,585,182 downwards.
AATTTACACATAATAATTAATAGTTTTTATAATGTATTAATAATTTTAGTTTTCGGGTAACAGGTAAAACTCGTTGAGAGTACAAAATAAATTCATTATAAAAATAAAAAATAAACACCCAACAAGTTTTAGTCCTGACATCACACTAGGATTCCCTGTGTCGAGGGTATCAGGAAATACAAGTACCGTGGTACCACAGCACCCAGAGCCAGAACAAATATCTGAAGAACATGCAAACATTTGTCCCGCAGCGGGAATACAACTCCCTTTAATCACCGCTGGCTATTCGGCCGCCGCGCGACCGAGGTAAGAAGTATGAAGACTATACCTCTATAAATAAATATTGCTGGTCACTTTCCACACAGCATCATCTACCTCCCAAGTAAGCAGAGCTTGTGTTATAAATATTGCTGGTCACTTTCCACACAGCATCATCTACCTCCCAAGTAAGCAGAGCTTGTGTTATAAATATTGCTGGTCACTTTCCACACAGCATCATCTACCTCCCAAGTAAGCAGAGCTTGTGTTATAAATATTGCTGGTCACTTTCCACACAGCATCATCTACCTCCCAAGTAAGCAGAGCTTGTGTTATAAATATTGCTGGTCACTTTCCACACAGCATCATCTACCTCCCAAGTAAGCAGAGCTTGTGTTATAAATATTGCTGGTCACTTTCCACACAGCATCATCTACCTCCCAAGTAAGCAGAGCTTGTGTTATAAATATTGCTGGTCACTTTCCACACAGCATCATCTACCTCCCAAGTAAATACAAAATCTTACAACTAGGATAACATAAAAGAAACAAGCTTAAAAATGAATCAGCCAATCAGAATAGCCCGCGGCTGTGGCACGGTGGGTGACGTCATAGCCCGCGCCCGGTCAGAGGTCGCGCGTCTGTGTCGGTGCGCGCGCGCTGTGAATGTATAAATATTGGGCCGAGCGTGACGCTCGCCCTTTTGCTCGGCGGCCGGCGTGTGCGTCTGGAACTTTCCAGAAGAGTCCGGTTCTGTGTGGTGGAAGTGTCTCTCGAAGCTTGAAGTGTTGGTGCTCCCAGTGCAGTGACGAGTGGCTTGCTTGGTGGTGGTGCACGATTGAGTCGTCCTTCTCAGGGCGCTGCCGATCACATCTTGTTTCTGTTTCTTATGGCGATGTTTCTTGACACTGAACGTCTCCTGTTTCTTTTGGCATGAATCATTGAACGGTGGTGGTGAATAAAGGTTTGCTTGCTGGGTATGTGTTTCTTTTTAATCCTTGCTTGATAATAAAGTGATATAACTGCTTGGCTTGTTTTAATTAATCCTGGTAACTGTGGTAATCTTGGTAATGGTTCTTCACAAGGTAAGTGGTAAACTGGTACGTCTTCTGGACGGAGGTATGATAACCTCCGTCCAGAAGACGTACCAGTACTGGACGGAGTAATGACGTAAGTATGTAGCGACAAAGTAGGTAGGTAGCCGCTTGGTTAGGTAGGTAGGCAAGCGGTAGCTACAGTACTAATACACATTTTATTTTGTAAATACATACAGAACCCGCAACTTTCTAAGTCTCAGGCGGGCCCACTGATGTCAGAGTCCATTGTTCATAAAACATTCTGCCCCACAGCGTGAATCGAACCCGCATCTCTTTAGAAATTGCTTTCCATAAAACCGTATGAGTTTTTGTCTTTCATTTTAAAGTCGTTCATGTCATAAGCACGCTTCTGTGAAATGTCTAGTTTAGAGAATTACCTACATTTCGAGTTCTCGACAGACATTATAACAGATGCACGAGATAGTTGGAGAAACAATCGGGTATTCAGGGAGCAGGCGAGGGGGGAAGGAACGAGAGGTGCAAGGGGAGGGGGCTTGCAATATGCACAGGTACAATGAATCAGTTCCATCGTTTGCTTCAACATCTACACAGACAAAGACTAATGAAGAATAGATGTGAAACTTCGTTAAATTGACATATCCCAGAATTATCTGAATAGCTAATGGCATCGATTATCTAGTACACAAACTAAACTTAATTTAATCTGTCACTCTCTTTTACTGATAGTGCGCGCGCGAAAGAGATGGCAAGTATTTTAATCCTGTCAAATTAGTTGCTCTTCTTCTTGTTTATAGTCAGCATGTTTTGAAATCGCTCATAAACTTGTATGGAAAACTTGAATCCGACTAATTGGACAGCACTAAAATTGGTGCTATCTCTTTCTTTTGTAAAGGAGAGCGATAGATAAAATTAAGTCTAGTTGGTGCACAAGAGAATGAACAATGCCAATGTCTGTCAAAAGTAGAACTAACATTTTGAATACTTGATACACAATAATTTGAGCAACCTGTTAAAACGAGTTCTTGCAAAACTCGAAGTTCTGCTCGAAGTTTAGTTGTTTTGGTATTCAGCAGAATTGAATTTCGATAGTCTTAATAGAGCATTATATGTTTAATTAATTAACCTAATGGAAGGAAAGTTAGCCTTTAATTGTTTTGGCGATTAAATTACCCGACCCCGACTAAACTGGCTGAAAGTTCTAGAAACTTTGAAATGGGTAACTCGATCATTACTTATTTGGTGGATATAAATAATAGCATACAATACAATATTTATAGGTCCATATATCTTTTAAGGCTCCTAGTTAAGCATAATGTTTTATATATCCTATTGCAAGAGAAATAAATTAATAATGTGAATCGTATTCTACTTCTTTGGTCTACTGTGGTATTTAAAATGACACATCAGAACAGAGAGAGTGTGAGAGAGAGAGACAGAGAGAAAACAAAAAATATAGATACTCATAGAGATGAGTAAGAGCCTAGGTCTGGTAATGTAGGTAGTCGTATGTGAGCGACGCATCTGTTTCGTCACGTGCAGTTTATCTTCTGTGGCCGCTGTTGGAGCTCGTCGGTGGATATTGGCGCCTGCACCGAGATGCACCGGCGCGTCCATCTCAATCGCCTCTATTGGCTTCCGCGACTACCTATTTGAAGTTGTTTACGGCCCAAAGCAGCAATTAATATCATCCAAACCCCTTTTAATCATAATATATTTTTTTTAAATTAAAAAAAAATATTATGATTAAATAAAGTGGCAATAAAGCTTACGTGCCCGCCTGTTAGTAAGTGGTTACCGTAACCTATGTACGCTTGCACCAAAGGTTCATTCATATTCATTTATTTCCTTCATGTACATATTCAGAGGTCTCAAAAATTACATAGAAATAGGTAGGTACATGAACCCCTGCAATTTGAGTTCAATATACTCGCAATGTCTATAAATAATACATTTGAAAAGAAACATGTAAAATATATTAGTAGGTACAAAGTCAAAAACATTGTCAAATTCATTAAATTAGGTATAAAAAAAAACAAAAATCGAGAGTCAAGGAAAACATAATTATAAAGAATAAATTAGGTACAATTAGATTAAATTAAATTAAATGATATCACTAAGAACTACAAATTAATTAAAACAGATGTCAATATTCAGGTATCATTCTTGCGTTGCCGACCCTGACACATAACTGGTGTAAAGTCTCATGTACCAGTAATTTCACCGGCATCCATACGCTTCAAACCGTATGGCGGTGGTGCTTCCTCGGACGAGCTCTTACACAAGGTGCCCTTACTTCTACGATCCATTTACTTTCGTTATTCTAGAGTAGACATGACATGAGCGGGCCTCGGGAGGGCGGCGGTACATCGTGGCATGTGCCGCCGTTGGCACCGCGAGGTTGCTGGGGGTGGTTTTTTAACTGCCCCCGGGACGTGCGAAGGGCGTTATGCGAGAGGGGCACCGTTACGTTCCTTTGGAGATCCCTGAGCCCCTTGGCATGCATCGAGGCCGGCCACCGGGGGGTTTTAGTGAGTCCACGGGTCCGTGAACCTCACATAACCCTATCACACCCTCTATGTGGTAGGGTATGTGTAAGCAGATTTACCCCTCGTCAAAAAAAAAGACATGACTTTGACATACCTACAACTTTTGATGTTTTTTAATTAACTCTAAATGTTTTACTATTTTAGGACATTGCCTAAGTACCTACCAGATTAGGAGTAGATTTTTATGTGGCCTACTTTACGCGATTCATAGCCGGTTTACGAGCTCACATTCAAACGCCTCGTTTTCAAGATTACTATGTATTAAAGACTAGCTTTACCAACTGGTTTTACATTCAAGCAATGCAAAGAATAGTACTAGGTACATCTATTGTGTAATTAAAAAGCATTTACTAAATATAGCCTCACAAAGTTTTACCATTATCTTTTTTCACGTCCAGGATAATTGTAAAATAATTTTTAAAACTGTATAAGGTCATTTGGGGTGTCATATGATATAACTTTGAACTATTAAAATTTAAAATTTAAAATTAAATTTATTTTAATAATTTCTTTTTTTAAATTTTTATTAACTGTAGGAAAAAAAGGCAAAAATTACAAAAACATTTTTTTTTGGAATTTCATATTTTTGCGTTTTCAAAAAATCTAAACATATTATGTATTCTTTTAAGATGTTCGTCGATCCTGTTTTCCACTAGAAAACACTCTTAGTCCCAAAGTTAAGTTAAAATACCCCACACGACCTTATATTTTATTTTACTGTTATTGTTTGTGAATTTAAGTAAGTTAAGGTGGTAAATTAAAGACTATTTGTGTCACTAAATCCTGCCCTTAGGCTTACAAACATTGGGTTAAAGTATGTAAAAAATTAAATTTACATAAATGATAGAAAATAATTAAATAATCGCATTTATTCACAAACAACAGCGGTAATCAAATTCTATTTGTGTTGTTATAAACAGTTTCATTTTCATGAAGATTGCATTAACCATTTGAGAATTGGGTAATGCAATGTTCATGAAAGTAAACTCGCTTCACTCACTCGATCAATAAAATCTCCTAAAACAGAGATTTGCCTCGAGCCGAGTGTTCGTTTTGGCTCTGTGCAAACAGATCCTCAAATGGATGTTGTTATACGGATAAGCAAATAAATAACCTAATTCAATCAGCGTGTTTATGAGAATGTTGTCTATAAAATCGAATGTGCTAGATGTGTGTCAACATTATCTTAATTGTTTTATTCCTGAATTTATTGGAAAGCTAGTTTTTTACTATAAAGCAAAAGTAAGAAAAGCCTTCGGTATGTGCCACTAGCCACATCCAGGTTTTCTGGACACGATTCTCAGACGTTAAGATTATCATAAGTAGGAACGTGACATTTAAATGCAACAGCTTGAAGATCATCTCACATGTATTCTACCTGGCAGAAAGGAGCCTCTGTGTAAAAGATTAACTGACATTTCGATGCTGACTCGGTCACCGACGAATAATGAGTTTTATGTTTGCTTACTCGACAGGACTCCATGTAGACCGGACCTAACTATCTTGTGTTTAGTCTGAGCTGCTATACCCTGGTGCTAACGGAGCGAGGTGGGTTGTGTGCGTACAGAATGAAAGTCAAACATTTAGGCGATTTGTGTTTCCTCACCCTCTTTATGGCACCCTAAAGGGCACATAAGTTTTTGTCTCGTCGGACAAGAATGCTCTTATTTCCAGAAAAAACAAACGCCACAACATGTGTAGTAAAATTGTATTTTTTATACCAAAAACTATCGTGAACTTGACTATTCATATTGTAAAAACGGAAATTTTCACGTACTGCACTATCGGTGAAGGCACCGACTAAGTTTCGACTCATTCCGAGAGTCTTCATCAAGGTGAGTGGTAGCGACTTTCTCCTTCCGTATCGGTAGTGCACGGCGCGTCCCGTTTTTACAATATAAAATTGTATTGTATTGTATATTGAATACGGATAACTGGTATCAAATAGTTTAGCATACATTTTTTGTGCGGAAGTATCAAATAAATGATATTAGTAGGATTATAGTGTTCACTACAATTGGTAGCACTCCGTTTCATCAGATGCTTGCTAGCATTCGGGAAGTTGTCAGACAAGCGAGTTGCAATACATAATAAGCAGGTGGAGTCCAGGCGGACCCCCGCCTAGTTCCAGTTCAGCTGACGTAGCCTGGCTGCGTATTTACAAACGTCGTTGTAATAAGGCACTCTTTGACAATCATTATCATCACCATTGGCAGCTTGCAGTAACTCACTGATGGACCACAAGCATCCTCCCTCAAACACCACTCTTGTCGGTTCTGAAACACATTTTATATCCAGCAATGATATCATCAATTTCACAACTGTTGGTGTCTCAAAGCCTCTTGTCCACCACTCAATCAGTTGACAATTATTTAAAAAAAAAAATGCTGGACATATTCACACAGAATCATCTAGCCCCAAAGTAAGCAGAGCTTGTGTTATGGGAACTATATGATTGATATACTACTTATATACATTTTTTTTGTAAATACATACATATTATACATAGAAAACACCCAGACCCGAGACAAATATTTGCTGATACAAACATTTGTCCCGCGGCGGGAATTGAACCCGCAACCTTCTGCGTCTCAGGCGGGCCTTCGCCCACTGCGCCACAGAGGTTGTCAATTATAACAGTGGCAAAATTGATTGCATTCAAAAATTTACAGAGTTGCAAATTGTGTGTCCATCGATATTTGAGGATAATTAAAACTACATCAAATCTTTAAATAATACTGAGAGAAAGAGTGACTTTTGACATGTACCAGTCATGTCAATAGTCACTCTTGACTATCTTACTTGTTATCATAATGAAAACAATTTAACATAAAAAGATCTATTTAAAATATACATTTTATTTACACAAATTCTAGTTTTTTATTGATAATAAAATACGTCCTACGTACCTACCTACTCTATGGTTAAAACTTAGTTGTACATAATTATAAATTTACTGAACGCACGAAATACAACATAAGGTTTAGTTATTTTTTTCGCAGCGTAGCAGAACGCACGTTCTGCGACTTACTTGGTTGTTTACTCCAAAATGACAACGCACGAACTGCAACTAATCTATTCATTGTGTCAGTATTACGTTAAAGTTATTCAGTAAAACACGTAGCATAACAGATTCTTTGTGTTGTTTAAATATCATCAAATCTACTTTGAAAAAACTTCAAATATATTTTCGGAGCTGGCAATCTCACAGAATATTTAGTACCTAATCAAAAATGTATCTCCAATTTTCTCAGTTAAAAAGTATTTTGCAACTACGCCTCCTTAACTTGAGCTAATAATACCGTCGCAATCTGCTCCCGCCGTTATATCTCTACACTTGCGGACAAAAGTTTCAACTCAATTATTATTAATGCATAAAACGCAGACTTGTCTGTCGGTTCGTCAGCCGCCGGTAACTTGTTGTGTGATGGTATTCTGACGACCAAAGTTTCAAATTGAATTGCTCGTGCGGGAGATAGAATTTTGGTTGATGCAAATTTAGATTAGAGTGCAATCAGAGTCAGATGCGTTTATTATCTTGTTGTCTCCTAGAATTATGACCCCTGTAAAATTTTACAACTTCACATGTATTTGTTAGTCAGTCAATTTATTCACCTTCAAAACACAGGGGACAATTGGTTTTGTTGCTTGATACAAAACCAATTAATTATATTCTTTAGCGGATAAGGTACAAAGGATAAGGTTAGAATGAAAAAAAAAAATATTTTATGAAAATCTGATTTCTAGTTCAGCATGTGATCATGTATACAATAGATACACCTAATATTTTCATACACAAAAGTTGGTCAGTTATTTAAAGCCATTAAAATAGACAAGACACAATAATTTCAGAATGAGTTTGGGTCAAATAAATTCGTTTAAATTAATAAAAATATCGTACAGAGAATGCATGCAATAAAATAAAATACAAAAACATTTATTAAATTATTATGCTACTATAAAGACGAACTGTCAAATCACAATTACAAACTAAAACTTAAATAAATAATGTTCATGTCAAATCACATAAAGTACACAAAAAGTATAAAAGAAATTATGTTTAAATGTCAAAAAATAAAACTAAAATAAATTTTGCTCATGTCACATTATCCTATCTGCTGCCTATGCGCAAATACTAATATAAAATTATCTAGTACTATCAAAATAAGCTGCTGTACTGCATTATCAGTTTCAAAGAATTAAGTTTGTATGTCAAAGTATTTAACAAAGTAATCAATTAGGTACCTACATCTAAAGGACAGCACACCACATCTATTTACCTCATGCCATACTAATATCATCCAGTGCTACTGCAATCTGTAATAACTTTTCCTTACCACAATTTTCTTCATCTTTGTTATCTAAAGTGTCTTTGTTGACACTTTAGCTAACCTACACTTTGGGTGCTAAATGATGGTGGATCGGTGGTACCTTGTGTTATAATGATGAAACTGCGCCACTGAGGTCATCAAAAATACCATACTATAACGTTTGCTTTCTTAATCATTAGGCTAGACAAATACCTGACGCTGAATTTTCGATTCACGCTGACGCAAATTTGTTAAGGAAAAACTTGGCACGTGACTTTCCACAGCTAATGTCATTTCCATAGAGTTTAATCTTTCCGCAGGCGTTAACGTGAACAGATAGTATTAGATAGTATTATGTCTAGACAACCTGAGCGTTTTCACTTACCGATAGCCAGCCGGGAAAAATTAAAGTGGGACCATTATTTTGTCCTGTTGTGTGGTCGTGGAAACTGCATGTAACTATCTGATTGATACTGAATTTGCAGTGGATTTCCACCTTCTCTTTACTTTAATTTAAATAAGACATGTATCAATTTTATCCTTTGTTCAAGTTGTAAAACATTTACCGCCTGTCAGCTTTTCAATGAGTATACGTTTTTTGATTCTGGTTTAAGAATTTATTCTAATAAGAATTTATATTTCACCTATATGAGAACTATGACTAATAAAGATTAAGTGTACTTAAATAATTGCACATGCGAGCGTGCTCTAAAACTATTCTAGAGTAATCTTATGTTACAAATTGGTCTACAATTTTATTCCAAAAACTATCGTGAACTTGACTATTCATATTGTAAAAACGGGAATTTTCACGTACTGCACTATCGGTGAAGGCACCGACTAAGTTTCGACTCATTCCGAGAGACTAGTAGAGTCTAGTAGTGCACGGCGCGACGCGGAAGGAGAAAGTCGCAACCACTCACCCTGATGAAGACTCTCGGAATGAGTCGAAACATAGTCGGTGCCTTCACCGATAGTGCAGTACGTGAAAATTCCCGTTTTTACAATATGAATGGTCTACAATTGACGAAAATATCGGTGAACATACATCATAAAAATACGATAGATTTCATAAAGTCTCGCTTAATCATCGGTACTGCAGATAAATAATGAATGTACGAAAATACTTTATTGTACACCAAAAAATAATAATAGTAACAAAAACTAAATATAAATAAAAGTGCGATCTTATCGCTTTGAAGCGACAAACTCTTCCAGACAACCTTGGGATGGAGTTTGGATCTTGAGATTTTTATAAATGATTCAGATAACTGGGACAATCCCTTAAAGCTCAGTCCATTAATTATTTCCAATTATTAAGATTTTCTATGCGCAAAGCAAACTAAGGAATAATTCTGCTCGAGGTTATATAGCTACCTTTTAATATTCGGTTCCATTTGATAGACCTTTTGTGTTCACACAATAGCTTTATATGAAATGCTATATATTAAATTGTAGTATATGAATCTTATGCCCTGCGAAACTTGCTATTCAACAAAACTTCCTTTGAGTAATTAATTTTACTATCAAAGAGCACAACGCAATAGAATTTAGCGATGAGACAGCCTTGATTTGGGTTTAAAATTGATTTAAAGCCATCTCGGAGGCTTTTATTTGGCAGAGTTAATTGATTTAATTAGGTTCATTCAAGCATTTTAATAAAACCCGTTTTATCTTTGGACAAATCGACGGTCACACAGCTAAAATCTTATAACATTTTTTTCAATCAAATTACTAAAGACCAAAATATGTTTTTTTTAAACCCAAAATATGTTTATTATCCTGAAAAAGTAGCTCGGTCTATAAAAGTGAACCAATTTTCTTTAAAAAGTCTGAAAATATTTTTACACACCCTCAAATCAGCTGCTTATTAGACTTCATTTCACTTTTAAGATGAGGTTAGCATTTTTTTTTATTCAAATAAAATGGCAAACAACCATACCTACGGCCCACCTGTTGGTAAGCGGTTACCGTAACCTATGGAGGTTTGCAACACCAGAGGACAAAACAAACACAGAGTAACAACAGAGAGTCTCAACACAGAAACATAACGGACATCATCATCATCATCATCATCATCAGCCTATATTAGTCCACTGCTGGACATAGGCCTCCCCTAATGAGCGCCATAGCGCCCTGTCTTCAGCTTGCCGCATCCAGCATCTGCCTGCAGTGTTTCGCAGATCGTCACCCACCTGGCTGGAGGGCGTCCTACACTACGTTTGCGGAGTCGCGGTCTCCACTCAAGAACACGTTTACCCCAGCGGTTGTCGGTTCTTCGCGAGATATGACCGGCCCACTGCCACTTCAGCTTGCTAATTCGTTGAGCTATGTCGATAACTTTGGTTCTCTGACGGATGTATTCGTTACGAATCCTATCCTTCAGAGAGACTCCGAGCATAGCTCTTTCCATAACTCGCTGAGCGACTTTGAACTGGTGGACCAGCCCTATCGTGAACAGAAACATAACGGACATAAAATTGTAATTCACCCGTGGTTTTCATTGTCTATTGCAGCTCTCTCTAGTGAATTGAGGATATAATGTCAAAGAAGCATCCTGAAGTTATACGAATTATTAAAAAAAAACGGATAAGTTTCCAAGATGATAGAAGATGAACTCAACGTTCGGGTAAAAAAATCTAATAGAACAATAATTTTGAACCAAAGTTGTTACGTTAAAATCAGAATCACTCTGTTTTAAAATGGTACAATGGCATACCCTATATATTATTCATTCGAAAATACTTTCTGTAAAACGTGGATGCATCGTTTTAAGCCTCGAATAACATAATTACTGAGCCACGAACCAACAAAATGCTGGCTTAGATCCACATGAAAAGTATTTGCTTAGGTTCAGTACACCAGCTCACGTCCGGAAAAGGGTGCCTTCCAGCGGTTTCACAGTACAAAAACCAACCCATTGAATAACCACCCTATACCGTGAATATTAAAGAAGCTTATCCTTTATTGGTGGTATGAAAAGGCCAGCAACGGCAATGTAGCGTTCTTGAATAATAAAGGGACACAAATACTGGCCATAAAAATAGAGTTAATATTAAAGTAAGTCTTCAAATAGAGAGGGGATGCTAGGGCGGTATTGTTGGTTAAATTAAATGTATGAGATTTTCCACCCCCGCCCCGTAGCGAAAGGCTAAACTCAGAAATAGGACTCGCATATTTGAACATTGTATTTAAATAGGTTTTGTTTTAAATATATAGGGGTTTGTTTGGAGACTTCTAAAATACATTTTGAGTTCGGATTGTCTCGCACAGAGTAACAGGACATTTATCTGAAGACGGAGAAGATTTATAGGCATAGATAAAGATAACATATTTGAATCCCTATAACCCTTGTAATTGACTTGACTTTGTAATCCAAAGTCAAAGTCAAAATTCATTTATTCATTAAAATCACAAGGATCACTTTGAAACGTCGGTTTTTACCTTTTGCCTGGTCTTCCGCGACCAAGCCTGGAAAGAAAGGCAAGAAATCAAGGTTATTCTTTTTAATGATCCGTTTACAAAACAATAGGTATCTACATTTTGAATCGAGTTGCAGTATTTTCAATTCCAAGAGTTTTTATCATCTAAATAATCAGATATTTTATACCAAAAACTATCGTGAACTTGACTATTCATATTGTAAAAACGGGAATTTTCACGTACTGCACTATCGGTGAAGACACCGGTAAGCCGGATGAGTTTATGCTAGTAAGTACTTACTTAGTGCTAGTGAGTTTATGTATGTAGAGACATACATTTTATTCAGGGTTTTAGGAAGAGTTTACGGATTATGGTTACAAAATGGCAGTAATAACTCAATTATGGCGCACAACTTAAACAATTACAATGTTCAAAACTTTTAAAACTTGAAAGGGAAAAGTTTAAGTCACAAAATGTTCCCCTTAAATGTAACAACAGTTACAAAAGTTTGGAACATTAGAGGGCGGGGCAAGCTTGCCAACAGATTTATAAAAATATTTCCTGGAAATTAAATAAGCCAAGTCTGATGGGAATTTTGCAATTAATTCCTTTAATCTTCGTTTTTCTACAACCTACAGAAGATCCCAAACAAAAAAAAATATTGACGACCTCTGTGTCACAGTGAGCGAAGACCCGCCTGAGACACTGGAGGTTGCGGGGTCTAGATGTTTTCTATATATAATATGTATATCAGTCATGTAGTGCCCATAACACAAGCTCTGCTTACTTTGGGGCTAGATGATGCTGTGTGAAAAATGTCCAGCATTATTTATATATTTAATTAATTTCACCAACACTCATATACTGTATATATATCGGCAGCAATTACAGAGATAGCAGCAAATTCTTCAATCCTAAGTTTCTTGATATTATTTTTAAAATAGAGAGACGGGTGTCCGTTACAATACTTCCGTTATGGAAACCTCAAAGAAACCAAACCTTGAAATAAAATGCCCATCTGAATTCTCAATTCCACAAAATAATGCCTGGCAGAAAGGTTTTATCAATTGACCACTAATTTTATTGAATTCTGCAAATTATGCGGTTTCAAAAGCAGATTAAATTCAATTAGCGAGTTATTCAGCATTATGGACCACTGGATGATGCTGAAACCAGTATCGTCGCTGGTGGCTCAATGATCTGTTTAGGCGTGCTGTACATTTTAGGTTTAAAACCGAGAGAAACATGCCGTAATGCTTTCTCTCAACTAGGCATCATGACTCTCACTAGTGTGTACGTCCACCAATGCCTCATGTATGTAAAAAATAATATAAAAGATTTTCCTACCTTAAATTCTACCCATTCCTACCAAACAAGGCAAGGTGGCAACATCCGGCGACCGAATCGTAGGTTAGCGAAAATGACAAAAAGTTTTCTCTGCAATGGAATCAATTTGTATAATAAATTAGAAAAAGCCTTAAGAGAAATGAATTTGGACATCTTTAAAAGTACATTGAAATCAATATTGACCAAAAAAAGCTACTACAATTTGTCAGAAGCTCTCAATGATGACTCCATTGCATAGTAAACTTACAGTGAATGACAGGTTTGTTTTTTAATATCTTTTTAGATTGTAAACTATTTTGACTAAGCAATAATAAGCTAAAAGATCTGACATTATATAGGTATGTTATATTATTATTATTATTATATTTAATCACTTTCTTTGACAATGCCCCTATACAGCAGAACCATTCCATAATAATTATTGACATTTAACCCAATAATTTTAACATTATGTACTTGACAATGCCCCTTTACAGCAGCAAATATTATTTATTATTACTTGTTAATTATTATTTTTTTTGTTTAACTTATTATTGTACCAACATTTTTTTTTTTTTTTTTTGACAATGCCCCTTTACAGCAGTAATTTAATATAATTATGTAAACATTCATAGGTATGTAAGTGAAATACTTGCCTGTTTCTAGCACCATTCTAAGTAGTAAGTTTTCGACGTAACCAAGTATACTCTATGTTCCCATGGTTAAAAATAAATGAGTATGAGTATGAGTATGAGTATGTCTAGGTAAGATTAATTTCATTTTAATTTGATTGGCCTCGATTCTGTAGTACATTAACTAAACTAAATTTAAACTGTCGCTCTTTTTTACTGATAGTGCAAGCAAGAAAGAGATAGCTACAATTTTAGTGCTGTCAAATTAGTCAGATTTATATTAGCCATACAAATTTAGTCGTGATTTCAAAACATGCTGACTATAAACACGAAGAAAAGCGGCACGTATACTGATTTGACAGCAGCACACAGCACTAAAATTCTTGCCATCTCTTTCTTGTGTACACTATCAGTTAAAGAGAGCGACAGTTTAAATTTAGTTTAGTTAGTGTACTACAGAATCGAGGCCATTGTAAGGTATTGTATGTTATTTAAATGTGTATATTCTATGGATCAACTTTGGGTCTGAAATAAAAGAATTTTATTTTCCATCATTCCAGATATTATGATCGAGATATCATTTAAAAACCGGTTAGTTTTTTTTCCTCCAATTCAACAAACTTGGAACGCAGTTTGTTGAATTAATAAACAGCGACAATAAAAAAAAACTGAAATAGAGAGGAAATTACCTTCAATAATTAATTCCCTCTAAAACCCACCAACGACTAAAGCTATCAGTAAACATAATTATGGATAGATAGAAAATAATTTAATGCACAACTAAAAAGTACTGTACATAGGTGAACTTAATGCTATATAGCATTATCTTCCAGCTTACCTGTGTGTTATATGGAAAACAATCTTGAGGTAGTTCATGAATAACAAGAAAATTTATAAATTATATGCTATAGCTGTACTATATATACGAAGGGATGGACTTACCTTCCTATTTATATTCCTAATTATAAGTTTTAATACGGCAATTATAAAGTGAACATAGGCTTTTATTAATTTTAAGACGAAATGAGGGTAGTTTCTTGCTGTTTTTTCACGCCGATAACATATCATACTCCAGTCAACCGCTGACCACGGCTGAAGCAACACAAGCAAAGTAAAAACTACGAGAAAAGAAAGTAAACGAAATAGAAACCCTTATTTAACATATAATTAATTACAGTTCGATAAAATAATTATTAAACGACCTCAGAGGCGCGTGGGCGAGCCGGCTGTAACGCCGGAGTAGCGGATTCGATTCCCGTGGGACAAATATTTGACGTTCTGCAGATGTCTGTTTTGGGTCTGGTTGTGGTACCACTGTACTCGTAGTTCCTAAAACCCACGACACAGGGAATAATAGTGTGGGATCAGGATTATGTAGGTGTAAAAAAAACCTACATCAAAAAAAAAGTCCCATGAAAATCTCATAAATTTAAAACCTTTTACTGCACTATCTATACCACTAGTATCGAAGGTTTATAAGGAGAATTATTCATTTTCCTTTCCATCTCTATTCACCCTTGGATCCCTAATCATCCCATTTTATCCAATCCATAGTCTCTAGAGTACGCATCGGGCGATCGCATCGGGCAGTCCATTCGCCGTGAAATGGGAAATAAATGAGTTTGACCACGAGGAGGTACTTGTACTGATTCATTTTAATATGATGTTGATCAGTCCATAAAAATTCATTGAGCTCCAAAATATGGACTGCAGTGAACTGGTAGAAATGAAGCTCATAAAAATACAAAGTAGTAGATGTATAATATAATCGTATAAGCTGAAATCACATAATATTTTGGATCAAAAATAAATCACCTTGGTCCTTCGTACCGTAATTTTAATAATAGCTTCTGCCCACGGCTTCGCCCGCGTGGTACCTGGATAAAAAGTAGCCTGTGTGTTATTCTGATGTATAAGCTATGTTACTGTAAAGTTTCATCAAAATCCGTTCAGTAGTTTTTGCGTGAAAGAGTAACAAACATCCATCATCACAAACTTTCGCGTTTATAATGTTAGTAGGATAACTTATATGCCATAGGACATATAGAGATGTAGCACTAGCAACACTAAAAAAAAAGAAAAAAAAAAAGTTATATTGTGGCAAAAAGGCATACAGCCCACCTGATGGTGCGCGGTTACCATCGCCTATTCACATCTGCATCTTAATTCTCTTTTAACCCAACTCCCTAAACGGAGGGTAATATTTTTCGAGTGTATTTATGAATGTATGTCTGTTCCTTTGGCTCTCACTTTAGCCTAAACGGCGTGATGGATTTTGATAAATGAGGTTTCATTGAATTCGTCTTGATTACGGGACTAACATAGGATATAATAAAATGTCAAGAAATCTAATATGGCGGCTACAAACCGCCATATTCGATTTCCGACGAACCAAAAATTCTTTAGCTCATCCTGTAGCCTAAACGGCAAGAGGGATTTTGATAAATGGGGTGCCATTGGAATCGTCTTGGTCACGAGAGTAACATAGAATAATAATAATAATGCTGGACATTTTTTCACACAGCATCATCTAGCCCCAAACTAAGCAGAGCTTGTATTATGGGAACTACATGACTGATATACTACTTATATATATATTTTTTTGTAAATACATACATATTATACATAGAAAACACCCAGACCCGAGACAAATATTTGCAGATACAAACATTTGTCCCGTGGCAGGAATTGAACCCGCAACCTTCTGCGTCTCAGGCGGGCCTTCGCCCACTGCGCCACAGAGGTCGTCAAAATACACAAAAGGTAAAAAAAAATATAGGTGGCCGTATGCCACCTTAAACGATTAAAAAAAAAAAAAACCTGATGGCTAAATATAAACACAGATAACATTGCTGTCATTGGATTAGTATTAAATGTTTGTCTTTGGTCTGGGTTTTTTCTATGTATAATATGTATGTATTTAAAATGAATATAAGTAGTATATCAGTCATGTAGTTCCCATAATACAAGCTCTGCTTAGTTTGGGGCTAGATGATGCTGTGTGAAAAAATGTCCAGCATTATTTATTTATCTATTTTTATTATAGAACTAGGCTAATGAAAGTGCAGTCGGGTATGTTTGTTTTTAAACTGATTACTTGTTTTAGGATGTGATAATGATATCCCTAAAATCACTCTTTATTTTAGAGTAAGAAACAGCAGAGGGTATATGATTTTTATGTGATTCTCGAACATAAAACCTGACGTTAGATCAGTCTCGTCCATTCACCTCGACAAACCTCAAACATCCAATATTTAGACTAGCTATTGAGAACCCCAATTATCCCAAGGCTAGACCGTGTCTAAATGCCGTCTAGATTGACTCAGCAAGCGTCCACGTACGAGGCGGCGGACACCTGTGTGGACTCAGCTTAATCACATACCAATGATATTATCGAGAGGTTGGCGATATTTGCTCGATTTTTATAAATAGTAATCGATTGATTCAAGAACATTTGAGCTAGAAATAACAAACTACCATAAATGAAATGCTAGATAATTGGGCGCGCCAAATGTTTGATGAATTTGATAGCATTTGAATTCAAAGCGAACCAAAGCTCGTATAATTTGGGAGACGGTGTCAGATCGTCTTCAGGCAAGCTCGTGTCGTATTGCCTCTGCTACGTTCTCAGCAAACTAATCACGGCTTGTTCCAGCGCTAACTGAATCCCAAGTTCTGGCGGTGAGCGAGATGTGCGAAGGAACAGCGTATTCTTATTTAATCTCAATTAAACTGAAGGAAAGTGGAAACATGGAAATTATCTTGGTTTGGTATCATTAACACGCTTATATTAGTTTCAGTTGTAACTAAATAACAAACAAACATGTTTGTTATTTAAGCTAATATAAGCGTCATCAAATATGGGAAGTCAATAGTAACCAGTAGTCAATATTTATAGTTTTGACAAAGCCCCTGTAATAATATATTAGGGAATAATATATTAGGGATCTTTTAATTATTTTTATTATTATTTTTCAATGCGAATTTTGATGTTTCTCTGAAGTACTTATTTTTATCTAATTTGAATACCTATGTTATGTTATAATTTCTGTTGTTACATGTATAATAGTTTATTTTCTGAAATATATGAATTAATAATAATAATGTTATAATAAATGACAATATTCCTCACAATGACCACCTACTTATTACTTTATGTTTTTATTGTGTACCTTTGATAAGGATACAATAAGATTAATCACTTCTAGACTAGTATCTAGACAAACCCGATTTAGGTTTTCAAAATGCTGACTACATGCAAAACATGGGCAAGTGCCATATGTAATGTTTAGACGTGCCTCTGACTATCCCCTAATATGTATCCGAGGATGTCATTAATTGGGAATACGGTAGTGAGCGTGTTAGTTTGTCATTTGTTACCACTCATATCACTATCTGCTTCATATTTTCTGTTACAAAGTATTTCATAACGCGCCCCATCGAAAAACTAATTATAAGTATTACGGGTCTGTACGTTAACCTTTTTTATTATTTTCCCGACGTGACCGAATAATACCATCGAAAAATATCCCCGGGAATAAGAATTAGAATTATTTATTTCAGAAAAAAATTAAGCTAATAAAATAGTAGCAGAGTTTTTATTGAGGAATATGACGCGAGGGAAGGTTTGACGTTAAGTACCACATCAACACGTTTCTAGGTTCAAATCCTAGTCGCTTTCTAACTTACGTATGAGAATGGGGATTCCTTAAAAGCAGCTGGCGTTATATAGCGGTCCTGAAATGTTCAGTCTACTAATCCAAGAAGAAAGTGTGGTCGTTTCTACACATAAAGAGGGGCTGGACAGGAAACACAATAACAGAATAAATACAAAGTTAGTTATTTAGTAGATACACAAAAAGATAAAAAGAAGATCAAAAAGAAACATGAATTTTCGATTGAAACTCAATTTCGGCACTCAGAAAATAAATCGCCGCGTCGCCGCCTCACGGAATCGACACTGGAGCAGAAGAGATCCAGGTCATTATGCATTTTTGATAGCTCATTGAACTGGTTACCAACTTGCCAAAGAAATGTTAAAAAACTTGCCAAAGAAAAAACGTCTATAGTTGGTTCCTACTACAGGAATACTTGTAAAAGGGTTAAATCTTAGTCGTTTTAGGGGAGCGTTAAAACTAATTTTACCAAGAAGGTATATATTTCCTTAACATTCTCTATGTCTTCATATGTTACCGAGAAGAAAATTAGGAAAACGGTGACTTCAGAATGAGGTCAAACGATACGTGTGTGGAACTTATTATTTCAAGTTTTTTTATCATGCATGCATTTTTCCATTCGAATGAAAGAAAATAAAATTATAAACGATGAAAGAAAACATCGTGAAACCAGCATTCTCTAAAACCAAAAACTTGAAGGTATTTGCCATCAGTTCGAGTTCCAATAAACGGCTTACATCCTGCTTACTACGAGTACATAAGCGCGAGCATTTGCCAAACATTATGTTTGGACTTGTCTCTGACAATTCCTACTGAGGATGTCGATCATGGGGAAAAAATCGTGAGACCCAAGTGATGAGATTTTTTATGATAAACATCTTGCGCTTCTAGCCAAAGTACCACTGTCGTGAAGCGCGCGCGCAACTTTTGTAGTCACTGATGCTGGTTTCTTCTACAATATTTTCTTCTTTCGTTATAGGTAACAAAATCAATAAGAGTGCTTAATGTTTCTTTGTCAGAATCCATCGCGTAACTGAGTCTCGATACGAACACTAATAAAATTAAAATTAAAAATAAAATGACTGCACCACGGCAGCACATCGATAATCGTCTAATTTTGTCGTCTAATGTTTCTAACAAAATGATCAATAGATGATTGATTAATGAAAAAAGTAATGAACGTCAAATATCATCGTTTTTTTGGAAACCTCTGTATCTGCGGTGAAATTAGCACGTGACCTAATTTAATAAGAAGACGGTGAGAGGAGCCAGCTGATGTAACGGAGTTTGCGTATCTATATGATTGTGTTAGTGTTTATGATTGTGTTAGTGTTTATGATTGTGTTAGTGTTAATGATTGTGTTAGTGTTAATGATTGTGTTAGTGGCTCAGGAATTGGAGAACTAGCTCTAACCGTGCTTCCTAAAGAGTAAGAGATACTCTTCAATAACCATTACTCTAGCTTAAAAGAATGCTTGAAGTAAACTCGTTACTAGCCTCAGTTGACCTTTTTAAATAAATAAAAGATTCAAATACATATATTAACCGAAATATAAAACATACAGAAGCAGTATTGACAACTTCGATGGCGCGGTGGGCGAGTAGCTGGCTGCGATGCAAGAGGTGCGGGTTTGATTTCCACTGTCGGACAAATGTTTGCATGTTCTGCAGATTTTTGTTCCAGATCTGGGTGTTGTGGTACCACGGTACTCGTAGTTCCTGATACCCACGACACAGGGTATCCTAGTGTGGGGTCAGGACTATGTATGTGTATGTTGGGCTATTATTTATTTAGGTACATGATGTTAATCTGTCATACAGTACAAAGTCGCATAGTCTGGTGGGGTCTAGATAAATAGCTCACGCTTAGTTTTTCTTTTATGCTAACGCAAATTTGTCAAGGCAAAACTTTGCAGAAGACAACCTGGGTATCGAGAAAAAATATCACTTTCTGTTGGCGTTAACGCATGCGGAAAGTTTGAATTGTATGGAAATGACATTAGCTGTTCAATGCAAAATGCAAAATTTTTCCATGACAAATTTGCGTTAACATGAAAGGAAATCTAAGCGTGAGGTATTTGTCTAGACCCCTGGTCATTGACATGTCCTGTTTTATGTCGATTGTTTTTTTTAATCTCGATTAGTAGCACTTTACTTATTTAATCTAACAAATCACAGGTTTGTATTTAAGATACCTACCTACTTGTCACAGTGATAAGACCGTCCATATAAATTTTACGATTAATGTAATGTTATGATTTGTTTATGATTTTATTGACAAATGTTATATTAAAAAATAAATATTTCGTTAATTTTCAATGTCATTTTGGTCTTATACTGTCATTACTCCCTATTGGAAATATAGGGGCTTATGTGGGGTGAAATTTGTATAGGAATACTCCTAAACAAACTTTGTGTGGAGTCGTTTTTACCTCACGTGCCAAGCCACTGGCAAAAGCTAGTCTATCTATATCTAATATTCACATGAATCTATCTTTTATCACAATAACCCATCAAACATTGCCTCATATTTTCTGTTACTAAGGATTCATTGCCGATATCCAATATTTCTCACAAGTTAATAATATGAATCTGTACAACTTATCTGGGAACAATGCCGCTGTATACGAAAAAACCACAGCAAAACTACTTCCAACTATTATATCAAAGGGTGAACGAATAGGCTCGTACATACATGAAACATAAAACATAAAACACATTAACTTACCTAAACCTACTTTTAGGAAGGACACTAATCCGTGGTATATGTAAAACTCACGCTCGGCCCGCTTGCCGACTATTGGTGCAAGCCAGCCAGACAAATGTTTGTATGATTGGCAAATGTTTGTCTCGGGTTTGGGTGTTTTCTATGTATGTATATGTATTTACAAAAAAAATGTATATAAGTAGTATATCAGTCATGTAGTTCCCATAATACAAGCTCTGCTTAGTTTGGGGCTAGATGATGCTGTGTGAAAATGTCCAGCATTATTTATTATTATTTATTTATAATGTTTTTCTTAACTTGCATGTAAATTGAATGTTAGATTTGATTGATATTATTTTTTTCTGTTTGTGTAGGTAGGTCCCTTACCTACCTACTTACCTAGCCATGCATGTTACATTCACTGCATCTAAAATGCATCTTAGTACCTACTTGTTAAGTAGTATAAGAATATTGTGATTTCTCAGTAAGCGATTTATATTGTAAATCTTTTTGAGAAATAAATGATCTTAAACCGTAAAATGATTAATTTCTGCCCGCGGCTTCGCTAGCTTGGTATGTATATATAAAACATACCAAGCTAGCGTACCAACTACTTTTATGGTATGTTTTATATGTATATATATATGTATATATAAAACATACCATAAAAGTAGTATTACCTTCTTTGCACACCCCTTACGGGTAGTTTTGAAAAAGAAACACTTTATACCGAGTTTTGTGTGAATAGAACCAGAAAAAAAATCCATACAAACTTTATAACTCTCTTGCGTTCTGGTAGTTTTGAAAAAATTAAAAATATGTGTTTTATTATTTATTTTAACGTTTATTTGTAAGTACCAAGCTTTGAACCAAGGAATAAAATTTTACATAGAAACTTTACCACCCTGTATAACATCCATATGGGTCGATAATTAGATTAACCTATGTGTTATTCGATCTTTGTGCCGCCGTGTGGGTTCTTATTTATGGCAATATTATGCATATGGCAATATATATGACGACCTCTGAGGCGCAGTGGGCGAAAGCCCGCCTGAGACGCAGAAGCTTGTAAGTTCGATTCCCGCCGCGGGATAAATCTTTGAATGATCTGCAAATATTTGTCTCGGGTCTGGATGTTTTCAATGTGTTATGTGAATGTACTTAAAAAAAATAGTAGGTATATCACTAATTTAGTTCCCATTATACAGGCTCTGCATAGTTTGGGGCTAGATGATGCTGTGTGAAAAATGTCTAACATTATTTATTTAAATATGGTAGGTTAGACGTCGACCTAATTAGTGATGATTTTGGATTGGATCACTTGAAAAACGACTATTACAGAGTTTTAGAAACCGAACCTAGTCGGCAATTTTGTATTTTATTTTCGAAAGAAATGTCTTATATATCAGTGTATAACTAGCCGTTACTTTCGATACAATCTCTGGGTAGAGGCATAGATAAATAATTACGTACTATGTACATGGCCGACGTTGCGTGGTAGCTGGGACTCGACCCTCATCAATAATGTCTTTGCAAACATTTTTGTATGCGATATCACATCAAATGTAGCTATATATTTTTTCTCATATTATGTACTGTGACAAATCTGCATGAATTATGGTTTTGGCTATTCTCGTATATAGAAAATATATTTTTATCCTACTAATATAATAAATGCGAAAGTCTGTGTGTGTGAATGTTACCGCGTATCTCCGTGACTACTAAACCGGTTCTAATAGAATGTAGATAGTTTAGATTCTGGAATAACACATAGATTAATCTTATTTTCGAAAATCAACCCCTAAGGGGGTTAAACAGGGTGGTTAAGTTTCGATGGAAAATTTTATTCCTTGGTTTGATTCGCTCGAAATTTGGTACAAATAAACTTTAAAATAAATAAACTCGTATTTTTTCTTTTTTCAAAACTACCCTTTAGGTGTGCAATTGAGTTCTAAACTTTGTATGGAAAATTGTAATTTTTGGTTCAATTCACTCAAAAGTTGGTGGACATAGTTTGAAGCCTGGAGACGGTCATACGCTACTTTTATTAACATACCACGCGGGCGAAGCCGCGGGCAGAAACTAGTTATTATTATGCAAAACTAGTGGAACGTCTTGAGTATTTTCCATACAAAGTGTATCTAGGTGGAATTTCATATCGTTATATTTTTTCTTTTTTCCCTACACTTCAAAAGGATCATATAACAAACACGCTCACGACTGTACTCCTCAGATACATGCTCAGTGAGTAGATATTTTTAAGAGTACCAAGGCAGGAGTTAGTCAGAGATACGTCCAAACATTACAATCAGCACATGCCCGCGTTTTGTAAGTAGCTAGCATTGTACATGACAGGTTGCACTGATGGGACTTGCCTTCGAATTGTTGATTCTTGGGTATTCCAGTTTCTTCACGAAGTTTTCCTTCATCGTTTTGAGTGCATCCATTGGTGCACGACCGGGTTCGAACGACTTCCAGATTGGAGGTCAAGGTACCGCCCACTAGGCCAACACGGCTCTTAAAACGATTAAAAGGTGCATACTCTTCAAATTTCAACGTACTAACACGATGCTGTCATCCCCAAATATGTGACCCCAAGCAACACATATTTTCTATTGGCTAATTCTTTCCCAATATTTTCCCATGTTTTGTTTTTTTGGGTTCAAAAAAAAATATTATTTCAAAATTTCTAAATTTCGGTCTCTTGGTCTTACGTTATGATATATGATGGTCAGTCAGTCAGTGAGTCAGTGTGTCACGCAACGATTATAAATTACTAGCTGTTGTTAGCGGCTTTTTAAGCGTCGTGTTTAAAAAAACCGCTTTAGAAATTTCCAAAATTTTTTTTTTTGGTAATGCTTATGTTATTAAATAAACCTATGTTCCAAATTACATCTTTCTAGACTAAATAGTTTTGCTGTGCGTTGATAGATCAGTCAGAGTCAGTCAGTCAGGATAAACGATTATATAAATATAAATTGAGATAATTGTGATTTTTTCATGTTTTAGCCAGTGGTGGATACCACAAGGGCGGATAAACGCAAGCTGATCTCAAAGGCCTTTGTAAATATTACTAATCTGTGGTAAGGCGAGCTCCATTTCAATGACAATACGATTCCGCACTTAGCACAAATTACGATCCGATTATGATAAAGTAGGGTTGCCAACTACTTTGTCTTTATTGTTTTTTTTTCGTGTCAACGTTTCCATTTGTCCACCCTGCGGTATTTCTGTTACCAAGTTGAATTGGGGCGGCTCAGGAATGGGCCTATTGACCATAAAAGAACTGGTACGTTGAAAGGATTGTGTGCGCCTGACAGATTCTTTCACGGATGTCAATTTTTTTATTGTAAAAAACAAATAATTAGGGGGTTGTCAGAGGCAGGTCTAAGTATTACATTTGGCACATGCCCACGTTTTGCGAGTTGTTAGCATTGCACGTGACAGGTTGCAAGTCTGCTGCTTATTGGAACACTGCTTATTTCAGGGTCAACCAATATTGTCATAAATAAATTATTTATCAGACTTATTCTTAACCCCACACGATTGCCTGTGACGTGGGTATCAGGAACTAAGAGTACTGTGGTACCACAACACCGTTTGTCCCGCAGCGGAGAATCGTATCCGCACCTCTTGCGGTGCAGGCCGGCAGCTCCCCGTCGCACCACCTTGTTATGAACGTTACGGTGTCTTCTGCTCATATGTTTTTTTTTTATACAACTAAGGAGGGAAACAATCTAACGTCCCACCAGGTGGTAAGCGGTTAACGTAACCTATGGACACTTGCAATACCAGAGATATCAAGAGATCTCATGTGCGACCTCTGTGGCGCAGTGGGCGAAGGTCCGCCTGTCACGGGACAAATGTTTGTAAGTTCTGCAAATATTTGTCTCGGGTCTGGGTGTTTTCCTATGTATAATATGTATGTATTTACTAAAAAAAAGTAAATAAGTAGTATATCAGTCATGTAGTTCCCATAATACAAGCTCTGCTTAGTTTGGGACTAGATGATGCTGTGTGAAAAATGTCCAGCATTTATTTATTTATTTATTTATATTTATATTGGAATACATCATGAGAACATTACTGCTTGGCGGAAGAAAAAGGCGCGTTCCTTACGTTGTCTAGAAAATAGTAGAAATACAATATTTGTTTGTTGACCTCACCCTGAGTTAACGTGACCGAACAACGAGGTGACGAATTTCAAGAATAGCCATAGGTATTTTTTCTTGCCTTACAGAAACCCAAATTGCAGTTTTCAGTAATAACAAAGTCAAAAAATTCACTCATTAGCCAAATAGCACTTATTTCCATGTGAAAAGTTTCAGCTGCTTAATAAAATTAACCACAAAGTATTAGTGCTTAAAGTAAACTTCCGCGGAGGCTTCAGCTCTCGCCAGCCCTAATAAAATAAAGTAGAGGAAAAAACTTCTCGTCATTTACGAACTTTTTGCTAATACAGCCTTTTGAATGGGGACCCTCGAGGTTGGTTTCGGAGCGCCGTAAAACTTCCATAGTTCTGCAACTCGTTGGCAGCCCGTTTAGGTACTATGAATATTCTTTATGGTGACCGATTATTTCTAAATGAAAAAATTACGCGTATGGAATTTCAATTTGTTTGAGATGATGGTACTCTGGTTGGTTTTCTTCTTTAACACTTTATTGAAAGATCTTTTTTTTATAATCATAACATTTATTAGACACAAAATTTTACATGGTACAGACATATTAGACAAATTATTAAGCACTACAGAATTAGGAACGATTCCTTATTAAAAAGAATTGTACCTCGGTTTATCTCTGTTCCCCACACTAGGTCCTTTCCCTCTTGATCGAGGAATTCAAACAGATTGGTCTAGAATTGTTTTTCTTCAAGTGTGAACTTTTTATATCTGATATTTGAATTCTAATGAATAAAATCAAAGAAATCTTCCCTTTAAAGATGTCTTTGGGGGCTCCATCTTATCTTCTCGGGACATCGGTGCGGGCTGGCTCAAACGACGAAATAGGGAATAAATTTTTGAGCAGTTTGGGGTAGAAATACTTGGTTTAATTTTATACATTTTAAAACATTTATAATTGAATTCCTTTTTAATTGAATTTTGAATTAGTGACTAATCAGCTCAAGTTAAAAGCTGTCATCCCATTTGATTTCACTCTTCATAGATAGGACTAATTAAATCTTTGCGTTAATATTTTAATAACGAAAATCCTATAAATATTATAAATATAGACTTTCATCAAACATTTTACAGCTAAAATGTTTAATGGAGTTTCGAAAAATAGAAAGCATCATTGAATATTAAAATACATTACTCAAAGGAATATTAAATAAAACTACGAAAATAAACAATACTCACCAAAAGAGTCACGTGAAGAGAGTGCTGACTTATATTTTGTCCATTTCTGTCTATCTAATCATTGCCATTTAACTTGGTTATGATGCCAGCAATCTGGGCACCGTACCATGTATCTGGCGAAAACAGAGATCGCATAGGTTATCTAAGAGAACTGATATTTATACATTGGTATTGGATTGATTAAGGATTTATAATTAAGTAGGTACCTTTGATGGCTTCGATGGGCCGGTGGACGAGTAGCCGGCTACGACTTCGATTCCCGCTGGGGACAAATGTTTGTATGTTTTGCAGATATCCGTTCGAGGTCTAGGTTTATGGTTCCACGAAACGCGTAGTTTTTGATACCCACGACACAGGGGAAACTAGTGTGGGGTTAGGACTATGTATGAGTCTATAGGGTAATGACTTATTAAACATATTAGTATTTATTAAGATTATATAATAATCTTGTAAATAGTTTGTACCTACGTTTAAAGTCACGCTTCATTCATCCTCATCACATCCTACTATACTATTATAAACGCGAAAGTTTGTGAGGATGGATGTTTGTTACTCTTTCACGCAAAACTACTGATCGGATTTTGATGAAACTTTAAAGTAGTTAGAATAGCTTATACATCGGAATAGCACATAGGCTAATTTTTATCTAGGTACCACGCGGGTGAAGCCGTGGGCAGAAGCTAGTTCTTCGTAAAATAATTTACAAATGGCGCTTATTAGTCTGAAAAAAATGTTATAAAATCAACGTACAAAATCTTCTTATAAATAACATTTCTCAGAACTGTTTGTCGGGTTTTTATTTACAATCAGGTAATAGTCTCATATAATAAGCCCCCTTTGATGTTTTCGTCCTAGGGTGTCATATTTTATGGGCCATCCCGTTTTATGAAGGTCATTAGACTCAGATTCGAGAGACGTGCGCAAATGCTTTCGCCATGTGTGCCATAACTTTTCACTTGTCGGTAATCTTTACTGTCATTGAATACTTCGGTTTTCGTAGATAGATGGCGTTGTCAAGGATTCTGCGCTAACGTACTGCGCTCATATTGTACCGCATTTCCTGACGCAGTCAGAATGCCTGCGAATAGTATGTGACGCTATAACAAAGAACTCGGAAGGCTTGAACGCATGACTGTCCGCTAACCGAAAACCAGGAAGGTTAATTTGTATAACGAGTCAAAAACTATGAAGAAAAAGATTAATTTTGAAGTCTGAATGTGTCTGTATATACTTCATACATTTATTGCTTTTACATGGAGGTACATAGATAGTGTTTATAGGTAGATATCTCACATGAATCCTGTCTAAGCAACAGAGAGATTTTACGTAAACAAACTAGTTTTTAATAATTTACAGTAAAACAAAGTTAAGTCTCTCAAATTAACTTTGTATTAGGGTATAGCATCCATTTTCAAAGACTTACCACATCATATCTAAGCTGGCTTTGGAAATACAACGGCCATAATTCCTTTAAATAGTCAATCTACTCGTAGTACTTATATCCACGATGAAACACCCAAGTATATTGATCTATAGCTAATAGTCTCTAAACTTATAAAATCGTTTGTCCTGACTGACTGACTGATCTATCAACGCACAGCCAAAACTACTAAGTCTTGAAAACTGAAGGGTTTTTGGAAATTTATACTTTAAGGGGGGGAATTGAGGGAGAAACATTGTATGAAAGTCTTTGTTCATTTCAGTTAGGAACATGAAAATTTGAATTGAGCATTAAAAAATAATGTGTTTCAGGCTTTTTGGATTTTCAAATTTAAAAGTGGTGAAATTGGGGTAAAAGTTTGTATGGGAGTACCGTTTTTATTAAAAAAAACACCACCTTAGGTTCCATATATTCAGTTATATTCAGTTCAGTTCGTGAACTGGCATAATTTAATTCGGATGCTATCACACGGCCAAAACCAGGAGCAAAAGCTAAGCTAATAAACATTGTTTACGTGCTGAGTCTTAAAATACACATTTTACTATATTATAGTAACTAGAAAACAGCCGTGTTGGCCTAGTGGGCGGTACCCCGACTTCGTAACCGGCGTTCGAACATGAACCAATTTTTCCACTCGAAAAATATATGTGCGCGTTAACACGTGCTCAAAACGGTGAGAAAAAACATCGTGAGGAAACTGGCATGCCATAGTACCAACAATTGTAGGCATGTGCCATCGATTGGTGTTTTAAGCGGCGATGGCTTTGCAATCTGTAAAGTGGAATTCTAACTACTTGCGGGCCATGTGCCAAATATAACATGCCTCTGACTACCCACTACTTGGTCTCCTCAAAGATCTAAGCACTGAGTATATATCTGAGGATGTGCATCATGGAGAATACAGTTGTGAGCGTGTTTGTTTTATTATCTAGAAAAAAGGGTTCTCAATGTCAGACAACTCGTCATTTTGGGATGTGTAATAATTTTCGTTCATTTCATGTAGTGCTTACCGACCCTTCAAATGATATAGTTCAGTTCGGTATATATCTTCATAAGTTATTCTGAAAACATCCATCATGCCCCAAGCCAGTCGAGCGGTGATGGATTTGTCTGATGAGAAACATTTGTACGATGCATAAATAATTTTATAGCTATAAACGCCCCTGCGCAAGTGGTGCTTTTTTGTGTCCGAAGAGCGTAAGTTCAAAGCTATAAAAGACGTTTTCACGCAAAAAAAAAAAAAAGGCTAGTGCTCTCAAACGGTGAAGGAAAACATCGTGAGGATATTATTAGCTTATTTCTGATAGGTGGGTTTATACGGAATCTTACAAATAATATATGTTAATTATTATTTTTATTTTATGATGTACCTAAATTCAAATAAGATTGTTAAGTTCATAAATTGAAATTAAGAAATAATCGGATTTTCGTTCATACATACATAAACTATCGCTAGTTTCTCGGAGGGGTAGGTAGAGAAAAGGGATTTCCATTTGCTACGATCCTGACATACCTCTTTTGCTTCTGTTAGAGTACTCTTGACCTGACCTTTCTTCTGAATTCTCTCTTATTTAGTCAAAATATTGGATATTTTTAGGACCACGCACGGTGACCTACTACGTTTCACACTTATACACCGCAACTGTTCCACGTAATTCTGACACGATTAAAAAAATTCAGGAACGATACAATTTCCTATTAATATCAGTTGGCTCTAGTATAGACATTTTTGCAGGATCCCGGAATAATTCCTTTGATCCTGGCAACATATCAGCCGCGGCTGATAGCCAATCACCGGGGAACAGGTGCGGATCTAGGCAATGGTAACTAAATTTTAGTAGTGTGAATATGTTCATGAATTACCTTTAATTGGTAGGTTTTTTTTTTTGTTGGACTAACAATCCAAAGTTTGAATTTACCTTTAAAATTTGTCACGATACTTTGTTGTGGAGGGACGGCATATTATATCATGGAAGTACAAAAAACAAAATACAACACGGAAGTACTAACAGAAGTACTAGTCATAATCGTTTTCTCCTTGTTTCACATTACCTGGAGTAGGCATTACATGTTTTTTCTTCCATTCCCCTCTATCAGCCGACATCCCAGTACTCACTCCTTTCTTACCCATGTCATCTTTCACACAATCCATCATTTCATGAGCCTACCTCTGCTGTTATAGAAGAAATATCCAAAACTTCTTTGAAAAGAAGGGGGAATTTTATTATCTGCCTATTATCAGATTTAACTTGTCAAAATAATTGTCACAGTTTTTGTTCAGGAGAGCAATAATGCATAATTGCTGGTAATTATTTGTATTTTAGAGATGCAATGACGTCACTGAGAGCAAAAAGAAATATACGTACGTCCTGAACTGAGAACATCCTCTTTTTTCGAAATCTGTGACAAAAAATACTTTTGTCTTCTATTTACATCGGAGAATGATCCCGAGGTGGTCTCATAAAAGTTTTATTCCTAAGGGATTGCTATTTTTCCCGCAAAAGTTATAAAAATATGTAAACACAACTAGCCGGAACATATTTTGTGGGTGATTTTACTTTTGTTTTTTATTCATAAGTATCATCCCGAGTTTGAAGTCGGTTTTTTGTAGAACATCTCTGCACGTTGTGGTGTGAAGTGCACACCCTATGAGTAGATAACTGCATTAACCTGACAAAGTGACCATCTTCAGTATCGGTAAACGAGTTAAAAGCCATAAAGCTACATGAAAGGACCAATCAATCTGGCTCGTGTACACTTCCGACATTAAATTCATAGTTCTGGAAGTGCGGGTAAGAAGCATCTACTACTAGCTTTGACAGCTAGGAGTTGACAGTGACGTTTTTAGGTTGGCTATTTTTTTTCACTGGTGTTTTGGCGGCGTGAAAAGAATTAAGAGAAAATATAACTTTGTGTTTTCGTTTATTTTTCTAGCCTTTCCAACAACGTGATATTGCCTACTTGTCTTTTCAACAGACACATGAATTGCTTTAATCGATAACAATGCTCATTGTGCATTTTTTTGTCTTTTGAAAATCAGGATGTTTGTGTAATGTACCTAACATCGACAGACATTTACATGATCCTGACTCAACACTAGGATTTTCTGTATCGTGAGTATCAGAAACTATGAGTACCGTACCACCCAGATCCGGAATAAATATCTGGAACATCCAAATATTAGCTGCTGCTGGGATCGAACCCGCCCCTCTTGCATCGAAGCTGGCTTCTCGCCCGCCTCGCCATCGAACTTAACATATCTTTAGTTTACTACAAAACAAAGTCTTTGTATGTCGGAGCCTTTGTTAATTAATACTAGATTGTTAATTATAATTGATAAGTTAAATTAACTCTTCCTACCAAACAACATTTTGTGTTACATATATATTTACACAGAATAACATCGCTCATTTTTATTTAGTAGGTACTAGCTTCTGCCCATGGCTTTGCCTGCATGGTACCCGGACATGAAGTAGCCTATATGTTATTCTAGATCGCGATCTATACCTGTTCAAAATTTTATCTAAGTTCAGCCGATACGAAGATTATTAGCAACAAACATTAACATTAGGTTTAAGACTCTGGGTCCGTGGGGAAACGGGGCCCTTAACGTATTCAAAATTTATGTGACCAGAGATCTGGTTTTTATCTGGGTCAACGGCATTGCCATTCAACGTGGCAATGCGGCCAGTATATGAGGAACGCTTCTGTCTGGTGATCTGGATCAGTTGAGCTATCTATAGATCTTTTGAAACGGTCTAGCTAGCCGGTACTTTTGTATTTTAGTATACCTATTTGTACAAAATTAATAAAATAATTAAAATATCAAAAAAACTTGAACATCATTATAGCAGATATCTAGTTAAAAGCTTCCTTTTCGAAGATGTCACGCTTTTTAAATTCCATTTGATGTGCTCTTGACCTCTCTCTTTCCTCGCGTTGGTGACCTCGATTATTTCCAAAGAGCTGTCAGATGGAGTGGACTTCATAAACCTGTAATTC
The DNA here is from genome assembly GCA_958496245.1 of Perizoma flavofasciatum. Classification (NCBI taxonomy): domain Eukaryota; kingdom Metazoa; phylum Arthropoda; class Insecta; order Lepidoptera; family Geometridae; genus Perizoma; species Perizoma flavofasciatum. The sequence continues at coordinate 14,553,444 of OY292425.1, read as the reverse complement.
CGTTTGGCTTCGCTCGTAAAAACATTATTTACGGGCTATTAAAATTAAAACTAAAACGACAAGGAAACCTACTTATGGCTTTTATCGCGTCAATTGTGAATAGTTCGACAGAGTAAAGCGTTTATTTTGGCCTAGTTATTCCCGTTGTGAACTTCTTTGTAAAGACAAATAAACACGCGCACGACTGCGATATACAAGACACAACGCGAAGAGGGAACGACGCGACCCTGATAAAGACTTTCGGAATGAGTCGAAACTTAGTCACCAAAAATCCGCATTACAATCGGCCGTTTTGGAAACCAATGGTAACTGACAAAGAAGCAACCTCTATCTCCAAAAGTAACGGGCTCCTTATATCGATAAGTTGATAAGTAAATTTTAGAAGAAAAAAAAAACTTCTTTCTCTCGTCTTTTGCGTTACCCCCTAACATAAGCTATGGTGATAAACCATATCTAAGTTATACAAATCGTTACAGGATAATTAAATTACGGCTATACCACCTCCTTGACTATTCTCCCGCTGACTAGTTTCCGTCTCACTTATAATATGGGAACTACATGACTGACATACTAGTTATATATATATTTTTTGTAAATACATATATATTATAAACTAATAAACACCACGAAAACAGACCCGAAACAAGTTAATAATGAAAATAATGATTGTTTGTACAGATAACTGAAGTGTGAAGTGGATCACAATAAATTTCATTTAATTTCAAATGTTTCTTAAACGGTCACAGAGTGTGGGCCCATTATTTGCGGTGCAAGCCATAAACATGACAGGATAGTACATTGTTCTTGATCCCACTCTATGAATCTAAGCTCTTGGCAACGTTGCCAAAGCATAACTCAGATAGCGATGCGCCCGGCTTTGCCTGCTATTTGCGCCGGCAATATGCCGCAATCAGGACAAGTTAATTGCCCTTTTATCTAGCACGACTGCAGTTAGCAGATATTTAATGTTGCCGATTTACATTTTAAGATGCCATCTCAGAACTACCATTTATTTGTATGTACTCATAATAATATGTACATAGCGGAACAATATAAATATTATAATTTTTACTTTTGGAAATTAAACGTATTTTATTTACTTATAAACAAAATAATGCAACCGCTTCAAAAACAGTAAAAATCTATGAAACTGACAACTTGAGTTATATTAAACTAGGAAAATGATTCTGTTTTTTTACCTGTAAAAGAATTGGTAAATGAATATTTTTCTAAAGACGTATTGTAAGTCTTGTAATTTTTTTGTCCAAAACTTGTAATTTGGAATAAAAATGTGTCTCCTATTTAGACATTCTGGATATCGCAAGGCGTGTCAAACTGAGTTTTTTCCATTGCTATTTCTAGAGTAATAAAGAGATTTGTTCGGATTTAAAAACATTGAAACAGTTATCTTTTTTAAATCGAAACTAAAAAACATTTTTAAAAAATATTGACAAGACGAACAAACTATAAGTAGCTTCTACTACTTACTAGTCATAGTACTTGCTTCCAAGTACTGTAACATGACCATTTTAGGTGCAAATATAACATACCTACTTTTGTCATATAACTACATCTAGGTAAGTACCTACATCACTAATTACCTAGTGATGATCTGGCAATGTCTCACTTATTTGATTGTAGCTCACTCTTACCTCAAGCACCCACTATTTTATACTTTTAAGTTATAACTTATACCACATGTGTTTTCCTAGATTAAGGCTCAATTCACACCGAGATAGCAGCGGCCGGCAGCGTCGGCCGCTGCTGCTCGGGCCCCGCGGGCGGCCGCGTAACCTTTTGAAGTCTCTCAAGCAATACTACCTACGTATTTTTATTAAAAAAATAATGGTGACCATTTCCACTAACACCCCCCCCCCCCCCCCCCCCCGTAAGCAGTCCTCGGGACAAGATGGGGTCGCTTTCGCTCGCATTCACCATCTCGTCCCGGCGGGCGGCCCGGACCCAAGGTTACCCCTCAGACGTGTGGGGTCTTCCCGGCAAAGAGTCCCCCGACTCTCCACCAGTGACCCCACTACGGAGGATGAAGGAGGCGGCCAAACCGCCCCCTTCGTCCCCCGCGACGTCTGCGCCGGAGCGGGTTAGATCGGGCGTCATCCTCTCTGACCCGCTCAGCGGCCTCCTTCTGCGTCATGACCTCCTCGCAGAAGAAGACCATCGCCTGCCACTCCCTCTCGCCGCCGAGCATGGCACTTATCACGCTCGGCAGAGAGAGGTCCCGGCCCAAGATCGCTGAAAGCGTGTGGAGCGCCGTATCCTCCGGCGACCCACATTCGTGGCAGGCTGGGATCGCCTCCCGTCTCGCGATCTGGTGCAGATACTTTCTGAAGCAGCCATGCCCGGAAAGCACCTGCACCCCGACTTACCCTACCCCGTTTTACGCGAATTTGGAGATACGCGGTTTTTATTTTTGATAATCGGTGTGTTCGGATTACAAAAGGGGCAACAAATTTTAGAAAAAATAGATTCCAATGATGAGCACGTGTCTACTACAAAACGGGAAATAAAAAAGTTACTGGCATGCTACGAGGAAATTTTACGTGAGAAGAAGAAAAACTTAACTCATCAGGCGACATTGTTAGAATATATGAAGCCTTCGACATCAAAATAACTTTTATTTACGTTGTTTTATTCCTACTAATATAAATTGTTTTAATTATCATTTTATTAAACATGCTTCTTCAAAATTATTGTTTTCTTTAGACTCTGGTCCCGATTACACAAACTTTATACGTATTTATATGCAAGGTTGAACCCCGACTTACGCGAATTCGACTTACACGGCTATCTCTCTCCCACCTATCGCTTAAGCCCGGGGTATTACTCTATATATTAAAAAAAAAGAAAACACCCAGTTCCTTGGGTAAATATTTGCAGATACAAACATTTGTCCCGGTGGCGGGAAACGCCCACTGCTCCACCAGAGGTAATTAATGAACTGAAGTTTAAATTGTTTGACACTAACTGTCGCCGCTTCGCTACCGACCGCTGGATTCTCGGTGTGAATTGAACCTAATGTTAACACTGTTGATAACAAATAAACAAATAAATGACAGATTTTTTGCAAAATAACACAGTCACGCGAATGTAGAACACACAAAATGGTTTTTTTATTCCAAAAACTATCGTGAACTTGACTATTCATATTGTAAAAACGGGAATTTTCACGTACTGCACTATCGGTGAAGGCACCGACTAAGTTTCGACTCATTCCGAGAGTCTTCATCAGGGTGAGTGGTTGCGACTTTCTCCTTCCGCGTCGCGTTGTTTGTAGTGCTGATGAAGACTCTCGGAATGAGTCGAAACTTAGTCGGTGCCTTCACCGATAGTGCAGTACGTGAAAATTCCCGTTTTTACAATATGAACACAAAATGGTATCACATACTACAACAATAAATCGATGATACACGGAAAATAAGCAACCTCAGATCGAATATAAATTACCGAACTGAAAATACAATATCTATTTGAAAGCACACCTGGTAGAGGAGCTTGCGACGATAAACACACATTATCACCCACACGATGTCGTGTAACAGCACCTGCAAAAACCAATAAACTTACGAATGTATTAGGGCAACTCTAGATACATACTCAGTGCGTAGATCTTTTAAGATACCAAGTAGGGGGTAGTCAGAGGCACGTAAATATTATATTAAGCATATGCCTGTATTTGTATGTAGTTAGTATTCTAAGTGACAAGTTTGCACATCGCCGCTTATTGGAACACTAACTGATGGCACGTGCTTTCGAATTTGAAGGGCATGCCAGTTTTCTCACGATATGCTGTAACTTCACCATTTTGAGCACTTATTAATGCGCACATACATTTTTCATGTGGTAGTATCTGTTGATGCACGGTCGGGTTTGAACACACTACCACCAGACTGAAACGCTGATCTTAAATGTATATAAATATCATCGTTATAAATTTTACCAGATTTTAATTAAAAATAATTACTTGATATCAGTTACAGGACCAAATTAAAACTAGTCCTGACCCCACACTAGGAGTCCCTATGTCGTGGGTATCAGGAACTACCAAAACACCCAGACGTCGAACAAACCTGCAGAACACACCTCTTTCGTCTCAGCCGTCATACTCTCATACTCTCCACGCCATCGATGTCTTCAATTGAATTTGAAGCAGAGATAAAACACGTGGTTCAGAATTGCTAATACAAAATGTGGTAATGTTTTGTATATTTAGCTCTCGTACTAGCAGTTATTTCATGAACTAAACAGAAACAGTTCATATACTGTTTCTGTATATCAGAAATTGCTGTTCACTGCACAAATGCGTATTGCATAAACCTATAGTGAACTTTCCGTAGAGCCATAGACAATATAGAGCAGTAGGCATGCGTACTCTTTTTTGCTTTAAAGCTTTTTTTTTTGACACGATTTTATTAGCTTCACTTGTAACTTAATAACAAACAAACAATGTAAGCTTAATTAATTTGATATCTTGGAGCTGATCTGTTGTTGGAGTTAGGAGGTGGAAGGTGACTCTTTATTAAATTTTTTAGTGCGACATAATTTTAAGCGTGTTATTAGGATTATATTATATTAGGAGTTGTGGAGCTAATAATAACTTGTATCGTGGTTAGCAGAAAATATAATAAATAAATAAATAATTGGACATTTTTCACACAGCATCATCTAGCCCCAAACTAAGCAGAGCTTGTATTATGGGAACTACATGACTGATATACTACATATATACTTTTTTTTTTGTAAATACATACATATTAAACATAGAAAAACACCCAGACCTGAGACAAATATTTGCAGATCTTACAAACATTTGTCTCGTGACAGTAATCGAACCCGCAACCTTCTGCGTCTCAGGCGGACTTTCGCCCACTGCGCCACAGAAGTCGTCATACTATACTAGTTGACTATATTACTATATTAGTTGTCCTTCTGGATCCACTAGCAACAAGCAGCGAGGGGATCCTAACGGAAACTACGACTATACCTCGAATAAACATTAAGTTAATTTAGTTTAAGTTTTAAGATAAATTGTCAGTTGAAAAGTATTAAAATGTATTCAGTTGGTTTAAGTTTATATCTGGCCGCCCTCGGCCCCCGACAGTTCAATCGCCCGTCCGCGCTATTACTTCTTTAGCTCAGCTCTTAAAAGTCGTAGCGAGATGTTAAAAAGCTTATAACTTTCCTCATACATTGCGGCTATCAAATGCAAAAATATTTTTTCAAATTCAACTGATTGTTCCAGGTATTAGCGCGTTCAAACAAAAAATAAAAAATGAAACAAAAAAAAACGAACTATTCGGCTTTATTATTAGTATAGATAAATAGATATAAAATAATCTATATATTTTTATGCATATATTTTATTGACTAAACACCACCGTCCTATATCTTTCACGTCAATTCCTGTCCATCCCAAGGTTGACTGGAAGATATCGCTATTAGCGATAAGGCCGCTCATTGTACTCGTAAGTTAACCACAGTTAACTTGTAATTTGCTCTGTTTCAATTTGTAAGTACAATAAAGTGGTATCTATTTATCTAAGATCAGGATTCTGACGAAATTATAGGAGGTAAGTTATGAAATCAACCATCTTGAAAAAGATATTGCCTAATAAAAATATCTTCGTCAAGAAAAAAAACAATCTGATTTCGGGTATATTAAGAAAATACTTGATATATTTTCATTGATATTATCAATACGTTTTCGTAAGTAGCACAAAGAGACTTGTCAACCTCCTTTCAGCTTCACCTCCTTCGAATAAGGAAAATATTTATGTGTTTTTCGTCAGGAAAACCTTTCAAAATATTATGTCAATCTTTCTCGAATAAACATTGTCTAATATTGGCTTCCTGTTTTTATAAGTTTATCTTTTACTTACACCCGCTGTTGGTTTTTATGTACCGTACATAAATAGATACATAAATAAATAGATACTTGCTGATATAGCCTCAGGGCGGGAGTGCGTGTTTAGGATTATAAAACTACAACTTCATCAAACAACACCTAAAACGAAGCCGAACCAAGTTTCTATTCACATAGAAAATTAATTAAGACGATCTTAGGCAAAAAAAAGGTTGTCTACCATCTGCTACAAGCAGATGGTCGGCTATTTAAGGACACATAGCCCGAAGACAGCCAGATAGCCTCAGGTTATAGTGGGAAAAGCCGCTGGTCTGATAAAGTCACTGGCCTTCCTCTCACCGCCTTAAAATAAGTCAAAGATGGAGCGGCATGGAAAAAGCTTTTGAGGATGGACACGAACTCTCATTTATTATTTACTAGCTTCTGCCCACGGCTTTGCTCGTGTGGTACCTGGATAAAAAGTAGCACATGTGCTATTCTGATGTATAAGCTATATTACTGTACAAAGTCAAAGTCAAAGTCAAAATTCATTTATTCAATAAAATCACAAGGACCACTTTGAAACGTCGGTTTTTATCTAGGTGCCTGTTCCTCCGCGACCAAGCCAGGAAAGAAAGGCAAGAAAACAAGGCTGGTTATTCTTTTTAATGATCCTTTTACAAAACAATAGGTTCGAGTTGGAGCATTTTCAATCCCAAGAGTTTTTGTCATCTAAATAATCAGATATTTTATAGTATGCCTTTTTATAAAGCTTTTGTTTAATTACGTTTTTAAATTTGTTAATTGATATTTTTTGTATATCTCTTGGGAGTTTGTTATAAAAGCGTACACCGTGCCCTTTAAACGATTTACTAACTTTATGGAGTCTACAAGTGGCAACAGCGAGTTTATCTTTATTTCTAGTATTAACATTGTGATTATCGCTTTTTTTCTTAAACAAATTAATATTTTTGATATACATCAGATTTTCATAAATGTATTGACAAGGGAATGTCATTATATTTATTTCTTTTAACTTTTCGCGAAGTGATTCATCAAAACACAAGACAGTTTCATCAAAATCCGTTTTGTTGTTTTTGCGTGAAAGAGTAACAAACATCCATCCTCATAAACTTTCACGTTTTTAATATTAGTAGGATAATAGAAGTAGGTAAGTTTATGTGTGCAATAAGTGTATATTTATAATGTTTATCGTGTGTTATATGTGAATTCCTACATAAAAGATATAGCGAATTAGGTTTAATGAATCTGTTATGCTACAAGTTTAATGAAATAACTTTAACGATCTTCAGTATTTATTACTGAAGGTCGCAACAAAGAAGAAAGCCACATCATAATTCAACTCGTCCATTTAATTGTGTATATCGCATTCCACAGATATCACACCTACGGGCCTAGGGCCAACGATTAAAACTTTCCAATCTCCCCCCCATCTATTCTATAAAACCACCGAACCGTATCACCTACCAGACTGATAGCAGAGGTGTAATGCTTTCGCGTAAAATATTATGGCTAATATAACTTTAGGGGTAGGCACGAGCTGTTTTTACGATCGTACTGTAGACACCTACCTACTTACTGGACAATACTGTAGGGAATTTCAAATCAAAATCAAACCTTGATCACATGACAAGTTTGGGAAAATGTAAAAATTTTTTAAGCATTTTTTAAGAGGTACTAAGTTTAGTTATGGATAACCATATTGGCTCAACGGCTAAACAAGAACCGTGAACATGCGCCGGAGAAATTATATACAGGTCTTTATACAGGTGAAACTGCATAGTATCAGGCGCCTACTATGAATAAAACGTGGAGTTTACAAGTGGACTGTTTTACAAGTTTCTTACAAGTTTCGGCACGAGAACTGAACAGAGCACTGAAGCTCTCTGTTTCATTAATAAGTCTTATGTACATCTGGTAGATACGTTTACGATAAAAATGGATTTTACTGGAATGGTTTTGATTTGGAATGTCTTTCACAGTTGCAAGAACCACGGAATGTGATCGGGATTTGATAGAGCTAGAGTCTAGCTAACTTAATAGGAATCTAATTCATTATCCGCTAGAAAAGAGGGCAGGCAGTGGACATGAAGTACACCATTATTTAAAAAAAAGTATTATTCTTAAGGGTTGCGGGAAAGTTGGTGGATGATGGTGACTAAAGACTTTTTGTCGTAGCACTCTTTAGATGAGGCTCATGCCCAGTACTGGATTTAAACTAGGCTTTTGATGATAATAATAAAAATGGTAATAATGCTGGACCTTTTCACACAGCATCATCTAGCCCCAAAGTAAGCAGAGCTTGTGTTATGGGAACTACATGACTGATATATTACTCATATTCATTTGATTGTAAATACTTACATATAATGCATATAAAACACCCGAGACAAATATTTGCAGATCTTACAAACATAATGTCCCGCAGCGGGCATCGAAACTGCAACCTTCTGCGCCTGCTGGCTTTCGCTTACTGCGCCACAGAGTTCGTCTATTAAGATATACTAATACTATTTTCATAGCCTTGGAAATTTCAGCAGTGTATTGAACTTGTGCGCTTGTAGACTTGTGTGCCTTCGTAGCACCCACAGAGCGCCGCTGAACAACTTGCCGTTCAACGCCGTGCATCGTTAAAAGTTCTTTTCACAGATGTTTTATTGTACTTTAACAACCACTTTTTTAAATTCACTGCTTCCAAAGCACATGCAGCTTTTCGAATCCAGAAACTAAAGTGAATGAGATCATTCATTTCGAAATATCTACTGGGAATTTCCACGTAACGAATGCGCCGACAGAGCGATATTTCGAAATAGCCATTTCTCGTATAAATGAATTTCTACTATAAATGAATCACTTGCAGTTTACAGAGATGATCAATAATTCATTGGGTTTTGTGAGTATAAAATATTCATGTCTTTTTAGTTTATCTCATTTTCTGGGAATGAATTTTACATAATTCTGTCATTAAAATACCATAAGAGTTTTATGTATCTCAAGTATATACATGATGTGCATAATTTATGTACCTAATCTTGTTCCATACTCATTCATATTTATTGACCGTAGGTACCTCACAGTATATTTAGTTTTGACAAATTCGATAAAAGAAAAATACATAATAAATATGGTCTTTCTTCAGAGTCATTCAAATAGACAAACACAGTGATTTCAGAATGGGTTTAGGTCATATCATTAAAATTAAAATTAAATTACATTAAAATTAATTAAAATATAAATATAATTTATAATTATAATGCTACTCTGTGACGACCTCTGTGGCGCAGTGGGTGAAGGCCCGCCGAAGACGCAGAAGGTTGCGGATTCGATTCCCATCGCGGAACAAATGTTTGTATATGCAAATATTTGTCTTGGGGTCTGGGTGTTTTCTATGTATAATATGTATTTTATAAATAGGTGTATAAGTAGTATATTAGTCATGTAGTTCCCATAACACAAGCTCTGCTTAGTTTGGGGCTAGATGATGCTGTGTGAAAAATGTCCAGCATTATTTATTATTATACTAAAACTAAAATAAATTATCTTCATGTCAAATCACAATTACATTATATACCATATATACGCCAAAGTTTTTCATATACAAGCTCACGATTGATGGACATCCACATATATCCGTATTAGTAGGTACCTCACGTCAGTACATAGATCCGTGTGAAATAGGGCAGTCAGAGGTGCGTCAAATATCATATTATACCAAGTCGTATACCAAGTAGGGGGTAGTCAGAGATACATCAAACATAATATTTGACACACGCCCGTGTTTGCAAGTAGGTAGTAAGCAATCCTGAAAGGTTACAAGCCAATCTTCGCTTATTGGAACACTTAAGGCAAAAGTCTTCGAATTTTAGATTCTAGGGTATGCTGATTTCCTCACGAAGTTTTTCTTTAACGTATTGAGCAAGTGCTCATCAATACACATAAAACTTTTGAGTGGAAGAATCAATTGTTGTATGAACAGGTTGGAACCTACTACCTTCGAATTGGTCGAATCCTTGGTTTATCCCCATAAAATAAAATAACTTTTCGTGGAGACCAATTTTGCAACGTAAGATGACGAAAAAACGGTCGAGCGAATGCTTTTCTTATCAACGCTACGTCCACGTTTACTTTTTAACCGGATACCACGCGGGCGAAGCCGTGGGCAGTAGCTAGTGTATAATACTTTGTTGACATGCTCATTATTTTTCCCTCGGTCTACTGAATGCACGAGACTCTGACTTTGTACTCATGAAACTCTCATTATCGTTTACGCTCTAGCAAACTATTGTAGACTAGCTTCTGCCCACGGCTTCGCCCGGATAAAAAGTAGCCTATGTGTTATTCTGATGTTATAAGCTATAATACTATAAAGTTTCATTAAAATCAAATTTCTTCGCGATATTACTCTAGCAGTTGTCAAATCTGCAAGCTGCCATTGCCATTGCCACATGGCCTGCCCATCGCCACTTCAACTTGTTTATTCAAAGTGTAAATTAGTTACATTTAGGCACTCGTGGATAAGCCTCTTCGCCCGGAACAAAAAAAATGAAGCTAACAAAAATACGTACTGAACATTATTTAACATAAGTTCCATTTAAGTAACTTCGAAACAGGCTCCTGCTACCAAAAAATACGGCCACAGCAGTGCCAAGAAATAAATCCAACTTAAGTTAATGTCTGTAGTTAGAGATAGCTAACTTTGTATTATTGTGCACTTGGCAACCGGTCATTCGGTATCTTCACTTTAAGTGCATTAAGAATTGCTATTTATCCATAGTTCTCACTGCTGAGAGCATCCAGAATAGAGCACAGAAATAAATCATATATGTATATGTTCAGTTTTGACATAATTTAGTTGGTATTAACAAATCAATGTCACATGACGCGCGCGTGTCAGTGTCAGTTTTCGTTCTTTCTCACATGTTAGGCTTATTCGCGCGTGTCAATGTCAGTTTTTTAATAAGTTTTTCAAGGTAGGTTTAAAAAAATCATTCAATAAAAAAAACACAACTTTGTCGTTAGACAGTTATCGTGTCGAGACTGTCAGCGAAATTCTACTGTTTTAGCCCATTTCACACATCTTGTCGCTTTTCGTGTTAAGTTAACAGTTTTATGTCGTCTTTTTTTCATAATTCAATTTCGTTTCGATTTAAATACAGTCCTACTGTCTAAGTTTATGGTAAGTAAGATGCGTGGGCCAATTCTGTTTCAGTAAAATTAATAAGTCGGCTATTCTAACTTATATAGAGGTATATCTATACTAATATTATAAAGAGGAAATATTTTTTTGTTTGTTTGTTTGTACCGAATAGGCTCAGAAACTACTGGACCGATTTTAACCATTTTTTCACCAATTGAAAGCTAAATTATCAGGAAGAAACATAGGCTATAATATATTCTCATAAAATTAGAGATCCTTAAGAAAATTGCAATAATGTAACCCAAAGTAGCAAAATTTTGCCTATAAAATCCATTATTTGGCGTGCGCTGAGAAAGCTATTGATGGTACATAAAAAATATGTACTACATGATTAAAGTACTCATTATTACCCACAAAAAAGTCCGCGAGAGAATATATCTAACTATCATAGTTAAGTCAAAATGGCAGCTTTTGTGTTCTAAAATTTAATTAGATCGCCGGTAGAAACAAAAGTTGGTTACATTCGTATCTCAGTATTAACTCTTATTCAAATAAATAGTTACATCACCAAGGGTATTTATGTAGCAGTAAAATACTTTAGGTATTGTTACTTTTTATCACGATATTCCCACGGAATCGAAACTCTCGCAGGTGAAACCGCGCGGCGCAGCTACCTATATCTTCCTAACTTATGCAACCACCTAATTTAGTTCCAATATTTGTTTTTTTTTATTTATGTCTTGATAAACAAATGTTTTTTTTTTTCTTTCTTATTTTCTATTATATAAGAGTGTCAGTACAGTAAAACATCAAAACGATTACGTCTCCAATGAGTAAAATCTAGTTGCCTAAATTCACGGTAAAGATCACAAAATGAATGGAGCGGCCGTCGAATTATTTATTTAATTAGAACGGGACAAACCCTATTACACTAATTATTTATTTAAATCATAGGTATTCACACAACATCGAGATTAAATAATTGAAAAAAAAAAAAAACTATTTTAAAATAAATGAAATTGTCATACAACCACTCTTAAGCCTTTCTCGCAGTACCTCAAGCATACCAACATGAAGAGACTTGACGTACTATTAAAAAAAAAGATTTTTTTATGATTTTCTATATTCAAAAAGAAATTTCTTAGTAAATAAACTTTGTGTCTATATTATTCGTTTGTACCTAGCTACAACAGATATTGTAAATAGCTTTCAATCATCCTTTTCTTGAATAATTTCACAAAGGGAGCGTGCAAAATATAGGACAAACCCTTTACGAGTACCTTTAGCGACCAGCTTAGAAGAAATTATAAAACTCTTCAAAAATTCTCTTTAACATCAACTCGAACTACTGCGTAGCTGTCTACGGCGTAGCACAAGCTACGGTAATGTACATAAACACATAATCTATAGAAGGATAGCTAATTTGTGTGTTGTCTCGGCTACTACTTTGCTACCTCTGACAACCTCTGTGGCGCAGTGGGCGAAGGCCTGTTCAAGACGCAAAATCCCGGTTACGAGTTCAAATCCCGCTGCGGGACAAATGTTTGTATGATTAGCAAATGTTTGTCTCTGGTCTGGGTGTTTTCTATGTATAATATGTATTTACAAAAAAAAGTATATTAGTAGTATATCAGTCATGTAGTTCCCATAATACAAGCTCTGCTTAGTTTGGGGCTAGATGATGCTGTGTGAAAAATGTCCAGCATTATTATTATTCCTCTTTAGTGAAGCCGAAGCTAATACTAAGAGGCGTTTTTGTACAATACAATATATAAAAAACGGTTTTTCGTGGACGGTGAATGATGAAAATATTGGATATATTGGGTGATAATCTGGACTATTGCAGGAGTAAATGCTTAAGAAATTGCTGGGCTATGTAGTATGAAACGGCATCTGCCAATTCTGACTCAAATTCAAATCGAATCATAGGCAGGTGATGAGTTGCCGTCCACTAAACGGGCCCCATAAGTGGCCGCCAACGATAGCCAGCGAAGAGGCAACGTTGGTGTGGACGGCTAAAGGGTGTGGAGAGGTGTGCTGCAGTTTCACTAAACGCTACTCCCGGCTTTATGCCTTTAACACTTCCGCCCTTGGAGCATAGGTTCTGCTCTTGCGCCTCCACCTCCGACCGGTCGGCTAAGACAATTAGGCTATTATTATTATTATTAATACAAAAAACTTTGAAGAACTTTATGGTTCTAAGTTAGTAAGTGATCGAGCTGCCCTGATTTAGTCTGTGTATGATGTTTCTGTTTGTAGTCTTTACAAAGATAATTCAGTGGTGGGGTGCGAGCGATTCATCTCGGCTTAAGCAGTTGCAAGAAGCTAGCTTAGATATCTAAGCTAGCTTCAAGCCAAACGTGAATTCTGTTTTAATTTTTAATCCCTTTATAAATGAGTATAATTTGAACGAAGTATTTGTTAGAACATTTTTGAAGACTATGAGAATGCGTATGCACGTTACGTGTTTATGAATGAATGAATAAATAAATAAATAAATAAATTATTGTGGACATAGTTTGGGGTTTATGGGACATAGTGGGTGAAGGCTCGCCTGAGATGTAGAAGGTTGCTGGTTCGATTACCGCGGCGACAAATGTTTGTATCTGCAAATATTTGTATCGGGTCTGGATTTTTTCTATCTATAATACGTACGTATTTACAAAAAAAAAGTGTATATAAGTAGTATATCAGGCATGTAGTTCCCATAACACAAGCTCTGCTTAGTTTGGGGCTAGATGATGCTGTGTGAGAATATCCAGCATTATTTATTATTATATTTCAATACAGTCGTAATCTGATTAAGTAAAACCAAATGAGAGCCATATTTTTAAAATTCTAGTAAATAAGTACCTATATCAGATATATCATAGAGAAATTAAATAAATATGATATGTTTCATAAAAAAAAATTAAAAAAATAGCAGAACAGGTGACCCTTCTACCTTTTAACGTGACCTAACTTTAGCGATGAAGAGGTTAATTGTTTTAAGGAAAACTATGTAATACCTGATCTACCAAACCTAGTTACCTACGCTGCGGAATAAATGTTTGCATATTCTGCAAATATTTGTTTCGGATCTGGGTTTTGTGGTACCACGGTACCCACGACAGGGAATCCTAGTGTGGTGTGGGGTCAGGAAGTACTATGTATGTGCCTATTTCTATCAATTCGCAGTAATCCTAAAAGATTGGTTTCAAGCACGTATTCATAAATACGGATATGAACGCTTAAGCAAATATTCAATGTTTGCATATTAATATAAACTCGTCAACCAACCGCGGCGCACGTAACGAAATTTGGAATGTAGATAGTTTAGGATCTGGAATAACACATAGGCTAATCTAATTTTTGAAAATCGACTACTAAGGGAGTTAAATAGGGCGGTAAAGTTTCTATGAAAAAAAAAAATGTTTGATTCGCTCTAAACTCTGTACAAATAAACTTTAAAGTAAATAATGAAACACGATTTTTTTTTTTTTTAAAACTACCCTTTGGGGGTGTGCAATTGAGTTCTAAACTTTGTATAAATTGCAATCCTTGGTTCGATTCATTCAAAAGTTGGTGAACATAGTTTGAAACCTGGAGACGGTCATATGCTACTTTTATTAACATACCACGCGGGCGAAGCCGCGGGCAACAACTAGTCAATATACAATATTATGAAGCGAACAGTTTTGAAATACATAATTGCATAAAGATGAAAAAAAAATATTTTGATGTAAACACTGGCACTGTCGTAGGAAACCTTATCGTATTATAAATACCCAGCATACACAAACATAGTCCTACGATTCCCTGTGTCGTGGGTATCAGGAACTATGAGTACCGTGGTACCATAGTACCACATACCACACAGAACAAATAACAGAACACGCAATCTTTTTTCTGCAGCGTGAATCGAACCCGCATCGCACCAGCCCACTCTCTCTCCACCCAATCAAGGTCACCACCATATTCCATGTAAAATAAAACAGCATCTTATCATCTTAAAACTGCTAGGCATATTTTGATGAATGTGTAGAGGTACCAATTTGTTCAGATATGTAAAAAGAACAAACTTTCTTTCGTGAAACTATCTTTTCTGTAAATATATACCATCTCTTGTATCATATTTTAAACAACATGAAAGTTCGTTAGCTTATAAAAAGGTGCCCATTTATAAGAAACTCTCAAAGGAAGCTTAGTTTACAACAAAAAAATCTCATCTAAGATTTACTGCCGACAATCAATCCTTGTTTTTTCTATTTTTTCTAACGGAACCTTCTATGTGGCTTTTTTAGGTGTAGAGCAATTTAATATGTTTAATTAGGAAACGTATTTAATTTCAAAAGTCAACATAATAATTATATTATTACCTTAGAATACTGATTATCCAGAAGCAGTATTTCATATAAAATATACGAGGCGAAGTGAAGCTAAAAATAACACGCAATTTCCGCTCACCCCACTTCCCATCATACATCACATACTTTTTTATCTCTGCCTGATAAATATATATTCAAATTCTCCACTGAAAAACAAAACACTCCTTTAGGAGTGTTTTGTTTTTCAGAGAGCCTTACATTTATATTTATATAGAGAGCCTTACTTAATCAGCCGGATTAATCAAAGCCAACTTATACCGAAGCACTTTCGTCTATATTTCAGTACTTACGTATAATAAACGCTCTGAATCGAACCTATCTTATTATGTAAAGTGTGATCGCTTCCCGCTCAGACAACAATTATTAAGTTTAGAGGCCATTGAACCCTCCGGCTCGATACTGGATAAAGTTCCGGGAATTTCCGCCGAAAAATACGAGTATGCTCTTTCGTCGATTTCGCGAGCGACTACTGAGGTCTAGACAAATACCCCACGTTTAGTTTTCCTTTCGCAAATTTGTCAATTTAAAACTTGGCAGAAGTCAAGCGACATTTCCACAGCTAATTTCATTTCCATACAATTGCGTCACGTCGCAAACTTTACGTTTAAACTAGTATTTTATTAATAAAATTTGGGTTATTTTTTTCCTGATATCCGTTTGTGTACACGTCCCCACCTCTGTTTATCAGCTTTCTCCATCCATAAAGGTTTGAATAAAACTCTTGGTAGGTCTAAACTTATATATTTTGTGCATGTCCTATAAAAAAGCTTTTGTCTGTTTACCTGTGTGTCTAATTGAATAACAAATAATAACTCCAATAATACCCTGTCCCGACTTCCTCTTAGCTGGTTTTATTTTCCATTATAAATTTCTGCTGAGTTTTTACAAATCTATGTTTATGTGATAGTAATATCTGTACATCACAATAAACAAGACGAGACGAAGCACTTCAGGATCATGAAGGTAATTGAATGAAAACTTATTTTCGTTTTTGATGTGTTTGGTGTTTTCGTCGGGAATTGTCAACGCACAGTTAGTTACATATCAGCAGCTCATTATGCTACTCTGTATTGTTTTATCAGATAGATACCATAAAAAGCAATTCATAAATTGTAATAATAATTTGCTATGAAAGGTTTCAAGAGACCACTCCTCCACTACAAGTACCAAGTAGATGGCTCTCAGTTGAAGCGGGTGGATTCGGTAAGGAATATAGAGGTACGGTTAGATACAGAATTGAGGTCCCGAGCCCATGTTCTTTATGATAGTTTGGTTTTTATTAACAAGCTTATTATATATTAGCTTGACTTTTTACTAACAATGTTATCAAATCTTGGAAGTCAATTTTAACCTACTTTTAATTGTCGTTGCTTCTCACTACTGTGCGGAGCAGCACTAAGCTGAGACAGGACCTGTTTGGCCCACACGGCACAGATGGGACTAATTAGTACAAAAATCTTCTCTTTGTCACTATGTTTCTGGTAAAATCTTAGGTATTTATTGTCTCTATTTATCTATTTTTTAGTGTGTGTAAACTGTCCTTTCTGTGCTTTGTTGTTGCCAAATAAATAACTTTCTTTCGTTCTTTCTTTATATGTAATTCGGATGACAATATTATATTGACTTATTCTAATGTTCGCTGAATGAATTAGTCGAAGCCACACTGTATATTTTATGTTATTATTAGAATTCAGTTATTTAATTTAAGTTTCTTGGGTATGCTTGGGTATAACGGCGAAGTAATGTTTTACTTCGCCGTTTTGAGCACATGTTTGCTTTTGAAGTTTAAAAAGATGCCCTTTAACGTTACAGCGGGCAATTAAGCGGGCTTCATGAGGGTGGCCACCTACCTGAGTATATTTACTAACAGCACATGCAATAATTACGTACCTATTGTGATTTAACAGCCGCTTGTCAACTTGTCACCACCAGCCCTGTTGCGCCTTGAGCCGGCGTCGGTCGCGTCGACCGAAGGGCGCAGCCGGACACACAGCGAGTGAATAGATAATGCAGGAAATAAACATAATGCTGGACATTTTTCACACAGCATCATCTAGCCCCAAAGTAAGCAGAGCTTGTGTTATAGGAACTAAATGACTGATATACTACTTATATACATTTTTTTTGTAAATACATACTTATTATACATAGAAAACACCCAGAGCTGGACATTTTCACACAGCATCATCTAGCCCCAAAGTAAGCAGAGCTTGTGTTATGGGAACTAAATGACTGATATACTACTTATATACATTTTTTTTGTAAATACATACATATTATACATAGAAAACACCCAGAGCCAAGACAAATATTTGCAAATCATACAAACATTTGTCCCATGGCGGGAATCGAACACGCAACCTTCTGCATATCAGACGGGCCTTCGCCCACTGCGCTACAGAGGTTGTCATCGTAGATACAGTCGGAAAGTGAAATTCAAACAACTTTCACTAAAATCAGGGACCATTGTCGAACCCGCTACCTCCTGCTTGGTACGCGGGGATTGATTCTTGGGAGAATTTGGATCAGGCTGGTAACGATCTCGTGACTTAGTTGGTATAGATCCCGTGTCCCGTTTGTGTCTTTTACATACATTTCGGCACAATTTACACACATTATTACAGAAAGATGATTGATTCAAAAGTTGAATGTGTAAAAAAAGTAAAAATATAATAATATTGATTAGTGTGAGCCCCGTTCATGGCTTGTTTAAAATCCTCTAAGTATGGCTCTTCTGTAATAACTTTAAATAAATAAAATAAATAATAGGTACTCAATACATTTATTGCTTATTAGAATAATAATAATCAAAGTCAAAATTCATTTATTCAATAAAATCACAAGGACCACTTTGAAACGTCGGTTTTTATCTAGTGCCTGTTCCTCCGCGACCAAGCCAGGAAAGAAAGGCAAGAAAACAAGGCTGGTTATTCTTTTTAATGATCCTTTTACAAAACAATAGGTTCGAGTTGGAGCATTTTCAATCCCAAAAGTTTTTGTCATCTAAATAATCAGATATTTTATAGTATGCCTTTTTATAAAGCTTTTGTTTGATTACGTTTTTAAATTTGTTAATTGATAGTTTTTGTATATCTCTTGGGAGTTTGTTATAAAAGCGTACACCGTGCCCTTTAAACGATTTATTAACTTTATGGAGTCTACAAGTGGCAACAGCGAGTTTATCTTTATTTCTAGTATTGTGATTATCGCTTTATTTCTTAAACAAATTAATATTTTTGTGAACATACATCAGATTTTCATAAATGTATTGACAAGGGAATGTCATTGTATTTATTTCTTTAAACTTTTGGCGAAGTGATAAATATACTAATCTACGACGTATGTGGCGCAGTGGGCAAAGGCCCGCCTGAGACGCATAAGGTTGCGGGTTCGTTTCCCGCCGCGGGAAAAATGTATTTATATCTGCATATATTTGTCTCGGGTCTGGGTGTTTTCTATGCAGGTGGACAGGTAGAAAATACTTTTAGCATTAAGCTGCCCTTTCGTATACTCTTATTTTTGGGCAATAAATAATTAAATAACAATTACTATGGTTTAAAAAGTAATCGATCGCTGACAGTTTGGCCAGGCCGCACCTGCTTGAGACGGCCCGCATTACAATGTCATTATTTCGGTCTAATAACCAATCTGTATTGGCCAGAACTATATACCGCTTTATATTATACTTAATTGACATATTCAGACAACACGTGTACTAATAATGTGGTAAGACAATTAACTAATTAAACGATAACTTGTACCATTCGTTAATTAATTTTAATTGACTTCATTTGGACATAATCTCACACAGTCAAAATCACAGCACAGTAATCCTACTAATATTATAAACGTGAAGCGGTGGAGATCCAACTATCTCCAGTAACGCAAAGGGCCGCCATATACAAATTAAGAAGCGCAAGCAATATATATGTACATATCAGTCATGTAGTTCCCATAATACAAGCTCTGCTTAGTTTGGGGCTAGATGATGCTGTGTGAAAAATTTCCACCATTATTCAAATTCAAAACTTTTTATTTCAGCATTTTTTCAGCATTATTTATTTATTATTTATTTTAAATTCCGGGTGACTTTGGAAGAAAAAAGCAGTGCTTTGATGACAATCCCTTTCGGAAAATGCTTAAATCCACTTGTCATGGTTAACTGAAGATTTTTCTTACTCATATGGGCTGTTGCAGCATGCAGTTGAAGTATACAGTGGCATATATACATCTTAAAATTGGGTGCTCTAGTGGTCCACATAATGAGCTAAAATTTTCGTATCCGAACACATGAAACTCGCATTCATATTATTACCTATTGAAATATTATATTTCCTCTTCCGTATCTTGAAAGTGAAAAACGATTTGATAAAAGCCGAAAAGTCGCCGGATGCTCGTAGAGCGGTGTATGCACACCCCTCCCTGGTTCAACCCTCGTGGCTGTTTACACTCTGTCAATATTAAAAGAAATAGAGTACAAAGCGTAAAAAACAAAGGTCATAACATGAGATAGGGGTACATAAATGGAATGGAGTGTGCCGTTCAATTGAGCAGCAAGCGTATACGATAAAAACAAATTCAAAAGTATACCGAAGACAGGTTCAATGGTTATGTTTTCTACTTCCTCGCATTATACAGGGTGTCCTGGAATGTGTATATAATACCGGAAGGAGGTCACCACGGTGTCGTGGTGGGGAACATTGTTTGTTCTACGACTTTTTGGATTTCCATGTTTTTCATTCATGAAATGACTATCAAAGTTTCCATACTACCTGCTGACACAAAGCAGCTGTTTAGTTGACTTTTGAGTGTGACGTGACAATGACCTCCTTCCGGCATTATATACACATTCCGCGACACCCTGTATAAGGATTTGAAATGCCTTACACTGCCACTGTTTTTATAAGTGGGTAAGTAATACCTACCCACTCACCAATGTCTGCTCCTATGATGGTAAAGTCATCGCGCACTCCCAAGTCAACAGCACTGTTTCTCAAAGTGGGCGATAACGGCCCCTTGTGGGCGCTGGAGGCCTTTAGGGGGGCAGTAGAAGGCTCTAGAAGATATTGCGGGCGCTAAGGCGGTCTAGAAAGGATATCATAGTTATGTTTAATAATTTTGGGAGCGCTAGGTTTTTTTTTTTTTTCAAAGTGGGCGCGGTGGGAAATATAAATTTGCGAACCTGTTGTCTACAGGTTCCGATAACCGCTTACCAACAGGTGGGCCGTGCGATTGTTAGCCACTTTCGTAGTATAAAAAAATCTACTAAAGCGCTGTTATACCTTGGCAAAGAATAAGCTGAGATAAGACATTTTTGACTCATACCACTGTAGCATAGATTGTCGTTAGCACTGGTTAATATTATCCACGTATAATACAACAGTTTTCTCATATGCCTATTATGCGAGGTATCCGCATAAATTCACTTTAACATTTTAAATTCACGTAGGTAGTTTTTAAGCTGATGTTTCTATATGATCCTTGTGATTTCAATGAATCAAACCCTTTTGACTTTAACTTTGACCTACCATGGAAATAATAATATCATTGTCTTATTTTTTTCCATTTTCAGGGTCTTATTTATTATTTAGTTTTGAAAGTAGTTAAAGTTAAGTGTTAACAACCTTTTGTATTTTTATCGTTCATTACTGTTTTTCTTGTCATTTCTAACTATATCTATTTTTTTCACACACAGCACCATTTAGCCCCAAACTAAGCAAAGCTTGTATGATGGGAACTAAATGGCTGTTAAACTACTTTATAACTTTTTTTTGTAAATACACATATAATATATAATATTATATTTAAAAAACGGAAAAACGGCAAACGTAGTATAGGACGCCCTCCGGCCAGGTGGGATGACGATCTGCGAAAGACTGCAGGCAGATGCTGGATGCGGCAAGCTCAAAACAGGGCGCTATGGCGCTCATTAGGGGAGGCCTATGTCCAGCAGTGGACTAATATAGGCTGATGATGATGATGATTATATATAGAAAACACCCAGACATCATTTGTCCCGCCGCGGTAATTGAGCCCGCAACTTTCTGCGTCTCAGGCGGACCTTCGCCCAATGCGCCACAGAGGTCGTCGTATTTGTATGTGTAAATTAAACAACTTATCTACCTATCTATCTAACTTAGCTTATTGAGCTGCCCAAATAGAATCAAATAAACTGCTCAAGACTTGTCGAGACATGCCATGTTAGAGTCACAAAGTTGCATGCCTCGTTATCTCAAGTTACCATTCTATCGAACAATTAATTTTGAGTTACAGACAATTAGACAAAGTAACAAAAGTTTTGTTACTTTGAAGCCCTAAATCTAGCTTGGAGGAGGTCTCGTGGGAAGTCTTGGTATGACACACAGACGGAGAGAATGATAAATTATGAAAATATTAGCTTCTACCCACGGCTTCGCCCGCATAATACCCGGATAAAAAGTAGCCTATGTGTTATTCTGATGTATAAGCTATATTAGTGTAAAGTGTCATCAAAATCCGTTTATTAGTTTTTGCGTGAAAGAGTAAGAAACATCCATCCTCACAAACTTTTGCGTATTCGACCTACTAAGTATTCGGCATTTGGCCCCGCATTTTTAAGAGAAAAAATAACACACAAATGGGTAGTAAACCAAGAAAAAAATATTTCATAGAACATTTACTCCTAAGAGTAGCATTTTTACACAATATTATACCCCTGACTGGGAGCTTTATGAAAGATGTGGTATGAAACGTCACAAACATTTCCTAGAGCCAACCAGGAAATTGAATGTATTTTATTCTTGAACAAGCATTGGATAGCTTTCTATAAATAAGATGACATAACAGCTAACAGGCAAGGCAAGTTTTTGCAAACTTGTGAGTGTAAACGTATATTATAAAAGTTATGTTTAAGCTTATTTTAAAACTTTTCTTTAAATTTTATAGGCATTACTTTCGTGGACAGCTTAATTCCTTTATTCACAGTAGCATTTGTAATATTTCGGTGACGGTGAAAGTAGATTTCGGCAAATTCTATTGAAAAGTAACGTCAGCAACCTCATTCACATTCTCTATCAAAATATAAAATGGTAATATATATGGTATCTTCTTCATAATAAAGCGATAGAAGTTTCATTGGAAGCGGAGCTTACAATGGAATTTATTTATAAGAATATTTCGAATGGGCTTCATCGAAACTCCGCCGTAAACTAAACGAACGGAAAAAACAAGCCGTAATTTGAAAATAAATCGCCTATTTCCTTCGATTGGTTTATTTTTAATGGAACTTTATCGTCATCTTTGGATGAAATCTTCTTTAATTAATTGGTCACAATTGGAAAATAGTACATGTTATTTATGAACATAAATGTTATTTATTACCTTATTGTTTATATTATATAATTCAATGTAAAAAAAACTAAAGAAAACCTTCAAAACGACATCATCGCTCTGTTCATAATTTTTAAAAGTAATCAGTTTTGGAGTATGCGAAATGCGCGGGGTTTTTTTTCGTGAGAGTGGATGGGCTTTTAACCTGTCACGTGGAATGCTAAATACTTGCAAACCGCAGGCATGTTGACTTTATTTTATTGTACCTACTAGTTTTATTGTTTACACAAAACTTCGGTCTGCCTACCTATCTATTGCTATCATGTGAGATACCTACCTATAAACACCATCTATGTACCGACCATGTGAAAGCAATAAATGAATTGAGTATTGAGTATGTGTTTATTAGACGTGCCTCTAACTACCCGCTACTTGGTACTCAAAGATCTGTATCTAAGGAATTCCATCATGGGAATACAGTCGAGAGATTAATTTTTTTTTTGTGTATGTCTGTTGTAACTTCCACGGACTTATTGTTATAAACTTTAATTCAATGAAGTTACGTTTGAGATTTGTGTTGCTAATAACTGATGTGATGACCTAGCCGATCCTTCAAAAGCATAAACCTTGAAAGTCTAAACCTTATTAAAAACATCTAAGGTAGTATTTACTTTAAGGTAGTTTTTCCTACAAGAACTGGATGCAGTATTTAGTTATACTTTCAGTATACTTCTATGCATAACACTGTTAGCTTTCACGATGTTATTTCTCATAAGTAGTTAAAATAGAAAACCCAAACAAACCCAAAGAACATATTACCACAGATATTATAATATAACCTACCTAAAGTCTATTTTTTACATGTAATTTTAGTACATGTTCAAAACAGACTAGTATTGTTATACGAGTTCTAAGTACCTACTAAATAACTTCATAATATTTCTGTACGTGATTTTCAATATTACGCGGTCGGCATGAAAATGTACGATAATGCGGGCCAATCTCCATCTTTCCAAATTTAATATAACTTTTCCTTTCTTCGAGGAGGCATAAATTCATCTCAGATAGTTAGTATTCATGGCGAGATAGACTGACATACTTTCTACTATTTCTTTGTGCTTAGATAAAGAGCAGTAAGTCCCAATTTTACAATTTAATACCCACCATGTGCTGAAGTCTATCACGCATTTTTACTATGTGTTTTTAAGTATTCAATTTCGTTGGAACCGTTACATGTCCTGCAGATACCTTCCTTTCTTCTATGTGCCTTCTTCCTGTATCCTCTCTGTAAAATTGTGTGTCAAATAAATGCATTTTCTTTCTTTCTTTCTTTCTTTCTTTTAGATATTTGTTCTGGGTCTGGGTGTTATGGGACCACGGTACTCGTAATTCCTGATACCCACGCCACAGGGAATCCTACAGTGGGGTCGGGGTTACATAACCCCACACATGTGCGTCTGTTGGGTATTTATTGAACAAAGGCTGGTAGACGTGGCATGTTATGGAGGGTTACGTCTGGCAGTAGACATCATCAGCAGATGATGATGGTATGACCTTGCAGTGTGAAACACAAGAAGTTAACGTAAGATCCATCTGTGGGCAGAATTAATTACTTGGTAGGTATATTCATACCTTCATTTCTTATTTAGAATATTGCTGTGGATTATAAAAAAATACGTTTACCTTTAGTCAGAAACCTTTTGTAGCGAAATTATAATTAAGTCTTAGCAACGTAAACGTAATTGTGTTTCTTTTTTAGATCAAAGAATACGAGTAGTGGCAAATTAAAAAAGATTATAACATACGTAAAGGAACGAGGCGCACACAGATAAAACAGCTACGCACAGTCTGTCATCTCAGCTAAGAGTTGACCGCAAAGTAGATAGGTAGGCTTGATAAAATCGTAAATTTTCATCTTTACGATTTTATCGCTGCAATATTTCTTATGAAGTAGGGGCCGTGGGTTGTATCCTGACTTTGATTTTATGTAAATTATATGTTAGTTTAGCCCGTCGTCGTAAAATAACCTTGACAAGTGGCTCTACGTAGGTACATATGTATACATAGAAAGTGTAGGAAAAACGGGTAACTTTCGTAACAAAATATTACAATACAAATACTGTTATTGACCGACTTTAAAAAAGGAGGAGGTTCTCAATTCGTATTATAGAGTGATCCCGAGGTAAATAAATAATAAATAAATAAATAATGCTGGACATATTCACACAGCATCATCTAGCCCCAAAGTAAGCAAAGCTTGTGTTATGGGAACTACATGATTGATATACTACTTATATACTTTTTTTTTTGTAAATACATACATATTATACATAGAAAACACCCAGACAGGAGACAAATATTTGCAGATACAAACATTTGTCCCACGGCGGGAATCGAACCCGCAACCTTCTGCGTCTCAGGCGGGCCTTCGCCCACTGCGCCACAGAGGTGGTCCCATAAAAGCTTTATTCCTGAGGGATTGCTATTTTTACTATAAAAAATATCATCTTCCTATGAAATCACGACTAAACATTTTTTGTTTGGCGATTTTTGTCCTTTGTTTGAAAGAGTAAGCGAAATAACGTGGGCACGTGAGTATCTGATTATAGAAACAGTAAACTTCAAAAAAGGAGTTTCTCTTTTAATCTGTAAGTTTTTTGTGTTGTTACGCGATATCTTCGCCAATTTAATGATTCTTATTTTGATGGATAGGGTATATCCTAAGGGTGATCGCATATATTTTATTTAAAAAAATCACTCCTACGGGTTTAAAAATAGATGATGAAATTGCATATTTGATTATTTATCAATTTCCCGTTATATGAGGTCGGTGATCTGATATTTAATGTCTTATAAATTATCATTTGTATTTTCTAAAATAGTATGAGCCTAAACAAGTTTGTTAATGAATTCACTAGGTCCTGTATCGCGGAAGTCCAGATTCAGCATGACAAAAATTGATTAAATAGAGATAAACAAATACAGGCAGGGACTGCGAAAACGCCTTCTGACGAGACGCCTTTATTACAAGGCCTTTAAGATTAAGGATTATTAGCCTTTATTTATAGAAACAAGGACCTTTTGTAGGATACTCGCTGTATGCCCATGAATAGAAAGTAGAAGATACTTAACTACTTCAGATTAATCTGAGTCGGCGCTGCGCAAATCCGTAATCTGTCTCTGCCATGAGAGGATTCTGGCCACTTATGGACATAATTCGTCAGATTTGGGAGAGGACTTGGAAAATACATGAAAGGACTGGAAATATAGTTGTTAGCTATATTTCCAGCTACAAACATACCCGTTGGTAATTCGGTTCTGTAACCTATGAACCTATGGACGCTAGCAATACTAGAGGTCGCACTCGCGCGTTGCTGATCTTAAGACAACGGGTGAAAAGTCTGTCCTGTAGTGAGTCCTGTAATTTAACCGGCACCCATACCCATCAAACTGGAATAAAACAATGCAAGCATTATTAGCACGGATGCACAAAACCTGTTTATCCTACAGAAAAAGTGTGTCCGTATCCTAGCAAATATTAAGAAAAAAGTTAGCTGCAAGCCTTGTTTTAAAAACCTTAAGATTTTAACTTTGACGTCTATCTACATTTTAGAGATGTGCAAATTTGTTAGGAATAATCCCAATTTGTATACAAAACTAGATGAACTTCCTCAAAGATACGCTTTAAGACCAGGTAGGAATAAAATCATACGACCGCGATCACAACTAAAGATGCATAGCGACGGCCCATACATATGTCAATTAAAATTTATAATAAACTTCCGACTTAACTAAAACACATACAAAAACATACACTATTTATAAAAAAAACTTAAATCTTTTATAATTGACAGACGCTATTATAATATTGATGATTATCTAGAACAAGCTTAGCAGTAAATTAATTTAACATTGTAAATAATAAAATGAAATTGAAAACTGACATTAAATCTAAATTGACATGAAATAATATGACCATTACTAACAAAATAATGCACTTATACCCATCTCCTAAAGTACCTACTTTGACTACCTACAATGAAAATAAAACCTCGGTCTGCCGCCGTACCCTAATACAAAGTTCATTTGAGAGACTTAACTTTATTTACTGTAGATATTAATAACGAGTTTGTTTACGCAAAACCTCGGCCTGCCTACCTATCTGTTGCTATACCCTTAGACAGGGTCCATGTGAGATACCTACCTATAAACACCATCTATGTACCTACCTACCATGTGAAAGCAATAAATGTATTGAGTATTGAGTATTGCTTGGTGGTAGAAATAGGTATGGTGGTAGTACTTCCCACGACGAGCTCTTTCACAAACTCTACTACTACTGAAACTCTCAATACTAGCCTTAGCCTTTTCAGAAAGTCTATCTACGAGTAATTCACAAAACAGAAAATAAAAGAACGCAAACATAATATTCTTATATAAATATTCTATCAAAGGATCCCATAATATCTGCTATTTCTACAGTCGGCGCTTCAATCAATTTGCTATTTGTGTAACAATTTAAGAGCACTCAAAATCTACAGACAAATATCGAGTTACGACGATCAGATCGTTTATTTTTGTCTGCGCTCGTAAAAGCAAAGACACAAAGCTTTTATAAATCAAAAACAATTAATGAAACAGATCTGAAAAGTGTATTATTTTACCCCTGTCCAGAAATAGGAGTAACCCTTTTTTATTAGCACAATATTTAAATGCTATCATTTATTACCATAGGCTAGGCTTTTTTGACAAAATTGGAAATACATACCTATACAATTAACCCATTTTATATGGTAGTAGAAATATAAATTATAAAATTACAAAAAAATCCCTTTGATTCCAATCGAAGGGATTTTTTTGTAATTTTATAATATTATATTTTATTGTAATTTTATAATATAACCGCATCGGTGATGGTTATTTGGTTACCCAGGTTAGGGTGTTAAGTGATATAGCACCTGCGCATCAAGCGAGATTTGCAGGTGTGACTCCCGCCGTAGTTGACAGTTTTAGGATATTTATTCATACAACTATTTACAAGTAGGCATATACAAAAAATACAGATGAAACAGCTAGCTATCCAAAGACCGTTGCAAACGATCTATAGATAGCTCAACTGATCCAGACGGAAGCGTATTTAAGCGATATTATAAAATCTCACTAATTATAATCTCAATAGATACTACTCACTTTGTTCTATACCACATTATGTTGCTTACAAATTCAAACAGAGCAAATTACAAGCTCATCGCGGGATACAATATACGGTCTTTTCACTAATATCTCTTTCAGACGGGATATCTGGAAATAACCACATTGATGTTGATCTCTGGTTTACAATCTGACTCTTTTGCAGCGCCAAGCGAAGTAACGAAGTACCACCAAACCTATTGACCCTCCAAAGATGAGTTCTGTACTAGCACAGGGGCCCTCCAGAGCATCTGGACAGATAAGTAACTGCACAGAAATCGATACACACGGGCCGATAAGGATTTTTTTATCCGGTCGTGAACCAATAAATATTCAAATTTATGTGCGCTTAAAATGTGCTCAAACCGGTCAAAGAAACATCGTGTAGAAACACAAAATTCTAAGGCATGTGCCATCGTTAGCGTTCCAATAAGCGGCGATAGGCTTGCAAACTTTCACGTGGAATGCTTACTACTTGTATAACGAAGGGGTGTACCAAATTTTATGTTTGGAAGTGCCTCTGACTACCCTCTACTTGATATCCTCAATGATTTTTGCTTTGATGTATTTGAGGATGTCTAGGTATCATGGGGAATAAAGTCGTGAACATAACATATGTTTGTTTTTATTTTTCTTACTTAGGTCCGAGTTTACCAACACAATAACGGGCGGTTAGGTCCTTATCCAAGCATTTTGACGCATGTTTTTACGCGATAAACAAGTATACGGCCCACTTAATTGTGCGCGGTTAAGGCATTTGCAGAACCTCGGGCTTGGCTGCCTGCTCTGAGACTTTTTTTAAAGCGGGACTTGTAATAGCGGATACATCTCTGCAGGCAGCCCATTCTACAGCATTTTTTTAAGCTTTTGCCAAAATAACCACAAACTTGTAGGTGATCGTTTTTCAAAACGAACGCCGTAGCCCTGTCCGTCGTTAATCTAAGAAAATTATTTCAGCAGCTGCGTTCGGTGTAGGTAGCTTAAAAAAAGAAAATTGCACAACAATATAAAAAAAATAAAGCTCTACTACTATTAATGAAAATAAAAATTCTAATAAAAATTACTTTTTAGATTACTTTTTAGCACATCGCATTGAGTGATATGAGATATGGCAACCCATGCGTCTTGCTCCAGTGTTTGAGTATATAACCGTCCAGCCGCTCCGCCACCGTGGTCAGTGAAATGAAACATTTATTTTAGCTACGATATATACATTTATTTTTTAATCTGACAGATTTTTATAACTAAAACGACGAAGCATGATCGATGAGAGAACGTTTCGATCTATCACGTGGGCCAGCCGATGAAGCAGACCCACTGTCAGCGCTCATGAATAACAACCGGTGGTCATCGATCATGAATCTAGGATTATGGCCGAAAGATTACTAAGCAAACTTATGAAATTGTATAATATGTCAAAATATCATAAGACCACGTTGGTAAGCGGTTATAGAATTAAAATTATCGTGGTTTGGTATCATTTTAGAATATAATTGCGACTATACCACGTACTTTACTATTCTCCTGCTGACGTTTCGTTGACCGTTTAGAGGTCCTTCCTCATGAGCACCGTCCGCGACCACGCGAGCACGCGAGTGAGACGGGAACTCCCGTCCCCGTCGTCGGGGACGGACGGGGATAGTCGTAATTATATTCTAAAATGGTACGCGGTTACTTTAACTTTTGGAAGCTTGCGACACCAGAGGTATCTCGCGTGTTGCCGACCCTGAGGCATAGCCGGATGAACATTCTCAGGTATGCCTGTAATTTCACCCGCACCTACCCTTCAAACCGATCAGGTATAGTGCTGACTAACCCCTGCTTGGTGTCCTTAAAGATCTACTCACTGAGTATGTATCTGAGATTGTCCATCATCGGGAATACAGTCATGAACGTGATAAAATGTTTTTTTTTAGTTATTTTTAAAGTACACTTTTTATTTTTATTTTAATACCTTAGTCCGTGTCAGATGTTTGTGCGACCCTGTTTGGACACGTAACGGATAAGAAAGAATAAAGAAACAGAGAAAATACATCTATTAACCTCAAACACAACACAACAGGTGGCAAAATACAAAAATAAACACAAACACAGAAAGGTTACATTAAAATACTACAAAAAAGAAAAAAAAGAAATATGTGTTGTGTGGGGTCAAAAGGTCCCTATCTCAGCATGATGCTGCACCAAACCTAAGAAAGGTGTATCGCTGATTTTCAGACAGGGCCATCGTGATGTCACAAACAACAAGAAAGAATAAATAGATAGATAATAGAAAAATAATTAATAAATAAATAAATAATGCTGGACATATTTCACACAGCATCATTTAGCCCCAAACTAAGCAGAGCTTGTGTTATGGGAACTACATGACTGATATACTACTTATATACATTTTTTTTTTGTAAATACATACATATTATAGAAAACACCCAGACCCGAGACAAACATTTGCTAATCATACAAACATTTGTCCCGCAGCGGGAATCGAACCCACAATGTATGCCCTTTTATAAACATACCCAAAACTTTTCTCATTAGTTATGTTGATCGTTGGACGCTGGACGGACGTGATCCTGAGTGAATGGATGGACTATATCCAATCGAGGTAGCTATTTTGTTTTGTCTGCAATACGAAGGCTTAGCTGCTTAGCTGCTTAGCTGCTTAGGATCCAGGAGCACATTAATCAAGCCTGCGCTATTGTACTCGGAGATATTAACTATTCTGTGCCTAAAATGGATTCCAACTAACTAATGGATAACCAACAAAAGTAGGTACAAAGAATATCAGGTATGCCAAGTATTATCTGGTGCGATGTGATTTATTAAACTTTTGGGGGGTGAAAATGCTATTATGATAATTTTATAATAGAGAAGACGTATCCTTGGAATTCTTTACCTAATCCTATTCTATTAATATTATAAACGTGAAAGTTTGTGAGGATGGATGTTTGTTACGCTTCCACGCAAAAACTACTGAACGGATTTTGATGAAACTTCACAGTAATATAGCTTATACATCAAAGTAACACATAGGCTATTTTTTATCCGGGTACCAAGCGGGCGAAGCCGTGGGCAGAGGCTAGTATTATAAATGTAAAAGCATTTTACTTCGCGATTAGATAACATAATAATTTCTTTCATATCTAATCCTACTAGGTATATTAACGCGAAAGTTTGTGAGGATGGATGTTTGTTACTCTTCCACGCAAAAACTACTGAACGGATTTTGATAAAACTTAACAGTAATAAAGCTTATACGTCAGAATAGCACATAGGCTACTTTTTATCCGGGTACCGCGCGGGCGAAGCCGTGGACGGAAGCTAGTATTATAAATGTGAAAGTATTTTTCTTCGCGATTAGATAACATAATTATAAGTTTAACGGGTCTTTATCGCGTTTACGTTTTTTATTATTTTCCCGACGTTTCGACTGTATTGCAGCCAGCAAAACAGCCGTGGGATGACTTCATCGCGATAACCGCGAGGTGCGGGTTCGATTCCCGCTGCGGCCTGCGAGGCATGTTCGCATGTTCTGCTGAACACCCACGGCATACCTAGGTACCTAAACCTAGTGTGGGTTCAACACTATGTATGTGTCTGTTGGTCATTTAGGTATTTAATATATACCATATTACACCTTATTTGACGACCGATGTGGCGCGGTGGGCGAAGGTCCGCCTGCGACACAGGAGGTTGCGGGTTCGATTCCCGCCCTGGGACAAATGTTTGTACGATCTGCAAATATTTGTTCCGGGTGTTCTGGGTATTTTCTATGTATAATAAAAAAATAACAATCTATGTAATGTATTGTATTAAGTATATCAGTCATCTAGTACCCAAGCTCTGCTTAGCTTGGGGCTAGATGATGCTGTGTGGATTGTCCAGCATTATTTATTTATTTATTTATTTATTGACTCTGTGGCATGTTGCTGAATCCTTGTTGCTAGAAAGAACCGAACTGGTTGAAACCGCTCTGTTGATTAAGTTGGTTGACGGATATAATGGTTAATACATTCTGGTTAAAGAAATTTATTCTCAAAAGAAATACATTCATACATATAGTCACGCCTGTTTCCCGGAGGGGTAGGCAGAGACCAAGGATTTCCACTTGCTACGATCCTGGCATACCTCTTGAAGCGATCATTCATCCTCATCACATTCTTCATACAGGCTCGGTGGTTTAGTGTACTTCGGCCTTTTTCTAAAATGTCTCCAAATGTCAAAAGAAATTACATACAGTTAATGAGAAATTAAAAGTAAGTTATATAAAATTGAGTTAGCATGCAAAACGTTTTAAGTAGGTAACTATTAGTTTTTAAAAAAAAACGAAAAGGAGCTTTGAATAGTATAAAGTGGGTACTCAAATAACGCGCGAGCGATAGGCAAGTCGACCGCCACTACAAAACTACAGAGACGTATTTAAAACTTTGTATTAAAATATTACGGATAATGTCTGAACTAATTTGTTGAAATTTGAAATCAATACTGTTCATGACTTTTAATGACACATTACCTATGTAATTATTATAAGTTTAACGGGTCTTTATCGCGTTTACCTTTTTTATTATTTTCATTTGAGTCATCCCGTGACCACGGCTGTTGCAATACAGTTGAAACGTCGGGAAAATAATAAAAAAGGTAAACGCGATAAAGACCCGTTAAACTTATAATAATTATGTTATCTAATCGCGAAAGTTTGAAAAATAACATTATCTATGTGTCATTAAAAGTCATTATGTACTTTTCGGTTACGTTAAAAATTTAAAAACAAAAAATCCTGAAACCCATCAGGAACGCCCTTTTGTAGATGCTACAAATGGGCCACAAACTATAAATGATGTGCCTTTGAATGAATGAATGACACTTTATTCTACGCCTTCATGAAACAAACATTAGGTAACATAGCTACATAAGTGATTTATTAAAATTACTAGTTGTTGCCCGCGGCTTCGCCCGCGTGGTAGGTTAATAAAAGTAGCATATGACCGTCTCCAGGCTTCAAACTATGTCCACCAACTTTTGAATGAATCGAACCAAGGATTACAATTTATACAAAGTTTAGAACTCAATTGCACACCCCCAAAGGGTAATTTAAAAAAATAAAAAGTACGTGTTTCATTATTTACTTTAAAGTTTATTTATTTATACACAGTTTTGAGCGTATCAAACAAAATATTTATTTTCATTCACATTCACACACACACACACACAGACTTTCGTAGTAGGATATAATAATTTTCGAAGATGTTATTTCAAATAACTCTGATTTTATAAACTAAGCAAAACTGAATAAGTGGTAGGTACTAATAAATTATTAAATTAGTATTTAATGATTAATGAATAATTGCCTTACATTACTCCTTCCTACGTCACGTTAATATATACAGACAGAAAGTTAGGTTAGATAGGTATATAGGTAGGTAGGTACATAAGCAATGATAGCTTGAATCAAACTCACGCACGACCTTAGGCTACCTACTTAGTTACCACGACCTTTCAGAGCAAGGAGAGCTCTGAACAACAAGTCTCACAATTTAATCAAGCAGCCCCAAAAAGTCTGTTACGTACGGTTCTTAAATAATTTAATTTGTGGCAGAGAATTCCTACTGATTCAACCAGCTCAGGTTAAATGAGGGACTTTACCCTGCAGAACAATAAAAGCGACATCTATGTTCTATCGTAAACATCCTTTTCCAGCTCATAAACTTGCCAGTTTTTATGAGTTCATCGTAGGATACTTCAAGGGTGGAATGACAGGCAGGCTTAGAGCTGTGCTTAGTAAGATCAAGCCGATCTTGAATAATTATTGGTATTGTGCCTGTGCTAAGATATGAACTAGAAGGTCTAGGTCTTACCAAAAATATTAAACAAGGTTGAAGCAGTTCTTTCGTTTGTTGAATTCTACATTACTCTAAAGATAACTCGTCCCAGTTTTTAGCAAACTATTAAATACATTATTTTTGTTCTGTTCGATTTACGAATGAAAAAAAATTGAAATGTAATTTTCAAGAAATAAACATAGTTTCGTGTAGCAGGCCATCTATTACAAAAAAAATGTAATAAGTTTCAAATGATATGGTTAGATGGCGCTTAGATGAGTGATATATCGCCAATAGATGGCAGTAAAACAGGATTTCCTAAATAATAATTATTTTTAAACATTACCTACATGTTTAAAAATAATTATTATTTGTCTAGTACAAAAATGCTCTTTGTTTTAACCTGATTATTTTCAGCTAGATTTTTTTAAATACTTAAATATTTATAATCTATGTTTGTCTATGAACCTTCACTTCAACGACGACACAAAAAAAAAGTAAGAGTGACTATGGTTTTTTATTTGTGTCGGAAAAAACGTCTGAGCTATGTACGCTGCCGGTGGATAATTTATTTCAATTATCATGAATAAGCTCACCGGAGATGTTCCGTGTCGTTGCGGTCTGCAGTAAAATATCCCTACTTCACCTTTCATAATAGTAGTCTTATTCAACCAGTGTCGTGCATCGAATAATGATTTACGAAGATCAGACAGTGACGTCTAGCGATTCCGCTTTGGTTATGGTTACAAGAAAAAGTGTATTTTGAAAATATATCAAGTGTTTTCTTGCTGAAACCTTTGTTGTGCGTCGAGTGAAGTGTGGACAGTGTTTTGGATTGTTCAGTTGGTGCTGTTTTGCGGATCGGTGTAATGTCGGGCGGCAGGAGCATTGACAAGGAGCGCAAGTCTCCTCGCGAAAGTGGCGAGGATTCTGAGGATGAGAGCGAGATCTTGGAGGAGAGCCCCTGCGGCCGCTGGCTGAAGCGCCGGGAAGAGGTAAGACATAATCCCTCTAGTCATTCAGCTTGTCTGTACCCGCATGCTTCGAATGTAGGCCAGACAAAGATAATCGTCAGCTGATCCACAAGGTTAGCTGATGTTTCACAAATAAGACGCAGTTTATTCTGTGTTTGTTACGTAAAATAACATTTGCTGTGTTAGTTTTGAGATTGGAGCCTTAGCAGAAATTGCAAAAAAGCAATCTCTTTTTAATAAAAATGTATCATAACTAGACAAACCTTGAACAATATCTTGTATGATGAAATGCTCTTGAACTTGAATCTTAAGTCTTCTTACCCATGTTATGGAATAGTTTTAAATCAATTCCTACCCAAATTCAGGGTTAAGCCCTGAATTTGGGATGAAATTGGGATTGAGGATTTTGATTGAGTGTTGCTATGTTCAATCAAATCACTTGTACTTTGCTTGGGAAACAAAACAGTTCTAGTTAACCTCAATAGTTCCTAAGTTTGTTTTTATTTATTCTGTGCCAATCTTGACTTTCTGACAATAGGTCTTATTCCGGGAACACTTTTACATTGTAAGTAATTTAGAAATAAGTCAAGCACCGATTTTTGTTTAAACTATTCTATGACATTTTTACTTAGTGTTGTTTAAACCATTCTCAAAATGATCATCTTTGAACTGGCACTCTCAGTTTTTTAAGTTTAGTTCCTGTGTAGTGTTGTGATTAGTTTTTGCAACTTATTTTTAGTTTCAATTATAATTATTCAAATCCATAGAACATACATTAACAATTGTTAACTCTAATATGTACACTAAGTACATGCTTCGGCCGCGTGGTACTCCGATAAAAAGTAGCCTAATGTGTTATTCTGACGTATAAGCTATATTACTGTAAAGTTCCATCAATATTCGTTCATAAGTTTTTGCGTGAAAGAGTAACAAACATCCATCCTCACAAACTTAGGACAGGATTATAAAGACTATACCACATACCTGACTATTCTCCTGCTGACATTTTGTTGAACATTAAGACCATTTTGCAAGTTATTTTTAGTTTTAATTATAATTATTTAAATCTTTAGAACATACATTAACAATTGTTAACTCTAATAACTTAGTGTACATAATTATTAGGATATTATATACCACATACTTGACTATTCTCCTGCTGATGTTTAATTGACAGTTCATGAGGAAGGACAACAAAATGATCTAAATAGTCAACAAAATTTCAGCAGGTGAATAGTAAAGTATGTGGTATAGTCGTAATAATATCCTAATAGATACCGAACCATGATAATTTCATTGGTGTATATAACTCATGCTTCTTAAGTGTACATATCTTGTACATTATAAGCCTCGGAGAGCCATTCCTATGAGATTGTACCAGGAATGTAATCTGCTGATGAATTCAAATAATGGAAAAATTTCGGCGGAGTAAAGAATGGCCCCTATATAGGTATTTAAATAGTTCACAAATTGACAAAACATACTAGAACAAAATTATAAAACAAATCAAAATAAAATGTTCATGACCTGCACATAATGTTTTAATATTTAAAAAGCAGTTGTCTATCTAAATAGTATATT
The DNA here is from genome assembly GCA_958496245.1 of Perizoma flavofasciatum. NCBI lineage: Eukaryota > Metazoa > Arthropoda > Insecta > Lepidoptera > Geometridae > Perizoma > Perizoma flavofasciatum. The sequence goes on along the minus strand of OY292425.1, from coordinate 14,517,190 downwards.
CCCATCAAAGTAGCATTGGATTTGTATATGTGATTCTTTTACATTGATTTTCGAAGTACAGAATAAATCTTTTACATGAAATCAGTATCGCTTTTTATCACTTAGGATCACTGATTTAGTTAAGCAAGGAATTAAGTAATAGAACTCAGTGCATCTTGTTGGGCTCATTTAATATACAATTTTTAATCTTATTAAGATAGATAGATTAACTACTTGTTTAGTAGTTTAGTGTGATATATAATAATAACATAATTCATTTAACTCAACTTTACAATAAACTAAGGTATTTGCTTGTTTAGAGTACAACTGAAATTATTTCAAACTTCATAACTTTGCCGCCTGCCCTGGCTGCTTTTAACTTTAAAAAGTAGCTGCAGCAGGAAAAGACTTCTGCTTTGTTTCAAATACCTATAAGATATGGTTAAATTTTATTGAGTCAGTCCTTACCTAAATCATTATCTACACCAATATTATAAAGAGGCAAATTTTTGTTTTTAATATATGGAGCTATTAACGATTAAAAAAAATATCAATAACTGTGCCACAGCCGGCCTCGGTTCACGACCCACTGCTGCACCGTGTCGGATCGCCCGCCCGTTTTCGCGTACAGTTCATTCTGATAATTTTTTGCTCGGCTCCTAGGTGTCGTAGCATGATGTTAAATAGCATAACCTTCTTTAAGTTCTAGGCTATAAAATTGCAAAAAGATTTTTTCAAATCTGATTGTTAGTTCCAGAGATCAGTTTTATTATTAGTATAGATAAAAAGCTACAACACAATCCCTTATTGATATAGGTTATATTTTATTTTGTTATACAAGTTTTCAGTCTGATATTTCAATAATATATTTGTAAATCAAGTTGGAAGAAAAAGCCCAGTTTTGCTGCTCTATCCGCTTGCGCTGATCAAATGGTTGGATATACGTAGGTACGTGAAAATGTGTAAAAATCGTCATCAATAGATCTAAAAGAGGTCAGAACACATTATATCAAGCTTTTATTAATTTAAAGCTACAGTCACGTTATTTGTGTCAAAAAAATCAACGCGGACGTAGTCGCGGGGTAAAATAAAACAAGCCAAAACAAGGTTTTGCTCATCTCGTGACATTCGATACAAGAGCTAATTAAAGAGACGTCATTTAGCCAGACTACTTCATACGCCACTTTCCCCAGCGGCGGTCGTCGACCTGCGATTCGGCGCTTGCGCAACCAATCACTGTCGCTTTCTAGGCCTAGGGTCTCTTTAGAGATAGATTGCTCATAGATTTCCAGGTACTTTCCAATCGGAGCTCAGAGGTTTCTAATGCTGAATATTGAATACTATCAACCATTTACGGGACACCTAAAAAAGGCTACGGAACACTAATCTCACGATCGCAATTCAATGGATACCGACAGTTTTACATGTGCTAATGAACTGCTCCATAAAAATAATTACCTACCTGCCTGTCGGTAAATATTAGTTGGCATAGTAGGATGCAGACGTGTTTTCTTAAATTAAAAACAAAAATCAGAAAATAAAATGTAAAGTGGGGGATACTTTATATGTTTTTTTTAGCCTGAAGCTAAGCAGATCTTGTATTATGGGAACTACAGGATTGATATACTACTTATATACTTTTTTGTCATAACATATTTCATATACATAGAAAATACCCGAGACAAATATTTGCAGACTATACAAGAATTTGTCCCGCGGCGGGAATCGATTTTTTATGTTAATTGTAACGCTTTGTGTGGGTTATTGTTATTGGTCTATAAATAATTTTGCCGTTTCCTTTCATTGTGCGGCGAAAATTAGATGAAGATATTATTCTGTGCAAGGGAACAATGTCTATCACTACTTGCAATGCTGGACCTGGTATCTGTGTCTAAATACATCGTAATGACGATATTTCTGGCCAGTTTGCGTTTATGGTAGGTACTGCGTTATTGCCTACATATTCGGAGAATAAGATGAGAATGTATGAGTAATATATGTTTATCTAACAAGATTGTTATGTTTTCTAAACTGTACCTACTTAATAGGTGACAACTCGTCGCAACTTCTTTCCGTTTTCGTCTTTAAAATAACGAACAAAGTCCAATTCGCTGTTGCTACGAAAACGGACCAATAGAGAATGTTTTGTCTTGCAACAAGAATGAGTGATTAAAAATAGAGAAGCTAAAACTGTTAATAGACATTACTTACTTAATAGAAGTGGTCGAGAATACGCTATTTCTGCCGCATTTAGGTTAGCTTTCTTTGTTCAGAAAAATAACAAGAAAACGCTTGAAAATTTAATTTACGCGTGACCCTACTTCATTTTGTTCAAGTACCCTTAATTAGAAATGTCTAGTCCATTGATGATGAAATAGAATGTGACGAAAACGTGGTGTGCATTAAAAGTTTCTTATCAACTAAGTCTTAATACGGGCGACGTTGAAAGCCCCTCTTCTACCTACAGCCTACCCCTACGGAAAACAGGCGTAAGTTGTTGTGTATTTCTGTATTGCATCGTGAGACCTTCCGCTACCAAATGTAGAGACATTCGGAAACGGAAGCGTCGATGGACGACATGCCTGACAATCTTGTCGAAACAGCCTTCCAATGGCTTAAGGAAACTATTGGTCGTGATTGTTCTCGCAGTTACTGTCATTAGTCTTCTCGATAAATCTCTTTCTACGTAATGAGCCGGCGGACGGCTATTCCCAGCGCGACCTCGTCTTGGAAAGGTCGCCATCTATAGATGTCTCGTCAATTGTCGAATTCGCACTGCCGTTGCTGTGCTTCAATGTCGAATGCGTTAGTGTTACCTAAACGCTTGTCAGTCAAGACTTCAACACATACAGGCAGCACCGTAACTCTACTGTCCACTATCCTAAGGCTATTTTCACCACAAGAGTTCTTGTTGATAAATTCGCGGTGCTTTATTTACAAACACCTTATCATAGATGGGCCGTTTGCCAGTTTGTCATTGATTACATGGAGTTATTTCATCACGAGTCAAACTATTTCGGTATAATAGCGCAATAACTATAATATTTACGTCATTAATTTGGGCAAGAACACACAAATACGTCGAGATACACATTTTGATTTAATATACTTAGTTTGCGATACAGAAAATGAATCAGAGATTACCGCACATAGCATCAGCCAAACCAGATATTGGTTACCTCCAACTCTACTGTAACGTAGCTGTTTAGAGCTCAAAATGCCTCAACTTTTTGCTGTATGACTAACTCGACCAGAACCACAGAAGTAATCAAAGTTAGTACGATTCAGATTTTAGAACTTAATGGTTTATTGCTTGCCAGATAAAATGAGTGAGCAAGACATTGTTTAAGATGTCGATTTGTCTGTCATAGAATGAATCATCTCGGTGTTTCTCTGATAACTAGGTAATCTTTATGTATCATAGAATCATAGCCTACGTACCTGTTCGGAAATTGTTAGCTGCGTAGTGGATTTATTAGCTATTTCGCAAAAGTATGCCTTGGAATAATTATTGGATAATAGTCGATAGGATATCAGAATAATCTTTTTTAGTATAACTTTCCTTCAAATATTTCCCAAATGCAAATTTTCAGTTTTGTTATACTTCAATCCGTAAAAGTAGGTATATAAAAGTAATATAAATGAAAAGACGCAACGGATTATGGTAATGCTATGATATGCTTGGAGTTCCACAACGTAGGTACAAGATATAAACTGTTCAGAAACCCGCTTTAACCCTCTAGAATTAGCAATTGACGTGGCAATGAAAAAGTAATTAAAATCAATTTATTTGTCCTCATTAGGTATACACAAAAGTTGTAAATAATTATTTGTACCTATTTGTATTTATTTATTTACTTTAAATACAAATGTTACACCAATAACATTACTTATAGATAATCATATAAAAATATCATGAATAACACCATAACCACAAACTCAATAGTCAATTATTCATTAAATATCAATCCTACTATTATTATAAATGCGAAAGTTTGTGGGGATGGATGTTTGTTACTTTTTTACGCAAAAACTACTGAACGGAGTTTGATGAAACTTTACAGTAATATAGCTTATACATCAGAATAACACATAAGCAAGGTACTTTTTATCTGGAAACCACGCAGGCGAAGCCATGGGCAGAAGCTAGTAAAATATAAAATAAAGAAATCATAACAGAAATATTAATTGAAAAAGATGGCAAAAATGCAATAAAATAACAGAAATTTGCTAGACGCACAGTCTGTACATCACGCTCAATTGAAAACATATAAAATAAAACAAAACGAAACGAGAAACAGACAAACAAGTTGCCTAATTTTGTGTTGTGTGCGGTAAAATAGCTCCTCGTATCTGCATTACCTTGCAGAACGGACAATCGCTGAAAAATACAGGTTCTAACACTAAATAAATTGATGCCACCATAGACGACCTCTGTGGCGCAGTGGGCGAAGGTCCGCCTGAGACGCAGAAGGTTGCGGGTTCGATTCCTGTCACGGGACAAATGTTTGTAAGATCTGCAAATATTTGTCTCGGGTCTGGGTGTTTTCCTATGTATAATATGTATGTATTTACAAAAAAAAAGTATTTAAGTAGTATATCAGTCATGTAGTTCTCTGCTTAGTTTGGGGCTAGATGATGCTGAGTGAAAAAAAAAAAAAAAAAGTTGCGGCAAGTCGAATCGATGGCATGACGTTTTAAGAAAACACAAAAGGTATCAACTAACTGAAAATAAGAATTGATCAAAACAGAAATCACCTCCTTTCCACCGCACTTAGCTCCAAGTCCGACAATGCGGAACAGCCTGACTCATTCATCATTATAATAAAATATCGTGTCTCATTTTTTACAAGCAATTTTTTTATCTGCTCACCCAACTGAACTATCTGCTGTCGGTGCAAACATAAACCATATGGAATCGCCATAAGTGTCATAATTTTGTGACGATCCCATTGTGTTTGAAGGCACTTTCATCGCAGGGCATCGACACACATAATTCTATTGGTGTTTTTTGTGGGGTTTTTTATTGGAAAGTGAAAATTACCCTTGCATGATCTTTGGTAGCGCGGGTGTTGGGGGCAATGGAGTTAGAAGTCTATTTCGGTATGTAGTGAAAGTGCTTTCAGCGTAATTATTACGTATATCTTGTGTGTTACTTTGCCTCCACGTTTACTTTAACTCTTGACGTCATTTCCTATATGCCACATTTTTCAGTTGTCTTTATCGAACTAAATAAACAAAATCTTGAAATGCTTTTGATTCTAATATTTGATAAGGAATATTCCAAAAACTATCGTGAACTTGACTATTCATATTGTAAAAACGGGAATTTTCACGTATGATAAGGAATATTCAAAAGTTTTTTGGCCACATGGTTACATCCCTGCCGCTAACGTACTTCATAAATCCAACTTCAAGAAAAATATACACTGAGCGACTATGTGAGCGAACACGGAATGTGTCATACGCTTTCAATGTATTTCTTATGAATAATTGTTTAACGACTCACTACGTGTAGTTTTTTTTGGGAGCAAATGAATGGTACCGTAAGAATCACATGTACTTACCTACAACGGTTGTGCACCTATTAGCTCATCACAACGGGACGCGACAGACGCCTCTCTAATTTCCAACGTTTTCGTTATAGTTTTCGATATTCCTGTTATAATACTCCATACTTAATCTTTCGCTATTATCCGATAGTCTAGACAGAGTAATCAGAGTTAGTACTTAATTAGTTCAATGGAATTTAATTAAAACCCGTTGGGAATATCCATCGATCATAAACATGAGCATTTATTTTAGCATCCTAAAATAAATGTTCTACTTAAACGCAAGAGTTGTTGGACAGACAGATAGACCCAGTGGAAAGGTGGTCAGCCTAGTCGGAAAACGGAAACATTTACCTTGAAACCTCGTCTCACAATCTATACTAATATTATAAAGAGGAAAGATTTTTTTGTTTGTTTATATCGAATAGGCTCCGAAACTACTGGGCCGATTTTAACCATTTTTTCACCATATGAAAGCTAAATTATCAGGAAGAAAGATAGCCTATAATTATTTTCAAAAAATACAGTTCCTTAAGAAAACTATTGATGATACATAAAAATGATATACTACATGATTAAAGTACTCATTACTACCTATAAAAAAGGGAATATTTCTTACTATCATAGTTAAGTCACAATAGCAGCTTTTGTGTTCTAAAATTTAATTAGATCGCCGATATTCCCACGGAATCGAAACTTACGCGGGTGAAACCGCGAGGCGCAGCTAGTCTACCTATTGATCATGATCACTTTGACCTGTCTTGCTTTGGTGAACTTTTATCAGACTCTAAACTTATTTCATTCCTGATCGCGATCCGTTCTAAGCTAACCTAAACTGGTGGTATTATAAAATGGTAAGTCCAGGTACGTTGTCGTGCCTAACTAGGTAATCGGAGAGGCGAGACCGCGGCCATTACTAGTTCAAACAACGACCCCTCGACCTCTCGCCGGATTATGGGATTTGAGCCGGAAAGTGGCGGGGGCCTATTTGAAACAGACTATAGTGATATTGTAATTTGAAATGGCAACACGGCGGCAAACTACCTAATTGTATTAAACTAAAATTCTCGGAAAGGCGATGTAGGTCCTACCTGATTCTCGCTATTAATCGGTTGTGAATCATTTCAGTATTACTTTTCAAGAGACTTCAAAAAAGGAGGAGGTTCCTCGTTCGTCTGTATGTTTTTTTGTGTTAAGCGATATCTTCGCCAATTGTGAACCGATTTCAATGTTTTTTTTATTAGATAGGGTATAAGTACTTCAAGAGTGGCTATACATTTATATACATTTTCTGAAAAATTACCACACCTAAGGGGTGAAAAAAATGGGGGATGAAATTTCATATTGAACTTTTTATCAACTTCTCGTCATTTGAAGTCGGTTTTTTTTTCTGAAAAGAAATTATAGGCTTATAGTAACATAAAAGATAAAGATAATTTATTTACAATTTGAGATGAAACTACATTCTTTGGAAGTTGCAAAGAATTTAGTTTCATCTCAAATTGTAAATAAATTATACAGTGAGTAACTTATATTAGGATTATAATATTAGTGTCCTACTAATATTATAAACGCGAAAGTTTGTGAGGATGGATGTTTGTTACTCTTTCACACAAAAACTACTGAACGGATTTTAATGAAACTTTACAGTTGTATAGCTTAAAATACATCAAAATAACACATAGGCTACTTTTTATCCGGGTACCACGCGGGCGAAGCCGTGGGCTAGTAATATATAGTGGCGTAAAATATTTCAAACAAAATCTACTATCCTCCTATCAAACTTGTCATAAAACAACCCTACAATAAAATTTATGTGAAGTGGATTCACAGAAATTTTGTAATATTGTATCGGAACTTGATCCTCCGTTTGCCTTTGGGAGTCCAGATCGTGCGGATTTGAAGCTCAGCGCAGGCAGTTCTTTATCACTATCAGATAGAAGTATAATCTCAAGAGAGGTCTAATTACGGAGTTAATTAAACGTGCGTGTATCTTATGTTACCGCTTTGGAAAGTTACTTCTGTTCTGAGAAAGCGAATTTACGGAGTGTATTGAAACCATCGGAGGCAAGTCAGGTCGGATTTCTCGTTTAATTGATGTGACAATCGAGGCTTACGGAGATACAAGATCCGAAACATTTTCTGTGTACCGATTCCCATTCAAGATGTTCGCTCCTGATTTGGAATTGCACCAAATAATCCAAGACTTTTGAGGCTTCAATGAGATCATTCGAATTCAATGGTCTCTCGTTAAATGGTGTTCGTTTGAAACTTGCAATTTTATGTTATCTGATTCAGATTTAGGTTATAAGTTTGCTAGAATTGGTAAACCAAAGAAAATCACAAAAGAGAACTTCCAGAGCGTTAGCGTTTCCCAGACGCATAATTGCCAACAGTTGCCGAGGAGGCAGATACTTCAAGCGTCTCTAGATGCTCAATATTTCAGGCTCTTTAGAATCTGTTTGCACTTTAAGTGTTGACGTACCTGCACCCTGGCTAATAATACTCTCTTGCGGTATTCAGGGCTGAAAGGTGTTATACAACACAACTCGATAGCCGCTCGTCGCGTCGTGGAAATAACATCATTGTTTGCGGGCTGCGGATAACGACACAGCCGTCTGAAATGTCAGCGTGTGTTGGCTAGCGCAGTGATGGTCGCAAAAAGTAATGGTACATTACTGCAGATGAGTGTTTTTCACAACAACGAAACGTTAATATTAAAGTCCTAAGGTAGACATTCGTTACCACTTAGTATGTAATACCTATACTATCTGGCTATTCTGTATGCATTGTTAATCTGTATTCTTCACCTTTGAACAAGTAGGTACATAGGTGAACTTAATGCTGATTAGCATTTTCTTCCAGCTAACCTTTGTGTATTGAAAAGAACATTCCTCAGAATAAAGTAAACGAATACCAACCTATTAAATAGGCGAAACTTCTACACGGGTTACTTAAGTCATCGTATCTGGTCGGTCGAGCGTGTCGACGAGGCCAGACACCCAGCAGACGAGAGAAAGGCACTGAAACGCGATGAAGTGCATTGATCTCTCTGGGCTAGCTACGTCACACGCTGCCATGTGCTATGAGGAAGCACAAAGGTCATCCCTTGTACCTCGATCACCTGATTAGGATTACGCGTCTATGAAGAAATTAAATACGGAACCTTTGACGACCTCTGTGGTGCAGTGGGCGAAGGCCTGAGACGCAGAAGGTTGTTGGTTGGATTCTCGTCGCGGGACTCTCGGGGTGTTTTCTATGTATAATATGTATGTAATTTATTTACAAAAAAGTACATGAGTCATGTAGTTACCATAACACAAGCTCTGCTTACTTTGACTAGACTTTGGCTAAATGATGCTGTGTGAAAATGTCCAGCATTATTTATTTATTATTATTTATTAAAACTATGAAATTACAATGGTTATCAAAAACCTTTAACTGTGATGTACATGGAACTAAAAAGACCTAGTGCTTGAAATATTGATCAGACGTGCGCAAAATAAAGTAGGTATTGTTTGGCGAAATGCCAGCTAAGAGAGGCTCTGCATGCGACATTTCATAAATACCTTCATGTCTTTCAAGTTTATCTCACAGATGATTTACTGCTGAAATATACGACTCTCCAATATTATTGATATTCGAAGTTATATTATGATATAACTTCGATACGATAGGTTCTTTAGTTTGCCTACAATGATTAAAAAAAATATTTTTCCTCGTTATGAATGAATGAAATACTTTATAGTATTTAGAACTATAGAACTTTTTCATAACTCAAAGTACAATGGGCGGTCTTATCGCTTAGAAGCGATCTTTTCCAGACAACCCTTGGATGAGAGGAATCTATAAGATGGTCGGCTGTGTAGCATTAATTTATTAAATTAAGATTTTGTCTGCTTGGTATAGTTATACCCGTTCTAAATAGTATAACTTACATATATACTAACAAATTATGGATCAAGTTATCTGAATAAATAAATAAATAATAATTATATATCTGCTTTTACATGAATTATCGTCACTATAAATCTAAAAGTCAATTCAAAATAAATTGGCGAATAAAATATTCATGAAACTGAAATCGGTAGCATTGTTCTATTTGATTACCAATAGTTACCAGCATAATGTGAATATTATGTGCAGAATAAGTGTCTGCATACCACAATCTGGGTCCGGTAAATTACCGTAAAGTGTAGAATTCATGTGAAGTTTCTACGTTTTAAATTCATTTACGAATTGTGACCGGAGATGCGTTCATCGTTCCACAACCGATGCTGGTAAAAGGGATGGTTCAGTTCTGTTACTCAGCTTCTCACAAGACGCGCTAAAACATATTTACTACTTGTCAATTGTGTCGATTCTCTTGTACACGAACTTTTTACTAAAAGAAATAAAAGAAAGAGAATGCAACAATTTTAGTGGTGTTAAATTTATCAATACAAGTTCAGGGGTGGTGAATGTGGATGGAAATAAAAGCAGAGGTAGGCCAAAGAAAAGATGGATGGATTGTGTGAAGGATGACATTTTCCACTCCATCTCAAAAGTAAATATGTTTGCATGGAGATGTTTGTGCGAGCGAGTTCTATATTTACGAATATATACTGGTTTCCACATTAATGCGGTTGTAAGTAATGTAGGCGAAAACGACAAGACAGGATGCTTGCTCAGATCAAGTTGAAGGGAAATAAATCGGTCGCTCGCTGCTGGCCTCTGCAAATTGCAGCGTGGGCTGGAACATTGCGCGGTTCGTTGATGCGAGGTAGAAGCTACAGAGACTATGCCTGAAAAATAACAAAGAACAAACACGATCACGACTGTATTCTACATGGAGGACATCTTAAGATACACACGCAGTGCGTAGATCTTTGAGGATACCAAGTAGAGGGTAGTCAAAGGCACATCAGAATATTATGTTTGGCACATGCCTGCTTTTTGCAAGTAGTTAGCATTCCTCGTGACAGGTTGCAAGCCCATCGCCGCTTATTGGAACAGTAACCAATGGCACAGCTCTCGAATTTTTGGGCATCAACATGCCGGGTTTTCTTCACCGTTTTGAGCACTTGTTAATGCGCACATAATTTTTTCCAGTGGAAAAATACATTGGTGCACGACCGTGTTCAAACCCATGACCTCCGTATCGAAAGCCGGGGTTCCGCCTACTAGGTGAAAGAAACTTAAATAATAACCGATAGCTTTTGTAGAATCCGAAAGTTGGTATAGAAATATCAATCAACTGATAGCGTATTGCGAAGCTTCTAACAGGCTTATAAACTTTCCCTTCTAAGCGCGTCATACCGTCAAATAAATACGTTGAGAGAATGATCAACAAAGGTCTTTGAGCCGTCGATCAAAATTATATGATTAATGAATCACGTCAGCTCTAAGCAGTTCTAATTAATCGCGTCGGACGCCACGCCACCCGCCCGTCGCGTTTATTTTCTGCAATGTTTAGAAAAACGTCATTGAGTTGACTACAAACTGATGCCGTCTTGTCTACTACATAACAATAATATTATTAGTATCATGCGCTTGCGAATACTCAGTGTACCTTACGCGGCCGAAACGCCTTTAGTAATTTGTAAAAGAAACAGTCTGGCATGGCATGGCAGTAAAGTCGCCAAGCGTTCCAGTGTCCAAGTACGGCAGATGATTGCCATCAGACGCGAATGTTAGAATTGGTTTTCTTTTATACCACCAAGGTGGCAAACAAGAATACGATCCCACCTGTTGGTAAGCGATTACCATAGCCTATGGACGCTTGCAGCAACAGAAACGGATTAATTGCAGTTCGTGCGTTGTCATTTTGGAGTAAACAACCAAGTCGCAGTACGTTCTGATAAGCGGCGAAAAAAAATACCTAAACCTTTTGTTGCAATTTTATTCCAAAAACTATCGTGAACTTGACTATTCATATTGTAAAAATGGGAGTTTTCACGTACTGCACTATCTCATCAGGGTGAGTGAACTCCCTCCGCGTCACGCCGTACACTACGTTCCTTTTTGGAATCTCACGTTGCCGATTCTTAAAAACTTTTAAAATGCCCTATTTGAAGAACCTCAAACTGTAGTCATTCGGGAAAACCTCAGATGGGAGCTCGTTCCATAGAGTGTTCACGAGAGGAAGTTTCTATGAAACCGCTCGGTGCGCGTCCACCTAGGCTCTAGGGCCTAGGGTGTGAGGTGAAATCCCCTGCCGGTGGCGCGCGGTGCGGCGATAAAATGTAGCTGTAGGCATCATATCAAACAGTTCCTGGCATCCACTTACCATGAGTTTGTAACTGAATCTACGAGTAACTAAGCAAATGTTGTTACTTTTTTACCCTCGGAAAACCCCACTTTTTTGTATGCGTTTGTTTCGTTATCCGATCAGTCGGCGGAAGATTGAAAAAACTAAATGTTAAACTGAATAGTTCTAAGCAATTTATACTTGATACTTGTTGCAAACAATAACAAATGATTAGAAACTTAATTTGTGGAACCAAATAGTGTATTTTAGAATGTTATAATTTATAAAAAGTTTATCTGTAAGTAGGTACTTAGGAAAGATTAGATGCAGGAGACGGGAGGGCTCCCGTGCTTGCGCGATAGCAATATTAGCCGTTCAGAATTTGTTATTTATTTGGTGGTGTTCCGTAATACCAAAAAAGATGAACGAAAACTTGTTATATTTTTCACATTGTATTGTTTTTCTGTAACTAGACAATATAATCTATGTACCTAACCAAACGATACGTAAGGTATTGTTGTGTTATACGTAAGGTACAAATAAGAAAACATGTCATGTATGACGTAAGAATATCCAAAATGCGATTCGTTTACATTTCATTTTAGGTAAGTATTTTGAAAAATATATATAGCAAGACGTAGATTAATACTATTCGAATGCAAATAATAACATAATATGGTGGAAATAAGCTTTAATTACAAATGACTATGGTATTACTTTTGTATGGGCAATACATCCAACGCAGGCCTCTTAATTCGAATGAATCATACGAGCGTGCTCCGCCAGGGTCGCCGCCTGCCTGATGAATCATTGTATATTAAACAAGTTTTCATTGCTAGCGACCAATGGAATGAAATTACTGCAAGAAATATTCGCCAAAACGACTTTGATATGATCTAGTTGAAGATAAAGAAAATAGCTTGCGTGATTATTATAAGTTTAACGGGTCTTTATGGCGTTTACCTTTTTTTATTATTTTCCCGACGTTTCAACTGTAGATAAACAAGTCGGCCATAGCGGAGCACCTTGTGGACTCAGGACCAAATCACTGGATCGAGCTTCATGACCCTAAGGTGCTATCCAGTGAACGCCAATATTGTAAGAGAATGGTTCGTGAAGCAATTGAAATAAAGAAGTACCCAAATTTTAATTGTGAAGACGGCTATAGACTCTCTTCGTCCTGGAATCCCGTGATAAACAGGTGTTCGCGTCGCGATCCAATTGTGCAGTGCGGTGATACGGTTAGTGTAGTGTGCCGTAATGTGAACATGGACTTTTCTGATTCCGAAGATGAAATGAGGGTAGTTGCGACTACTGCCTTTATTTCTCGATGGTAGCTCCGTATACTCCAGTCATCCCGTGACCACGGCTGTTGCAATACAGTTGAAACGTCGGGAAAATAATAAAAAATGTAAACGCTATAAGGCCCCGTTAAACTTATAATAATTATGTTATCTAATCGCGAAAGTTTGAAAAATACTATAGCTTGCGTGATTGGTGAATACTGAATAATCATTTGCAAAACTTAAGCAGTAACTATTCTTAATCGTTAATAGTTTTGAGGCTCCGAGTTAAATAAAATTATTCTACGATCAAATATACTGTAATACATTGTATTGTATAAACAGATATGAAACCAATTTTACAAACAAAATATACATTATTTTCCATTAGCAATTTCAGAATCGAATAAGAATATCCTTGATTGACTAAGACGGCTTTCTCGACAGGCATTACTTATGGAAACCCTTGTTTTTTTTTTCAATAAACTTAAAAAAAACTTTTTCGTATTCTACTCACCAAACCCTTTCGTTTAATACCCATATCATGGGAATGCATAAAAAATAATTGGTCCGCCATCTTTGGGAGTCCGCCATATTGGATTAAGAATGATGTCACTTAGCCAACCATGCATTGTCGTCCAAACCAAACGAGCATGCAAAATTTACAGCTCAATCGGTAAAATTCTTATTGACAACTGGTTTAAAATTCTGTAGCAAGATTTGATCATACTGACAAGGCAAGTTAAATAAAAGCTTGTAAACAGCATCGCGCCAGCCCATGCTGCACGCATCCAACGGACGCTGTTAAGGAGCAGTGGTCGGTGAGTTACAACACGAGGACACATTAACTGTCTGTAAATGAGTCAGCATTCTTCGCGCGTCTATGGGCGATGAATGTTTAATGGATAGGACGATTAAGAGCTTTGTCTTCAGATTATATTTACTAAAGTAAGTCTGTAGATATTGGCATATTTTGGACGATATTTATTTACAAACGATTCTAATATACTGGAATTGCTTTTAAACAGATTTTCGTATAACTTGGATCAGGTAATTATTTTTGAAACTACCTTTGATAATAAGGTTCGAATCCTAATCAAATTATAAGTACTATTTTACAGTTAGAAAATTTCAGATATTAAATAAGGTACTTATACATTGACATTTATAACGAATAAAATAAAATATCCTCTTTTAGTAGAGGGTTGTATGTAAGTAAGTACAATTATGTATTTTAAATCTTAGTAGAGGGCTAAAATTATAATCCCAAGAGCAGTAACCTTAATTGGGCGAGCCCTTGGTTTTTACCACCTAGACGTAGAGGTCACCGAACAAAAAGACAAGCTGTCTAATAAGCGGAACTTCAAGGTATTAAATATAGCACATCAGAATTGTTTGCACTCGGACATATCGGTAATGAGGTTGCTGGTAAAAAAAAAACATGTTTCGTCCTACGTGCTGATAGTATGTAATTTCATGTTCTTTCAACGAAATTGTTTAGAAATTCGAATGTGGCGATGGCCGTCGTGTGAGGGTTGGGGAAGCGTACTTCTAAGTTTTGTTCTGACACGTAAGAGCAAAACACATAAACCACTTTCATATATACCTCTTTCGTACAGTTTCAGGTGATTTCACAAGGAGTCGAATTTTCAGAGGTACTCTGAAATAACAGCTAGAGTTCACAGCGAGGTGTGAGGCCAAAGAATAAATTCTAGTTACTTAAGCAAGGCGACAAGCTATAAATAACAGAGTTTAAATGAACTGAGGCTACAAATCACCCGTCGCCTTAATTAGGATTCGCATGGTAGGTACATGTTTCGCTCATTTAGAGAGAGGGTGACTCCTGCGAGTGGATTTTTTAGTGACGTATAATTTTTATAAGTATTTGCGTGGAATCAAGTATGGCTCTCAATGTACTAGAGGTTTCCACCACATAAGCAGAACGGACCGATTTCAAAGAACGATAGCGTCCATTATCAGAGGTCGTTATTCAAACTGTCCACGTAATACGACCACACATTTGGCGAAATAGGTGTGCTTAAATCTTCCATCGTCCACTATAGGAGGAGGATCCCGTATCGATAAATTACATTGAAGAAACTCCATTCCCTTCAGTATAGAGCTGTAGTATTACATACTCAATACAACCTTATCGTGGTTGCGACAAGGGCTCTCCAAACCACCAGAACATTAATTATAAGCTACTAGCTTCTGCACACGACTTCGCGCTCACGTGGTGCTAGGTAATAAAAAGTAGTGTTATTAAATAAATATTGCTGGACATTTTTCTCACAACATCATCTAGCCCCAAACTAAGCAGAGCTTGTATTATGGGAACTACATGCCTGATATACTACTTCTTATACTTTTTTTTTTCTAAATATATACATATCATACATAGAAAAACACCCAGATCCGAGAAAAATATTTGCAGATCTTACAAACATTTGTCCCGTGACAGGAATCGAACCGCAACCTTCTGTGTCTCAGGCGGACCTTCGCCCACTGCGCCACAGAGGTCGTCATTCTAGGTGTTTTCATTCTAATTCGTTAAGCACTTACGAAGATTATTAGAGATAAACATCCAAACTTTCGCATTTATGATATTAGTTGGATGAGCCAAGTATACTTAGATTTTTTGTATTCCACAAGAACAAGTGATTTTTTACGTTAAATATCCAAAGTTAATTTCCTATCTCATATTACTTTTCTTTACTATCACTACAATATTCTCCTATTCCGTGATAATGTTTTCACGACTGAAATCATTAATCTATATTATTCAATTCAACAATTGATTTCAGAAACTTAAACACAAATAAAATTATAATATTGTCCATATTACGTCGTTCTGTGTCTTACAAAACTACGACTCGTATGTAAAAGCACTTAGGATTTTCACTTCGCAGATTTCGTTGAATTATGTATGCAGTGGAACCAGATCTGCTGACCCGTGTTGTCAGCATCTGTCAGGCGTTCAGAAAAGTTAGTGACAGTTCCTAACTGATGGAGCAATGTGTTTAAGTACGTTTGCTAAGAAACAAACTTTCTCCTCGCGAATATGTTCCTCAGAGAATTTACTTATTTCTCTTTCCTTATTTTTTCCTGAATCTTCTCAATGAATTTATTATTTTATGATGATTTAAATTATATTCTAGTTAGACTTTTCTGAGGTGATCCCTAGATTCTTGAGTTCACTTCTTCGTGTAACTTTCCTCTGCTCTGTCAGACACAGTAAATTTGAATGTAAAAGTGAACGCGTACAAAGCAGCTCCCCCATTCGATTATTTGACGTCGACTGATGGTGACAAATGATGCGCTATGGGACCAGCCCTGCCCACAAGACTCAGGATCATGGGATACGTGACTTCGCCCATGTTGCTTATTTATAATACAGAATATTCTACCTCTGAATGGTTCTTACGAAGTTACAGGAATAACTTATGGACGCTCATTTGCGCTTCAATTCAATTATTCGCTCGGTAGAATTCTTTCAAATCGAACGGAGATCTTTTATTTAAATCGGCGTTAATCAGATGGAACTTGAAATATTTCTGTGATAAGTTGTGATTGTCATTTCAAATCTTACCGTTTTCATCTGAGAGATAAATAGCGAGTGTTGTAGTTGCTCGCTCTATCACCGCCGACCTGTTGTCATCGGAAATATCATTTTGAACCGATAATGAATGTCTCACTTTCATTGATCACCAATAGATAAGATATAATATATTTCCTTGGATTTATCTGTTTTTGCAACAAAAGTTCTGAGAATGGAGTTTATCGTTCACTGAACACCATTATACTGTTTAATACTGGTGAGGCTTAACGTGAATCTATTTAAGGAAAAGCAATAACAAGCGATATGGCTGGCTACTTTCTTAACATAATATATAGTCATATTTCAAACCTATGTCGGATTTGTTATTTATATCATGATGCTTAGTCGTGATTAAACGTTACTAAAGAATATTTATTGGTTCCGTCTACAGACGTGATAAAGCCATTTAGGCGAAAGGAAATATGGTGTGACTCTGGTTTTTGAATTCATAATAATGATGTTCACATTATCCACTATACTTCTAACAGCCCAAACCTAAATATTCCTCACCTCTTTTGTACTTTATTTTTATATAGCTAAATAGTACTTGCTTGAAATTTGAAGATTATCATGTAGGTAAAATGGGGTCAGGACTATGGATGTGGCTATTGGCTGTTATTATTAATCTTGCTTCATGCTCTTTATATTTTATAAAAACTATTATTTACTATTTTGTTGTAGTATTTGTACATATTGTGTAAGTAGGTTGACTAGTTTTATTTGATAACTGCTCATAATATATTTGATTTGTTTAAAATGTGTATCAATCAATAGATTGGAAGAGTTGTTACATTATGCTATGACGCAAATTTCTGAGATTATGCACTAATGCATACCGTAATAAAACATCTTGTCCGAGGAACCTAAATGGTTTCACGATAAAAATACTGCAAAACTCCTTTTGCATGTTAATTTTCGTCTGGAACGATAAAAACGTTGCCGTTGTCATTCGCCTACTTTTAATCCCCCTGCAATCCGAGAGAGGAATAGAACTCTTGCATACTATCTGTGGCTCTAGACCTGCCATAGACCCAAAGCCCATTATGCGAGATGCCAAACCGATTTAAAAGATGGTTTGATTGTAACGTCGAGCAATAGTCTCTGAACCGTAAGATTTAAGTAAGTAAGGTTCCGTTTTCAACAACTGAAGCGGATTACGTTGCCTTACTGTTATGTATAACATGTATCACTCTATCAACTATATTATATACTGATGTATGACCGTCAAATTGATACCTAATTATTGCTACGAGTATGTTTGTAGATTGGATCGATTTGTTTAGCACAAAGCCCTATTCATAACCCAACCTGAACTTTTGAACGAAACCCACAACCAAATTATTCTCACATCATTATAAATTTTGATAACGGACCCATCCAATTAAATAATGAATTTGTTTGAGGTTGCTAGAGTCCCATTTTCGAGCTACTTTACTAATTGGAATGGAAGTATGTGCTCAACTATTTTTGAAGTCAGCTGCCATGCATGACATAGTTACATAGATGAGTCAATAAGCATAGAAATGATGAAAGGCGAATTCGAGACTATTAGTGATAATGATAATACAAACCTTTGAATTTAAGATCTCAACTCTAATTTCAAAGAAATGCAGAATGATTTATACTTTGCTGACATTGTCTACATTAACATAAATTGTAACCGCATGTCTTTTGAGCACGAATGCAATCGAAACAATCATGTCCATTGACGTCATGATTCGTACCGTACCACTTGCGCACATAAAT
Source organism: Perizoma flavofasciatum (assembly GCA_958496245.1). NCBI lineage: Eukaryota > Metazoa > Arthropoda > Insecta > Lepidoptera > Geometridae > Perizoma > Perizoma flavofasciatum. Next base: position 14,498,803 of record OY292425.1, on the reverse strand, counting down.
GCTGACATACTCGTACTGTCGTACACAATAAGATCGAATAAAAAATACAGGGTGATCATGTTCAATCCTTTTCTCAAATCTCTTTGAATTCCCATTTCCGTCAATTTTAAAATATTGAAAAGAACAGTCAATAGGTTTTTGTTTATGAAATACACAAGAATCATTATTAGAAACACCAACTTAAAAACTACGTGAATTTAAAATTTGAATGTGAATTCATGCCGATTCCTCACGCGCGACTAAGTCTAGAAGAATCAGGCAACAAACTCTGCTGGGTTATTTTTTTGATGATCCTTCATTCAGCTTTAGTGTGGTGCGTATCGAACGTGGTGAACTCTATTTTAGAAAAAGAGTACTTTTTCAGTATTGTCCAAACGTTTCCAAACTCTAATGATTATCATATTGCATTGGTAATTTGTTTAATTTTGAAATATGTGTATGAGAGAATCTGCTGTAATTGCTCCTAAAAAGAGCGGTCACTTTATTTAGATCTGTTTCTGTTTTAATTGTCAGTTGTGAACTTACACATAATAAAATTTTATATTAAATTATGAATTCGTTCTTCAGTATTTTCATGCGATATTTTTTAAATCTTTTAGATTATCTTGAGATTTGTTCACTTGCACTTATATTGTACTCTGACAGCCTTCAGCACGATATCACATATGCAAGTCATTCACCTCACAATAAGTTACGTCAATGTTACATAAGTGCAAGGAGAATGTTTAGTGATAATAATATTATAGTGCTGCAGGTACACGGTTGTTTAAGCGACACATAACAATGATTCTATGATTGAAGCTTATAATCCTCGCTATTATGAGACAAGGAAAAGTTAGAATCGTAGTTCTTTAGTCAAATCATTGAGATTATATTTACTGCATCAAAAATATGCGACAAATCTGTATCAAGCACGCTTTTTACAATTCTTGAATCAGTTCTAAGCAAGTTCTCATAAGCTACGAGAACGCCAGCAGTTTGTAGTTTCGTCTATTTGCTATTGGATCTCCAAAATGAGGTGGCCCGACCCCGAGATAGTTTCTTAACGGGCATCTGAATAATGCAAGCAGTGAATTAAGTTCAAATCTCCTAAGTGGCTAGTTACCTCAATTAATTCGGTCAGTCCATTAGAGTTACTACTTGCTTCAGGGAATTGTGACTTTGACGATTTCAATTTAATTGAAATCACTTTATTTGGAAATACTATCTCGTTCTAAAAAATCAAATTAAAAAATGGGTAGGATTCTGAATAATTTATTGATATGAAAGACCAGCTTCTGCCCACGGCTTCGCCCGCGTGGTACCCTGATAAAAAGTTGCCTACGTGTTATTCTGATGTATAAGTTATATTACCGTAAAGTTTCATCAAAATCCGTTTAGTGGTTTTTGCGTAAAAGAGTAACAAACATCCATCCTCACAAACTTTCGCGTTTATAATATTAGTAGAATACACTGCAAGTAGAACAATTTCACATCATGCGTGAAAGTTAAATATATAAAACAAGTTTAGGTACCTAGTAAGTACCTATCAGGTTTAGGTATCAAATTATTATTATTAGTCATATATCCTATCGTAATTAGATACCCAAAAACTCTTCCAATGTGTAGAAGGTTTGCTTAACAAGCCAGATTTTTAATGTAGTCAGCTTAGGCTGGGAGCATCTTTGACGCTGTTTGGGGTACGATTGTATATTTCTACATGAGTTTATTTCTTAGGCATGTGCCAACTGTACAATGTTCTTATTCATATACAGTTAACAAATGCCTGCTGTAAATTATATGCTTACGTATACATACTGTATGGGATATACTCACAGATTTTCTTTTGATCCGAGAATATCCAAGATTGGTGAATACCTACCCTTGGATACATCTTCGATGAAAACTTTGTATGGTCTTTCTTTTCTCATTTGACTATGTACCTTTTTAAAATTAATACCACATTATGTAAACGAATGTAAATTTTAACATTCACTTTATGTATACATACTTAAATGTTACCTGTTCTTTTCAATAATAATTCCATTCATTGGAATTCACTTAAATAGATCGGAAAAACTTAATTTCAATCTTATTTTACAAGATTGAAATTAAGTTTTTCCGATCTATTTAACTCCGACTGAATGACCTTATTGCATTCCATTAGATATTGTGTTGTGTTCTGAGAATACCATTCCATTCCGTAAAGGCGTAAGGTCACATTCATCTCAATGAACATTATTGGCGTAAAATGAGTAGTACCGAAAGGTCGTTGGAAATTTTTCTTAGCATAATATACACTTGAAGCGGTGCCTATAATTTGATTGTATCACCTTCTTCAGTGCCACCAATAGATAACTTCTGTTGCAACTACAAATTTTCATATATCGCAAACTGTTTTGCACTTGCAAAACACGGGCATATGCCGAATGGACATGTCTACCCCCTTCTTGGTATCTTCATAGATTTACTCATTGAGTATGTTTCTGAGGTCCATTATGAGGAATATACATACAGCGTTTTTTTTAATGTATTTGTCACATTGTTGCATGGTTTCGCAAATCGCAACTCTTGCTTTCCACTACTGCCTGTGAACTTGAACAATGAACATGCGATGTAGGCATGGTCGCGCGGAGAGGCGGGCAGGTATTGCCGATACAGTGATTTATGGCGCCAACACCTCGCCTGTAATTGCTGTTCTGTTTAAAAGACACGTCACGAGACAGATCAAGGCTTTGTCTGTCTGTTAATCTAGTCGCTCGCTGGGGAATGAAGGTTCTCGAATTGGTGACTAAAGAAAAAAGAGAAGAGAGAAAGAAATAAAAAAAAAGTTTTTCCTTAGTATATACATTAAAAATATTATAATAATAAATAAACAAACAAGATAACATAAAACAAAACGAAACGAAAAACAGATCAAATAAGTACTTAATTTTGGGTTGTGTGGAGTCAAATAGGTAGCCGTCTCAGTATTATGCTGCACTAAACTGGATGGCGCAGGCTGCCCCTCCCTCACTCGATGGACTGATAACCGGACCGATGTTGGTATTGTGGCCCTCTTCTAGGAAGGTCTTATTCCAGCATACTTTTTCCGTGTGACTATAGTGGTGAGAGCCATCAATTTGTATCAATTGATTGGGGTTTTTAAATAAGTGAACAGCCGACTTTCACATAAAAAAGCCGTGCTGCCTGACGCCGCATTAGAATTTTCTGTGTCTTGGGTATCAAATGAAACTACGGGTACCATGATAACACTACATCCAGACCCGGGACAAATATCTGGAGGCAAGGAAAGTTCTGTACCCCTGTACTCTGACTTCACGAAAGGTGACCAAAAAATACAGCATGACGAATAAACGAACGATTAGTTTTCGATAAATACCTAGTCAATATGATCGACTAAGGATATTGAAATACTATACATGGCGCGCAAGTGCGTGTATTGTACGCTGCGGTCGAGACCGCGGTTACCCGATCGGATAGAATGGCTTATACATACGTACGCTACAAATAAATAGAATAATGTGTATGTTTTTGTAGCCTATTGAATAAGAACTAAAAAAAGGATAGAGGGTTTCAGAGGTTCGTAGTTTCGTACCCTCGGGCCAGACGAGCAAAAGCACTCTCAATCCCAAACCAAGGGGTACGATACCCCTTGGTTTGGGACTGAGAGTACACATTTAATTGAATCTCACAAAGTACAGGAATAGTGTGATTTAGTTTGAAACCGTTCTTCCTTTTTTCACCACGAATCACACTTTTTGGCGTTTCGAATAAATGCTCTGGGCAAGCGGAGTCCACACTTCCATGTCCACATTTACTGTTCATAGCGGGTTGCAATTCAGTGCATTTCTGTTAGATCGAGTACCACGGGTACTCGACATGGGTGGCAATAGCTCACAATAATAATGTATGTCTCATTCATGTCAAATTGTCCTTACTATGGTAAGGACCAAACTCCTTGTCATGTTTACTATTATCCTTCTTCCAGTAAAAACCTTCAAGACCAATATTAATAAATTAATAATGCTGGACATATTTCACACAGTATCATCTAGCCCCAAAGTAAGCAGAGCTTGTATTATGGGAACTACATGACTGATATACTACTTATTTCTTTTTTTTGTAAATACATAAATATTATACATAGAAAACACCCAGATCCCGAGACAAATATTTGCAAACATTTGGCCCGTAGCGGGAATCAAACCCGCAACCTTCTGCGTCTTTGGCGGGCCTTCGCCCACTGCGCCACAGTGGTTGAATATTGCATACATAGATTATTTTATGAGTCCGCATTCCTTTTTATTACTTTACCTAGAAAAGCCTATCAACTAAAATCGACACGGGTTTTTCAACAACATTGACATAGGCCTTTTTTGGCTACTTGTTTTGTTCTATGTATGACATCTGTGCAATTTGGTTGTGATCGCAATAAAAGTCCAACCCGAGTCATGCCTATAAAACAAAACATGTTGTCGCTAGAACGCCATCTTTGGAGGAAAACTACCCAAAATTACGTATTTTATCTAACGCCAGCATTGAAGCTAAAAACAAACCAACTTTTAGTATGTAGTAACTACTCAATGGACGGACGACATTTAAACTGGCACAAAACGGCCACAAGCAAACGAAGTGTTCCAATTGAGTTTCCACCGTGGGAAACATATTTTCCCAGGCAAGCCCGTTGAGCGCTTATCGGAAAAATAACAATGGATAAGAATCAGGTATGCGCTTTGTTAGTGGCCGTTCATATACAGGAATAATATTAATCTGCATTTTGATTAAAACCCCGTTTAGTATTTGACTTGTTTAGCCATCTAGCTAGACTGAGAAGTTGACCTGACAACATTTTGGTTACCCGGGATATTTGGTACGCCAAAGGGTATTCGTGTAAATTCAGACTTGGTTTGCGTCTGAATTTCCTAACTTAGATCTCTTAACTCTTCTCTAAAGATGTCTTTATAATTAAACACCCAAAAGTCGCATACATAGTCCTGATTGGGACTCCCTGTGTCGTGAGGTACCAAGAACTACGAGTACCATGATACCACAACACTTTTACTTTGATCATTACTAAAAACTACTTTAATCAAGACAATTTACAGATTAACAATTTAGGCAAGGTTCATTAATTCCTTCCAGAACAATAAGTAATCGCGTGTTCCAACGGTTCGTGATAGAATATTTGCAGCTCATTTGGATACATTTTCATATTGAACAGCAAAAATTTGATTGCTGTTATTGCGTTAATTGAACAGCAATAACGAAACAGCAGATACAATCTGGCTGCGAAAGAACGCCACGTGAAACGGTTTGTAAATTCGAAATGCGTATTCCTTTTCGCAGTGCGTCATTTGAATTGACTATGAGCCCTTCCAAAGTTGTAACAGATTATGGAAAGGATACCCAAAGCGGCTTTGGCATAAGACGGATTGTTGAAATTGATGGCACAATTCTTATCTATAAACAATACAATCGCTAGCTAATGTTTGTCAGATGACTTGGTTTTATTATAGATGGAAGGAACTGGGTTTCTTTATATAAATCACTTTATTGTGGTTAAAGGAAACTGCTTGACGGAAACATGCTCTAACAAAATAATGTAAAGTTTGATTACAGTCGCAACAGTATACCAAACGTAACGTTTGTCTTCTCTGATAAAACCGTTATCTTGAGTGCTAAGCTTGCTGAGGTAGCCAAGACTAGCTAGAACTGTTAACGTAATAGACGTTCTGGAGAACGGTCAGGTCAAGAGTACCCTAAACTGACGAGCATGCATGAAGAATGTAATGAGAGTGAATGATGAAACAAAAGATGTATGTTAGAATCGTAGTATGTGGAAATCCGTGGTCTCCGCCTGCCCCTCCGGGAAACAGGCGTGAGTTTACGTACATGTATGCATGTTAACGTAATATAAATTTACATAAGTAATCGAAATGTGATCAAGTGACATTTCGTTCAATAGCTTATGTCTATAAATACATTATTTCGACTTTTTTACTAACGACATCGTTAACCATAAATATAATGTTTCTTTATTTTGTTTATGAACCATTATTTCCCGTGTGCCGTGTTTGCCTTGTGGACTGTACTCTGATTTCCGATCTGAAGATCGATCAAAAATGTTTCAATTTAAATGCGCTTATCACGTGCTTAAAACGGTAAAGGAAAACATTGTTAGGCATGCCTAACAATGTTTAGGGCATGCCCTAGAACCAAAAAATAGATCCTAGATCCCATCGAACCCACAAACTTTGGATTGGAAGTATGGGTACAGCCCACTAGGCCAACACGGCTACGGTCGAATGACAGCTCAAATGACTCGTTTTAAAGTGCCAAAAGAAACGTATCGGATAGCGTGGTCCTATTTACACATGACACAGGAGATATCGAAAGTTGAACAATAGTATACGGAAAGGTGGGTGTTGTGCAGACAGACGGTAAACAACGACACGTGATGAACTGAATTTAGCTGTGACGGACAAGCAAATACGTCAACATGACGTTCTAAGAAGTTCCAGTTGCTTAAAATTCCGAACTAACAACATTACGTGATGTTTCGTCAATAATTTTTTTTCAGAATAGAAGATTGAAATCCTTCAGTTTGGAAAAGTGGCTTCCGCTGATTCCTCGATTTGGGTTGAACCCATATAATATCAATTTGAAGATTTAATAATATCCCAAAAGGGTGGACACAACCCGCTATTTCCTGCTTGGTACGCGGGGACTTTACCAACTAAGCCACGAGATCGTTACCAGCCTGGCCGTGTCGAAATTCTTGTGGTTTTCGGCTCGTGTCGGGCTTTCGAGTTCGGGTCACGCTGAGGTTTGTTTTATACTCCTAAATATTCAAACATACTTACGGCCCACCTGGTGGTAAACGGTTACCATGCAATACCAGAGGTACACTCACGTGTTGTCCCTGAGAAATCAAGATGAAAGATCTCGTGTACCTGTAGTTTCACCTTATAATTCACCTTAAATCGGAAGATTTCCCTTAAGTGTGGGTTTTAGATTAATACTTTAAAAACTAAATACCAATTTGAATTCAATCTTAAGATAAGATATACACATTAAATTGACCTGACATTGCGTACTAAACGTTATTAACGGTTGACCTTCAAGACAGCATCAATAGACATAGGTCTTAGTCTCGCCGGATACGAATGAAAGTACTTTAGAAAACGGGAACAGCATTGTATGAGCTTCGGAAAGTATATATCCTACTGCTATTTCCGGAATACTGCTTTTGTGCTCTTCTGAAATGTTGCACTTCTTATCTCTTCAAAGGCAAAGTTGAACTTGAGAACGGTGAACAATACGGCTAAATATAGAACTTTGCTTTTTAAAGTTTTCAACAAAAGCCGCATGGCTGAAATTATGTGATTGTTGCAACTCTCTGATAGCTGATAGACACGCGCCGGTAGTTTTTATTGATTACTTGTAAATTCGTATCTTTTCAATCTTAGATAATCGTGGGTTATTTCACTACTGGAATAGTATATGTCTAATATTCTTTATAATTATACTAAAGACTCGAGTAACGCCCGACCTTTGAAAAATATGAATCAATGAAAATACTTTACTTTACACCAAAACCAACAAAATCTTATAAAAGTTAAATGGTCGGTCTTATCACTTATATCTTATCTCTTACAGCAGATAACTTTTGGATAGAGAGGAAGAAGGAAAAATGATAAAAGAAAAAATTGTAGCTGTTGTATAAATTTCAACTATAATACCTGTAAAAAATATAAAGAAAAATGTATGAAGCTCAGCCCAATTAGTGTTAATGTGTGCACTTAATGACACTTACTTAGGTTATAAATATTTCACCCTTTGAGGATACAAATGTCCCGTCCGCTATCCAGAACGAGAAAATAATATGATTCATATTGAAAACCGACCATAACTTGAGCTTGCATAATCAGCTGAACACAACTAATACTGGTCATGAGTGAGTCAAGAGAATAGTCACAGTTAAACTGTTCCATTTTATTGCCCCTAGTACAAAATGGTATAGAACATTATTTCAGGATAAACAGTCAGATGATGGAGAGAAGGGGCAGGCGCAGCAAATTGAATCAGTGAACTGTGAGTCGTATGAAATACGATATTACATTCTAACGCACGTGTGTTTGGCTCAGTTGTCAATCACATGCTTTTGTGTGCATTGCGTGCTATAGGTATTTCCATTTAGATTTCTTTCAGAGATTGTTTCTTGCCTATTTTCACCACCGCAACCATGTGCTCCGATCAGTGTACGAGTCAATGTAGTCCTTTTCGCCTAAACAAGCTACATCGGCATTTAAATAGTCTGCTGGAGCAAAAAGTATATATCGACATGGGCATAAATCACTCGAGCGCTGCACTAGACCGTGACAGTGCAGCTCAATTCTTGTATATCGTGCCGCGTGCTAGCACTGCCACATTATAAGATACGTCCTATTCCGTGGTGCATTGCTATCTGCCAGTCACCATCACCAACCATCCGCTTTCATCTGCCTGAGCTATCTTTGGCGCGAATGCTTTGCGTTTCGATGCGATGAAACAATCGGATCACATGGTGTGACTCAGGATAGGACCTATTCCAACATATTTATTTTCATACATATCATTTGACTTTTTTTCCCCATTCGCTGGTTAGAAAAGGTCGTTTTCATAACTCCCAATATCTGAACTCTAGTTGGATCTAAAAACTGTATTGAATTTCACTAAAAACTGTATATTTGACTAGTTTCTGTTTAGTGCAAATTATGTTCATAACCATGATATTTTAAAATAATATATACATAGTTAGATCTCTTTAAATTATAATGTACTTTTGCACGCCCTTGCGATGAATAATCAAAGCAAAATGTAATGAATTTGTCATGTTTAAAATTTCAGCAAACTGAATATTAGTGAACATTTATATCTTTGTCTGGATTATTTATTGACGTTCTTGTCTTCATCGTTTTTTTTAACTATTTTATGTTTCTTAGTTGTTGATAGTTGAACATAATTTTTATCACAGAATTGTAATTTGTTGTGTACAATGGTAAATAGTCCTATTTTGATTTTCAATTAATTTTTAGGGTTCCGTAGTTAGATAGATAGATTAACTCTTGTAGGACAAAACACAGAAACATAATAAAAGAACAAAAGAAATGTACAATGTACCTCAAAAGGAAAAAACGAAACCCTTATAGGAACACTCGTTGTCTGTCTGTCTGTCAGTCTGTCATATGTTTTTTCTTGTGATTACAAACTTAGACTTGCAGTTAGATAATTGACCGTGACGTATATCGATGTATGAGCAAACATTTTTTCAACTACAAAGTTAAATTTGTCTTTCAATCCGTCTTATATTTTTGTTAGAACTATGTTTGGCGCCGTACGGAAGCATCGGTACGCGTGTCAGACTCGCACTTGTCGGTTTTATTAATTCATGGTGCTGGTATGGTGAAATAAGCCCGTATTTTTGGATTTATGTGGTAAGGAAGTAAGTACCTTGTAGTACTAGAAGGCTTTTTCTGTTCCCGACTTCGCTCGCGTGGTATCTGATTAAAAATAAAAATATGATATTTACTAATATAAACAAAGCACTATTCGACGCAATCTTTCTAAAAAATAATACATTCTCAGAAATAATAAACCTGTGGCTTATATCCATTTATAAATTACTATACAAATTAAAAATACCAAATAAATGTTCATAGTCAGTAACTAAACCAAATATTTTACATCGTAATGGTTGTTTAAGAGAAACCTGTTTGATTTTCGATCGATTAAACACTATTAGATCTATTAGGGCTCTGGACTTTGATAATTTTCTCTTCGTTAAACAAAATAAGTCCTATTTTAGTTATAGAACCGGTAGAGGCCTCGAAGATGATAATAACTAATAAAGCGTATCAAATTAAATCAAATCATTTATTTGCAAGAATACATATTTTATAATTAAGGTCTTAAATAATATAATGATTGCAAATGTACTCAGCCTGCATGCAGGCGTGCAAATATTAAAAATGTCATGCTAATTTATTTATATTATTATAAATAACATATTCATCTAGGCTAAAAAAACAATTACACATTAACCATTTACTTAAATTTCTCTTAAATATAATTCCATATAATGCTTTAAGTTCTTCAGGTAATTTATTATAAATTGTTAGACACATATTATTAACATTTTTTTATAGATATCTTTAGAGCAAAGAGGTTGATACATTAGGTTAATAAAGCTGGACCGTTTTTGTCGAGTTATCACTTCGCTGCGTTTTTTTAAATAATTTGGGTGAGTTTTTAAAAACACACATAATTCTCTAATATACATACATGGTAGAGGCAAAATATTGCATTTCATAAAAAGGGGTTTGCAACTATCAAGGAACCAAGCCTTATTAATTACTCGGATGCATCTCTTCTGCGTCTTAATAACTTTCTCTACATCTACCGAGTTACCCCGTAACTTGATAATGACGTGATAGAATTTACCGGATTGACCATTCAGTTCGTAGCGAATTTCTAGTGTAACTAAATTTGTACTATACTTCATTTGAAATCTCATATCTAAAGACCGCTCAAATCATAAATTGTGCTTAGCTGCTACTCACGACATTATTAATCATTAATAATGTCGTGATACGTCTTATATGTCATCGGCTATTCTTTTTATTTCACCTTCCATGATTTGTCCGGCATGCCTGGAATCCAGCTAGAAGTCGTCGCTGTCGGCACCTACGCGTTGTATCGCCTGCGCGCTATAGGCAGTTTCCACTATTCGACGTTCCTCTGCATTTTATTTGCAACTTGCGAGAGAGAAACTTCTACGTCCTGTAGCTATTTCCATTTGAACATAAATGAAATTGCAAATCTGCCGTAGCTGTAAACTTATGACATCTGCAAACATTACTTCCTCTACGTTTAAACATCAAGGCGGTACGGGCGTTTTCGCTAATATGCCGAAGAGCAAACTTAGTTCTGCGCTCGGCGAAACTCTCGTGCGTGTACTCGGACTAGTAAACACTGTCGGAGAGTTGAAATTTTGCATGACAGGTGTTTGTTCGAGGTGTGAGGGTTTGTTTGTCAGCTGCATGCACTGCACAGTGCACATGCACGAGTGATGATGTGTCGACGCCATGCGGCGCTTGGAGCCGTGCCAGCGCAGGGCATTATCTAGCCTCTGCCAGTTCCGCGGCCGGTCGGCGGCACCGGCCAACCATAATCACGCACGACGAGCTGTGATCAAACCTATATTTTGCAAAGTAAATATTGGAAACCGATCAAGGTTTATAATACAGCGAGTATTATAAACCTTGATCGGTTTCCAATAATGGCAATTTTCACAAACTCATTGAAAAGCGGGGCTTCTAATAGCCAGTTTTTTCCCAGCCCCAAAATATTCGACTAATATTATAAACGAGAAAATTTGTGACAAACAATAATATGTTTGTTACTCTTTCACGAAAAATATCTGAACGAATTTTGATGAAACTTTACATATATCCTACTAATATTATAAACGTGAAAGTTTGTGAGGATGTTTGTTCCTCTTTCACGCAAAAACTACTGAACGGATTTTGATGAAACTTTACAGTAATACAGCTTATACATCAGAATAACACATAGGCTACTTTTTATCCGGGTACCATGCGGGTGAAGCCGTGTGCAGAAGCTAGTAGCTTATACATCAGAATAACACATAGGCTACTTTAAATCCGGGTCCAGGCGGGCGAAGCCGTCGGCAAAGGTCCGTCTCCTTGAGTATTAGGAAGACCTGCAAGGATTTAACGTTCCCTGAGGAGTTCGTCAGAGGATGTTGGCAATTTGTCACTCTATAGGTATTGTTATCATTCCGCAAACAGACGTCACGATTCTAATTCGAGATTCGCCTCGCCTGGCCCCTCGGACGTTATTAATCAAAGAACAGTGGCTATTGACGCTGCTGCATCCGACGTCACGTTCACACAATCTTGCAATTTCAGCTTATTCCTAATCTTTTTATCTGGTGGGCGGCGCCGTATCAGCTTATAGGGATCCCCGTTACGCTCTGACGCGCTGACGCAAGATAACATACGTACAGATAAGAATAGATTCGCTCTTGACATTGAATCGGTGCGTGCCTCTCGCTGGGGTTGATCAATCGGTACCGCACTTTCGAGGTCAATGTCGCGACCTTCGCCGGTTTATAACCATCTAACAACCGGAACTTCGCGAGTATGCTTCCCATTTACAATCTAATGCGACGACGCTAAATTTGGGCGCAACTTGCTAGATACGCAATCGTAGTTTTGGAAATACAAAGTGAGTGTTGTCTTGTCTGAGTACCGTCTTTAATATCCTTGGCCGGGGTCTCGCCTGATTAACTCGTGTGCATATTAGCAGATACATCTTGATGCACTCGATTGCAATCTTAATTAAAACCTGTTTCATTTGCTTCGTAATTATTCGTCTCTGCCAAACACTTGCTATTTAAACTCTTGTTTTACAGCCTTGCTGAAAAACTAGTCATCTAATTAGCACTTGAATAGTTTGATTTATGTTACAATTGTACTAAAGTCAACTCGGTAATAAATATTCGTTGAGGTGTGTCAGAATCATCGACCAAGTGTAAATTTTCCGTCTGTGTTTGCAAATGCTGCGTGACGGAGGAAACACGTGTGTTTGGGAGACCATGCGTGAAAAACTTGACTATTGAATCTGTCTTCTTCAAATCTATGCTACCATATATACAGTTAGTAATTTTCCCTTTCGTATACTTAAGAAATTTCCGCCCGCCCCGTGTTGATGTAATAGATGTCTTAATTGATTTATTACGGGTATCGCGTAAGATTTAGTTGATAGAATCGCGTATTAGATTCTTCTAGCAATGTCTGTGGGCTCGTGTCGGTAATGATTGTCTCTGATGTTACGGGCCGGACGCACGTCACCCGCGCATTACCAGTCGCCTCCTTCCCGACCCACTCCCTCTGTATATTTCAAGTTCGCTTCGATTTCCATTTAAAAATATCCGACGTGTCTTGTCCCGTTCAACTACGGCAATTATTATTTAGTCTTGTTGCAGGAAAATCGATACTCCATACGGAATGTATGAAGTTTATGACAAAGGTAAAAACGACATTATTCACTCATTATTCATCTTATTACCATATTTCTAGGAAGATAATATTTTATCTAGAATCTCCGAAACTCCTAAGACCTCCAATATTAAGTTGCGATTTGCCATTTCGGAATCCACGTGTCAATTCTGTAAAACCAAAAATGATGGAAATGCGTCAATATTCTTTTCAAACACTATCTAGTCTACACTTAGGTTCATGTGTTTGCTAATTCCAAACAAACAGTACCTACCATACCAACTGTTAATGTGTTTGCACTCGTAATATTTAACATTTAGATTGGAATAACTAGTTGTGTTGAATTATTCAATTAACGTTCACACCTAATGCCATTGCTGGTATTGTATTGTGCATATTTGATGCGATTCTGTGACCAAAAGTTAGTAGGATACAAGTCCAATAAGCATTTTAAATTTCTTATTAATTTCTCAGAGATTTATTGAGAAACTTACAATTTTAGCGTTCCCTTTCATCCATTGTGACATTTCATTGTGTTGAAAATGACTGCAAACGTTGTCATAATAGGAACCCTTGCGTTAAACTGGCCAATACAATTTACTATTGTCGACGTATCGGTCCCCATTTCCCCAACGTCCAAAACCAATTCAATTAGGCGACTCCTAGAGCCACTATTAGGCCACGATTGTTGACCTTTAGCCTTTTATAATAGGAGCAGGCCGAACGTCTTTTTGAAATAGAAGCTTTTGTGGACTGGTTTTAGTCTTTTCTCCTCCTGTAATTGCTAATCCAGAACTTCTAATGAACTGTGTCACTGACATCAGCGAAAGCTAATTCACCTAATCAAATTATCATTTTTCAAACATATACTATTATTTATAGTTATTTATTTAATATCTCTAAGATTAGTTTATGAACCTTAATCAGATTATTAATGGAAATGCCTTAAAAGTTTATCTACGCCTACGTCCTCGGGAAGACGCAAATACAATATAACATGTAATTCTCCTCCAACAGTGCGTGCCTCGGGGCTCCGTCGCACAAGTGTGACGTATTCCGTGGCTGGGGTGCCAATACTGGAAGAAGGCTGAATTGAACAGCTGGCTCAATCTAGAAATTGCAACACATAATCTCGTATCACATGATTTTAAGCTGAATCTATTTCATTTGTCGGAGTCGGACTGTCCAATCAAGAAATAATTACTTGATCCCAAGTAGGTCGCAACACGAAATCCACTTCTGAGCTAAGACTGAAACTTAATTCAATCCAGCGAGCTAGGAATCTGAAATTTAGACAAAGATGAAAATACAGTAATCGATACGTAATCAAGAAGATGTGGAGATAAGATCCTTTGGATCAATAATCCTTTGGTCGTCATTTGGACGACTTCGGTGGCGCAGTGGTTGAATAGCCAACTGAGACGCAAGATATCTTCCCGCTGCCGGACAAATGTTTTCATGTTCTTCAGATATTTGTTCCGGGTCTAGGAATTGTGGCACCATGATACTCGTATTTCTTGATACCCACGATACAGAGAATCCTAGCGTGGGATAAGTCTATGTATATTTAAACCTGCACCGTGTCGCGTCGAAGTTGAAGACTTAGATTTGGAGCATGCTGTACTCTCAGTCGTTGAAATAAGAGCTTCATTCGAAAATTGAATGTACTTGTTATTTCATGCGCACTATCAGTGAAGGAGCTGTCATTGTCTCTGACAACGGCGTGTTTCAAAGATATTGCGCAAAGTATACTGTAATGGGATATCGGTTTCTTAGTTCTGCTTCCTTTGAGTGTTTTTATTACGTTCCTTTGTGAACTGACCGTTCATCTTAATGTCCGATATCTGTTTTGGGGACAATCTAAATGTGTTATTTGATCGTTTAAAAGTTTGTAAGAGAGAATCTAACTTCTACGAAGTCTGAAATTAGAATAAATATCGACGTAATATTTCCTTTCTTCACGTTGATTTCAATTCACATTGTAAGGATGTTAATTTTAAACGTAAATTCTTTGTTTAAATATTGTTTTCTTTAACAAATTACGGAAAATGCGACCTTTTTCATATTTTTCTCATGCCTTTATGCTGCCGGGCTTTGAAATAAATTGTTAAATTTACAATTTCCCGGAGCTTACCTTTGTGCCGAGTTCAAACGTCGAGCCAATAGCGATCGATTAACTTGTGTCATCATCACCAACAGCTGAAGATATCTTGACTGCTAGAGCCGGGTCAAGCAACCAAATGTGCCCTCCGACACACAGAAGCTATTCCTTGCCCTCCGCCGCACAAGAAGCGCTCAGCCCGCTTAGTCTTCTTACTTTTTGTCTTTTCGTCAGTCGACAAAACCATTGACTTGGGTGCTAAGCAGGCAGTTGTGAATCCTTTATATAATTCCCACATTTCCCATAAAGAGAAAGTCGATTGTTGCACCATTTATTAGTTCTGATAATATTCGTTTTCGTAAAGTCATTATTCTTGTCTGGATAGCACAGGGCCCGACAATTATGCGCGCGCTCGGAAAGCTATAAATCGCACGGGAAAGTCTCGCCCACCCGTACTGCAGCCACACCAGCAACTAAAGGGAATTCGGACTGGTTAAAGTAATTTCTGAAAATTTATAAATATTCCTTGGTTAGTTTAAATAGATGAGTATTAGTGATTCTAGAACAAGTGCGTAGAGTTCTTCGCTAGACGTTAGAGACCTTTACTTACGACAAAGTGACCAAGGAAGAAACAGTGGTATAATGCTGAGGCAAGGCTGGATATGTGAAGGAGTATTTACGCGTGGGGAGCAAACTCAACCTGAGGGTCGAATAGTTAGATTCACGCCACAGGGTTAGTTTGAACACCTTCGTGTTGAGAGTGCTGACCGAACACCAGTCGAGCTTCATGAAGAAGAATGTGGCTTACCTTCTATCGACGTTTCCGGGATTGACCCCGGCCGCGCCCGCCTCACAGTCACTACGTGCTTGATAAGTTTTAAAAAGTTAACGCTATGGACTAATATTTTAAATGTGTTGCCTGAAATAAATGAATTAATTGTGATACAACAGCGTTGTATAGTATGTAGAAGAGCATTTTACCACATCTGGCCTATTGTCTTCTCAATGTAGTTTTGGACAAACTCGAAAAATTCCGTTCAAAAAATACTCTCAAGAGATGCTGAGGTCATTTGTATCCAGACAAGTTGTAAAAGTGGGGTCTGCTGTACTATTACTGCAACTCTTCGCCACTTTACACATAATTAAATACGAGTTGCAATTGCCAAGCACGCTCAAGTTGTGAGAAAGGAATTAAAACGCTAGGAATTCAGTCGTAGGCGTGTTTTTTTTCTCTTAAGACAATTAATAGTCGTTTTTAGTTACCTCGTTTTGAAGTAAAGTACAATACTAGACCCAATTTATGATCCATGACCAATAAGTATAACTACATAGCTGCTAGTACGCCGCGCTGTAAAAACATGTAGTTGTCTCGACCCTTCGATAGTTAAATTCTATATTCTAGTTAATAATAAGTAATATTATAAAATGAAGGGTTACGAATGAAGGTAGCTTTTTGCTAACGATAAAAGATATTTTTTCCAAAAGTTCGGATATTTGTTAGGTGTTTTTGTTATTGTTTTTAAGTGTTAACCCACACTTGAGGGAATTTACAGAATTAATAATGTCCCGAAAATTCAACTCGAACCAGCTACTTCCCGGTTGGTACTCGGGGACTATACCAACTTAGCCAAGAGGTCGTTACCAGCCTTTTCGAAATTCTTAGGTTGTATCAACTCGAAGCTCTGAGGCTTGACCTCGAGGGGGAACTTTGCAGTTATCAAAGTAGAATAATACTCTACAATAATTAATAATAACAAT
The DNA here is from genome assembly GCA_958496245.1 of Perizoma flavofasciatum. NCBI lineage: Eukaryota > Metazoa > Arthropoda > Insecta > Lepidoptera > Geometridae > Perizoma > Perizoma flavofasciatum. The sequence goes on along the minus strand of OY292425.1, from coordinate 14,481,898 downwards.
TGCTATGAATTCTTGTAGAGCATTATTTATTGAATTATTCTACTTAACACCCAGCATTATCTAACCGCTGCTTTAACATTATCTACTTTTACATTATGAAGAGAAGTGTCGGAAGTTAATTTGCCTGACTGGTAGCTTTAGGTATGAGAATGTGGAAACAATATTGACTGTATATTTATAGCTCGGCCAATAAAGCACAAAGCATCGTTCATTATAGAAATAGCAGCGAGCCGTATATCATACTCCAGCAATCAGCATAAAAAGCCCGTTGTCTATGGCTTCCAATTCATGGATATTTATAGCGCTATCGCGTTAAGACCTGTCTGCATTAGGTATCTTTGCACGCGCCATTAAAACAATGTGCCAAAAAAAATTAGTTATTCCCGTTGTCCCCCGATCTTTGGCCCCGTCGGGGAAAAAAGGTTTTATTAATTAGGTTTTTATTTTAAATACTGGACATTTTTCACAAAACATCATCCCAAACTAAGCAGAGCTTGTATTAGGGGAACTACATGACGGATATACTTTTTTTTTCAATAATTAATTCGATAATTACAGCGTAGTAAATATTTCTTTTATTTTAGACTGTTTTATAGCACGAAATCGGACATGAAAATTCTAGCCGTCGAATAGAGAACCGTCTCATAGGAAGTCACAAAAATATGCAATTGAAAACTTTGCTTTCATTGAAGCTGAACGTTTGCTCTCAGTTCTACTGATTAGATGGTAAAGAAGCATATTTTTTTTAAGACCTACTTAGTCCTGGCTATGATTCTCTATGTCGTGGGTATCGGGAGAACGAGTACCGTGGTACAATAAGACCCGGAACAAATATCTGTAGCACATGCAAACATTTTGTCCCGCATCGGGAATCGAACCAGCACCTCTTGTGTTCCCAATCTCTCAATTTTTAGAGGCATAGGTGCCATAGCCTGTTTGAAGAAATCTAGTGCGAATATTCAGAAGAAAAAAGTATATAAATTTATTTTAGAATTGTTTGATGCGAAAATTCGAACTTTGAAACGATTGAAAAGAGTTCGTCTGATCGTGGTCGGATCGCTGGTTATTCTCAGCAACCTTGAAATATACAAAAAATAATGTATGAGTTAAGTTTAATAATGCATTAATCAATTTTGACAAATACTGTTTTATAATACAGATATTCATATTCATTCATACCTCGAGATCACAAGGAACACTTAGTTACGTCAATTCAAAAAACTATAAACAATGAAAAATTACAAAGTTAAATATATAGTAAGAAAGTTGCAGCTGTATAGGGGCTTTGCCAAATCAAGATCAGTGTAGGTAACAAAATAATTAAATTACTCAATATTTAATAAGCGGCTGTAAAGCCTTGTCAATAAATAAATAACACAACTGTAGGTAGGTAAAAATAATTATAAGCAGCTGTGCAAGGGCTTTACCCTAGCTGGTAGCTTACCACATATTTGAGTACCTATTACAAAATATTATATATTTGCGAATGAAATGACAGTTAAAAAAGCGGGCACAAAATACCACGTAATTGTGCGCAATAACAGCCCATTTTTCTCAGCCGTTAACTGCGCAGTCAATGTTTATTTGGATAGACATGCCTTGTGTCATTTTATACAATATTGGCATAGTATAATGGTCTGATGGGCGTATCTCTTCGATGTTTCATGGAATACGATTTTTCGCACGCAAGCGTTAGTACGGTACAAAAGCGCACAGCATTGTTTCCTTTTAAAACGTAGACTGGGTTATATTTTTCTTTACTTCCACTATGTTTTATTTTTCCCGCGTGTTCTCGTATTTCACACTAGGTTAATAGTGTTTCCTTTACATTTTTACCGTTGAATTCGGCTCTGTTTGTGTGTTGGCCAAAAATCTCTGGTGGAAAAAAAATCTAATGCGTTGATTGACATTTGATTCGCATTTTCGCACTATAAATAACCATGTAATTTTAAAATAGATATGTGCGTCGTCAGTTCATCACTTGTTGTTGACATTTTCCAAACAGCTCTTTATTATTTACCTTTAAGTTCTATTTATATTTTATCATCAATAGTCTCCTTAAGATTCCACATGAAAATTTGTACGTCAGTTTGTGCCCATTGTGGCCTAATTTAATTAATATTTCATATTACCATCTTCAGCACTCTTATTCTTCCTGCGTTTCTGACCTGGGAGGCTAGACAAATAACACTTTCTGTTGACGTTAACGCCTGCGGAAAGATAAATTTGTATGAAAATGTCACGTGACATTTCCGCAGCAAATGTCATTTCCATACAATTCAATCTTTCTGCAGGCGTTAACGTCAACAGAAAGTGGTATTTGTCTAGACCCCAGATTATAACGTTTAATTCATCAACATATGAATCAGATATTTTATTACAACACTATCTTTGTTTATTTTGAGTACAATGTAATATCCTCAATGCAATACAATATAAGAGAGTACTGTAATTAATTCACTATCGGTCGACAGCCTCTGCTAATTATATCCATATCAAGTTGTATAACTTCATACTTAACATATTGATTGTACTGTATAATGAGCAACGTCTAAAAGGGAATATCGTGCGCACAAAATAACTGCTGTCTGCTCTGTGGTGCGATAAATGCATTTGCTTGCAACTCACACCTTTTCCAGCCTCGTGTTGTACAATAAATTATTATTAATCTTTTGTTGTGATTACTTGAGATTAAAGCGGTGTTAAGTGCATTTATTGATAGATTAAATTGTTCCTAGCTATTTATGATTTTGCTCAAAATAAACTTTCATTTACATTCTCTTCTTATAGAGGTAGAGTTTATTTTACCTTTTTAACAATTTTCAATGCTGCTATTAGCACTACCTAGTGGAATTGTCTGAGACTATCACTAGTCGATTTTTAACCTTTAAATTTGTTGTTTTATTTTCACCGATCAACGCAAATATTTAAGCAAATTCGCCATTATGAAGTCACAGCATTATATGCTATGTAAAATCCTAACCCACGTGATGATAAATCGTACCCGGTTATTTTTCATTGAAGCTTACAGCCGCAGTCCGGGTCTCAATTGAATGATTACCAAGGATATAGCCAGCGAGCCCTCGTCGTCAATTTGGCTTAACATGTGCGTAAAATAAGGATTCCAGATGAGACATCTGAAAAGTCGGACACGAGTTGACCACGATTGTGGATTGTAGACATACTCGTACCTATTGTTTTCTTTGTAAAGTTTCATCTGGACACTACTCGTAGGTTGTAGTTTTTGTTGGGATTCCATCTCCATGGCCTTAGATACCTAGAGGATACTGGGAATAATATATGTATTTTACAATATGAAACATATCTGGGAATAATGTCTGTATTTTAGAATATGAAACATATCTCTAAACACTCGATACTTATCTCAAAATATCAACGTAAAAGTCGGAAATCTAAAATGCCGGGTAGCCGGACTTCTGGCAGCCTTATAAATTGCCTCGATTGCTTTCACATCGCATTGTGTGCAAATCGTAGCAGATATTACAATAAAACTGAAATAGCTATCTGTTCATTCAGATGTGATTTACGGAGTTCTCGTTGCAAAGATTTATGGTCTAGATTACTGAATTTGACTGATAGCGTGTTATACTTGGAGTTGGAGAATACCATACCAATTTCTGACGCCAAGCATGGTAGGCATATGAGCCTTTTCCCCCTTTAAGTCTCCGGGTCGGCAACGTACGAGTGCTCCAACCGGTCGCTCTTATGCTTGTTTGACAGATAAACTCTGTATTTTGCATAACACCATTTTTACACAATAAATTAATTACACAATAAAAGAACAAAAAGTAAAATAAATGCACAATGGGTGAATTATTCCCATCTGTCACCCTGCTCTGTCCCCCTAGAGTGACAGTTGGTAAAAAGCTCCATCTGTCCCCTTTTTTGCAACGGGGGGACAGATAGAACTTTTATTCATTGAAAACAACAGGGGAATACAACCTCGTCAGTAATAGGGGGACAGATAGAACTATTTATTCCTATCTGTCCTCCAATAAAAAAATAAATAATAGGTACACTAAATAATAGGTGGTCTTATCGCTGAAAGCGATTTCTTCCAGACAGCCTTAACACGCCACTTTAGTTGTATAAAACATAGATTTCGTTACCTTAATTCTAAACGTTAGTTCTGAAAAACCAGTTCGCCTTTCAAGTGTTACAATATCTAACAGAGTTTTTGTCATTGCTCCAGGTGGAACAACGCGATGTGCCCGGCATCGACGTCGCGCACCTCGCTATGGACACGGAAGAGGGCGTGGAGGTCGTATGGAACGAGGTACAGTTCTCAGAGAGGAAGAACTTCAAAGCGCAGGAGGACAAGATTCAGATGGTCTTCGACAACCTGACGAGGTTGGAGCACCCGAATATTGTCAAGTTCCATCGGTACTGGACAGACACGCATAATGATAAACCCCGGGTGAGTTCATAAGCAACTAGTTAATTTGAGAAGCAAAGTTCAAAGAAGAGTAGGACAAAATTCAGAAGACATCCCATGCCTTTTGATTTCCTGAAACACGCGATAATTCAAAGCAAACTTGTCCTGTTGCTGATTGTATCGAAAATAAAATATCAGCGCGAGTTTCAGATGTCCACATTTAGATCACAGATATATTCATGAGATATGCAAACAATAAAATCGACAAATCATTCAGGGTTAGTCCTGTTGAAAATTTTGATTGATCACATTTCAGTTAGACAAAGTGAGATTTCAATTAGACAAAAGAAATGCTTTTGGTAAACGTAGTGAAATATATGCGAGTTACGATCAATCAACTAGAAGCAACAGTAAGCAACTTTTAATATTTTGTCATAGAGTTTATACTAAAATGCAATCTTTCCTAACCTTTCCAGGTGATATTCATAACAGAATACATGTCGTGCGGTTCGCTAAAGCAGTTCCTGAAGAGGACAAAACGAAACGTGAAACGGTTGCCACTGCAGGCGTGGAAACGGTGGTGCACGCAGATTTTATCAGCTCTCAGGTAAGGACTACCCGAAAACTGATTAAATCAAGATACTAATGCAAATAAAAATACGGTATCTTGAGGACCGCCTCATAATTTAAGCACGATTTTATTTCCTTTTTTAGCTATCTGCACGGCTGTGTGCCCCCCATAGTCCACGGAAACCTCACTTGCGACACAATCTTCATCCAACACAACGGACTGGTCAAGATCGGCTCCGTGGCGCCGGACGCCATCCACCATCACGTGAAGACGTGTCGCGAGAACATGAAGAATATGCACCTTATCGCACCGGAGTATGGATGTAAGTTCATGTAGCTCCAATATTAAGCGGACACTACATAATCCCAAAAGTCATGCCCATAAACTCGTACGGGAAGTTTTTATGTAATCTTAACAGCCGAATTTGATTTACTTCCTAATAAATAATCTTGTATTACTTTCATTTGTGATTCCAATCATTTTTACATCATCCGTTTCGTTAACAGCATCGCAAACGGTGACCCCAGCGATGGATATCTATTCGTTCGGCATGTGTGCTCTAGAGACCGCTGCGTTGGAGATCCAAGGCAACGGCGACTCCGGGTCGCATGTGTCGGACGAACATATCGAGCGCACTGTGGAGTCTCTCGAGGAGACGCGACAGAAGGATTTCATATACAGGTAAAACTCTCATCAAAACGCCTAAAGCATGCAATGATGCCAAGAGTCGTAATTTTTTTTAAGTATTGTAGTTTCACTATCATGCCTGTGAATGGTGCTCTACTGGTGGTCACGGCTGGTCTGAGCTGACAGGAATATAGAAATGATCGATGCTATTTAGCAATTATTTGTGTATTACAGATGTATAAACAAAGACCCGGCGAAACGGCCAACGGCGAGGGAGCTCCTCTTCCACCCATTACTCTTCGAAGTGCATTCCTTGAAGTTACTAGCTGCGCATACGCTTGTCAACACCACCGGTAAACATCTACCTAGTACTATCTGCATTTCGATAATTTTGTTTTTCAGAAAGACATTGGACGCGTTTGTGGCGTCGTCCATGATAATTGTTCTTTCCAAAGCCTTCAGAATGTTGAAAACAGCTTTTGAAACTATCATGGTTTTGAACATAATTTTTACTAAAATACGGGATACCATGATTTGTGAGTTTGAATGTTTCCCAAAAACATTCAAACTCACAAATCATAGTAAAAATTATGTTGAAAACGTTTAATAGAATCACGACTTCAAGACGAGAGTATGCTAAATGATGTTAACTAACATCAAAATCATCATTTCAAATGATGGTTCGGATTGGCCTTCCGATTTTAAGCTTAAAATCGGAAAGCCAATTCGAACAGAACCCTTGCGCCTTTGAGGTGCATTGCGTTCATACCGTTGTCACTTCTTCCATCTGTTTGATTTGGAGTGATGGATAATTATTATAAATTAAAAAAAAATATGGCTGCAAATAAATAAAATAAATGTCTAAGTTTTAGTCGTCGTTTTAGTCTTCTATTCCCATGATGGATTAAATGCATATACTCGGAGATCTTATTTGATTTTACTAATCCGCACTGGGCCCTTTTATCTCTTGACAATCCAATTCCATTGAGACTAGGTCCAAACCGTTTCGGTTTACTCCTTCATGATGATGAGAAAATCATAAAGTGACGTTACGTTATTCCAGCAAACATATCGGAAACCATAACCGACGAGGTGGCGGGCGGGTCGAGCGGCGGCACGCTGGCGAGCTGCGTGCGGGACGGGGAACAAGTGGAGCTCTCCGCCAAAGACCTGCAGCCTCACGCTGAGAAACTAGAGAAATTCGTCGAAGATGTCAAGTGAGCCCTTACTCGCATTACTTTTAATTCATTTGTCATTCACGAATTTTTTTTTAATTAAGATAACTCGACTTTTAGACCTGGATCGTGTGACATTTGATCTAACTAATTTGACAACGAACTCTTCGACCTAGATGATAATTTAGTGAAATGATTTGTGCAACGCATACAAACACTTTGGGCTTTTAATCGGGTGGCTCGCCTGTGCCGATATAATTGGGATGTATCTTAGTTTTTCTGAGAAAATAAATTGGTGTACTTTACTTTCGCCACAAATTCCGGGAGATCAAATGAATCCTGGCCAGCGTTGTCATCGGGCATTTCGAGGTTAGATTAGAGGTTGTGTAAGGTTGCTGTGCGGTTTTCAGGAACGGCATCTACCCGCTGACGGCGTACGGCGGCGGACACGGCGCGGGCAGAGCCGCCTCGCCCGCGGGGGCCGGGGGGCGCGGGGTGGACACAGCCCCCGCCTCCCCGGAGCCCCGAGACCTGGAGACCCGACGCATCGTGCACATGATGTGCAGCCTCAAGCCCGCTCCGCACCACCATCCCGACCATCACGCACATCAAGACTCGCTGGTACCTAACCTGACCTATCTCACATCTACTCGAGCCCATCTTCACGATATCAGTCTGTCTGATGGTCCACCGCTCTCGCGTGGCCTTCAGACGAATCGGTTAATGTGGGCTGCCTTTAGAAATCTGAAAGTCGTCTTTAACCCTTTCTAGGGCAGACATGAAATTTGTACTAAGCTTGAAACCATCCAACTGGTCTGGTGGTGGGTCCTCAGTACGTGTGGCACCACTTTTGTAGCTACACACTTTTTTGAAACGAGGCCTCACTCTTTTCGTTTGGACGAGCTAGCACACCTGCACACCAACACAGTTGCACAATCGTGCTAGGCGCGGGGAGAGATCGTGTTGGGTCGCACAATGCGCCTCGCACATAGCACTCCACTCCGTTACCACACCACACAACACGCACAGTGCACACTGTATTTCCAAGACTGCCTCACTCAACTACGTTCAGAAACTGCCTCGCTGCCTCGCCTCAATTGTGGTACCACAGTGTGCTGGTTCAGTTGTAAAACTGTGACTACACGATCTTTGTTTTCAAAAAGTGTGCTACCCATTACTAAACTGGTCTGGCTATAAAGTCTGAAGATTCGATTCTTTTCGAGAGTTTTCATCAGGGTGAGCGAACGCGATGTTCTCTTCGACGAGCGTTAAAACGAGTCAAAAATTACCCGCGCTGAGGGTGAGGGAAAAGTGTTGAAAGGAGTCGAAACATAGTTTTGGAATGAGCAAAAACATGTCGGTACCCTCTCCGTTGGTGCGGTACGTGAGAATTCCCGTTCTATTAGGTGAACGGTCAGATGTTGTGAATAAAATCGTGTACGCTGTTATTATGAATGATCAGTGTCATGGTGGTTCGGTTGCAGATGACGATCCTGCTGCGCATGGACGACAAGATGAACCGGCAGCTGACGTGCGCGGTGACGCGGCGCGACTCCGCGCCCGCGCTCGCGCACGACCTGCTGCAGCTCGGGTTCATACACGAGGTTGGATTCATTCAACTGTTACATTCTTTGTTCTTCATTGTGCACACTAATAAACACAGAAGCCAGAATAAAATTACATGTACGAAGGCGAACCCCTTAGTGAAACCCAAAAAAGAGTTATCTTAACCCCATACAGAGTGACATTATTTTAGGAGAGATCAAACATAAAAAAACAATACCTTTTTATAGAACACTCTTACGTTCTTGATCTTATTATTGCAGTTAATTTGAAGTTCAAGTCTTTACAATTTTTCAAGCAAATTTATCGCAAGCCTACTCGACGAACGAACAATATATTGATATACGAATGTTTATTTACAGGCGGACCGCGACAAGCTCTGCCGGCTGATGGAGGAGTCGCTCCGCAGCAGCTTCGGTCCCCCTCCCCCCTCGCCCTCGCCGTCGCCCTCGATCTCTCCCCCGTCCCCCTCGCCCTCCCCCGCCCCCTCTGCGCTGCCCCCCGCGCGCCGCGCCCAGCACGTGGCTAGCTAGTGTCTCCCCCCCTTCCCCCTCCCCCCCTCCCGCACACCCCGAGCTACGTACCGCCTGTGTTGTCATCTGTGCTGAGATTCATAAATACCTAAGTTGATTTTCAAACTATCAAATTTGAACATAAAATACTGTATGAAGTATTGATAATTTTACCGTCCTTACAAATTTGCAAACGACTACCGCTGAGGCAGTGGAGCGACAGATGGCGTTGTAAGACACGCTCTCTGTTAAAATGTAAGTAAATTCAAATTACATTAAACTTAGTCGGCTTTAACTTAGATTGTATTCCTTTAGAAAGTTTAGTGTATGTAATATTGAGTGGCGGTCTTACAACGCTACCTTGTGAGATACCATTTTCGAAATTCTACTATTTCACACCAAATCTTTAATTGTGATTGCAATTATTGAACGATAAAACTTTTCCTACGTCATTGAAGCAAACTATTGGCCTACCGGCGACTTATAAAAAATTCTTGGAATAACTTAATCTTAGAATAATTTCAACATTAGCAGAAGCACTCGACAGAGGTAAAAAAAAGGAAAATGGCGGTACTTTATCAGCTATATATCTTACCCGTAGCTTTCTAGGAGTCCCGATAGTACGGTACTATGATATCTAAAGTCCGGATGCGAAACAAATAATTTCGATCATTGACAAACATCTTTTTATCTCTGTCGCTCGCGTAGGAGAGTGCAGACGTAGGGGCGTTGAATAAAAAATGCGTGTCAATGACCGAAATTCTTCTTGCTCCGGACTGTACAGAGATATACTTCCGAAGCACTTGGGCTTTTATTGAGATATAAAGTTTAAACATAGTCCTATGATGCGGGAGCGGATTTGAACTTAGCTGCCTTATGGACAAGGCCTTAAATTGCCATAATGTCTAGAGCAAGAAAAACGTATTTTCAACCTTTTGCTAGGCTCAAAATCGTACCCGCGTGGCTAGCTATACATAGATTAGTAATTAAAGCATATTTATAATAATTATTACCTAGTAAAGAACCTTATGAAGAGATTTTGTATCGCATTGTGTATTTTTGCATACGAGTGATTGGAAAAATCTTATGTGACCACTTTATAAATGTTTTAATATTAATCGAGCTACGTTTGATTACGAAATGTTTAAAAGTGATACATTAGTACTGCTCCCGTATTCACAAACAACACTGGGTAGAACTCACACGCACCCTCTAATAAAATTGTCGTTTTTGGCAATATATTCATCAATGCAAAGGCTTGATTCGTCTTGAAGTGTGTTGATTATGAATACGGGTGTAGTTCTCGTGGCTCTAATCTTGTCACAATAGGTCGTGTTAGAATGTTAGTGATATGACGTCACAGGGTCGTAGCGAGATATTAATTTATGGGAGGTGCGGTTATTCCGTTCCAAACAAAACATTTTAAAAACGGAAAAACATGCTGTTTAGAAAAGAACGGTTTGACGCCATTTTGTATTGCTCACTCATTCATTATTAAGCGTGGCGGATAAAGAGGGGAGACAAAATGGCGTCCTGTCATGTGAAACTTCAATAAAACAATCACTTTTGATATTATTTGTGGAACATATTAATTGTACTGTTTATAGGATCAAATTGAGACGAGAAAATATATAGCAGTGATGGTTTTTTTTTTATAAAAGACAAAAATTATAAGGCGCACCTCCCGAAAAATGCTAGTCGTGTGTGAATCTAAACCGAAATACTGAAACGTTGCTTATAGGCGCTTTATCTATTCAATAATATAAACCCGAAGGAAAGCGCTAGAGGCCGTATTCTCAAGTGTAAAAGAGAGCCTATAGTAAAGTAGCCGACGGAGTCGCAAGCGGTGCGGGTTCTATACCCGCTGCAATACAAATATTTGCATGATCTGCAAAACATCTTTTTGTTGATATGTCTATGTGATTTTTAGGTGTTATTTATTAATTTAAAGGGCATTCTTTAATATGCACGCACGTATGAGAGCTCCCAGATTAAAGTTGTTTGAGAATACGGCTTCTAACGTATTCGGATAGTTTATGAACATCGAGAATACTTTAGTTACGTAGAGAGTATGTACGTGTTTATGTAACAAATGATATTTAATGTAACGTGTGGATGCAAGGTGCCGCAGAGTAATGTATTCAATCCCGGATAGTTCGTTTTCTTCACGCAAATTTGGTTCTACGTCTTCTCCTAGATAATTTATCTATAAAATATGAGTACTTAGGGATTCATATTTATTAAAAAAGCGTGAGAACTTATTCTTTTAAAATAATAATTCCAAAATAAAAAAGCGATTCTATACACAAAAAAAAACACTAAAGAAATAATTAATCCTTAAAGTAATTTTCGTTTGAAAACTTTTATTAAAAAAAAATAAGTTCTCACGCTTTTTTCGAGATGACATATTTTGAGGCATCTTGTGTTAATTGTATAGTGAGGCTTCCTCTTAGAGCTTTATGGATGCGATTATGATAAGTATACGGTAAATTGAACATACTCAGTATAAAGGTAAGGTTGAAATTTGTACTGCACTCGCGTCGGTTGTTGTATGGAAAAATTGTTGAGTTGCCAGAATTTTCTGTTAAAATATTATGTATTTTTTTATATGAGATAACTTCTACGGACATGAATCGAACCAGTATATATAATCAAAAAACGCAGTTTTTATATAATAAGATACGTTGTTGCATCAAAACAGTTTTTTTTAAATTCCTCTGCCTATTGATACCAACCAATCAAAACTATAGGTATCGTTGGTACGGTTGGTAAAACTAATATGGCATTCGTTTTTTTCTTTGGTCACACCAAAAGCACGTTATGAACAAAATAGCTCTTGTGCTTATATATTTTATATTTCTAATACAGAATGAGTTTTTCTTCAGCGCCACGTAGGCGAACTCCGTTAACCGTTTTCCGCAAAAACTAGATTTTTTTTAAATTAAAAATAAATGTCAACTTTTTTAATGCAGTACATTTTTTTTTAAATCGAGCCCGTACCTCGTACTTCACTTTTCGATAACTCTCATGGTAACAGACATCGCCTAGATGGCCCTGAAAAAAAAAACTTGTATAATGTCATCCGGTCAGTGACCCCGCACACGTTCGCTACTTGCATAGAGTCAATTGTATTAACATGTGATCTAAATCTGATAAAAATGGAGTAAACATTTTGCATTTACAGCTACACATTTAGTTCCGTATGTTTGCTTCGTAATACGTAATCCCACGCCTGTGTCTACCCCTTAGCTTGTGGGTTATTTAGACTGGTGTGGGCTTTAGTGGTGCTAATTGTTGTATAACAAAGGCGCCATGTTCCTAATTTTCGCTTACGTTTAAAAACGTTAAGTTTTTGGTGTTCTTTCCGAATTTGAAAGAGTATAATTTATTTTTCTTAAATTTACGTTTGGTTAATGCTAGTGGTGCCAAAAATACGAGGTGCCAACATGACGTTCGATTCGTTGAGTTTTTTTTTTAAAATATTTTTATAGCTTACGGCTCTCATTTGTATAATATTGCTAACAGAATACATTAAAGCGCTGCAATTATGTTCCGTTCAATTTGTTTCGATTAAGAGGTATTGTATAAAGCCATAGTATTATTGGATTGTTCGCGTCTCGAACATTTGTCGCTAGTATTGGCTAGGCCCGAATTCATAGTCAAATAGGGGCTCTCCTGGGGACTGTTCAGGCGCTAAGTAAAAATACAAGTGCGAATTCAACCTTTATACCCCCAGCCATAAGGCGAATGCTGAATTATGGATTTTGGGGGACTGTTCAACCCCCGACTATGAATTAAGGCTTAACTAAACTAAATTTAAACTGCCGATCTCTTTTACTGATAGTGTACGCAAGAAATAGATGGCAAGAATTTTACTGCTGTCAAATGCAAAGTTTACGTGCCGTTTTTCTTCGTGTTTGTAGTCAGCATGTTTTGATATCACGACTAAATTTGTAAGGAAAAATTAAATCTGACTAATTTGACAGCACTAAACTTGTAGCTCTCTCTTTCTTGCTTGCACTATCAGTAAAAGAGAGCGACAGTTTAAATTTAGTTTATTTAATGTACTACAGAATCGAGGCCTATGTCTGCGGCATGAGACGCGAATCCCGCCAACCATTACGAAAGCAATGTGAAGAGAGGCATGATGAGGTGGTCCCATCACAATGCGGCTAAAAAATTCTTGGAAGGCACTTAAGTGTTCTATAATCTTCTATCTTAATAAACATCAATTTATTAACGTTGTTTAAGAAGTTATAAATCCTGCCTTGAAGTCGTTATTGTGTTTGTTCAATTAGATAATTTTAAGTCTACGAAGAGAGACTTTATTTATTGATATTTGATCGAATCATACATCTCCGATTATATCTTTCTATTCCCCAATGTCAATGGTCTATGGAATAAATCTCTTCCCCAAAGGTTATTTCTATGGAATAGAGACGCAATTTAAAGATATCCCAGAATACCTAGTGTTATACATACATACATACATAAATTGCATGTTTGTCTGTTTTGCCACGTTGCTGAGTGTACCACCTCAAAGTTATTAGAATGGCAACACAGCCTGCAACTTACTCAATGATATAATGCACCTAATGCCATTGTAATACGGAGTAATATTGGCTGGCTGTGGCGAGGAAGGGAATGGTCTAGTTGTAGTAAACGAAAGACTGGCTTAGGTAACGAGTTAGGTACGGTTTGTGAAGGTATGTCAATCCTCTCCCAGGCTGCCTGTGTCAAATATCACAGTTATAAACAAAAAATGAGGTTTATTTTTAATTTAAATTTAAAGTTTGAAATTTCAATACAACTACAGAATATTAGGTTGTTACTAAAAATGGTCATGGCATGAGACACCGGCAGTTTGGAAGGGAGTAAAGTCGGGAGGCAGGTATAGCTAGTAAATGGCGTGTTCTTGTAAATATTCGCTTTTAGTTAAAAAACTATTACCTACCTATATTATTAATAAAATGTATCTACAACATCAAAATAGTCTAACGTCAGCGTGCGGTGTAATCCAACTATTTATTTTATTTTACTTTTTATTTTCATTTTGTCATGTTCGATTGAAGTTGGTATTGTGTTGCATGCTTTTGTCTACGCTTGCTTCTAAAAGTAACATTTACCTAATATAATTACATAATAGATAAACATATAAACTTGATTAGATACATTTGTAATTTTGTATATTTTTAATTTTCATAGGATAAACTTGTTTTTTTTTATATCATAGAAGTTAGCGGTCGACAAAAGATGGCTTCCATACACTGAATGACAGCTGTTTGAATCGTGATAGTTTTGCAATATCTGAGTGAGGATTGAGATTTGTGTTCCTATAGCCACTGTAACCAAAAACTTTGTAACTTATAATGTAATAAGTAAAAATTTACTTGATTTTGCTGTTTTCTTCTATCTCAGGGATAATATTTTGCAGCATCTCGCTAGTTAAAAATATCTCTTACAAAGTGCATGGTTAAGGTGTGCCATTTTTTTTATTTTATGATACGTTTTATTTCATACATAATTTTATAGTTTATGTTCTCTTTTTTTACACAAAAATGGACACATAAACATGGAGTTTATTTGTTTGAATCGTAAAATATGTAAATAGTGCCCGAGCAGTGTTCTGGAAGTTATACCCAAAGAGAGATATGTGTTCATTTGTAAAATTCGTCTTTTTATTTATGTTTCTATTTGAATTGAGATTGTATTATAATTTTATTTATTTGATCCAGAATTGCATTTTCTACTCGATGAATATTTCACAGCTATCGATGTTCGTATCGAGGATATAATTTAGCTATATTATGTCTCCTAATATGATAATATGTTATACTATGATATGCTCAAAATGACATGTAATCCGTAACGTGAGTGATCGATCGAACGAGTGATGTTTGCATACTACTTTAAATGAAAAATGTCAATAAAATTGTATTTTAAAAAGTATCTATGATGTGTTTAATTTAATACATTTATGGGTATTCGCGTTTACCGTTTTAAACTTCATCGGTCTCATTACGAAACGTGGTCTAAACTCGAGTTGAACTCAAGTTCTGTCAGATCCACTAAACCATGGTTTAAATATACCTTATCGAAAAAAAAGTATTATTGCAAAGCCACTACGGTCGACAATTTAAAAATAAAATAAAACCACGGGTGACCGTTTAATTTAAAAAACACTTCTAAACCAAAATAAAAAAGAAAAACATAATTTTGATTGGCTACCAAAAAAAGTAGGTCCTCAAAAAGAGGTTGAGTTATGATAGAAATAAACTAGGTGACCGCCTGGTTTATCTTTTAGCAGTTATTTGTAGTCAAACCTCTTTTTGAAATGTCACATAGACTGTCGGCTATTATACTATAGCATTCAATTTTAAGCCTTGTTTCCTTTGCACAACAATTTGTCTTGAAAATCAGGAATCAAAGGTCTAAAAGATAAACCACCGATTTAAACCACCTTTCGTAATGAGACCCCATGGGTCGAGTTTCATGACCCTAAGGTGCTATCTAGTAAACGCCAATATTATAAGAGGATGGTTCGTGAAGCGATTGAAATGAAGAAGTACCCTAATTTTAATCGTGAAGACGGCTATAGACATTCCCGTGATAAAAAGATCGCATCGCGATCCGATTGTGCAGTGCGGTGATACGGTTAGTGTAGTGTACCGTCATGTGAACATGAACTTCCGAAGAATTCGATTCGATTACTGATTCCGAAGATGAAACGAGGGTAGTTGCGGCTACTGCCTTTATTTCTCGACGATAGCTCCGTATACTCCAGTCATCCCGAGACCACGGCTGTTGCAATACAGTCAAAACCAAAGACTAACAGACCATGTCGAAACATCGGGAAAACAATAAAAAAGGTAAATGCGATAAAGACACGTAAAACTTATAATTATGTTATCTAAACGCGAAGGTTTGTTAAATAATAATTCCGAGCCTAATAGGTTTTCATAGGACTCATTTAGGTACTGAATAAAAGTCACATAATTAATTTAATGTTTAATATTAAATCACAACATAGATCATATATTTCTAGTTACTTCTATTCCTACTTAAAATGTAGTATAAAAATAACTTTGGAAAGATAAAGTCTTGGGTAAGTATGTAAATATTTAGAGCACCATAACTCTAATTTAAATAGTGTCTTTGGTAACTAATATAACACTAATGATGTAATATGTTTCAGCTACATTAATAATGGCCACCACAATATGTCTAAAATATATCAAAATATAAGACCCTCGCCTGCAAGCTGTCGAGTAATTTGTGTAACTCCACAAGGCTACACACATCTACAATGAACAAGTACATTTGGTATTTACATAATTTGTCGATTGCTGTAACTTGAAGTCGGCACGCATCTGATGGTTCAGTAGCTAGGCACCGGTTTGTTTCATAAGTTGTAGCGATAGGGCAGCGCGGCCGGCCGCTCTTCCATCTCCTGCTTCTCCTCCTGCTCGGGCACGTAGTAATGCAGCTCGTAAGCCGGTGACAGCTCCACAGTTATATTGTCACAGTTCTCGCAGCCCTTATTCATTAAAAAACTACTGGGTGATTTAGGTGGTCTAGTTGCCGTTAGCTCATTCCCGTATAGCCTCTTCATGAATGTGCTGGACGAAGCCAAAACCCGACCCTGGTCATCGTTCGGTCGATGGATTACGCTACTGTTGAATAAGACCGGGAAATCCACCTTGAATCGATCGCTGTTCTGGTTGAAATTATCAACAAAACGGCTAAGAACCTCCTTTCGGAACTGGTTGTCGTATTCGTAATCTGCTTCTGTTGTCGTGCCTTTATCGGTAGCTCTAACCAGCTCGTCCAAAGTCACGCCTCTGGCCGGTGGTTCGGTGTAGGGAACAAAATCGGGAGATCTGACATCATCCTCTTCCTTAGCAGCTTCGTTCAGGAAGTCTCTGAAATGCTTGATGACGTACGTTCCTCTATTTAGGTTGCCATTACTGATCACGAAGTTATGAGGTTCAGTTACGCGTGGTTCATCCGCAATAAAGACATGCTTGCTCAAGCTATCGGGAGATTGAGGAGTGATCATCGTGAAGTCTGAAGGCTTCACGGTTGGACGAATCCTTGGCCGGTTTGTAGCCTCTGGCATACTCGCAACATCAGGCAAGATGGTTTTGGGCGTCTGCGTCTCCTTCAATGTGTACAGTTGTACTCTTCTTTCGAAGTCCACATCGTAATCGTTCACGTTGACCTTCTGAGGTTTGGTGGTTGGAGGGAAGTACTGTACTGTGGGTTTCCTTTCTGGAAATCGCGGAGCCTTGAATCTTGTCGTCGGTAGTGGCATCGCTGGAGACGTTAGGGAAGGAAACGTTGTTTTGAGAGGAACAGTAAACTTCTTCAGATCGATTTTTGTCTGAGTAACATAATCAGCATCATATTCATCGGTGGTATCGTAGTATTCTGCTAAGTTGTAAGGTTTTTTCGGTTTTTCGGTTGTGAGAATATCCAGACCGAGCTCCTTAAACATTTCTTCCTTACTGATCGTCTCCAGTTTATTTTTCCAATACCTTTGGTTTTCCGTAGTGGTCATCGGTGAAGTTACTTCTACCTCTGGCACTGTGGACGACAGAGTGGAAGGAATTTCTGAAGAACTTACTTCTGTTGGTGTAGTTTTGACTTTGGGAATGCTCGTACCCTCGGCAGAGCTGCCTTCTTCGTAATCGGTGTAAACTACTTCTCCAAACTTATCAATCTTTTTTTTCTTCTTTCTGACTTCTGTTATTTTTTCAAGTCGTTCTCTCAGTTCTGGCGTGTCGTCTTTGTTGTCTTTGTCTTGTAAATTGTTAAATTCTGTTTCAGTTTTAGTTTTGAGGACTTCTTTGAAAGATTTAGAAGAGGATGTTTTCGGTTTGAAAACAATTCCAAGTGAGCTAATGCTTTCGTTTCTCCAGCTGTTGTCGTCTGGATCTCGCACGAATGGCTTGGCTGGCTGCACTTCTATTCTTTTCATCGGTTTGTAATTGGGACTGACTGTATATAAGGTGGTTCGTCTAGCTTGGTTGATTGGTTGGACGCTAAGAATATCTTCGGTTATGGTTTGGCTTATGGTCGACTCCACATTTTTTGCTTTATCTGCATGTGTTGTGGCACGATCTTTGCCATCTTCATACCTATTAGCATTCTCTTCGTGGTTACTGATAATTTCTTCTTTCAATAACTCTTCCTTGATCGCGTCTTCAGCCTGTAAAACAAAAGGATTTGAAAAAAATAATATTTTTTATTGCACTTAATTCAATTTACTTACTAATTGACTTTGAGACTCCATTACTTTCTTTATTTCTTGTGATTCTATGTCGGTTGCTTCTACTTGATAAATGGTCCTATACTCAGTATTTTTGTCTGTCGTTGTGTCTTCATAATATGTAGAAGTACTTATAGATAAATCTAAAAATCCTGCTCGTTTGGATGCCTCTGTCCCTAGTGTTTCTGATTGAATGCTTTCAATCGATTCTATCGTTGGCATCACTGTTGTTTCTAAGGCTTTACTTCCTGTTTGTGTATCTCTTGCCGTAGAAAACTGGTTAGCATTAAACAACAGGTCTTCTCTTAACATTTCTAATGACGGTATAGGTAAAGTAGTCTGTATTGATTCTGCTTTGACGGAATCTTTATCCTTCTCGGTTCTTGAAGATGTTTCTTCTGAATTTAAAATACGTTTTCTCTCAATCATTGTATATTTCTCCCGTGTAGGATCTGTTGTGATTGTACTTGAATCTTTTGTGACCTTTACTTCAACTATGGTTGAAGCACTTATTGATGTTTCGTCTGGAAATAACGATGATTCAGGTTTTGCACTTTGTGAAGTAGATGATAAAATATTGGTTATTGATTCTGATGATGTGATGTTTAGTTTCTCGTTGATTTCCGAAGATGCAAGGAATTTCGTAGATATATTCATATCATTTGTTTCCGCATTAACATCGGTATTAATAGTCTCTGTAAAGTTTTCAGTATTTTGGTCTTTTTGAGCTGAAAGATACTCCAGCGGTTCTATATCGATCGCTTTTTGATCATTTATAGTTGGTACGTCGTTAATACGTTTCACTTCACTTTCCCTTCTGTTCCCAGCAACTGTTGATGTTGTAATGTCATCCAATTCAGATCTTAATTTAGTAATTGCGTCATTTTGAGCTGTGAGGTTCTCCGTCGTTTCTGAATCGATCGCTATTTGATCATTTATAGTTGGTAAATTGGTAGTACTTTTCACTTCACTGTCCCTTCTGTTCACACCAACCATTAAAGTAATGTTATCCAATGTTGTTCTCGGTAATTCTAATTTTCTGGATTTGTTTTCTAAAGAAGTTGTTGAAGAAATTTCAGGATAATTAGTTGACTTAGTGTTGTGAAGGTTCACTGTGATATTTTCCAAAGATTCACTGCTTGAATTAGCTGTACTTCTTGAAGAAGTAGTATTAGCGCTGATTGTTGGTTTTATACCTTGAGCGGTGGTTTCAGATACTGATGTCGAAGTCACTTCAGGTTCTTCAGTTGTGACATCTTGTGTGGTAGTTATATCTGTGTCAGATGAATCCTGCGTAGTTTCAGTTTCTTTTATATCATCAACTGCAGTATCTTCTGTTGAGTTTATAAATTTCAGTTCACCGGTGAATCTGTATTTACTCTTTGTAGTTTTATTCGTATCAGCATCTTTACCTTGTTTTATATCGTTTGGGCTTTTTACATATTTGCCTTGTAAGCTTTCCTGCGAGGCAAGGTCTGTGGTGGGTCCGGCGTCTGCTTCAGCCGTTGTCTTGCGATGTAATGTGAATCCACATGTTGGATGTGCAACGATCGTTACTATTGTTAATGTAACCGTGAGTTTTCTGAAAAGAGAGAAATACAACATAAAATGTATGTTTGGTATGGACTACCAAATTTTTTTATGAAAGTTCTTCTCGTAATTAGTTATTGCTGTTTTTGGTTACTCTTCCGGAGATAAGTAATGGCAGTGGAGGTGAGGGTGTTTGATCATGTCTTTGGTATTTGGTTGGGTAAACACATGTTGTGTGTCATGGCTTGAAACAAAAAACGAAAGATCTAAAAAATACTTGAAAACATTTGTGAGTCAATGTTTAATAATGTTTATACCTAAACACGTGCATATCGCAAAACTATACAGAAGACACTGAACTTACTTAAATTAATACAAAAACAACACCTGCATTGAGACATTGATGGCTAAACGGACATACAGCCAGAGACAATGGACTATTATCAAACAACCGTTCTTGCGCGTGTTAATAATTTTGTACCTACCGCTGTTTAGATGATAATTATAACACACGATTGTTTTTGGGATTATATTATGTTTTGGTTTGTTACGGGTTGCAAAACATTGTCGCTAATTGTATGAGGCTATTTTCATGACATTACTTAATGTGTCACACGAGGTTAGGTAGGTAGAGTAACCTTAAGTTTTTGGTATAGGTAGGAACTAGGAAGTTTCTTCTCTGCCTTTATTAATTTGTTTGGTATTTATGCGATCCGTGTCTCTTGCGAAAGTGAAATTACCTACTTACTATTTTTTTCTACAAAAATATGTATTGATATTTCCGCCTAGCTAAAATAATCGATGTCAACATGATATTTGGTGAGAAAACTGCCGATGGAGCCAGTTCAAGGCCGAACGTCATTATATTTTAATGGTGTGACCCAGCCATGGGCATCTTTCTCAGTTCCGACCGGTCATGAAACTTAAATATTTTGGATGCCGAAATAAAATAACGGATGCACCACTATTCGTATCGTGCGCAGGCGCAATCAATTACGAGGACGTTTCACACATTAATAAGAAATCAACTCGGTTGTGGTAGATGATTTCAACTTTTGTGTATATGTTCCTATTTTTTTTTCATAACGTTGGAATCCTGCTGTTTTAATGAAGGACGAGAATATCGGGTTTCACTTGATGTTGCCTTGCTACAGGATTTATTTGCTAAATTACTGAAGCTTAGCTGAAAACTTAATTTTGTAGGTACCCATTATGAAGTTAATACATAAATTAATAAAAATTAATCAAATATGTCACGTATTTTATCCCGAATATAATGTTTGGACTTGCTCCAGCAATAATCGTATGCATTCCTACCTAAGTAGGTATGTGTAAACGAGTAGGTTATTGATATTGATTAAATTTACTATATTTTTTTGTTTTGCTTTTCACGCATCATTTTAATATTTCCATTTAAATGTTATTTGTACTAAAAACAGATATGTCTCATTCACCATGATTGGTGAATTAGAGTTTTTCAATTTGGGTTTTTTATTTGTTTGGTAGAAAATATTATGTCCGTAACCATGATGACCATCAAATATACCTACCATTTTAATTATTGTTGTGTACTTAGGTATTACAATTACTTTCAATATAAAAATATTGGTAATATGAGTACCTAGTCACAATGTCGTGAGCTGAGTACTAACGCCGTAAATCGCTGAGCAGCGCCGGTCAAGCGTGAGGGGATTACCATATTGCTCTAGTTTCTTTCATTGCAAACATCGCCCGTCGTATTGCAGGCAATTTGTCACTTTTTCATAAAAATATCCTTAAATTACATGATTTATTTTGCTGGTATGATCCTACCACTAATTCGTACACGTTAGTTAGCATACAGAAAATGGGCCAACGATAAATAGGTACCTGCCTAGTACCTAGACTAGGGGTCAGTCGGTATCTAACTAGAAATAGTTAAATAGGATAGGTATATGAGGTGTACATAATTGTCTAACAGGATATCTTGGTTTTAGCGCTTGATTGGTTGGTACATCGATAGCTGAAAAACTAAATTACTGAAATCGTGAATTAGGGCTTGGTCGATAGTGCCTTCCTTCTATAGGAGAGGTTTCAAGCAAAAAAATCTGAAGAGGATGGACTAAGTTAAATAAACATTTTGCGTGACCCAGTAGATCTAATAAGCTGTCAGTTCGTAATCTAAGTATTTACCTATCTGTCTATTTAGCAGTAAAGGCATAGAGTAGGCAATTAGGCACATAGCGCGATGGGAATCAAAATACCTACTGTCAAGTCCATCTTCAATTTATTATCTTTTTTTAGAGTATATTTGCTCTGTGATCTACCCCAAACGTAGCAGTACATCACTGACACAAAGCAGTGTGACCAAAAAACAGCCCTTCACGCTGAAGATACAAAACCTCGTGTGAAAATGAAAAGTGAGCAATTTTATATCACTTGACAAACTCTTCCAAATCGGATGAGGAGTCGTAACTCGTCGAATTAATAATCCAACAACGCAACAAGCAAAAGTTGTCAAAGGTTATGGCATGAAATCGCGCGTGACGGCACATCCATGCTAACACATTGTTATTTTAACCGACTGCGACGCTGCAAGGGAGGAATCCAAGGACATAGCTGTTCAAGCACTGCTATGCCAAGTGGCGTGTAGGAATATTGCCAGTACAAATTAGACCCTTTACGGTTAACACGAGGCTAATAGCCAGACCTAATTACATTATCAAATTGCAAATGCGGAACGGCTCGATTTTGACTGGCTTAGCAATGTCCAAAACAACTAATAGGATACTCACCATTCCTATTTTAATATGAGTGCCATTGTGTCGTTCCCATAACCATTTTGCTAGTTTAGTTAGGTAGGTACCTAAAGTAGCAGGAGGATAAGGGATCCAGTGATCAATTTCATTTCATGGTACACGACTTTTTTACACTATACACTAACGGATATTTTGAGAAGACTAAGTCTTAGAGGGGTGTTCATAAAACACTATTGTCCTTGCAACCCCTTCTGCAAAGCGAATTCGGGAACTATCAGTAATGCCACAGCATCTGCATTATATGCAGTCTATTGGCAAGTGCCATGTCGCACAACAATAAACTATTGCGTACAATCCACACTATCCACTGTGTCTTGTAGTAGGTACCTAAACCTGCAAGGAATGTTTCGGGTCCTATGCATCATCGCATCTACCAACTATCAATGCATGGCGGTGTCTTAAAAAATGTTGAATGGTACCAATTACCAGATACATTTTCGCAAATCGTTAAAACTCTCGACTAACTTCCATCGTCTATTGGAGAGTCCTACTGACTTGTATAGCTAAATGAACGCATTTCAATCGTATAAGCCGATTTCTATCGTTTCAGATGTAAAGGTCAGAGAAGACAATAATATTTTCATTCAGGTATTTCTGAAATAACTTGACATTTATAAAGTTTGCATGCTTATATACCTACTAACCATGGCTTTAGGTACCAATTTTTTTTTACCACACACTGTATCCCATGTTTCGCAAATAAACAAATCTGAATACAAACAAATACCTAACCTGTTATTACCTACACACCTTATGTCGGCGTCGGTCGCGGGTAAAAATACACTGCATGTAAAGCTTCCCTAGATCCCAGCTATGGCAGGCTGTGTTCTGGGTGGTCGTAGATACTGTGTATAGCAGTAGGTAAGCACGTGGGGGTGTGTTAGCTCACCTGAAGGCAGGGGATGGCATGATGTCCGTGGAGCGCACTCCGCCGCTACCGTGTGGTTACTGGCCGCGGGCAGTAGCGGTGGTCATCGCGACCTAGATAGTGCTACTGCGAAGTGTGAACTGACGCGATGACATGGGTGGACGGACAACGTCAATCTACCGACGTTATTTTTTTGGTCACGTAGGTAGTCACTTTCTTACAGTCCTGACCACTACTATACTAATATTCCCTGTATCGTACTATCGTACTCGAGTACCTATCAGAAACTAAGAGTAGGTACCTACCTAATATTCAGAACATGCAATCATTTTTTCCAGGAATCAAACTCTTGCGTCTCACTATTTGACATCTTCTTTCAGTTAGTTACTAAATATATAACTTCGGTATTTTTTTAAATAAAAAATAAGTCAATACTTACTAGTAGTACTTTAACCAATAAATGTATCTACCATACATAATACAAAAACATTTTTTATTCCACGTTGATTAAACTGAACGTAATTTCCAATTACTTTCAGGCATTTCAGAGTAGCCCGTACGACGTAACCACGAGACTTCCTCCCATTGCAACAGTGCGCTGGCGCTGACGCTAAGGACGTCTTCTCCTCATTTTTGTATATCCGCTTATTATCTACCTACTTCCGGAACACAGCCTTGAAGTTTCACGAGTTCTTAGGTCTATATTCCTACTTACTCTTACCAAATATTCGCATGGTAAATACGGTAGGTAGCCGATTAGGAAGTAAAGAAAGTGTGTTCCGTTTTCGTGTATCGTGCGACTAATAAGTAGGTACCTACCAAGTTTCTACTATGATATTATCCTTAGTTAAGTAGATACCTACCTACTTAGTTCATAAGTGCCTCAGGGCACACATTCGCGGATTCCAAACGACTAGCTAGACCCTTAAAATATATAATAATTTCCGCTCCCGAAGATTCAAATATTCTCGCAAAGCTGTTCATAGAAGTTCTTGTCATGGATATTGAACTGTTGCCAGCCGTTTCGTGTAAAAAGATCGCTAGATAATATATATTCGCATGTAACTTGTTTTCGGTCTAAACCATTGTATGTACAAAATAATACACGAAATAATCACTCCGTTTACTGTTATGTCAATGTCATATGTCAGAATTGACAGCAACATTACGTCAAATCAAAAATTCAAATATTTCAACGACGAAAGAAACGAAAAGAACGAAACGAAAGTCAAAAAGTTAGTTTTTCTTCGCATTCCGAGTTCCGTTATTTTGAACATTTCCATTTTAGTGAAGATTTATTTAGTTTTGTTGTAATTAAATGAGTTAAAATGGCAGAGTTTAAAACTCCAGTCAAGAGCAACAAACCTATCCAATGTGGCGAGCAGATAACTATTCCGCCTTCGCCTTTCCTCAACCGCCTCGGCTACGGCACAGGTACATACATTTCCAATACTTTGTGTTATTTTATTACACCTTTTGTTCTATCATTGGCACTCAAAGTCCTTTACATTTAGCCCATGAAAATCAAACTTTCAGGTGTGTCGGTGATGCAGCTAGTGCGCTCGCCCAGAGCAGGACAAATCCGCTCACCTTGGGCGCTAAAGATGATCAACAAGCGAGTGAAACCCTGTAAAGTGTACTCAGAGCGTTTGAGAGCTGAGGCAGACCTGCTCCAAAAGATGGATCATCCCAACATTGTGGGGTTCCGAGCATTCAGTGGAGATAAAATTCTGTACTTGGGGATGGAAGCTTGTGATTTGTCGCTGGGAGACATGATTGAGAAGAAGGTGGATGAACAATCTGAAGCATTCACAGAATTACAGATTTTGAAGGTTTTTATATCTTATCTATTTATTAAGAATTATAAATTATATAGGTACCTGTACATACCTACATAATAGTATTTAGTTCAAATAGAGGATGGCCTTTCTTTAGGTAGGTACCTACCTAACTAAAACTTACGAATTTACTTTTTTTTTCTACAAACATAGAAGAGAGGTTGTATTTTTTCTTAACATTTTAACAGTCCAGTGAGCCCAAAAGTCCATGTGCCCACAGGGAAGGCAAATGGAAACCAAAAAAATCTAGTGTTTTCTGACCAGTCTAGAATACTTGCTGAGGATTTTGTAACATTTGCATGTGGACTGTGAATGTGTCAAATGTAAGACTTAATTGATGGAAAATACTAATTGAACTCTACAATTCAAATTTCAAAGAGAAAGTGGATTCTAGTTGCCTTAAGTATTCAAGTATTCAAAACTGTGGCAAACTGTACATTTCAGATGACATCAGATATAGCCAGTGCCTTGGACTATCTGCACACAACAATGCGGATCCTACATGGAGACATAAAGTCTTACAACATCCTTGTAAATGGAGACTTTGTTATCTGCAAGCTGTGTGACTTCGGAGTGACTCTGTCGTTAGATGAGAATGGGGTGGTTGACAAGAAGGCCAAAAATAATGTTTATTTTGGTAAGTTTTTTTAACAAAAATACTGCTAAGTTTACAAGATACATTGGGGTCTTAAAAATTATGACAAATCAATCATAATTTTTAGGTAGGCATGCAATTAAATTATTTATTTATAATCACCCACTAACTTTAACAGCTTGATAACTCTAACCCTGACCTTTTCTAACACTAAAAAAGGAAAGTTAAACTGTTTATTATACTGAATAAAAGGGTAAAAATCAGTGTCCTAAAAACTAAGTGAATTTATGTAGATTGTTTGTCATGAAGCCTAGAAAATTAGTCAACAAACTGTTAGGATCCTTCATTTAGCTTGGTTTGGTTCCAATTTATACAAAAACTGATACTGAATACAACAACAACGTTGAATTATTTTTGGTTCCGAAATTAATAGTCTTTCATAAGACATTATAATGTGTAATGCTGACCACAATGCCTAACATATTTGATTTGAATGCAATTCTGGATATATCTAATGTTATGATTCCAGGGACAGAAGCTTGGAGCGCACCGGAAGTGATATTCGGAGGTGAGATCTCACATAAAACAGATATCTGGCCGCTCGGACTCACTGTATGGGAGATGATGGCGCTCATGCCGCCGCATTCACAGCAAGATGAGGCTATAGATGACTCTATGCGGAGCGATTTCAGCTCACCGAACTCAGCTGGCTTTGAGGAATCGTTAGAATATGCCAACAATTCTTCTGACACCATGCTGCTGGAAGAAAAGAGAGAAAGACGAAAAGAAGATACCATCGAAAGTGTCGAGAGCGAGGAGGACTACTTCTCTGAGAAATATGGTACGCTTCAACTTTTCATTAATAGACATATATTTTATGATTTAAGTTTAATTAAACTTTATTTGTGCAGGCCTTTGTTAATAAACAATGGCTTAGTACATAAGATCAATAGTAGTTTAAACCACATTACCAAGTTTATCTTCTATCTTTGATTATTTCATAAGTTCAATGGTTGTTGATCCACAAATTTGTTCTTATATGACAGTAGATCGATCCAGCGATTAACTTTAATTGTAGGTTTACAAAATCCTAAGTTTAAACTACTATTGATTTTACGGTCCTTAGTCTATCTGCTACCATACTAAACTGAATTTTCATTCAGTTTGGGCTTTTGTCATGTATGTATGTGTGTGGACTCCCTTTTCCGCATTCAAACTCATTATTGGTTCATTATACATGGGAGTTTCTGGCTAGTGAGTTAGCCAGCCTAACTCCGTCCAGAAGCACAGAAGTTTTCTGGGGTCTTCGCAGAGTGACCTTGGGTTGCCAAAAATTTGTGCGCGGTGAGTTGCTACGCCCACGCATTCCAGGATTACATGTGCAGCTGATTCCTCTTCGGTTAGACACCCTCTGCAGAGTGGGCTGTCTGTGGCTCCGATGTCGTAGAAGTGTTCGTTCAAGGGGCAGTGACCGGTTAGGGTTCCACGATGATCCGGAGATGTGATCTTTTAAGACTTCGTAGTCTACGCGGCAGTCGTGGTGAGATGGCAGGTAGGGCTGCTCTTCACTGTCTGCAGTCCGTGGCCTGTCCCCAGCGTTCGTTGTGTTGGTTTATAGTGCGATGTCGCATCCACGCGTGCAGCTGAGATGGCTGAATGGCAGAGGAAATAGTGGGACGGGACCTTCTGTGAGTGTTCCTGATCCTCTTCTGGCCAATTAATCTGCAGCATCGTCGCCAAGCGATCCACTATGTCCCTTAATCCATTGTAGAGTCACTTTGTTTCTCGCCGCGATTCTCTCTAGGGCTAGGTGGCACTCGTAGACGAGTTCGGAGTTACAGCTGTGGTTTTCCAGAGCTCTTAGTGTTGCAGTGCTGGCGGAGAGAATGCGTATGCGTTTGTTGTAGTTTTCGATCTAGGGTTACCCCACGTGCCCCACGTGGCTTGCTGTATTATGTAGTCAAGATGTTTACTCCATAACAGTTTGTCGTCTAGGACGTCTCCTTGTCATGAATAATATGAGGATATGTTCAGGCACGCGGCCGGCGCTCCCGGCGGCCGGCGGCGCGGGTGAGTCGCGGGTGTGCGCGCGGGCGGTGTTCGCGGCGTGCACGCAGCGCGCGGCGGCCGCCCGCCCCGCGGCGCGACACCTCGCCTCCGCGACGCGCGAGATGCTGGCTGAACTCACAGAACCAGCGAACTGACAACTTAACTGACTTGCTACAAACTATTTACGTAGGTATGTTTATACCTGAAAGCGTTACTTTTATATTTTCTTTTTTATTTCATTTATATTTCAGTTACATTGAATCCTGTGATTTTGAAAATAGTTATAGATTTTTTTTTCATTTAATACTCGTAAAACAGGTGTCGATCGCTCGCCTGAAGTTTGTTCCTCATATGAACAGCAAACTAGTATTATATAACTATTATTTTTAAGATAATTTTAAATAAAACAATTTTATAAGTAAAAAACCAAAAGTTTTAATAACAAAAAGTAATTAACGGACTTCCGAACTTCATCATTTTTAAATAAAAGTAGAGATTCAAGTCTGACAGTTACTTAACATTTCAGTAAAAACATAAAATACAACATCATCGTTTAATACTTAAAACCTTAATCTAACAGAGTAAAGCGTACAAATAATTGCCCGGTTCATTAATATTAACACAAGAGAAGTTCCATTTATCTATGTCTTAGACCGAGAAATAATATTTTCTTTGTCCACACATGGCAATAACATCTAATTTTAAAGTAAAGGTTTTAAAAATTTAAATTACAAGATCATAGATGTTACCCAGTATTTTATTGGCTTATTCCACAAATCTCCTTCCGGTACTCAAAGAGGAAGCTAAGGGGATTTGTGGACAAGAGTTCCAGAAATCCCCTGATCCATTTGTTTACACTGTAATTAAAAAAAACAAATACAGATAACTAAATTGGGATAAGGACAAGATGACTTGTATACTAAAAATTGAAATGTATTAATGCAACAACAATTTAATCCATAACTTATTCCATAACTTATTCTTATCCATAACGTATAAGCCATAACCTATTATACCAACCTATTTTGCAATTTGTCAACTTTTATGTAAAGAAATATCGGTCTTTACGCTTAGCAATAAGATTGATAATCCTGTATTGCACAATTGTGTTTATTTTTCCCGGTTTTTCAAAAGGATAGTCTATTGTTCTATGAGCTGAGTTCCTTGAATTGGATCTGGAAGCATTTGTATTTTTTATTCGTACATTAAGATAATAAATATACGATACTCTTATGCGGTGGATATCAATATTGTGTCAAAACAAAAAATAAGAATGCACGCAACGAAAAAAATTCAATGCACTGGAACCATCACAATGCAAGTAAGCCAAACCCTTTTTAATCAATGAGTATATGTCTGTATTACAAAATTGTTGACAGTTGTTTCAGGAAAAACGAATTACAAGAGAGAAACATCATAACGATACTTTTATTAGTAGAATAATATAGATTTTGCCCGCGATTTCAACGGCATTAATAGGCCACTTAACTCGATCCACTATACGTCGGACACGAAAGTGATCGAAATCCAATTATTTACATAATCTCATTTATTTGTAAACCTGATTTTGCTCAAAACGAAATAGCTGTAAGGCTGGCCAACTTAACAAAAATTGTCTTGGAACCAGAAGCGCCTGGTGTTCCTACACCCTACAATTCTGCTGTGAGCGCATTAAAAACATCGGGGTTACATAATCACAGCATTTCCTCGCCTGAAGAACATAAAATCAGCACTTTATTACCACAGAAATGCAACACTGGGTGTAAATAAAATAGAATACCAAAACATGGAAAAACTCCCAGTCCCACCGGCACACCAAGATTTTTTGTTAGCAGACTACAACGATGGTAGTAAGCGTGTTAGCATTAAGCTCCGAATCGGCCCGACATTCCATGAACAAACTAAACTTTTTTGGGAGTCCATCTCCCTGGATCTTCTGATCTTCTGGATTTATACAAAGATACCATTAATAATAATAATAATAATAAATGCTGCGACATTTTTCACATAGCATCATCTAGCCCCAAACTAAGCAGAGCTTGTATTATGGGAACTACATGACTGATATACTACTTAAAGTCAGCAAGCATACGAAATTATTTTTTCAATGCCTAAATCTCAACTCCCAGATTGGAAATCTAAAATTTTCAAATGTGATTTCGAGGAAGCAGCACTAAACGCATTTGAAGATGTCTCAACGCTGTTTGCTATGTCCATTGTAGAGATGCAATATGGCGAAAGTTAAAACAATTAGGACTAAAAAAACACAAGAACAACAAAAACAAAATTGACGAAAAGACAAGTGGTGCCATGTGCAGTTTTGCCTTTGCTACCACAGGACCATATTCTCCAGGGTTGGTTCTATATTGCCTCCCAAAGTCCCAATGACGACAAGTAAACAGTTCAGGCGGTATATATTACTTCAATGGATAAAATATTTTATTAAAGTATGGTGTGCATTCGGTCAGCACCACCGTACTAATAATCAGGTTGAATCCTGGCATGGCAAAATCAAAAAACGGATAGCGAAAAAAAAATCTAGCTAATATTTAATTGCAAAATTTCGTTTATATATCAACCCTGGTGAAAATTGTTAAAAAAACGATTTTTTTATGTGAGTTAGAGTTTCATCGGCAATTATTATATACAGAATTTCGTTTACTATTGTAAATATAGGAGAGATTTTATGTCTAAACTGATGAAAATTTTTAAAAAACTGATTTATTGTGAGTTTAGAGTATAATCGTAAATATATGAGAGATTTTATATTAACACTGATGAAAATTATTCAAAAAACTGATCTTTACTGATTACGTAACTATTTAAGTTTAAAAAAATAAAAACTGATTACCTAATTAGTTGTTTTACCTTGACATATTATCTTGAATTTTTAATAACATTGTAATCCAGACTGGTGTTACTTATTTAGTTGTCTGCATTTTTTTTTATTACAGTGTAAATAAATGGATCAGGGGAGTTCTGGATCTTTTATCCGCAAATCCGCTTCGCTTCCCTTTTAAGTACCGGAAGGGGATTTCTGAAAAAAAGTCCAGAAATCCCCTTCGCAGGGGATTTGTACAATAAGCCATTTTTAACAAAGACGGGTAATTCCTCAATTCACTGGGGGACAATTTTCCAGGCGCAAACTTATTTAATGGACGTCTTGTGTTAATTTGACCCTGAGCAGACGCAAATTATTTAACTTAAAATTAATGAATTATTAATTCTCTATCAATTCTAATAAATATGTACTACAACAATACAACAGGTTATTCATATCCTTACAGCTAAACATCGTGTACGAAAATACATTCTCTAGAAGTGATCATTTAGGTAAAATTATAAAAAGATGTTCACGGTTACACATAAAGGTATCTTAACAGAATTTTATTATTATCTGTCAGTTAATGAATCGATGAGATGAAGATACACAATGCTTTTGCAACCATTTTAATGTAGAACCGCAAACACTGACTAGCGTAATGAAACTTATAGATGATACACTGGTATCGCTTAAACAGCACCTTTTACCTATCTTAAACAACGATAAACAAAATAATGTTTAGAAACTACCTTATAAATAACAAAATAGAAAGGCGAATTTACAAGCTGATAATATTTATAATCGACTTAAAAAAAAGAATGTATTATTACGTACATAACAACCTAACACAATATTTTATGATTTTCGAAATAAAATTACCACTGGGTCACTGCTAAATTGGATTTGGTATTGATTTCCATAGTAATTAATGTTTAGCATTGAGACTAAAATATAGTATATAGTATATGTAATACTCAATATAAATTCCTGTTTAATTATTTTTATTGTAGCTACTCCCATAATGTACGCGTGTGTACGAAACTGAGGTATTGTGCATAAAGGCGCGGTGGCGAACAGTACCTACTTCACGCAAACTTTGACAACGATTTCTCTTTGATCGTTCGCCACCGCCATAGCGTCGGTTTGACCGACCCCTCAGACATGTGTAAAGCTTATTCTAATAATTAGTACAATCAATTTACAAAATATAAGTACTTACTTATATAATTAAGTTTTAGGAATACGAGATTGACCGCAGATCTAGGTACATTTCGAGAAGTAAAAAATCGGAATGAGAGATTCTACCTACACCTATACCAATAAATTACACTAAACAATAATTTAAAAAAATCCCAAGCCAAATTATTAGTTAATCAATCAATTGACTCCGGTGGTGTGACGGGCCGAAACAAATATTTGCAAATAATACAAACGTTTTTCCCGCGGCGGGAATCGAGCCCGCAACCTTTTCCGTCACAGGCGGGCCTTCGCAGCGAAGGTCGACGATTATATGTATCTACCGTGAAGGGATGGGGGGAGTTCAGGGTAGGGATGCGAAATAATGATAATGGTTCGGGACGATGACAGGGCAGGTGCCGGGTCAGTAGGGGTCGCGGTGGTGATGCGGCAGGTGCCGGGTCAGTAAGGGTCGCGGTGGTGATGCGGCAGCATGCGCAGATAGGCGACGACGTCCAGCTTGCGCTGCGCGGCGGCGGCCTGCGCGGGGCTGAGTCCGGCCGCGTTGCACAGCAGCTGCGGCAGGTGCCGGGTCAGTAGGGGTCGCGGTGGTGATGCGGCAGGTGCCGGGTCAGTAGGGGTCGCGGTGGTGATGCGGCAGC
This sequence comes from Perizoma flavofasciatum, assembly GCA_958496245.1. NCBI lineage: Eukaryota > Metazoa > Arthropoda > Insecta > Lepidoptera > Geometridae > Perizoma > Perizoma flavofasciatum. The sequence goes on along the minus strand of OY292425.1, from coordinate 14,449,443 downwards.
ATGCGCAGATAGGCGACGACGTCCAGCTTGCGCTGCGCGGCGGCGGCCTGCGCGGGGCTGAGTCCGGCCGCGTTGCACAGCAGCTGCGGCAGGTGCCGGGTCAGTAGGGGTCGCGGTGGTGATGCGGCAGGTGCCGGGTCAGTAGGGGTCGCGGTGGTGATGCGGCAGCATGCGCAGATAGGCGACGACGTCCAGCTTGCGCTGCGCGGCGGCGGCCTGCGCGGGGCTGAGTCCGGCCGCGTTGCACAGCAGCTGCGGCAGGTGCCGGGTCAGTAGGGGTCGCGGTGGTGATGCGGCAGCATGCGCAGATAGGCGACGACGTCCAGCTTGCGCTGCGCGGCGGCGGCCTGCGCGGGGCTGAGTCCGGCCGCGTTGCACAGCAGCTGCGGCAGGTGCCGGGTCAGTAGGGGTCGCGGTGGTGATGCGGCAGGTGCCGGGTCAGTAGGGGTCGCGGTGGTGATGCGGCAGCATGCGCAGATAGGCGACGACGTCCAGCTTGCGCTGCGCGGCGGCGGCCTGCGCGGGGCTGAGTCCGGCCGCGTTGCACAGCAGCTGCGGCAGGTGCCGGGTCAGTAGGGGTCGCGGTGGTGATGCGGCAGGTGCCGGGTCAGTAGGGGTCGCGGTGGTGATGCGGCAGCATGCGCAGATAGGCGACGACGTCCAGCTTGCGCTGCGCGGCGGCGGCCTGCGCGGGGCTGAGTCCGGCCGCGTTGCACAGCAGCTGCGGCAGGTGCCGGGTCAGTAGGGGTCGCGGTGGTGATGCGGCAGGTGCCGGGTCAGTAGGGGTCGCGGTGGTGATGCGGCAGCATGCGCAGATAGGCGACGACGTCCAGCTTGCGCTGCGCGGCGGCGGCCTGCGCGGGGCTGAGTCCGGCCGCGTTGCACAGCAGCTGCGGCAGGTGCCGGGTCAGTAGGGGTCGCGGTGGTGATGCGGCAGGTGCCGGGTCAGTAGGGGTCGCGGTGGTGATGCGGCAGCATGCGCAGATAGGCGACGACGTCCAGCTTGCGCTGCGCGGCGGCGGCCTGCGCGGGGCTGAGTCCGGCCGCGTTGCACAGCAGCTGCGGCAGGTGCCGGGTCAGTAGGGGTCGCGGTGGTGATGCGGCAGGTGCCGGGTCAGTAGGGGTCGCGGTGGTGATGCGGCAGCATGCGCAGATAGGCGACGACGTCCAGCTTGCGCTGCGCGGCGGCGGCCTGCGCGGGGCTGAGTCCGGCCGCGTTGCACAGCAGCTGCGGCAGGTGCCGGGTCAGTAGGGGTCGCGGTGGTGATGCGGCAGGTGCCGGGTCAGTAGGGGTCGCGGTGGTGATGCGGCAGCATGCGCAGATAGGCGACGACGTCCAGCTTGCGCTGCGCGGCGGCGGCCTGCGCGGGGCTGAGTCCGGCCGCGTTGCACAGCAGCTGCGGCAGGTGCCGGGTCAGTAGGGGTCGCGGTGGTGATGCGGCAGGTGCCGGGTCAGTAGGGGTCGCGGTGGTGATGCGGCAGCATGCGCAGATAGGCGACGACGTCCAGCTTGCGCTGCGCGGCGGCGGCCTGCGCGGGGCTGAGTCCGGCCGCGTTGCACAGCAGCTGCGGCAGGTGCCGGGTCAGTAGGGGTCGCGGTGGTGATGCGGCAGGTGCCGGGTCAGTAGGGGTCGCGGTGGTGATGCGGCAGCATGCGCAGATAGGCGACGACGTCCAGCTTGCGCTGCGCGGCGGCGGCCTGCGCGGGGCTGAGTCCGGCCGCGTTGCACAGCAGCTGCGGCAGGTGCCGGGTCAGTAGGGGTCGCGGTGGTGATGCGGCAGGTGCCGGGTCAGTAGGGGTCGCGGTGGTGATGCGGCAGCATGCGCAGATAGGCGACGACGTCCAGCTTGCGCTGCGCGGCGGCGGCCTGCGCGGGGCTGAGTCCGGCCGCGTTGCGCAGCAGCAGTGAGCTGCGCCGCGCCAGCAGCCGCACGCACGCCTCCTGACCGAACATGCATGCGCCGTGCAGCGCCGACTGACCGTTCTGGAAAATATAGCTCCGATCATTATCTTTTCTATCCACGATGATAGATCTAACGTCGATAAATCCCGAACTTATGTGGCTGTTAACATCAGCAATAAACAAATTATTGGTCTTCTGGAAAAGGACGGCATACCGTCTCCCATATATTTCTGAGATCATCGACAACCTACGCGATACAAAATATCTATCAGGCTTAAGATATGTCTAAAAGTTTTAAAAAAATACTAATTCGAGAACAAGATCGACAAAAGACTACCTTCTATATTCACTCTGAGGGTATCTTTCAACATATTTGGTGCCTGGAAGGAATCTCATGACGCTTTAGACGTTTTTTGTGATTTGTCCAAGGCATTTGATTGCGTAGACCATGACACATTGATCAGGAAACTACATCATTATGGTATTAGGGGCGTTGCTCTAGACTTTCTCACTTCCTATTTAAGTGACAGAGTACAAAGAGTTGACGTGAATGGAAAGCGTTCTTCGGAGTCTCTGGTTACTATCGGTGTACCGCAGGGATCAATTCTTGAACCATTTTTGTTCTTAGTATACATTAATGATCTACCCCATCTTGTAAGGGACGATCATGAGGTTGTATTGTTTGCAGATGACACGTCACTTTTATTTAAATTAAAGCGACGACGAACCGATTTTGACAATGTAAACAATCTTCTACTAAATGAAAAGAAAACAAAGAGTATTAGATTTATACTACCTAATGTTATACAAGTTAAAGCAAATATCAAAATCGAATGAATGAATGAAAATACTTTATTGTATACCTTAAGATACAAATAAAATAAATAGTAACACATTATGATAAAGGTACAATGGGTGGTCTTATCGCTTAAAAGCGTTCTCTTCCAGACAACCTTTGGATGGAGAGGATTATATATGATTTTAAAGTGGCCGGGGGTGTAGCTTTCGAAGATGCAGAGTTGGCTCATATGGAGCATGGATTCGGGATAGGTATAGTGTAACATTAAATAAAACATAAGACTTCAAGATCACATGTGGGCGACTAGATATAGGTGTGTTAGCCTTGAAAATGGTAATTACATTAGTCAGACACGCTTAGCGCTTTGCTCGACCTTCAGTAGTACCTATACTTACTGGCAGCAGTCCCAAGTTAGGCTGATACTTGAGCAGTTCTGCGACCACGCCCACGTGTCCCTTGTGTGCCGCCTTGAACAATGGCGTCGCTCCGTCCTGGAAAAACCACAAAATCAAAATTATATAGCGCAGTAAGTAACTACTTGATGATGACTCTATTAGTGGAATTTGAAAGTATCTGAAGAGCAATGTTAATAGTTATCTTCAAGGTCGCAGTACGCACCTGTCTGAGCTGGTCCACGTTGGCTCCGCGCTGCAGCAGCAGCCGCGCCACGCGCTCGTGCCCGCACTGCGCGCAGATCCACAGCGGCGTGGCTCCGTCCTTCCGCGCGAGGTCCACGGTCGCGCCGGCGTCGAGGAGCGCGCGGCAGACGTCCTCGTGACCGTTCTGAGCTGCTATGAAGAGCGGACTGGCTTTATCCTGGAATTTCACAAGAATCTTATTAATTGTCATTCGAGTGAAAATTCTAAGGAAAGAGCACAACGTGGTGTGAATCGCACTAAATCTGCCAGAGAATAAAAGAGGCAATCACCATCCGTCATTCACCTGGTGATGGCGAAGAGAAATTTGGTAAGAGGATAGAAGAGATAGGCTCGAATTCATAGTCAAATAGGGGCTCCCCTAGGAGACTATTCAGGCGCTATGTGAAAATTCACGCTCGAATTCACGATGCTGAATGATGGATTTTGGGGGACTGTTCAACCCCCGACTATGGATTCAGGCTTTAATCTCCGCAGCCTGGTGGTCATCAACATCAACAAGTTAGCAGAGGCCAACTGCACAGAATTATATTGCCTCCTAATTATGTAACCACGCGAAGAGTGATTTTAAGTTGGCAAATTCGAAGAATACAATCTCCAGCTCACCGTCATGCAGGAGTTGACGTTGGCGCCTCTCTGGATGAGCTCCTCGACAACAGGCAGATGTCCACACTGACACGCCACGAACAATGGCGTGCCGCCATCCTGGAATCACACGTCAGTTGATTAGTATTCTTTGAGGAAGGCTTATGCTCCAGACCCCATGGCTTATGCTTATGCCTAGCAATGTAGACAAAATGTTTTCTAGCTGATGATATTAGTAACTTCCCAGTTAGTTGATTTCAATTCCACCTATTATTATGTTACAAGTTTTAACAGAAGATATTCTGTTTATTATTTACTATCCAAGGCGCTACAGCCGGGTGTGTCTTGGCTAGGGCTTTTCTCTCCAGCCTCTAACTTCAATAACTTTTATGTCCTGCACTACGCCGTCCAAACATCTGAGTTTGGGACAGCCATAGTCAGCAGCCAATAAAATATCTATCATAGCTGAGATCATTGCACATAATATGGTGTACAGTCAATGTTAATTTAATGCGAACGCGGCGCTTCCCATAACGCTCGAACTTGTATGTGTTTGTACCTGTCATTTTATTTAACATCAATAAATCAGTTCAGGTTCAACTAGGAATCGTTGGTTTTCATTTCAAAAGCCCACCCTTACTTATCATATCAATATTACCTTCATATGGAAGGTCTGGATCAAGAAATGGCGAGTTCCAGTCCCACGGGGCGATTGTACTGTTAGTGTTTGTACTGACCGTGCTGCGCGCGTTGATGTCGGCTCCGTAGCCGAGCAGCGCGCGCGTCGCGTCCAGGAACCCGCCCTGCGCCGCGAAGAACAACGCGCTCGTTCCTGTCTGACACACGGACACAGTGATCGCGGACACTCACACAACAACTGCCACTACCCACCACCAGGGATCATCCTGGATAACAAACTGTTGTGGAATAAACATCTTGACTACAAAATACAGCGAGCCTACACAACCTTCTTTCGATGAAGCTGAATGCTTGGGAAAACATGGGAACTCTCTCCGAAAATAACCATGTGGCTCTACACGGCCGTGATAAGACCGATACCTACCCACTTACACTAGGCAAGCACGACGTAATGGAAACCACTTGCAGAATAAACGACACCTATTTACAAGCACAGTTTTAAGGAGTAGAAGAACTCCTTTTGAACAGCTCGCCCGAGGAAATACTAACACCGTATCTATTCCTGCCGCCTAGCAGTAATGCATTGCTGTGTTCCGGTGAAATTACAAGCACATAAGACTTGTCACCGGTTATGTATCAGGGGCGGCTTACCAACAGGTGTAACTTGATTGCGCCTGTTCTAGTGGAGATTGGATGCCGATTGAAAGGCCAGGAGTTGAAAGATCACTGTTTTATTCCAGTTGAGCTTGCACTATTGAAAAGTAGCTACATAGCCTCACGAGGCGTTGTCGGTGACAGGGCAGCCCACTCCCGACTCATACCATAGATAAAATTAAACAATCCATAGATAATCTTCTAAGGTAGTCTTTGTTGTGTTTGCAACATACCTACCTAGTGGAGTATATAAAGAGTTAGACATGTATGATGATAATGTCCTATCACCAGCCTGATGGTTTTTTAACACCCAACAGTCACATTCGTAGTCCTGACCCTACACTAGGATTTTGTGTCGTGGGTATCAGTAACTACGAGTACCGTGGTACCACACCACCCAGACCCGGAATAAATACTGCAAGACGTAAAACCATTGTCTCTGGAGATAAATATTTGTACGTCGGGATGCGGGAATCGAACCCGCACCTCATGCATCGCAGCCGGCTACTCGCCCGCTGCGCCACCGAGTTCGAGTAGGTTTGAAGTGAATCGCACCATAGGCTGGGCTGACCGCAGAAAGCTAGCACGTTCACATAAGATGTGATCCACGATCCGTTGTTAGAAATGACGGACAAAATTTCGCACGTAACATTCGTGATCGCCATCTTTGATTTCAAACTAGATAAAAGGTAGAACTAGGTAAAAGCGAATGCGTTTATCTTACGAACGCTGCCTTAACTGTAAGACCTACATCGGCTACCACGTTGGCGAAGTCGTGAGCACTAACTAGTTTACAATATAGAAACGTAGGAACATCCTACCTGTCCTTATTCTAAACTAGCTACTGTATAGGAACTTCATCTTCACAACACACAACATACCTACCTATAGACCAGCCCGCTTTATAAGCATCCAAGACAACGTTTTATCTAAGAAAGAGAAGAAACTGTTCTGGTCCAGATGCTAAGCAGGCTGGGCAGGGGTAGGGATAGTTCACGTTACCGTTCTGCAGCAGGCGGGGTCGGCTCCTTGCTCCAACAGCTCCCGAACGCACTCTGTGTGTCCCATCGCCGCTGACAGTATCAGGGGGGTCGTGCCATCCTGGACAATAGAAAACAGTCTCGTCATGAAGCGGATATATGAAAACATGGATTTCACACAGACCAGCTCACGCGATGAGAGGGATAACAATAGTTAAAATGAGGGGTATTGAAGTGACAGCACCTAACACGGAATAAGGATTAAAACAAACACGCTCACGACTGTATTCCCGAAGATCCTTAAGACATCCTTAAATTCATTATTTAGCACAGCTAGTTAACTACTTGCAAAACGCGGGCAGTTTTGCAAGTAGTTAACTAGCATTCCACGCAACAGCTTGCAAGCCCATCCCCGATGGCACATGCCTTCGATTTTTTGGTTCTATGCTGGTTTCCTCACAATGTTTTCCTTCACCGTTTTGAGCACGTGTTAATGCGCACATAAATCCATTGGTGTAGGTACGACCGGGATCGAACCTACCTCCAGATCGGAAGTTGGGGTACCGCTCATGGGTTAGGCACGGCTCTCAAAATACCTCGAAATTTTACATAAGAGACTAACAACGTAACAAGAAGAAATCTGTGGTGTGTGTCTATGAGCTTTGTACCTCTGTTTGGCTTGGTTCAAAACACTTTTAACAGAATTATTTGAAACAAATTATTCAAACAGACTGACAGGCTGTGAAAACTTTCAAAAGCTGTTACAAAGCTCTAAAAATCGCTTCAGAATTTATATGTACGCGCTTAAAGTGCAATGCCCCATGAAAAACATTGCTCAATGGATGCAATATCTTGCACCTACTCTGAAGTAGCGCGTAAATAACGATGATGGGTTGCTCTACTAAAAATAATGTGCCCCAGTTTTTTCCTATTTTTAACAGACTACAAAAAAGGTTATTCACAATTCGGTTGTATTTAAAAAAAAAATTGTGTCTTGATTTCATCGTCATTTGTTGACCGATTTCGAAGATTCTTTTGTTTTGTATAGAGTATGATCCCGAAGAGGTCCCATAAAAGATTGATTCATGAGGGATTGCTTCTTTTTCCATAAAACTCAAAAAACATCATCATCTTATGGCATTAAGACTAGCCGAAACATTTTTCTGGGCTATTTACTTCTGTTTTTTATTCGAAAGAATGTATCCCGAGTAAGTAAAATAACGTGAGGAAGTCGTTTTTGACATTTAATGTCTTATATTATAATTATTTACACACTAATACTATAGTCTCGCAAAGTATCAAGATATATTTTAGACTAAGGAGCAAGGAACAACTGAAGAGTTGGGTGCGTAATATACAATTTACGTAGCTTTAAATCTCCGATCACAGATAGTGTGAGAGAGTTTAATCGATTGTGAATTATTTTACACATTCTACGATATTTTATAAAATAATGACGCCTTCGGTTGTGTAAACAGCGGTAAATACCGCCAAAATATGTACATATCATAATCGCCAACGAGATGAAATGTTTGGTCAGGATAGCTCTTACGTAGCAAAGTTGCGCGCGCATACTTATCGGCTCTATCTGCCGTAAAAGCTAAAATACCTGCCTGAACCCACCTACCCTATCATCACACAGTTCACACACGCTCTTTAAATTTTAGATTTTGAAGCCCCTACCCTCTCTGCCTTTCTTCCACATGCCAACTGTCAAAAATGACATTTCTAGGCGTTTAAAAAATCTAAGCGTAAATTAAATGCCACTGCTACAGTCTGTCAAGGGAAACTCCAATTCCCATAAGAACCTACAAAAATAATCTAAATTTTTTTTCGAAAAAACTGTTTTGCCAAATTCAGAATAAGGCCAAGCAAATATCTATGTCGAACTTATGCAAAAACTGTAAGTTGCGTCTAACCACTAACGTGTGAAACCGTCCTTTCCACTTTTGATGATAATGAGAATCACTTGGGAGTTGTGCATTTGTTAAATGATACTAAATAGGCAAGGTGTAGACAGGCGTTGAATATCTATAATTAGACATTACTGTCTTCACTTCAGTTCCTAGAGATTACTTAATTATCCAACTACTATTATAAACGCGAAAGTATGTGAGGTAGATATACTTGTTACTCTTTCACGTAAAAACTACTGAACGGATTTTTAATGAAACTTTACAGTAGTATAGCTTATACATCAGAATAACACATAGGTTACTTTTTCCGGGTACGACGCGAACAAAGCCGTGGGCAGAAGCTAGTAATCTTATAATCTAATTATCTTTTGAATGAAAGGTGTTCGATTTGGTTGGTAAACATGTCGTTTTGAAAATCAAACAAATAGCCTTTAATCAGCGAGCAAGTCATAGATTAATTCAACCTCCTATATACACATTATCATTCTTGCGGCATAGTAGGGTATGGATTCCATTTATTAGGATATTTTCTGTCAGATTTTTCTTTTGATCTGACAGAAAATATCAGAGATATCAGAGAGATTCTCGCCAATCTTTTTTCCCTCGATTTCTTTCCAATCTGTGCTTATTTCTTCACTTCATGGGCAAGCTTTTACTCGTAATTCCTTCTTAGAAGCAATTTCTTAACAACTCTTCGCAGAACTTGTAAAATCTCCATAAATGCATTTAATTAATTGCTTACAACGCGACGGAATCCACAGTACAAGAAACTCCATACATAGAGCAGGCAGTTTGGTCAGATATGGTGGTCTCAGTACAGCTAGAAGCAGCAGAAGTAATTTACCACTTAAATTTACAGGTAGGTACTAGATAAGTAAGTACAGCATTACACTGTCTCCCCAAAACATAAAAGCACTCTTAACGTGTTGTATATAACAGTCAAAATATAGACAAAGAAAGGTTTTTTTGGTCCATTGAGTCGCACAACACAAGATGTTGAGCACCTTGGTTATTTATAATGTTATTTTTGATCATATGAGTAGATACTCTTGTTAGTGGCGATGTGTAACCTGCCTTAAACGTGTGAGTAAAGCGGCCCCAGAATCTCTACCGGGAATAGTTTCCTCTTTGCAAAAAGCTCGACATCTATGTATATAAAAATCAGTTGCCTCATATGAAAGATCATCACTCGAGAACGGCTCGACTCGAAAAACAGCCAAATCTGCTTGGTTTTTGTTGCGCTCGGACAAGCGATAGCAGGAAGTGATGGCGGAACGAGTATCATACTGGTAGGTTTTCCGTCACAGTTTTGGCAGAGAACAAACTCGATTAGGTATTTTCACAGATGATAATAAATAATGCTGGACATTTTCACACAGCATCATCTAGCCCCAAACTAAGCAGAGCTTGTATTATGGGAACTACATGACTGATATACTACTTATATAAATTTTTTTTGTAAATACATACATAATATACATAGAAAACACCCAGACCTAAGACAAATATTTGCAGATACAAACATTTGTCCCGTGACGGGAATTGAACCCGCAACCTTCTGCGTCTCAGGCGGACCTTCGCCCACTGCAGAGGTCGTATAGATGCGTATACTGGTTCAGTTACGCTTGGATGATTCCGAAAACTACCCTGCTCTGCTTGCCGGTTTATACAATAAACATATGAATTCACAGAAACGTGAAAACATTTAGTAAAAATGTAAATTTTCACATATCTTAATCTAGGACAATGCTATCCTACCTACCTAGAAAGCTGCAGTTACATAGAACCCATGGTTAAAATAATGAGACATAGGATCCATAATTATTATTAGTACCTAACTATGAGAAACAGATGACCACCTTTCTGCTTGCTTCCCTATTTGATCACTGTCCAAAAGCAACGCTGTTTACTGTCCATCTGTCTTTAGCTAAGCAATACATCGTAAACTGGAGCGAAGATCGGTAAACTGTTTATGGTCTCATAAAATAGAATGGGTGACATGGATTCGTTATATCAAGGGTGGCAATAATGACGACACTTTGGATACTAAACAAAAACCATAGCGTCTCATATCGATCAATTTCACACCCATCAGAACATATGTATATGACTATAATTTATGTTCTTAATAGAAAGTTTATCTTACCTTCGATTCATCCCAAGGCCGTTTACAGGGTTGTATGGTATGTAAGTAGGTCATGACAAATATCGAGCAATTTACGACAAGGTTATTAGAGTTCAAAGGCGACGTCTATTCGGAAGAAGCAGACATGGGACCACTATGGTATGGCCGGCCATAAGATAACTCTTTGTCATAATTGTCGATTTGCCAGCTTCCTCTGTCTCATCATCAAGGATTACTCGGCCACTGCTAGGTCAATGCCATCCACGATTAGCTGAAGCTATGCCTGCTTCCATTTGATGTTTTCACAGGTATAGCACTGGATTAAACATGAATATCTTACCCGATCTCTGGAGTCAATGTGCACCTTCCCGGTGTCTAGCAGTTGTCGCAATCGGTCGCAGTCTCCTCGTAACGCTGCCAGGTGGAACTGAACATCTGTGCGGGACTCTTTCTGAAAATAAGAAATAAACCTTTAGAATATGAAAACAAAATGATAAAACTCTAAAAGTTCCTCGTGAACTTGGAACTAAGTTTTTGGGCATCAGCATTATGCCTGTGCGTTTTGCACACTGGCTGCATCTTTAAGAATAGAAGACCGCTTGGTTGAAGTTAAAACAGCAGTTTTTTTACTCAGTTTCATTCAATTTCACAGCACATGCTGTGATCTTTCACAGCATATTAACCCAAAAAAATATTGAACATTACAATCAGTACTAATTGCAAAGTAAACCAGAACCAAGTACTCAGGCATACCTTCGTAAACGCTGCCTATTTTGCGAGTATTAGACGGATTAAATGATAACGTTATGAGTATCACTGCAGCAGAGTAAGTAGCTTATTTAAAATAACTGAGAGACATGTTTTGGCAGATCGCGTGACTGGGAATCGTTGATCATTCGCTTCAGGTCACGGGTATGAGGCACTTGCAGGAAATTGATCTTGGTATTCTGATTTAAAGTTTGGTTTCATCAGGACAAACTTATTTATTTGAGTGAATTTATGAATATAAAATTGCAGCTGCTAGAGACATTGGCCTCGATTCTGTAACACTAACTAAACTTAATTTAAACTGTCGCTCTCTTTTACTGATAGCGCAAGCAAGAATGAGATAGCTCCATTTTTAGTGCTATCAAATTAATCTTATTTATGTTTTCCATACAAATTTAGTCGTAATTTCAAAACGTGCTGACTATAAACACGAAGAAAAGCGACACGTAAATTGATTTGACATGAGTAAAATTATTTCCATCTTTTTCTTGCGTACACTATTAGTAAAAGAGAGCAACAGTTTAAATTTAGTTAGTGTACTACTACAGAATCGAGGCCATTATTTGCCGAAATAAAACTAACAAATTATTTCATAGAAACAGTTAATTTACCTGTTTAATTGTAAATTAAACCTATATTTTCGGCAATTACCATGATATATCTCTTTTTCTTTATAACTTAATAATAATTATAACTTTATTTAATAACAAACTTAGTAAACAATTGTATGCACTAAGGTTATATTAAGGGACTTAAAAAAAAATGCTTAGTAGGTAACACAATCAGCAGAATAAGTAGGTATATGCTAACGGGACAGATAAATCTTTGATGATGAAAAATATTTAAAGTAAAATGGTAAGTACTTACAACTACATTAGGATAGGAAATTTAGAAGGTAATAATTATCTAATTATTATATTATTTATATTATCGTGTATCTACACGCTTTTATATACTTTTGCGATAATTAAAGTAGTATGAATATTTTATATGGATGTTTATATTTATGAATAAATAGTAGCTATTATTATGTAGGTATATGTAATAGAGTGTATATAAATACGTTATATTGTAGAGTTTAGTAAGTGGATAGATAAAGTAGATTAATATATTATTTGTATATAATTTTCCGTTCTATCATAGTCAAGATTAAGTAGAAACTCATCTTGTAAAAACTTCCGCGTCGCGCCGCGACGCGGAAGGAGAAAGTAGCAACCACTCACCCTGATGAAGACTCTCGGAATGAGTCGAAACTTAGTCGGTGCCTTCACCGATAGTGCAGTAAGTGAAAATTCCCGTTTTTACAATATGAATAGTCAAGTTCACGATAGTTTTTGGAATAAAAAAGAAACTCATCTAGTAACTTCATGCAAACATATCTAGTTTGATGAATGAGAACTTCTTTGTTAATACGGTTGCATAAAACTTACAAAGAGCTATAGAATATAGCTATAGAATGGAAACTACAGTATCTATACTCAAAAATTATTGGAATGATGTGAAATGTGTAAGTATACCTACTTATTGATGTAAATGCAAATTTAAATGCGAGGAAACGCAAGCCGCAACGCACCAGCGCTTCAAACCAGGGTTGCTACTTAATGTTTTTAGATAGGTAATAAGATAATGTAGTCAGATAATGTTATAATTGAGAAAGATATATACTAGATTGTGAATCAAATTCTTATTTTTTCTTATTCTTTATTGTACACACAAATAAATAATTACAAAAAGGCAGAATTAAATTACATGTACAAAGGCGAGCTTAACCCTAAAAAGAGTTTTAAAATTCGTTCGAGATCCAGATTGATATTTCCGTCATAGACTCTCTGACAATCTCTGTGGCGCTGTGGGCGTAGGACCGCCTGAGACGCAGAAGATTGCGGTTTCGATTCCTGTCGCGGGACAAATGTGTGGTCTGCAAATATTTGTCTCGGGTCTGGATGTTTTCTATGTATAATATGTATGTATTCACAAAAAAATGTGTATATAAGTAGTATATCAGTCATGTAGTTCCTGCTTAATGTGTGGCTAGCTATAGGATGCTTTGTGAAAATATCCAGCATTATATTATACTAGCTGCCCCCCGCGGTTTCACCCGCGTAAGTTTCGATTTTATACTCGTGATAACTTCGAAATTAAATGTCCGATTCAAATGAATTAAAAATTATTTTACTGCTACTTAAATACCCTTGATGATAAAACTATTTATTTGAATAATAATTAATTAAACGATACGAATGTAACCAACTTTTGTTTCTACCGGCGATCTAATTAAATTTAGAACACAAAAGCTGCTATTGTGACTTAACTATGACAGTCAGATATATTCTCTGGAGTACTTTTTTGGTAATAATGAGTACTTTAATCATGTAGTACATCATTTTTATGTATCATCAATAGTTTTCTCAGCTCACGCCAAATAATGAATTTTATAGGCAAAATTTTGCTACTTTGGGTTACATTATTGCAATTTTCTTAAAGATCTCGTAATTTTTTCAAAATAAATTATATGTTACTTCCTGATAATTTACCTTTCTATTAGTGAAAAATGGTTAAAATCGGTTCAGTAGTTTCGGAGCCTATTCGGTACAAACAAACAAACAAAAAAATCTTTCCTCTTTATAATATTATTAGTATTAGTAGGTATAGAAGTATAGATAGGCTAGACATCGATACATCGCAGAGTATTGAATGTTTACAGCAATCAAATGAACGGACTGCCAGCGCCATTGCATCATTATGTTCGCTACTAATTTTTCATCTGACCCTGATCAGAAATTCCATTTTAATGGTATTCTTCATAGACCGTACAGAAGGCAACCCTCCGTCCCGTTCCTATGAATATTTGATATCTCCGCTCTCCGGTTACCGGTACATGTGATTACACCGTGACGGGATGCAGAGATTGCGAAAATATCTGCTTCACCGACTAGTATTGATTTGACGTCTAAAAATAATTATAATTTGAAAGTCATAAGAAGTGCGTCTGAAGAAGAGATTGAAAGATGAATGAGGCTTGGTGATAACTCTGGCGAAAGCAAGATGTTCTGTCAGAGTTTTTCGTTAGTAAGACAACCTAACCTTACTTTAGCTAAATGCATTTGTGAAGCACGAGTTCCAGCATGTCGACATTTTAGAGACAAAAAATACGAACCAAGATAGTTCAGTCTGTTCATCAGTTCAGTCTAGTAACTTATTAAAGTTATTTACAATATTTGTAGGTAGCTGTGTAAACTGTACAATAAGAGCGATTTGTAATTGCCCGTTTATTTTTAGATTATCTACGGATCAAAAGCCAATGCCATCAGCGCACGTAAAAGCGAGGCTATTGATGAGCTCGATGCTTTGATAAGTGCAGTTTTATGGAAGTCTTAGAGCAGTAAACAAAGAGACTACCAAGATGAATTTTGATATAGAATATCAAATTTATAGTGTAATATTTTGTCTTGGTTCGAAAAAAATTTAAGAGTCATATTTTGAATGGTGAAACAGTTGTTTTCAAATATTCAAAGATATTGTGACTAGCTCATCTAGTTTTTGCAAAGCAATGTGTACTTTGTTTAGGTAACTATGTACTCAGAGCAAACATCTGTTCAAACAAAGCACAAAGAAAATGCTTCGAGTTTGCACGCCTGAAAAGAAACAACAGCTCCTATCCTAGCCATAGTAAATAGCTTCAAAGCAGACTTATAATAAAACGTTATCAAGAAGGTAAGGAAAGCCATAGTGTATTCCGCCTGATCGAACTCAAATCACATAGAGATAATGACCAAAACACAGTCACAAGAAATGCACTTTGAATTGAAGACGCGTTGGACTAAGTTACACTGTACATTTAAATAAATGTAGAAGACACGAAAGAGGTATCATACATGCTTGTTTTAGGAAAAATATGGCCTACCACAAGAACACTGGAAGAAACTACATCAAGTCGCAAATACAGCTTTCTTATCTACACTGGCAGACCGCGTACGTAAATTATAGCGTACCTCATTACAAGTCATTATCAATGCAATCATCTGCACGCTATGATGGTGGCATTTGCAATAAGTGGTAGTTCCTTTGTAGTAATCTTATATAGTGGGCGGAGAGTGCTAGGTTTTTTAGTGATGATGATGATTTGTGATCGTTAAAGCTAAAATTCATGAGGAGGGAAGAATATCATATTAAGAGAAGTGTGTTAAGAGGTAAGAGGTAGGCCAAAGAAAAGATGAATGGATTGTGTGAAGTATGACATGGTTAAGAAAAGAGTGAGTACTGAGATGACGACTGATAGAGGGGAGTGGAAGAAGAAAACATGTTGTGTCGACCCCACGTAATGTGGGATAAGGACAAGAAG
Organism: Perizoma flavofasciatum; assembly: GCA_958496245.1. Classification (NCBI taxonomy): domain Eukaryota; kingdom Metazoa; phylum Arthropoda; class Insecta; order Lepidoptera; family Geometridae; genus Perizoma; species Perizoma flavofasciatum. The sequence continues at coordinate 14,434,075 of OY292425.1, read as the reverse complement.
ATGAAAGCTCAAATTCAGAGACAAGTTATTTTGTTATTTGAGGGAGGACATCGCGTAGCAACTATCAAGAGCAGTATTCATGTTCAATTATTTTCCGAACGAATTTGTAAGAGTCACGTTATTTATTTATGTTATAGTAGATGTTAAAGTTAATGAAATAGTAATTATATTTTTTTTGTAAATTATTCTTTTGCAGTAAGGTGATGTAATGATAGATATATTGTTGATTAATAAATGTACCTATATTTACAAGAAATAGCACCCAAAATAAAATAACGTGAAAGTTTTTAAGGATACCGTAGAAATAAACCTGTAAATTTACGCTAAAATCTAATTTAATTCTGAGTTGATAGTAGCCTCGATTCTGTAGTACACTGACTAAACTAAATTTAAACTGTCGCTCTCTTTTACTGATAGTGTACGCAAGAAAGAGATAGCTACAATTTTAGTGCCGTGTGATGCTGTCAAATCAGTTTACGTGCCGCTTTTCTTCGTGTTTATAGTCAGCATATTTTGATATAACGACTAAATTTGTATGGAAAACTTAAATCTGACTAATTTGACATCACTAAAATTATAGTTATGTCTTTCTTGCTTGCACTATCAGTAAAAGAGAGCGACAGTTTAAATTTAGTTTAGTCAGTGTACTACAGAATCGAGGCCAATGTTTGTTACATATTTCGCATTTACAGTTCCACTTCCACATCAAACACTTTCCAAGAAACACATAGAACCGCTATGGCCATTATAGTCATGCGTTTATCTCGTCACGAGCCCCACCTGATAATCCTCACGCATTAGCCAGGCGGCTTCATATAAAAAAATTACGAACTATCTATCATCATAGCATATTATTTTAGTAATTATTGGAGTAGATGCCGGCTATCTTTCTTTCATCCTACTGCGAGCTCGTGATATTCCAATAGGAACACTAAGTTGTACAGCGTTCCGAATTAACTTTTTGATGAAAGATTCGAATTTTTACGACCGACTGCAATGGTGACCTGACTGGGTTGATGCTGAAGAAGTTAGCACTTTATGTTGATGAAGTTTCATGTATTTTGTTAACGAACGAACTGGAAGACAAAGAAATGTTGAAACACGAGTTTGTAAAAAGAAAGCGACAATTCGTGTGCTCATCAATCGTCGGGTGGATGACAGTCATGTTATTTTTAGCATTTTTTTGAAAGTTTGAAAGATTTGAAAATCAGGATGCTTTGTGAAAATTAATGAGAGTGACAAGAGGTGGTTGTGGAAACTAATGTATTTTAGCCTAATTTCCACTATCTGGGATCACCTTGGTGAATTTTTTTTTTTGGTAAAATCAATTAAAAAATTAAAATTTATTGTTATCGAACTTATGAATGCGCGACTTTAACACATAACATAGATAACCAAAGTATAGTATGACAAAATTCCAAAATTTAAACTTCTAAAGTTTCAAAACAAGTCTATATACCTTTTCTTATGAAGTTATTTTACATTCATAAGAATTGTAATAAATCACAAATACGAGTTTATTTCTTCTCGAAACCCCAAATTATCAGAGCACAACCTGAATTAGCATAGAATTAACTGTTATTGGCCTAAACGTGACTATAAATTTGCTAATTTGAGAGTTTTAATGAAAAACTATAAAAATGTGAACTAATTTACTGGTGAGTTTATTATTTCAAAATTTTACTGTGGGTTTTTTGTGTAATGGTATATGTAATTACTAGGTACATTAGTTGCCTATGTAGGCAATATTCAAGGTTTTTTGGCAAAGAATTATTTTTGTTTTGATGAAAGACAACATTTTTTAGAGTAAACCTTCTACATAATATATTTTGTGGTCCTTCGAGCCAGATCTATTGTTGCATCTCATTTTATGCTTACTTTGAGCCCGAAGCTTTTCTATTATTTTGTGATCTTTCAAAGCACATCTATGGAAAGTCAACCAATCTACCTGTTATTTATAACTGTGCGTTCTTCTGCGTAACGTTCCTTAGAATTGCAGAGTTGCACCACAAAAACCGCAAGCACGTAGGTACCTAAGTAGATATAATAATTCGGACAAGGTGCCTGTTTAATCGCAATAGAGCTTGGTACCTTATCTACCTACTTTTACCTGTACTGTGTCCGTGTTAGAGGTTACAAGTAACTTTATACAACCGTTGGCGGTTGACCGACAACCACATTTTACCGAAACGCGACCACCGGATGTAAACAACTCTCTATTTCTATACCGTGGAATAGTCTATTGTTTCTTTTTGATTCGGAAACTGTAGAGTACAACAATGGGTCACAAATTATTATTAAAGGTATTATGAAATGATGATGGATTTAATTATGCCACATTCTCCAGGATATTAAGGTCGTTACTCAGCAGTAATTATTGTTACCTCATCTTTCCAACGCAACGGGTAACTGATGAATCTTTAAATATTTAACGCTATAGGTCGAACTTATAATTTAGGATCTTAAAGAAAGTAAATAAAACAAGTATAAGGCACATGTCTTTTGCCTTCCCTTTATCGTGATAGTAAGTGATTATTTTATTTAAAATTAGCTCTATTGCAGGATTACCTAGTTCAGGTAAATTATACTTACCTATATTTATTTATTTAGTGTACTTATGTTTTTGTATAATTAAGAGTTTCTTTGAATAAAATTTTATCATTATTAAAAAAAAGTTTATTACAGTGCCCTCTAGTGACTTGTGGCGAAAACCTATTCAAAACCCCTTCTTGAAGATATACAAGAGATATAGTCATAAACGACTTAATGTTAACAGGCAAACACACAAACAAATAAATAAAATCTTATGGAAAACGTAATTCAAGCTCCTTATCTAGCGGGTAAAAAAACACACTTATAGGTTCCTACTTACTACACATTCATCGTACACAGTTAGTTAGAGTAATAGGTATGCAAGTGAAATAAACACCTTACGATGTAAATAAACTCTCTCGTTTACATGCAATCATTTATAGATTAGCTACAGATAACAAACATCGTGCAGTCACGCAGCCGTAACAGCATAGTGGTGTATTACGCAGCTTTCTAATGCTTCTCATCTTATGATGTGGATTCCACGGACTAACCCGCCAAAAGATACATCTTAATATCCATATAACCGAGAAAACATCACAATCCTATCTTACTAATATAATATATGCGAAAGTATGTGTGTGTGAATGTTTGTTACCACGTATCTCCGTAACTCCTAACCGGAAAGATCCATTGTTGCACGAGCAGGTTTGAACCCACGACGTCGATCGGAAGTCGGGGTACCACTAGTCCAACACGGCTCTCATCCTACTAATATTATAAACGTGCAAGTTTGTGAGGATGGTTGTTTGTTACTCTTTCACGAAGTAGTTTCAAAACTATTGAACAGATTTTTATGAAACTTTACAGTAATATAGCTTATACATCAGAATAACATAGGCTCCTATTTATCCGGGTACCAAGCGGGCGAAGCCGTGGGCAGAGGCTAGTATTTCTATAAATTCCTGACATAATAAGCATTCGCCAGCATTGTGATAACATTATCATTTAAACTAGACAGAAACCAAATTCTTCGCAGTCAACAAACAAGTTATAAATCCAGCGTTATCACTTGCGCCTGCGCAACACTTCGTCGCATCGCAAGGAGCAAATACTAGTTATCTGCTTCTACCTGCTTACCTGCAGAGTTGGATTTTCTTTCTGAATGTTGACGACTTCTTGGTGTCTAGACAAATACGCTTAGTTTCCTTTCACGCTAACGCAAATTTGTCAAGGTAAAACTTGACAGCAGTCACGTGACATTTCCACAGCTAATGTAATTTCCATACAATCTTTCCGCAGGCGTTAACGCTAACAGAAAGTTGTAATTGTCTAGACACCCTTGTCACAATAAGTTAAGTGTTATCATCAACATAAAGCCATTGAAATGAAAGTTACCACCTGCAAGGGGCTATCTTGTGTATTGTATATTTTATATTGTAGGTATCCTTATGCTTTCTCTATTGTTCGTTTACATCAACGATGCCGAGCTAAATGTTTTCAGAGTCGAACTCAACAAGTTTTTATTCGTTGAAATCTTAAGGATCATATTAAAAACGCCAACTCATAAATTACGTAAATTTAAAATATTCAGGAGGGCTAGCCATTAAAAATTTGGTTGATAGTTGATAGCTATGTAATTCATTGACTAATTATATTTTTCAATGAATCATTTCACCTTCTTTGGCACCACATATAGATGAATGAAGGATCATCAAAAAACAAGCAGAATATGTTGCCTTATTCTTCTAGTTTTTTGCAATGAATTACATAGCTATCAACTATCAACCAAATTTTTCAAGACACCACACGATACCATATTTTTTTTTTTTTGATACGTTCACAAAAATAATGCCTATTCTTGCAAAAAAATGAAAGTTTCTGCATTGAGGCATCTTTAGAGGGCATCCTGTTATTAGAACAGGATTAGGCTTATGCCTGATTCAAGTTTCACTTAAACTCTATTACAGACTTATTATGGGTACATTTTATACTTTCTTGGTACGTCATGGTATTTATTTCTTTATTCCACAACATTCATATTCCCAGAACAGCAGGGCGACCACACTAACTCATGGCTATCGAGATGGCAATCAATTTTGTCACTAGTTCCTTATTTTAATGGCCCATCCATCCAAAAAACGGAAAGACCAATCTGAAACCAATTTTGTTCATTCGCATTGTCGATCTATGGCTCATCCAGCTTACAAATTAGAGTGATACGATTCAACCCATCCGATAATACCAGCCATGGGAAATTAGTGTGATCGCCCCGCAGGACAGAAGTGAATAAGAAAGTTGTGGAATCCTTCCAGTTTAGGTAAAACATCTACATGTTTACTTAATGTAAACTTCTGACGTCATCCATTACTTAGTCAAACAAAGTTAAGGCAATGTAATGGATATGTTGCAACAAGCGCGATATTTATTTCTTTATTCCACAACATTCATATTCCCAGAACAGAACAGAAGTGAATAAGAAAGTTGTGGAATCCTTCCAGTTTAGGTAAAACATCGACATGTTTACATCCTGTGAAAACTTCTGACGTCATCCATTACTTAGTCAAACAAAGTTATGGCAATGTAATGGATATGTTGCAACAAGCGCCATACAGACAAAATGCAAATGGCGCATGTATTGATGTCAAGCCACTTGCAAGGATGAGTCATCGAGGAAAGTAAATGAATGTTCAAAGGATACGCTCGCCTTGTCGACCTGTGTGTTATATAAGAGCGGATGTTCTGGGTTCCCAAGCTTTTCGAAACAAGAACCTCGTAAAACAACCAATTACCCATATGTTTCTAGGCTTAAAGGACAGATTTTACTGAAGTTTCAGTTATATACTGTGAAAACAGCCTTGTCCAAGTTATGTCATCTCATCTGTTAATTGTGACTGTTCTATGAGGGCTAGTTTTTTCCGGAGAACGGCGATTACCAATATACTACTAGCTTCTCCCACAGCTTCGCCCGCGTGGTACCCGGATAAAAAGTAGCCTGTGTGTTAGTCTGATGTATAAGCTATATTACTGTAAAGTTTCATCAAAATCCGTTCAGTACTTTTTGCGGGAAAGAGTAACAAACATCCATCCTCACAAACTTTCACGTTTATAATATAAGTAGGAAGACATCCTAGATAGTGGGTGGAAGTATATGAAACTAAATAAATAAGGTTGTAATAGACACCCAGCATTTGTCATTTTACTCCTCTGCATTTTTCCAACAGTACTCAGTACCTAGCTCAATTCAAAGTACCTCTTACATCAACCATGCTTCTGAATAAGGTGTAATCAGTAGAATTTCATAAAGTTCATTCGCCCGAGCCCTTCCCAGGTTTCGGCATCAATGCATCAGCCTATCGAATTGAATGTTGTTGCATTCCACCATCCATCTGTAGCGGTTGGTAGGAAAGATTGTTTTGTATTTCTCTATCGGCGAGCCATGATGCAATTCAGTGAAACTGATGGGGCGGAATCTATTCGAGATATTTCACCATCTCTATTGGCTCAGAGTTTCGGAGAATATTTGATAGCATCAGCACTCTGCAGTACGTATTGTGCCTATCAAATCAGATAATCACAGGCCAAGTTGTTTAATAACCAAATAACTCTGGACTTGTTGATTGATTGGCCGATGTTGATTAACCGACTTAGCTACCGATTTAACTTATCTAGTGTGGATTTCTTTGTCTAGGATAGAAAGGAGTCGTAATCGACGATTGACGCTTATTTTATCTAATTTCACTACAGTGTTACACAGAGTACAGACCTGTACAGAGTCTAGGTCAATATTTTTATCAAGGCTATCACTGTTTTAGAAATAAAGTATAATTTATACTTATTCCTTCATATAGCTGATAAGTTTATTGTAGGAAATATTAAATAACCAAAATCAAGGCCACCAAGCAAGCTCAAGATTTTAGCACGCATGCTAAAATTATGAAAACATTGGACATGCTTGAACTACGTACCTAAGTGCTTATCGATTGCTAGTAAGATGTTGTTTTTCGGCACGTGATGTGTTCACAAGAAGATATATAAATATTATTGATAGGTTTACAATAGAGAGCTTTTTAGTGCGATTAGGTAGGTAAACAGGTATAGGATACTTTAATTGACCACTTTTTCACCATCGATGCTATCTTCACAACTAATGTACCTAGTTTCAGATTTTGGTCCTTCGAAGCTAACTTCCACTTGTGGTATTAGTAACTTCTAATTTACAGATATACTAACTTACCGTGTAAACTTATTGCAAACCAGCAAAAATACGCAACCATTCAAATGCAAGACACAAAATAAATTCGCACACCAGTGCACGGTTTGCCGACGCACAAAAAGACATAGCTTGGCCTTGAGACGAAATGCAAATGCAAATAAACCGAACACCTTTCAACTCGTCACTCAACCTTGGGACAGGAAAAGAAAAATATTCACTGCTTTTTGCAACTATATTTAAACAGGTGTTTCCATCTATGAATCTAGTCAGACAGATCATAGGTAAGCCGAAGTGCGACATCGGAACGTAAATAATAACAAGAAGTTATGGAAGACTCCGCACAATCAATTCAGTTGCAGTTACATGTTGGACCTAACCTAGGTAGGTTTACAGTAAACTAAACGGGAACGCTATAAATAAAAGCAAAACAATCAAACGAGGCAATAAATGAGAATGAAACCTGCAATTAGTTACCGTTGTGCTGTAATCAATGCAACCCGGCCGGCCACAGTCTACCGAGAACAGACAGCTGCTGACATTAGCAGATAAATATTGTGATCCATGTATTTCACCTACAAACGGCATAGATGGGCAGCTAGAGCGATTCTTTTATTTTGTCTCTGGAATTAAAGATTGAATCGCTCTAGCTGCCCATCTCAACTCTTTCTCTTTCTGCCCGCTCAAGAAAACGTGCCAACTGCCAAGTTCACCAAATATCTAAGAAACTAGAAGCTTCTACGCCGTTTCCTGGACTTGGTCGCAAAGCGGCCTGTTCTCATCTAGATTCTAAGAGTATTTAAAAAATATTTTTGTGATTTCAATAAACAGAATACCTGTTGAATTTGATACGGATCACTGCAGTCACAAGTTTTAAATTAAATTATTACTAGAGCCCGCAATTTCGCGAACCTAGAACCTAACCTACTCCTGGGAATTAAACAGCTCCAGGACTGTTTATTTTGGACATATTTTTGATTCACAAAAATATGGAAGTAGGTAGTGGTTTTATTTTGAACCAGAACATTTTTAGATGGAGGATGCCGTTTACAGTGGTCAAGGCCAGTTCTGAGTGGTTCTCATCGGTACTAAAACTACGGATCACCTTTCTAGCTATTTTCTACAAAGTGCAGTTGACGGATAAACAATATTGTATTGCAATTGAGGGCTAGATGTGTTTGTGCATATTGAGTGTGATTGAATGCGAACAGATGTCTAGATTCAAGGCCGAGAGAATTATTTATCAAATAAATTAACCAAAATAATTGTCTATAACTAGTTAGAAAACTAGAGATTAACCTAGATATTTGAAAAAGTACACTAATTATTCATTCATAATAAAATAAAATCCGTAGTCCTAGTTGCCTTGACATTCAAGAACAAGTAAAAACATAAATCACTCTAGTTCTTGGCAATGGTGCCAGGCATCCAACGCGGGCCTACGCCGTCTACTTAAAACAGTATTTTTATACTAAACCGTAGCTTCTATTTGAGCAGAAAACGCAACATAATAAAATCACACAGTATTCAAACACATAGATCCCAATTATATAGCCAAATAAATAAATCACGTTAATTTAAGAGACGGTAATAAAACTAGACTTTTAAAAGAAAAAATTAAACACGTCATCGTCGTGTTGGTAACTTCAGACTGATTTACTGTTGTCTTTGTTCTATAAAAGTCAAAGGAAACAGCTATAGCAGGATATTTAGAAATACTGTTCTACATTTAAGAAAATTACACACATCCTGTTGTAAAGTTTAAAGCAGCATTAGTAGGTACAGCAGTATCTAAGTAGTAAGAATCAAAAGATCTTTTAGTTTGTGACGAAACCAAACGTAACATAATTTGTCATCATAACCACATTCACTTTATGATTCAATCTAGCAAATTAAATCTGAAGTCATGCTTTTCAATTCGATTTATAATGGAATTTGGGATATACATTTATAATACAGCGCTAGGACATAGAAATATTATGCAGTTACTGTATACCTGGATCATTCTCACCAATGCCAAATCTGTTGTTCTCCAAATTTAAAATCCCATACATGGGTTCCCAAGCTGTCCCATGCCTTTTTTTATGCCAATGCCACGAGTTTAAGGTAGGTTGGTAGGTACAGTTAACAGAAAATGCCCAAGACTAGAGTTTTTTCGTTTTCCTACCATTGTAGGTAATCTATCTACGTATTCTTTCACGGTGTTTTTGTAAATCTCTGTTATTGGAGGCCTTTTTAACCCCATAGTTCGAAATCCCTTCAATACCAATTAAGCTCAAACTAGCTTATTATTATTTATTACGAGCAGTACATACTCTATGATAAGTATATATTGTAGATATTAACCTATGCTGTGGGTTCACCTATGACAGGGCAGACGTGTTTATTTTATTGTACGATAGGTAGGTATGACGTCGCCACCGAGTCGATAGCTCAGCAATTTCATTCAGGTTGGTTGCCAATGCAGCCCTATATGGACAATGCAACTTTTTGCAGAAATGCTTTATAGATGACGGTAGATATGTCGAGTTTTATGTCACAGGAGGCGCGGAATTTGGACTTCTATGTCAGTTTGTAGCTGCTAACTGGTAAATTATGCGTCTGCTGCACACCTCGTTATACTACTTTATAGAGACAAGTATCATATCCCACTTCTTGTCTTAAAGTTGCATGTACCTACCTCATCTACCTATACCTACTCTACTAGGTACAGTTCATAAATATACAATTGATGGTGTGTATGAAGACGAAGACAAGAATTAACAACAACCAAAAGTTGGTCAGAGATTTATAGGCATAAATGCTATTGATTAAACTAACTCATTAACATGAGTCTTATTTCTGAATACCTACGTTTAAATGTCCATACCTACTTACTTATTAAAAGAACATCACGTGTTTAGCATAGAAGGACATTATCGCGATACAATCGTTGAAAACACACAAACCGAGGAAAACGCACATTATTCACGTACCTACCTAGATATACCTACCTTTGTTAAGTTGCGTAATCTACACGGACGATCCAACGGATCGTATTAAGCGAGGTTTGAAGGAAAACGCGATAGTGGACAACACGCACATTATAATGTAGGCATCGTAGGTAGAGGTAGGTACCTAGGTACCAACGCCCCACAAGCCCCAACATTGCTTTGCCTCAGACGGCTGACTGAAATATCAGTGATCTATCAGCAAGGAACAAACTCAATTCTAGATTTAAGCAACTTTGAAGACGTTTAAGATTATTTGGTTTTCGGAGGTTCAAAACTAGATGTGTTTCTTTTAAGCTTTTCTAGACTAGTTTGACGATACTCTATCCCCTATAATTTTCATAGATGTTTACAATACCTACCCTCTTTTAATTCCATGATTAAAACCCAGTCAGTATCACACAAAGCAACGATATGTCGTTCTAAGGTACCTAACAGGTGTAATAAGATCGTTTACCAGTGACCCTGCAGAGAGGATAATGTGTGTAGCAAGGTTTTGAGACTCATGTTAAAGGACTTTTGTTTAAAACAAGTAGTCTTAGCTTAACTTGTATCGTGTTCCCATTTTGTACAGAGCTAGTTTTAAATCTTGGTGACCTCAGGGTTTGGCAAAAATCAAAAGTAGGTTGTCAGGTAGCTATTGCAAATAAATACCATAGTCAAAGATTCAACTAAAACTAGGTCAATGTCTAACATCTACAATCACGTTTATGACTGATGAACAAACATATTATGTGAGCAGAGCAATAAAAACATGACTTCATATCCAAGTCATATCTATACTTAGCTGCCGTTTACAAAGCTAGATATACGTACTAGGTACGTAGAATACGTACTATTATCTCATAACTTCTGCAGTAATAATAATAACTCATAAGTTTATGTCCTGTAATAAGCCAATTAGGTTGTCAGTTAAATTGGAGAGTCTAATTTGTGGAATAACCCTAATTTTCTGGGATGACATGTGTGGGTTTCAACATACAAATAAAAATATTCGTGCAACCTTTTTGGATTATATACATATTTATACCTTAAAAGGGCTCATAATTCTCCGTTTAACGAAATTTTGGGCGTAGCCATATAAATCTATTTTTCCGCGTTTATTTTTCCTAATGAGAAAATGTTTGATTAATTTTCAGACCAACTCCTAAATATTAAGAGAACATTTGGGATACGACATGCTTAGGAATACAAATTATACAAAACTGTTCAGTGTTTCACCATCTGATCAATCAAAGATAAACTATACTACCTGATACAGGTAAGTTTACCTAAAACATTTAAGAACAAGCAAGTTCGGTTATTTTTAGAACATGAAAAACCCCATGTTTGGTAGATATATTGGTTAGTGTAAATGTTAACTTAGATAGTGGTTATAATGGATGACAGCAAAACAGTTTTACTACTTGAAAACGACTTTTTTTATGGATTTGCTGATCTCTAAAAGGGATGATGAAGGCGGGCTAACCGGGGCACTTTATTCCTGTCCTTAATCGATACCCGCCGGGGTTAGCGAACCCATATAAAATTAAAAGGTCGGGGACTTCGAAACATTTGAAATTTGAAGGCGTCGGGAATAAAATATGAAAGGTCAAACTATTTTCAAAGCAAGTGACATTATTTAGGCATTTTAAAAACACTAAATTGACTGACACCTTTAAATGGGAGAAGAATAGAATAAAAAGTGGTTTATTTGACACAACAACAAAGCACAGAAAGGACAGGTACAAAATAACACACACACATTATAAAATAGGTAACTCAAAGATTACAGAAGAGAGAAACTGTTTGATTTTGAAGTTATACACTAATCATCCATTCAACTTCTAAGAAGCCTTACCAGGAAACAAAACAGCAGGAACAACCAAGGCAATTAGAACGAAACGCTGTTATCCGTGCTTGTAGCTAGTCGTTAAACAGCAAAACCTCTTGAAGACCCGGTAATCAGCTAATTAAGGGCAGTAGCTCGTTTTAATTACAAGCAGAGTCTAGCCACTGTCAATTAGCTTGGCAAGCTGCTTCCTAGTTGTAAAGTACGCGAGTAATTCAGCGCAGGGTCTATGGACTTTGCATGAGATAAGTAAAATTTTAGATGATTAGGTTGAGCGAAGAGAAAACAAGGTTGAGAAACAATCCCTCTAAACTGGAGAAGGAGGCCGAGCTCCGCAATGTTACCGATAAAAACATAGAAGGGTTATATCAGTAACTATAGGAAAAGTGAAACTTGCTGTTATGTCATTGTGTCATTTAAGTATTTTCCAAATTGGAGATAAGCTGTTATTTTTAAGAATCTTTAAAGAAATTCTTTGGTCTCATATTACAAAGAACTACTCATATAAAACTATAATTTTCTTCAACAAACATTAATCAGCTAGGAAGTAAGAAATAAAAGCGAACAATAAAGCTAGAAACCGCATAACTGAGGTAACGATAGTATTTTAATGAGCTAATAAAACCGCAAATACCTTACTCGTAACTGGCTTTTGGCTTTTAATAAAAAACTAGAAAGTGATGTTTTGGTAGTCTAAATTAACACAGACAACATACTCATAATAGCGAAGAACAAAACAAATGTTTTGTATATTTGATTCAAATTGGGAAATACCCTGTTAATATTTTATGATACCCTGGTATGGAAACTATGATTTTTTAACATTATCAAATGGTAGGAATGTACTATAGGTAAGGTAAGTAAAACGCATCTTTACTTTACCAATATCTTTACCTACGAGGCAAGCATTCTATTAATCAGCTCGCCGACAACCGTGTGCGACACAAATGGGTCGTCTCAAAATATCACCGCCTTGTAAATCTGCATAAAAATGTCACCTTCCCACAGTCTGGCTTTCAGTCTAGACTAGACGCTGTAAAACATTGCACTTTTAAGCTAGGTTTCAAATGCGAAGTGATCGATAAGTTTAGCAAGGTTCCGCATAGGAAACAGTTCACTTAGTAGTGTTCTGGTTTAAGTAAAGAATGTTTTTTTTTATTTTTTCAACCTTTACTACGGTGCGTGTGTCTCCGATGCTTTGATTCTGGAGTTTCAGTAACCCTGAGCTTATTAATATTGATTATTATGAGCTTTTATGGTGAGCAAGTTCTTTCAAATTTGACGGCTTGGTACGTATATAACTAAAGTAGATTCGGTAGGTATTTGTTTGTTTGTACATACTAGTACTAGGATGGTGGACAGACAAATTATGCAGTTTTTAGAAACAACCTGAATCGCTAATTGCGATGAGACCGTTACTCAATAAAGTATATTATTATTTGTAACAAGATTACAAGGGATTTTGTACTTGAATTCTAAATTATAGAGGTTTTATGGTTTTTGTACGCTAACTTGGTGGCAGAATATATGTAGAGGAGCTATACTAAGCTATGTACTTATGTACATAGCACAAAATGAATATTATGTTATTCACAAAATAAATACAATTTGGTTTGATGGCGCGTCTATGTAAAATCTTGTTGTAGGTAGGTTAGGCGTGCGGAATATCTGCGCAGGTGAGGAGCGTTCGCATACTTTAAGATCGAGGGGCGATGAAATAAGGGGAGAGGACAAAAGAGTATGATTTTCCAATTTTGTGTTGGAACAGGGGGAGCCAAGATTCGTTTCTTGAGGCTGTTTGAAGTTTCGCATCGATTTTATAGACGACTCCTCAGCGGGGTCTTCACACTTCGGAGCGTGCGTGGTCTAGTAACTTCGAAGCATGGTCTGGCAACTTCGATATTAAGTTTGTTACCATTGCAAAATAATTGACACGTAAAATCTGAATATTACTGGTAAAGCTAAGGCGGGATTTTTTATTGAAAGAAACTTTTGGCGACAATACTACGTATAACCAGTTTCCCAGATTCAAGATGACACCAGAGCCATCGGTTCAGTGACTCTGGATGGACTGGTTTCTGAGCTAAATATGGGCTGCGAACTGTGCCAATACCAGTAGGTAGGTAGGTGAGCTATGTACCTAGTAACCGGTTTGTGGGCGCAATATCAAGAGATGTGCTCCTTAGGGAAGCTGGTTATTTAAATAAATAAATACTCAACAGACACTTACACACACATACATAGTCCTGACCCCACCCATACTAGGATTCTCTGTATCGTGGGTATCAGGAACTCCGAGTACCGTGGTACCACAACGCCTAAGACCCGGAACAAATATTTGCAGAACATACAAACATTTGTCCTTGTGGAATCGAACTCTCTCCGCAACTCTTGCTTTGCAGTCGGCTACTCGCCTGATACGCCATCCGGGTCGTCAATCAAGTATTTATTCTGAAATTTCAGATTGGGCTTTGTGGTGGGAAAATAACTAAAGATGATCAGTGCTTAGTCGAAGCCCAATAAATTTGGACTCAGCGTCTCACGATTTCTGGCGAAATTGGTAAAGTGGCAAAAGGCGAAAGTGCAGATTCCAGTCCCGATGAATCGTAATTGTTGGGACGCATTTGAATTTAAAGATAGGTACGTTTTAATAGGTATTTGTAGTAGATTTATCATCATCATCACATCAGCCGTAAGTTCACTGTCATGGTAGGTAAATAACGGACGGTGTAGGGGCACGTCCATCCACTGACTTCTTTAATTTTATCGGGTTTCAGAGATAGCAATAGCCTTCTATTCAAGGGTGCAGGGGAAGGACCAAAGGTGGGGGGAAAGGGATTACAGGAGTGGGTGACCGTCCTACACTGCCTCATCTGGTTTGTGAAAAGGTTCTCTTTCACTGAGAAAGGTTCTCGGTTCCCATGGGGTGGGTTCAGTAATAATGTCTGCACCCAACCATCACTTCAGTCACACCCGCTGCACAGATTATTTAATAGTCTGTACAGTTAGCTGTCAGTTTCATACTAATTATCTACAACCTGCTCATAATAATAAATTTTACTTATTCAGACAAATGAGTCCATTTTGTTGTTATAAACCTAAAACTAGGTAGGTAAGTACTTAATAACTGATATATTATGACAATAAATAGCTATATGAAGTTATAATAATGAAGTAAATTATTGAAGATGATTATGCAGTCCTTCAGGGAACCATTCATTTGTGTTTGGTATTGGAACGCACCACAGCCATTGAATGCACTCCATTTTTTTTTTAATCATGGTCATCCATCAATCTGTACTAAGACCATGAAATTGAGACGAAGAAGAGACTTATAAAACAAGCAAGATTAAGAAATAAAATACTCATTATTTACTACCAACATGAGAGATTGTTATTGGCATTAAAAGATGAATCAGTTAAGATTATATAAGAGTTTACCTGCATGGGACATAGATAGATAGATGGTTTTTTATTTAACACATATGGATACAATACAGACAAGTTCAAATGACAAGAAAGACAAACAATTAAAAAAACACAGTAAATTACAATAGAATACAATATGTAGGTACTAACAAGAGCAGTCTATGCTGCAGTGGTAGGTACATTGTGTACAACACCTAGGTACCTACTTACTAAGCATGACCTTTGATGATAAGGCCCCAGTTTCCCTTTACAGTTGAAAGCAGATGACATCTCATTTCACTGCAAAAGTCTGACAAATTTGATAGTCTTTAAGGAAAAACAAGGTGTTCTTTGGCTATGACTAGAATTAGAACTCAGGGTTTATTAAATGTCTTAAAGGGAATGCAATTTGGAAAAAAATTGCTTTGAAAGTCCATTACTTTATAACATTTCAAAAAATGGTAAAGTACCTAGTAAGACCAGACCACAGATACCTATTATAACATACCAGACCTATCTCCCTTTTAACTTAGAAGATTTTGGCATTGCTCACCTATCCTTTCAAAATGTGTTTATATAGTCATTTGATTTTCAGGAGCCTAGTTTTTTAGCTAAGTTAATAATATTTCAACAGTCAATCGGCAACATAGGTCCAGTTGATTATCAAATCTTGATAAAATTAATTATGTGGTTTATTTATTGAACAAAATCACATACCTCTAAGGACTTTAGACTTAAACTACTTAACTTTTCATACAGTTAATAATGGATTTAATATGTAGGAAGGTAGGTTGTCAAATCATTTTGATGAAGGAGAAAGTAGCAAACAATACCTACTAACAGAAATCTAAATCTTATTTTGAATGAGAATTAAATTATAGTTCACAAATACATAATTTTTAGGTAGGTTACATAAGTAGACTTTGAGAAATATCTACATGATAGAACAATAAAATTATAATACCTAGCTAAGTACTTACTTATTTTAATAAATATAGCAAGTACCTAGGTGCCTACAAATACCTAACCTAATGAGGGTATTAATAGATTTTTCTGGATTCGCTCATTACAGAGGGTAGGCATAGAAAATCCAAAATTGTTAGGTATTTTCTTAGTTCTATAATTATGAATTAAATAAATTTGCTAATTAGGTAGGTACCTACCTACAAAATGAACATAATAAATAATGTTTGATTACTCAAAGTTAAAAACCCACAAAGCGATCATTTAAAGTTAATGTAAAAAATCAAATTCAGACGCAGATAAATTATTAAATAAAGACGTACCTTCAATGACATTATGGATTTCGATTGATTTTCACCCCGCCACGTGTAGTCGTCATACACATATATTTTAAGAAAATTGAACACTAAATATTCACCGCTCAAGGGAAACGTCTTTCATACTCGTTTCAACTACAAAAACCGTGCTAGAGAATGTTTAAAAATACAATCTTCAGTGTATCTACGCAAATAATTAAAATATACACGGAGAAATACGATCGAACGAAAACAATTTTGTCTCGTCGCGAAACAGCTCTATCGCACGAACGGCCACTCTCGACCGCGCTCGATTTTCTCTAAATTTTATTTTCCCGCTCGCTCGGTGACTGCTCAGTCGGGCTTAGCCAGTGTTGTTATCACACAAATATATCTGTTGCCGTAGGTCTGTGCAGCATCAAACTATTAAAAGTAGTAATCTAATGAATGTCTTCTCAAAATCAATGTATTCGAAAAGTATAGTGAATTTTATGAGTGAAAATACAACAGACATTATAGTCAAAATAAGTGAGCATCAAAAATCCTGCATCAAAATAATTTAAAAACAAACTAATTTTAGTCAGTAATTATACCTTACATTCACTCACTTGACAGCATTTCAAAGTTGATAAAATAAACATACCTAGTGTTCACAAACCGCTGAAAATCAATCAAACGTCTCACGCAAATGAATGTCCGTGCGTAGGATCACACATTTTGGGTTTTCAGCGAGAAGGCTTGATTGTCGTTTATAATGATACGGTAATTTATAGTATGCCATTATACTGTATTATCTAAAAACAATTCGTGAATTTCTGTATATTATTACGGCAATAAAATTGCCGTATCAATACAACACTGGTCAGGTCTGGAGCTCGCTCCACATTGGCTTAATCTTGGCGAATGGCGAATGGGAGACCGTATTGTACGTCCATCCAAAGCACAACCATGGAATGCACACCCCTGGAAAGTACAGCCAGTATTACAAACCATTTGGTTTGAATTACCTGGGTGTGATTACCATGGTCGTACAATACGCTCCGTACAAACTAAACACATGACGGTATTGCACACCCCTGGAATGTACACCCCGGATTACAAACAATATTCTCGACGCTCATTGGTCGAGAGTTCGTCATATCCGTGAGCTCTCATTGGTCGATGCAAATAAGTCGCATGACGAGAACAAGCCTCGTTTGCACTGAGCAAGTTCTAATATGTTAAACCAAGAGTTGCCATTGATAAATAATGTAAACAATAAGTTAATGTTGGCCTGAGAAATCCTTCCTAAGCAAATCCGTCTTGGATTGGTTAGGTTATTAGGTTTTTTTTATTACCACTCAGAAAAGGAGGATTGCTATCCGAACTTTATCCAACAAACTTGGGTTCAAATAAATAAAACCAACATAAATAACTAATCTACTTACTACAATAGCGTAAAATACTATGGCAACACAGCACTTGCCCCTTGATAGCACTTGCACATGAAAACAGAGCATGAAATTGGTTCGTATTCCATGGCTGTACATTCCAGGGTTGTACAAAACTGGCCGTACAAGGTCAACATGTGTAGGAAATGCACGCCCAGGAATGTACGCCCAGAATTACAAACCAAGTATTTGAAACCAATGGTTTGTAATACTGGCTGTACTTTCCAGGGGTGTACTTTCCATGGTTGTGCATTCCATGGACGTACAACACAGGGACTCTGGCGAACGCCGCGCCGCGCCGGGCTGCGCCCTCTTTGACTTTGACATGACAAGTCAACAGTAACTGTGTTTTCAGAGTCTTGACTTCTTTCTTGCCTACCTAGTTGGGTTGCAGCAGCAGCGTCCGTTCCGTTGAGATCAGTGATCAGTGCTGCCAGCCGGACACAGATCGAAAAAACTGTTTTCTGGAAAAACTTTTGTCTGGACAAAATTTACATATATAGATATACAAGTAACTTTTGGTGTGAAAAGTATCCTTTCTTATTTTTCCCCAATAATAAGGCTACCTACCTGCTAAAAGTTGATAAACAGATGCTGGTTATATTAATTTATAGAAAATAAAACAATTTTAAGTTGCATTTCACGATATTACTATTTCAAAACTACCAACTTCTTTTATATTTTTGCCAACATTGCAAAAAATATACAACAAAAGTGCTATAACATTTCGTTTACATTTTTTATTGCTGGGCATAGATAGGTATTGGTTTTTGTAGTGGTATTCTTAAAAATAAGTTAGGTTATAAAATCTTCATCAAATGCACTTTAGCTGCTTGGACAGCGGTTTGCGAGTTGTATTCTGCCGAATGTGCTGAAGTAAGATGTGCTCGTAGATCCGTGGCCATGTTCGTTTTGAACTCACAATGCTTGCATAGATAAAGAAACACATTTTTGTGTCGACCGCTACGAAGCACATGTTTACGAAGATTTTCCTGTAACCAAAATTCAATATTTTTATTGCTATTCATGCCGTAGAAGACTGGTGATGCCATCTATTGGTAATACGTGGCTTAAAAATAATATTTTTATGTCTTTCATTGTAGGTTAGGTTTGAGTCACTTACGGTTATGAGTAACCTTAGACATTTTCTTACCAACAAGTTCGATCGTCAGCGTAAACTTCACAATAAATACAATTTTAGTACCTACTATCCATGCTTTGAGTCTGGTAACGCCATCTCTTGGTAACGTTCTGAACATAAAAATAATTCCGAAAAATATAATCTGTGTCTGAGGTATACCTATTACGCTATTATAAATAAATAAATATAAATAATTCTGGACATATTTCACACAGCATCATCTAGCCCCAAACTAAGCAGAGCTTGTATTATGGGAACTACATGACTGATATACTACTTATATTTTGTGACTGTCTACGAAAACTTTTAATCAGGTAGGTTCCTACCTAGATAGTTATCTAATAAGATATCTTACCAAACTCCCGCTAGTAAATTCACAGTGTGGACAGGCATACGGCTTATCGCCTTTGTGGCATTGGAGGTGCCTCTTCAGATGACTGGCCTGGGCGCTCTTGAACGGACATTGTGGACACTTGTGGCGCTCTGCATTGGTAATGCCGTGAGCTCGTTGATGTCTGAAAAAAAAGAACATACCTACAAGTAAATACCTACTATTTAAAAAAATACTCCATTCAACTACACATAATTATGTACAACTAAAAATAAAATTGCCTATCAGTGACATCTGTTGGTAATACGTTTTACTAAGTAATACACTACCTCCCGTGCGACTTAGCACATAACAGCTACCTCACGGTTGTTCACACAAGGCTCCGCGCTTCCCAAGCCTGTTGAAAGTACAAGATGATGCCGCTAGATGTCACGCTTTGAAATTTCTAGGTTTTGTAAAATCGAACCTTTTTCTTTCGAGTAGGTATCAATACACCCAGTCAAGATGGCGAAAATTACTAGGGATGGTAGGTAGGTACTTACTTGGCCAATTGCAGGGCGCTGACGGCGATGAAGGTGCAGTCTTCAACGCTACACTTGCGGTCGGCGCTGCTCAGGACTCGGGAGCAGCAGGAATGGCGGGAGAGCACCGTTCTAGAACCGAAGGCGATTGCTTTAGGATTCCAGGAATTAGTGTGAAGGTGAAAATCAATCTGTCCAACTTTCATCAATTTGTCTACGAATAAAACATAGATTTGTTGAAAACGTACCTACCTTCCTACTTAGCGGTTATAAAAAGTGAAGATTTACACGCATTCTCCCAAATCTCTATTAATTTAAAATTCGTTCTGCAATACAGGCGTAGATACCTAAACTGGTTCTCCACCATAGAAGCCATCCCTAACACCCAGTCCATTCTGTAGAACAAACGCAACTAAAATAGCCTTCACGACGCGAAAACTGCATCCAGGCGGATGCGCATCTTGTCAGCTGTCACACAGCTCCTTCACAAATATCGGGAAACATTCATAATTAGACACGTCTTTGAGCGCGCGCGCATTCCCAGTGCTGCCAACGCTGACATTTTTATGCATTGCCGCAATAAATTCAAGCCGGATGCGCTTATTTTCAGCGCTGCATCAAATATTAGTGTCACAGACAACACCACAGCTTGTCAATTAGTCGACACAACAGTCTGTGAAATAATGAGTCAGACATATCTGTGGATTTGAAGATTGTAAAGTCTATAAATTTATCAGTTGACTAAACAGTTTGATATTCGCCTGTCTTCTATAAAGCTAGATATTGTCAGCATGTGTATAACATTATTTATTTTAGAGATTCGAGGTTTTAGATGGTTATGAATGGAAGTTGGATGATGTTTGAAATAAGTTTATATGCTTGCGTTCCCTGCACTGGCCAGTTAATAGCAATTTATTGGGGTGTTGGTTTAAGAGGAGCTGACAGAGCATCAGAAACGTCAAAGACATGATAATGAAGATATCAAAAGATCTTGGATAAAAACATCTAATCGAATACAAATAAATAAGTTTATAACACCAAACATAATTATGTTCTATACTGGTCTTTATCGTATAAAACGTATAATTAAACTAAGTGCGAACGTTTGAATAATACTAACACCAAACAATAACATAAGTACCTACTAGTAAAGTAAAGTATAAACTTATAAAAAAAATATGCTAACGAACTAACAATATAGGTACTATACCTGTACTAGTCCTGACACCAAGTAAAACAATAAATAAAAAAAAAAAAAAAATAACAAAAACAAACTGTATTTACCATGATGTACATTCTCAGATACATACTCAGTATACAGTGGCCTCGATTCTGTAGTACACTGACTAAACTAAATTTAAACTGTCGCTCTCTTCTACTGATAGTGCAAGCAAGAATTTTTGTCAAATTAAACCGATTTAAGAATTCCCTACAAATTTAGTCGTGATATCAAAACATGCTGCCTATAAACACGAAGAAAAGCGGCACGTAAACTGATTTGACAGCAGCACACAGCACTAAAATTGTAGCTATCTCTTTCTTGCGTACACTATCAGTAAAAAAGAGCGATAGTTTAAATTTAGTTTAGTCAGTGTACTACAGAATCGAGGTCATTATCAAACTTATACCATTGCATTAAAAGTCCAAAGCCCGCAAACCGCATGAATCAACTCAACACTTTCCAGATTATCCAAGAGTAAGTAACTCTAAGTTCTATTGAGAATGTCTACAAATGTAACCCTAGGAGCCTGAGATGATATAACCTCTGGAAGTGAATTTTACCTGCATATCAACAAAATCTAGCAAAACGAACCAATCTTTCATTGGCAGAGAGGAGGGTAAAGGCTAAACATAGAAATTCGTATTATTATCTACCTATTTAGCAATTTGTTCGGTATATATTGTCCAAATACTGAGTTTTCGTATTTATTGGCTTGGCTTGTATCATCTACTTAAAAAAAAAAACAGTTGGAATTTAATGTAAACTGTGAAAGCATGCCGAAATAATTTCGTATCGTAAAGTTTCTTATAGCGCTGGCTGGATCGTATACCTGAAAAATTGCCGCTTTCAAAATATCTAGCATCCAATATTAGCTAGGCATTAAATATTGATAAATTGCCCATTATCAATATTAACAGTGAGTACTTATGTCATGTAGAGTCTTCTGGCGGTCAAAGGGGTTTGAAACTCTTAGTGTGGGTATAGACGTTTTTGTTCAGTAACTTCTATCCATAATCATAGGTTTTGTAAAAATGTAAGTTTAAAAAAACTTGTGACAGCTGACTATCATGGCAAAAAGTTCAACCCTTTTAGGCCAGTACCGCAACGCGGAGGGAGCGTTTCGCGATCACTCCCGGTATACTTAGACTTCCAAAATGAGCCGAAACCGTTTTTTGAATAGTGATTTTTGCATCCAGAAACGGAATCGGTCCAGCTAAGATCAGACTAGAGCCTTCGGTCTAGCGCTGATGATCTAACTTAGACGATTTCTCGTGCGTTATTGCGACTGCGTCCATGCAGTTCGCATAACGGCGATGGTGTTGCCATAATGTCAGTTTGCTCTCTAATGGGGTGATTAGCGTTTATGTGGAGTATTCAAGATGTGGGATGGCAAATGTTTTAATGTTAAGTGGTGGTTGATTTTATTGCATTGGAAATATACTTATTGAAATGAATACCAATTTTATTGACAGAGATAGACGACCGCTGTGGCACAGTAGGCGAAGACCTGCCTGAGAAGGTTGCGGGCTCGATTCTCGCCGCGGTACAAAAGTTTGTATGATCTGCGAATATTTGCCTCGGGTTTGGGTGTTTTCTATGTACCTCTATAATATGCACGTTTTTACAAAAGAAAACTATTTATGTAAGTAGTATATCAGTCATGCATTTCCCATAATACAAGCTCTGCTTAATTAAGGGCCAGGTGAAAAATTACCAGCGCATTTTTTAAATTGTTATCCACTTAATAGACTTACTCCAACTAGATTAAGTTATTTCCTAATATTATATTATGTAGTGAAATACGTATGTACCAGACAGAATATTTCAACAATAGAAAATCTATTAAATGATTGCCATGACAATTCTATTAATCTTGCATGTTGTAGATTAGAGATTACCTACCTACCTTATTAATTATACATAGAAAATAAACGAATGGCAAGAAGTCATATTAAAATAAAAATCGGCTGATTATTACTTTTTTTCGACCATTTTGTTGACGTTTTGTAGCTAATATTGTAGCTAAAATATTCTAGTAAAGGTGACCTGGAAAAGATTGCTGTGAAAACATCGTGAGGAAACCGGCATGCTCTAGAACCAAACGAAAGCATGTGCCATCAGTTCCAATAACCGGCGATGGTTTGCAACCTGTCACGTGCAATGCTAACTTCTTGCAAAAATGCAGACATGTGCCAAATGTAATATTTGAACATGCCTCTGAGTAGGAACCCCTACTTGGATCCTCAACTCACTGAGTATGTATCTGAGGATGTCTATCATGGAAGCGTAATCTTTGATTGTTTTTTGTTTACAATAATCCTACTACTATTAAAACGCGAAAATTTGTGAGGATGTTTGTTACTCCTTCACACAAAAACTACTAAACTAATTTTGATGAAACTTTGCAGTAATATAGTATATAGCTTATACATCAGAATAACACATAGGCTACTTTTTATCCGGGCACGCGGGCGAAGCCGTGGGTAGAGTCTAGTATGTTTATATATTTACTTACTTGTTCGGAAACCTCTTCATACATTTATCGCATCTCCACTCGTCCCTCTCCACAGCCGACAACACTTTGGACATCTTCACAGCATCCCCATGTTCATACTTCACATGGTTCGACAAACTGGTCTGCCGTGTGAAGTTCGCTCTACAGATCGTACAAACGAAGGGTCTTTCGAAAGTATGCTGACGTAAATGCTGGCGAAGGGACGCCTTCTTGAAACCCTTCTGGCATATTGGACAAATATATTTTTCGGCAACTTTTTCTGAACCATCCTTCGTGACTTTTTCAGGTGGGTCGTGCAAGACCTCGTGGAAGTAGCACTCGGCTTGAGAGTCGGTTATGAAGAGACATTGGCTGCAGTTCCAGAAGACTGAAGAGTTAACGCGAGCAGAGTTTTGGAATTGGCATGCGTTAGCGCGGATGTGGCTGGTCACTTCTTGGGAGAGTATGAACTCCATGCCACATTTTGGGCACCTGAAAAGATAATAGCATTCATTTATAGTGGTTTGGTATCATTTTAAGATATTATTTGGACTATAGCACGTACTTTACTATTCTCCTGCTGACGTTTCGTTGATCATTTAGAGGTCCTTCCTCGTGACATTCGGTTTCCGTCTCACGACCGTCGATTGTGGTCGCAGACGGTGCTCATGAGGAAGGAACTCTCAACGAAATATCAGCATAAGAATAGTAAAGTACGTGCTATAATCGTAATATTATCCTAAAAACCTGAAAAGATACATCATGATCCCAAATTGTTTCCTTATATCACGACTTCAGGGAATTTTAAAAACTTACGTTTTCCTGATATCCGGATGAAAAGACCGAATGTGTTCCTTCAGCACCAGAATATTCTTTATCATAACATCTCCCGGACAATACGGACACTTCTTCCTCAAGTCCTTCGTGATAACCCCTTGCTTAATCAGCAGTTCCTTACGGTTGACCCTGTGTTCCGAAGTCTGGCGATGGTGCTTAGCTTCTTCTGAAGATTCAAAGGTCTTAGAACAGACAAGACATAAATGTGGCTTTTGTTTGTGTTTAGATTTCAAATGAGCCGCTAAAGTGAGTGATGATTTGAACTTGGTATTGCATTGCTGGCATTGGTGCAACTCTTGGTAGGTATCTGTTGCTGTATACGCCAATTGGTGGCCACTCCTCTGACTGTGTTTCTTCAGTTCAATGTTGAACCTAAATACACTGGAACAAGTTTCACATTTAAGAACAGTTTTCTTTCGAATGATGATGGGCATCGATCTATTGATGACTGCAACTACTTCGCTATGATCAGATCCAGATAAATGCTCTAGCATTTCTTGGGAACTCTTGCATTCGAACTTACAGAAGGAACACCAGTAGATCCCTTCAATGAAGGTCATGGCCCACTCATGTTCTTCGGAATACCAATGTTGCATGAAGGTGGAAAGCCAGTTAGTGTAGAATTTGCAAGGACTGCATTGGAAAGGCGACTGATGGACGATAGCGTCTATGTTGTCCAAAATCAGCTGCTGGTATAAAGAGTCAGTCACTCCAGCTGCTTTTCTGAAGTGATAGTGAGAGATCAGATGCTTGCCCATCAAATGTTCTCTGACACGAGACTTGCAACCAGCGCAGTGGATAAAATATGACTTTCGTTTTCTTTTTTTTACCTCAATTTTGACATTCATTTTATGACCCTTCTGCCTCTTTTTCCTTTCCAATTGAGAATAAATTCCATCATTTACAAATTTTGAAGGTCTTCCTATGCGTTTTTCTACTCCCTTCATTGGCTGTAAATGCCCAGAGAACTCCAGCTCATGTTCTGGAAGCACCTTTTTCAGATGAAGACTGGATCTCAGATGCCTGTCGTAAATAGCTCGAGAGCCTAATCTTCTGTTGCATGGGCCACACCAGTACTGGACGGACCCTTTCGTCTGTATTGTTGTCTGCATTATTTGAGTTTTCTCGTTCGCACCAGGTACCCATTTACCTTTCGTATGCCCTGGTGGTGGAGCATCATAGTCCTCATCACGATCAACCTCTGGTAGTAGAGTTTTCCAAGTTGCAGAAGGTTCTTGATCATCCCAGTCGTGTTCAGGTGACGCTGGTCGCCACTTACCTCCAGTATAGTTTACAGGAGGTTTCCATTTTCCACCAGTTTGTTCTTCATCGTCATCTTCTTCAAATACTTCTGATTCGTCACTTTCCTCGTCACCTTTGTAGTCATTATATCCTATCGTGTAAGAGGTATTGGTTTCTTTTTTGACTGCTCCACTTATGCTAGCTACAGCATTAATAAGCTTTGTTTGGTTGTCTTCTTCATTACCACTTATTCTTATCGTATGTCCTCCAATCCAGTCTTCTCCTCTAAGGTTGGTTTCGAGAGGGCTCATTTGAGCTCTTGAAGTTGATGCGATAGCTAAGGAACTTTTCCTGTCTATAATAATTGGTTTTGAGATCGAAATCGGTGGTGTCAATCTGGATAGTGCAGTCTTCTTGACACTGCTCTGGAGTTCCAAAGATTGGAAGAACACATCAGCTCCTAAGCTGTAGGTAGGGTCTAAAGTGTCAATAGGAGGTAGGTCTTTGCTCTCAGACTTCTTGCCGCATCGTTCCTTCCTGTGTTTGACGTAGGTGTCCAGGCCGACGATGGTGCTATTGCATTTGATGCAGAGGTGCGTGTCATCGTCATCGTCCTCTCGTGGAGACAGCATCTGCAATAAGATAATAACGAGCCTTACACGACTGCGTAGGTATATTCGGGAAACCCTTTCCCGAAGAACAGCTTGTGAAAATTTGCTAATTGCAAATTTTAAGGCATCATGTGTTTTTTCTAAAATTTTATGATGCCGTAAAATTGGTGTTCCTATTATTATGTTCTTGAGTTTATACGTTCTGGCAAATAAAGATGTTTTATTCCAGCTAATAGTGAGAATACGTAACTGTAACTAATTTGATAAGAAGTTTACAAAAAAATCTGTATTTTTTAAAAATCAGACTATTCATTCATATGCCATGCATTGAAAAAAATCTTTAAATTAAACGAAACGTGACAGCAAAAACCTTCGATTAGTAGGTCGTGTAAAGTTTGGACACGAAGCTAAGGTGAAGATTTACTCCAAGATGGATGGCTGCGGCCGGGGTGGCGGTGACATCGTCAGGACAGGAGAACAATATAACTTTCACAAGCAGTAGGCACACTAGAGAATAGCTCACATTCGTAAAATACGAAGACGAATGCAAGTCAAACACGTCGTAAATATGGAATAAATATGAAGCTGGGAGAAAGGTGATGAAAAGCATGAAGACCTAGGTTAACTGAAAAGAAGCGTAGTAATTTTTTTTAGAAACATGACCTAGGAATTAAAAGGATTAGACTTAGATTACAAGTCTTCACTCTAAGAAACTAAAAACACCAAAAGATTGGTACTGGTTGTAAAGTTTTGGTACATTTATTTGTTTATTTGAGCCACGTTTATGGATCACATGAAAAGTAGATTGCTATTGGTCAAGTTAAATACGTTTACGGGCAATCTGATGCCTTTAACCAGTTGCATAATCTAACTAGGACGTATCTCACGTGGATACGTCACATGTCATTTCAACTGTTATTCAAACTATCATTCCACGGTAATTTCTGTCATTTTATCTATTTATGTATTATATTATATTAAAATTTATGCTATTATTGTTTTTTTGCCGTTTGTGTACACGTACACACCGCTATTTATCAGCTGTCCCTATCGTAAAGATTTGCTGGAAGAAAACTCTTGTTAGGGTTAAGCTCGCCTTTGTACATATCCTATATGTATAAGTTTTTTCTGTATTATCTGTGTGCACAATAAAAAATAAAGAACAAATTAAATTTACAGTTGAAATTACAGTTATCGGCACCTTATACCCTTTAAGCAGTAACATATCAATGTGAGCGTTGCTGCTTGGCGGAAGAAATAGATATGATGGTAGAACGTACCCTTTAACCAGAAGAAGGAAAATTCTCCTACTTAACAAAGCCTTGTTATGATGACAATATTATCAAACAACTAGTTTCAAGTCGAGACTTTACCATTTCTTCTGAGTGTCCTTACTGGACTTGTATATATATTGTAGTTGGGTTCGCGGTGACTTATTAATCGCGTGGATATTACCAGTGACGTCTCCGTCAACGGCCGATAAAATATGCGAATATTTGTGAATAGTTTGCCATGATCGATATTGTATGCAGTGGAGTAACTCAGGGCAACTCATTTGCGGAAGTATGCAATTGAGTTGGAATTTTAGCCTAGAAATTATGCAGCGGTAATAAATTTCATTGTTTGGGATTGGTTTATGAGAATCAAAAGTTATTTGAACTAAACCACCTAACATGTTTATTAAATATATATAGATAGATAGAAAATGCTTTATTGCACAAGATAAAGCAAGTACATAGATAAACTTAATGTTAATTAGCATTTTCTTACAGATAACTTTTGTTTAATGAAGAGTTGGGCGTTTACCAAAACAAGAGAAAATGATATAGGTATGTGAAGCTTTTAATTTTATCTTATATTACATATTTGTGTTTGGTTTAAGTTACTTGTTTCAATCATCACTAAGTTTATTAAAACCCTGAAAAAAAAGGTTCAGTAGTTGTATATATTTACAGTTGTAGTAATAAGTAGGGATGTTTCTAGGCCAGCATATAAATCTTATATCTATTATTTACTTCTTAAAAAAATAGGTAAGGGTCAATCGTTTCTTTCTTTATACGGAATTTTTGCCCCAAAGCTATAGAATAGTATTAATAATAAGAAACCCATTGAATAAAATTGTAAGTTCTTACCTACTATTTTGAGCACATTAAAAAAAAAACAGTAAGTGCTAATTCTCTGTAACGACCTCTGTGGCGCAGTAGGCGAAAGCCCGCCTTAGATACAGAAGGTTGCGGGTACGATTCCCGCCGGGGGGGACAAATGTTGGTGTTTGTATGATCTACAAATATTTTTCTCAGGTCTGAGTTTTTTCTATGTATAATATATACGATTTTTAAAAAAATGTATCTAAGTAGTATATCACTCATCTAGTTCCCGTCATATACAAGCTCTGCTTAGTTCGGAGCTAGATGATGCTGTATGAAAAATGTCCAGCATTATTTATTTCTTTCTTTTCATATTGTAAAAACGGGAATTTTCACGTACTGCACTATCGGTGAAGGCACCGACTAAGTTTCGACTCATTCCGAGAGTCTTCATCAGGGTGAGTGGTTGCGACTTTCTCCTTCCACGTCGCGTCGTGCACTCTATATTTATTTATTTCTTTAATTTTGCATGCCATAAAAGTAGACTATGGAGGACACAGCATTATTTTTTTACATCTAGTAACACACGCATTTTCTCAAATTCAAATATTTGTATGTCTATAGAAATATTTAAGGGTATCTATGCATTTTTTAAAAAATCGTTTAAGAAATATGGATCTGACCATCAGCTAGATCCAAGACTTGAAGCCGAATCAATACAAAAGCAGCTGGAGTTGAAGGCCGGTAGACGAGGCGTGGTCTTCTCCTGTCATGTCGTGAGGTGTGAACGAAGACTTGTTAATAATTCCATTGCCACCTGCCGGGTCTCATGGTTGGGCCACAGAAATTATAATACTACTAGCTTCTACCCACGGCTTCGCCCGTGTGGTACCCGGATAAAAAGTAGCCTATGTGTTATTCTGATGTATAAGCTATATTACTGTAAAGTTTCATCAAAATCCGTTTCGTAGTTTTTGCGTGAAAGAGGAACAAACATCCATCCTCACAAACTTTCGCGTTTATGATATTAGTAGGATACGTTAGGCGTTACAACTGAAACCCGATTTAACTTTCAAAAACTCCAAATCACAACAAAAACAAACACGCTAACGACTATATTTCCCATAATGGACATCCTTGAATACATACTCAGTGAGTAGATATTATAAACACTAAATTTGGCACATGCCCACTTTTGCAATTAGTAGTTAGCATTCCACGTGACAGGTTGCAAGCCCATCGCGGCTTATTGGAACACTAACCGATGGGTGTATGGGGCATGCCTTCGAATTTGTTATTCTAGGGCATGCAGGGATCTAGACAAATACCTCACGCTTAGTTTTCCTTTCTCGCTAACGCAAATTTGTCAAGGTAAAACTTGGCAGCAGTCACGTGACATTTCCACAGCTAATGTCAATTCAATCTTTCCGCAGGCGTTAACGCTAACGGAAAATGGTATCTGTCTAGACACCCTGGTTTAATGTGCACATACGTTTTTCGAGTGGAAAAATTCATTGATGCACCACCCGGTTCGAACCCACGACCTCCGGAAGTTGGGGTACCTAACGCCCACTAGACGGCTCAATCACCCTCGAAATCATAAGTACCTAATTTATTCAGCGATAACTTCCAATCACTCGGAACGCTCGGAATCAGTCCGAGTGAACAACCGGAATACCCACTCCTTGAGGAGTATGTATTCCGTTGAATTCCGTTCGGCTGAGACGCAAGAGGGGTAAGATTACCGCTGCGGAACAAAAAGCTGGATGGCCAAGGATGATCTGTAATATATTACGTAAAGTACTAGTCACTATAGCCCCCCTCAATGACACACGTCAATCGTCCCCGCGCCGCCTGACACCATCACTGACAAACAACTGACAAAATAATGACAGCTGACAAATGGCTGCTGTCAGCGGCGAGTCGTTAACGTCATTATTGTCATTATACCCTGTTCGTGGAACTTTTTTAATTACAGTGATGTCTTTTCGAGCTATTGTTGGTCTGAATGACCTATTGATTATGTAAGCTTTGTCTTTTTAACTGCTGCTAGTAAATAAATAAATAATGCAGTACATTTTCACACAGCATCTAGCCCCAAACTAAGCAGAGCTTGTATTATGGGAACTACATGACTGATATACTACTTATATACATATTTTTTTTCGTAAATACATACATATTATATTTAGAAAACACCCAGACCCGAGACAAATATTTGGAGATACAAACATTTGTCCCGTGGCAGGAATTGAACCCGCAACCTTTTGCGTCTCAGGCGGACCTTCGCCCATTGCGCCACAGAGGTCGTCAGTGTTCTGATCTAGAAAATTTCACAATGCGGCAAGGTTTGATATTGAATCTAACTAGCTCTCTCTAATCAAAATGATCCGATCCACCCTCACAAAAACCACCTCCATCCTACTTGTCACCTTAATTTTCTTGTCATTGTCTTTACCATTTTCTTAAAAGCTATTTTGATATTTTTGATAACAACTAAACAAAAACCCCGTTGAAAATTTACGAATCAAAAAGAAACAGTCTAGCTGCAATTAATCAAATTTATCTTATGTACAACAAAAGAAAAGAACGATAATTTAAAAATATCCAAATCACTTTTCGAATCTCAGCTCGAACCATTCCTAATTCAAAATTCCTTTAGAAAATTCCCCTCATTTTCTTCTACAGGTCACTCACGCACACACCGACAGAATGTGTCAATAATAGTGTCTGCACGGGACATGTGTGTGTGTGTGTTGTGTAGTTGTGTGACGTCCGTCAGTCACACGTCGCAGAGGCGTGGACCTGGCAGGGTGCGTTCCACTTGGATCCCGAATATCTATCCGCGGAAATTACCAAACAACAAGAACTATACTTTATAGCCCAAACATATTCATGGGATTTCTTATTATCATTATTGTGAGAGTAAAAGAAAGAAAGAATATTTTTATTTGAACCCAAAAACACAAACATGGTAAAAAACTGGAAAAGAATTAGCTTATAGAAAATGTGTTGCTTGGGGTCAAAATAGTAGTCACATTCGAAATTTTTATAAAGCTAAACTAAGTTTGACAGCACCTGTCCATTTGTTCAGTATAGGAAAGATACCTACAATTTTAGTGCATTATAGGATACAAACATTATTGGTACCATTCGGATACCTATAATGATCCGAGTATAATGAATGATTCGTTGATTTACGTTGCAATATTGATCTCCCCCTACGAAAAGCCCTTTTATTTTAAGGGGATAATACATATTATATAGCCTATGCCCACCCTGAAAGTCCAATATTGGATATTACCCACTATATACAAATTTAATAACCTTAACTCTTTAATATTAGTATAGATACATAATTAAGCCCATACAAAGAATTTTACTAATTCTTCTACTGAAGTTTCGTTGACCGTTTAGCGGTCCATGCACATAAGCACCATGAAAATGACGGTCGATGACACGTCAGTAGGAATAGTAAAATTCGTGGTATAGTCGTAAATATATCCTAAAATAATACCAAACCATAATAATTTCAATTATATATTTTGATTGCTGTCAAATTACGTTTAGTGTTAAAAAAAAACAACACGGAATCGCTACCAGTTTATAAAAAAAATAATTTGTGGTTTTTGTATTAGTAAATTAAATCTAAGTAGGTAAGTAATTAAGTACCTACTTACTTTTTAGTAAGAAGGTATCTACCTATATCATTTGATTTGGATTTTAAATTATAAATGACGTCCAAAATTATATTTTTGAATAATAACCAGTAGATTGATGCTCAATAGTCACTTTAAAGAGACGTTTCATAGATGAGTTGAAAAAAAGGCTTTGCTAAAAAAATCTCCTTAACTATTCTATATAAAAATCCTATAGATTTTAAGTTACGGGCATACCGAATGCTAATAAAAACTTCACATTATTTTTTTTTAAATAGTCCTGGTCTAACTACCGAGGCGGCATCAGAAGTGATCCACGACGTCGTCAAAGGCTGTCGCCCGAATAACGACATCGGCATCGATCGGCTCCCCCCGCACCCCCGCCGCTCCCGCCCGCCTGTCACCTCAGCCGTGCGCTTCAAGTGTTTCGTTTATTAAGAATACAAACTGACCAGTGGCAGTGACAAGTAGAGAATGCCTGTTTTAGTATCGAAGTATTGATGGGGTAGAAATGATGCAGTCAGAAACATTTTATGTCAGAAAAAAGTGATTTCTTGCGCTATTGCAGACAATTCTACTATCCTACTAATATTATAAACGTGAAAGTTTGTGAGGATGGATGTTAGTTACTCTTTCACACAAAAACTACTGAACGGATTTTAATGAAACTTAACAGTAATATAGCTTATACATCAGAATAACACATAGGCTACTTTTTATCCGGGTACTACGCGGGCGAAGCCGTAGGCAGAAGCTAATTCACAGTTTATCTGCTATGGATTTGTTTGATTGTACATTATCTTAAACAATCATATGGAAATAAGGCTTAAGAATTTTAATAAGATAAAACAAGTACATAGGCGAACTTTATGCTAATTAGCATTTTCTTCCAACTAACCTATGTGTAATTCTGTACCTGCTTCTGTGAAGTCTCTCGGGGAAGTGCTACCACCATGCCTATTTATTTGACAACCTCTGTGGCGCAGTAGGCGAAGGTCCGCCTCAGACGCAGAAGGTTGCGGCTTCGATTCCCGCTGCGGGACAAATGTTTAAATGATCTGCATTCATTTGACTCGGGTCTGGGTGTTTTCTATGTATAATATGTATTTCCAAAAAAAAACTGTATATCAGTAGTATATCAGTCATGTAGTTCCGATAACACAAGCTCTGCTTACTTTGGGGCTAGATGATGCTGTGTGAAAATGTCCAGCATTATTTATTTATATATGCCAAGGAGTAATGTTCTCATTGCTGTGTTTCAGTTTGAAGGGTATGGTTGCCGGTGAAATTACAGCACATGCGATCTTTCATCTTGAACCTCAGGGAGGCAACGACGGATGGCAACGAATCCCCATAGGTTACGGTCACCACTTACCACCAGGTGGGCTGTTTGTTTGTTTGCCTCTTTAGTAGTATAAAAAAACCATCACTGATAGTACGAGACGTAATATTCTCATGTTTACCTTCAATATAAATGACTAGCTGCGCCCCGCGGTTTCACGATTCCGTGGGAATATCAGCGATCGAATTAAATTTTAGAACACAAAAGCTGCTATTGTGACTTAACTATGATAATAAGATATATTCCCTCGCGGACTTTTTTGTAGGTAATAATGAGTACTTTAATCATGTAGTACATCATTTTTATGTATCATCAAAAGTTTTCTCAGCGCACGCCAAATAATAAATTTTATAGGCAAAATTTTGCTACTTTGGGTTACATTATTGCCATTTTTCTTAAGGATCAAAAATAAATTATAGCCTATGTTACTTCCTGATAATTTAGCTTGCATTTGGTGAAAAAATGGTTAAAATCGGTCCCGTAGTTTCGGAGCCTATTCGATACAAACAAACAAAAACATCTTTCCTCTTTCATATGTATCTATACTAATATTATATATTAGTATATATATGAAAGTAGGTATGGTTGTAAGTGACTTGTACATATGACTTGTTAAACTTAGATAAGTCATATAAATTACTGTGAGGGTTGTGTGCGCTGTAGTTTAGATCGATTTTATGCAAAATAAAATGAATTTCCGGCTCAACCATCCATAAAATAAATCATCCGATGAGCAAATTGAGCTGCGTAATTATAAATTACCTTTCTTTAATTTATTATGAGTTGCAAGGTGCAATTGCGTTTTTACCCCCTTTGGGCCCTGCTGGTCCGCGCCGTAAATCAGAGGTCCCCGCCTATCTCTAATGGGAATTATAATTGATTCCCTCCTTCTCTAGGTCGTTTTGAGGGTTTAAAATGTATGATAACTAGTGTCACGCCGGCAACTTCGTTCGCGTAGTATTAAAAAATGACTCTAAGCCTACGCTTAAAAGCCCTGTTAAACGGTGCCAGTGGCATTTACAGTATATTTCCTTTGATTGCCCTAAGACGAGAGTCTAGCTATGAGCTGAATTTGTCTGTGGGTAAATTTTCTTTCTTAACCTAACCTAACAAAGAGAGACAGTTTCAGAGCAACAGTTTTATCTAGGGTGGATAAAATAATGGGACTCTGAGAGAAAAAAAAAATCCAATGGCTACTTAAAGTGTTCTTATCCCATACTTCAGGGAAACCACAAGACGGTTGATTTAAAATTTCTGGGATATTATAAAATTTTGTGAGGCATATTTTTTTGGTGAAAATTTATTTTTCAACCAGTTTCATAAAAGTAAGTATTAAAAAGCTTCATTTACGATCATAGCATAGGCATATATAGACCTATATCTTTAAAGCTAGGAATTTCGTCTCGCGAACTTGTCTCGTCCATTCACAAACGTGATACATGCCAGCGGCATAATGAATAGCCACTGCGGTCAACTTAACTACTTAATCAATTAAAATGCAGGCAAATTCTCAGCTAATCAATCTTGAAAAGCCGATTTACGATGTAAGCCGGTAACCAGCGAAATCTACCTGCGCTGTAGATAAGTATGCGTTTAGGCACGGATAATATTATAAAATAGGTAATAACTAAGTTTATGTAGATATTTTAGTAAAATAGTTTATATTTCTATGTTCTTTCTTTTTTCTATGTTCTTCTTATTTTTAATAAATAATCATAAATCAATAATGCTGGACATTTTCACACAGCATCATCTAGCCCCAAGGTATCAGGGCTTGTGTTATAGAACTACGTGGCTGATATAGGTACTACATATGATATGCATTTTGTAATGTTATACGAAGAAAACACCCAGACCCGACCAATATTTACAGAATCGAACCTACAACCAAAATACTTAATTTTAATAATGTAACTCAACTTATACCGACGCATACACTGAGTTCGATCTTTCGATGTTAGCCTGGTTTAAATTCTTGGGATATTTTAGCGCGAAGTAAAGTTTTTCCGTGGAACGACGCTTGAAAAGTTTCAGGATGAAATAAAATCTTATTGAGTGTGAGTTAATATTTTTAAAACTTAATAAAAAATCTAATGAAAATACTGCTTATTTTCAGACCAGTTATCCTGACAGCTGTTTATCGTCGGCTCGACTACCGCTTTCTATGTAAATTCGGTCTTCGCAAGTAGGTGGACCACGTCCAATGTATGGACAATGTATGTGCCCCGCGGGATTGACCGATTCATTAATGAACATCGGACAGAAGGGAACTTTTGACATGGCTCGTTTTGGGAACTTTAAAGTAGAACTTTGAG
Source organism: Perizoma flavofasciatum (assembly GCA_958496245.1). Lineage (NCBI taxonomy): Eukaryota > Metazoa > Arthropoda > Insecta > Lepidoptera > Geometridae > Perizoma > Perizoma flavofasciatum. The sequence goes on along the minus strand of OY292425.1, from coordinate 14,398,610 downwards.
TCATCTTATGATACGGAATAAAAGAGAAAACCCAAGCCTAGATGATTAGAAAATTATCTATCTGCTAAACTCTTAGACAGAATACAAAAAAAAAATTACGTTGGACATTTTTCACACAACATCATCTAGCCCCAAAGTAAGCAGAGCTTGTATTATGGGAACTACATGACTGATATACTACTTAAATATATTTTTTTGTAAATACATACATATTATACATGGAAAACACCCAGACCCGAGACAAATGAATGCAGATCTTACAAACATTTGTCCCGCAGCGGGAATCGAACCCGCAACCTTCTGCGTCTCAGGCGGACCTTCGCCCACTGCGTCACAGAGGTTGTCAATTGTACACATGAGACCTATACATTTACGTACCTACGATGTAAGTGAAAGCAATAAATTAAATCTTCAAAAAGGATTCGCCTGAATCCTACTAATATTATAAACGTGAAAGTTTGTGAGGATGGATGTTTGTTACTCTTTCACGCAAAAACTACTGAACAGATTTTGATGAAACTTTACAGTAATATAGCTTATATATCAGAATAACACATAGGATACTTTTTATCCGGGTACCACGCGAGCGAAGCCGTGGGTAGAAGGTAGTTAAGAATATCCCTAGATAGCTATTTTTCGACTGACGATTTTCTCAACTTATCAATATTCTCGATGACGGTAAATAACCTTTTTTCTAAGTTCTTTGAGATAGTTGTTAACTGTAGTTATGTTCATCCAATATCTCAGTTTCAAGTTAGCAATCTCTAGAAGGGATAGCAAACGATGCTTATATTTCAGCTCTACATTCTATATATCACTTACACAATAGGTTCAGAGGTGCCTATCCGTCATTGGCTTGGCTTACAGGGATCATTAGTCTACGTCAGAGCAGTGGTCTGTGAACGGAACGTCTGCGCATGGAGTCATTACAGCGTCCAATCAGCGCTCGGCGCGCGCGCACCCTGCCGCGTGCTTTATACCACGCATGCGCGAGGGATATATCACGCGTCAACTCGGAAAGGGTTTTTTATAAACGTATCTCGTATTCGTCATTGCCCGTCCGAAGGCTTGCACGGCGTCCAATAAATAATAAGACGTGAAAAGGAATTATTTATTGAGCCCCCGCGTCAGTAGGATCGCTCCTTTTTTTTTAAAGGCCTTCCTTCGATTCTTGACACGGATTTGTGGAAATTAATGCACTCGTTTGTTAACACGCCGTTCGCATTTTAGATCTTATTCTGTTCGTGTTAAATGTTCGTTTTGTTAAGGTGCCGTCGTGTTTTTGTTTGGAATAAGTCTGTGGGTTCATAATATTATTCATATAGCCAGTAATAAAGATGTGTCAGTAGATACATATGTAATAAATATCATCTCTGACATGCAAGTAGGTACTCATATGTATTTATGGAGACAATCAAGGATGCAGAGAGACATGAATGATGAGGACATGAAATGTGATTGCTTCATACCTGTTTAGTTTTGATTCAAACTTAATGCCGTAGGATTCATAAATTTAATGCTGGCAATGTAACATGTCTTAGGTTGAGTCTACGGTACAATTTGATGAGAATACAGAAGTAATTTTCATGGTTGTTTGAAGAAAAAAAACACTGTTAAAACATGATTCCCCTCAGATCTATACTTAGTACGTAGATTCCTGAGAATACCAAATAGAAGGTAGTCAGATTAGAGGTATGACCAAACATTATAATTAGCACATGTAGGTTATCAGGAAGAAAATGCTTTTAGCATTAAATTCGTATGTGTTCTGCTGTAATGTGCAATAAGAAATCTATGTATTGAACACGTTTTCATAGTAGATAGCATTCCGTGTGAGATGTTGCAAGGGCATCGCCGCTTATTAGCTTACTAACCGATGAGGCATGCCTTAAAATTTTTAGTTTTAAGACATGCTGATATTCCATACGATGTTTTTGTGAACAGGTAAATGGTATCCAATACTCCTAACAAGTTTTCGAGGGTGAAATCGACTAAAATCATGCAAAAGTTTCGTTGCGCTTTCCCAAAGACGAGTTTCTTGTTTTGTATCAGGAATAAACACTATTTGATTTTGTAAATAGTTCGTGCAGATCGCTAGGTGGTCAGACTGAGCATATAATCAAACAATGTCTATTGTTATTGACTCTCCATAGCCGTGAGCGATGACGATTGAAACCAGCCACACGTAGTGATGTCCTTATTCTGCTTCTACTACCTTAAAAGAGGCATGCCTGCGTTTTTTGATGACCTCTGTTGCCTCTGATGGAGACGCAGAGAATTGCAGGTCTATTGCCGCGGGACAAATGTTTGTGTTAGCATATATTTGTCTCGGGATCTGGGTGTTTTATATGTATAATATGTATGTACTAGCTTCTGCCCACGGCTTCGCCCGCGTGGTACCCGAATAAAAAGTATCTGTGTTATTCTGATGTATAAGCTATATTACTGTAAAGTTTCATCAAAATCCGTTCAGTAGTTTTTGTGGAAGAGGAATAAACATCCATCCTCACAAACTTTCACGTTTATAATATTAGTAGGATATTTAAAAAAAAAAAATAGGTATATAAGTAGTTATATCAGTTGTGTAGTTCCCATAACACAAGCTCTGCTTACTTTGGGGCTAGATGATGCTGTGACATCATCTGACAAACAGCATCATCTAGCCCCAAACTAAGCAGAGCTTGTATTATGAGAACTACATGACTGATATACTACTTACGAGTATATACATTTTTCTTTGTAAATACATACATATTATACATAGAAAACACCCAGACCCGAGACAAATATTTGCAGATACAAACATTTGTCCCTTAGCAGGAATTGAACCCCCAACCTTCTGCGTCTCAGGCGGGCCTTCGCCCACTGCGCCACAGAGTTAATAGTGGAAAGCCCCGCTACTTCGTATGCGTAGAGTTTTTTCAACACAAACTTTGTTTTCCCGCTGAGAGAAATCTCTAGAGGATTTCGGAGTTTCTTAGTGCACCCCTCACGCTCAAACGAACATACCCTCAAAATTTTAGGTCTCCAGGGACTTACGGTTTAGGTTGTGCGTTGATGTTAGTCTGTCAGTCATTGTGTCACGCAACAATTTTATATGTATTGATTTTAAGCGCAAATTATTCAGATTTAATTTCAAAAGTCTACCCACATCCTTTGAAAACCTTCAATACGGCTTCTCCGCTTCGCAAAACCACCCAAAACGAATATTATAAAAAAATCTGATTAAGGGCTCGTCAAACGCGCCCTTAATCAGATTACGCGGACGCGGACGCGGTGGCGCGGTGGCGGGCGGTGGCTCATTTTGCAAGACCAAGACCAAAGTTCTAGCATCCTTACTCCTCGATAGGGCTGTCCGGTTCACGTATAAATCACGGTGCCATAATAAACTCGAAGATTTCAATTAAACATAAATCTCGAATGAAGCCTGGATAATCGACTTGATACTTCTATGTTTACCGAGGATGTACCTCCTGTGCAATTAGGTAGGTACTTGTAAACATAATAAATAATTGTATAGTATTCTAATTTTCTAATAATCAAGACGTCTGAAGTTGGGTACTTTTGAAGAAATTTGACTGTATTTTAACGCATGTCGAACGTCACCCCTTTGTTTGGAGGGTCACCCTTCTGAGGTTTAAACATAGATTTTTATATTTGAGTAATTTTTCTAAGTCAAAAATTTTATTTATGAATTACACCTTTGATAAAAACAATCTTAAAATGACTATCCTACTCATTTAAAGTTCAAATCTTTTAACCCAGAAGGTTTAAATCCTAAGTAAATTTATTATCCTTCTACACTTAGCTTAAGGTAAATCTTAAGTTAATCTTACTGTAATCGTTTCATAGAAAACTGTGACTACTGAAGACACGTCAAAATGTCAAACGAACATGTTACGTAAGTCTTTTTTTTAAACAAATGAATGTTATAAAATATTTTTATTAAACTGATCACTTTACTTTAAAAAGTATTAAGATTAAAGTCAAAATAGCTTTTTACTTTTACTTATCCAAATATAGAATACGTACCTACCTACACAACTTTCACAATTAGTATTTTGTCCTACAAAGATATTGGAATAAAACTTTACCAACGCCTATATATTTGCTAACTCAAAAAAAAACTAGCTTTTGCCAGCGGCTTAGCACGCAAGAGTCATATTAAAAAAAAAATCATGCGCCCATACTTTCACCCCCATTCCCCCCACCCTTTAAAATATGAAAATGAAAAACCCTGAAAAAGTATTTATTTATTCAGAATACACTATACAGAAAGATCGCTATCTATCTGCTCAATATCTTGTCTGCGAACAGCGTGGATATTTTTAACTGTAGGACCAATCTGCTTAAATTTGCCCCCATGTCACTCGCTAGTGACATATTTTTATAGTTTTACCTGTGCGTTGATAAGATCAGTCAGTCAATCAGTCAGTCAGTCAGTCAGTCAGTCAGTCAGTCAGTCAGTCAGCCGGGACAAACGATTACATAAGTAGGTATAGATTGCTTAAAGTTGGTCCGTGCAATGCCCTTTCTTACTACCACATATTTTAAACTGTGTTTAAGACAAGATCAAGGTGTATGTATTTTTAATCGCAATTTTTTTTTCATTTTCCAAATATTTTTTGTTCAGATAAAGAAAATGTTGATCATACAATAAAATTAATGACTTTCATGCATAATATGGGAAATTTGTTATACATAAATCATTTATGATTAAAAAATATACGATCGCAAAAAGTGTCTTAGCAGAGCGTGGTTTCGATCCACGGACCTCTGGGTTATGGGCCCAGCACGCTTCCACTGCGCCACTCTGCTCTCTGACATCAGTGCCGAAATCAGCTAATTCAAGCTTAGACACGTATAATATGAAATGGTCATTTTTGTTCTCAAACAGTTTTGTAGTGACGTAATTTTGAGTGTTTATTATCGTTTATCGAATATCGATGAATCAATTTATGTGAATAATTTATCATGACGTGCCTCGTTAGCCAAACTTATTTTGTAGTTTAATAAGTAGGTAGATATAGGTGAAATACCGGATCGAAGAATTTTTGATGAAAAAAATGATATAAATAACATGAAAAATAAAAGAAAAAGCTTATCCTTATGAAACTGTTTCAGCATTTTAATACCTACACAATATTTCAAAAAGACGCAATAAAAAGCTGATATTGTTCTTAGCCGGAGCTGACGTGCTTATTAACTGGGAAAATTGAAAATTGACTGAGCAGCATGATTGGCAAGGGAATATTAGCTTAGCTCGGTGCAATATTGCGACGATTTTAAAAGAAAATTCTCGCGTGACGTTAATCCATCATGTTGGCAACATTGGCGGCGCCATCGTTGGGAAACGGCGGGAAATGCGCGTAAGTTTTTATCGTGTCAATTACTCGATGCCTTCTTGTACAAATTGGTTTGATTCAAAATTAAATGTGGGTAGGTTTATGAGTCATGACTAGGTATTTGGCTTTTTTAATGCTAAGATGGCATCTTATATCATGTAAGTGATAAGGTAATTAATGATAAACATTAATTTGTTATTAATTTTTTTCAGTTAATGTGTTGCTGTTTTAAATTTAGGTGTGTTTTGACGACCTCTGTGGCGCATTGGAGAAGGCCCGCCTGAGATGCAGAAGGTTGCGGGTTCGTTTCTTAATATAGTTTTATTATGTTTAGATGTAACGATGTAGTTTATCTGTTGTTACCTACATTTAGTTAAATAAAGAATTTGAATATGAAAAAAACCTTAAGGTTTAATAAGTACTTATAGTACTTTACCAATCAGTTTTTCAATTTAAGTGCACCTAACACGTAGTCAAAATGGTGGAGGACAACATCGTGAGGAAACAGGCAAACCCAAAAAGTGTTTAGTAACCAGTGTTCCAATAAGCGGCGATAGGCTTGCAGCCTGTCACGTGGAATGCTAATTACTATGTAAAACGCGGGCATGTACCAAATATAATATTTGGACGTGTCTCTAACTTTCCACTACTTGGTAGCCTCACAAATCTGCATACTGAGCATGGGTCTGAGAATCTCCTTCATGTATGTTTTTTAATACTTTAAAGTTAATGAAACATGGATAAAACAATGGGACAAATAACTTTAGTCAAGCATAGCTTCTTTAGAATTAGGTAAAGCGAGTTGTTCAACCGTAGACAACTAGATCTGATCACAGATTAAATAAATACAGGCTGGCCCTTATCTGGGATCAACGCATTAGCATTGCCATTCAACTTGGCAATGCGGCCAGTATTTTGGGAACACTTCCGTCTGGTAGTGATCTGGATCAGTTGAGCTTTCTATAAATCGTTTGCAATGGTCTGTAGATAGCTATCTGTTTCATCTATATTTTTTTGTAGTTGTACATAGTTGTATGAATAAATGTGTATAAATACTTTGTCTGTAACAGAAATACAAATTGATAATTCGTTATTTTTATGATGATACGCATCAAAAGTGGAGGTAGCTCCAGGCATCGAGTCACAGCTGGTTCCTAACTCTCCCTATTATACGGTTATTATTGTCACGTGTTATTTCCAATATTTTCGCCATCTCATTACTCGGCGACGAGCGCTAATCCGTCGGGAGAAGACGCGCCTTAATGGAGGTGATCATGTGCCCTAACGCGTAACGTATTGAAATATGACGTATTGGATGTACACCAGGGATTTGGCTCTAATAAACGAAAAAAAACACCACTTCGATTAAGGAACGCTCTCGGCGGACGAGCACGCATCGCAATAATTCTTCGACATGACAGCCCAATGATAAATCAAGGCGACTGAGAAGAAATGCCAATAAATATCGCGCCGAAATCCAATAATTACGATCCAATGAGCCGGCCAGCTACAAATCAACGGACGGACGGACAGGCGCATACTAATGTCTTATCCTAACATCAGATTAAAAGCATCAATACTTGTCAATAGAGGTCGCCTCCCACGTAATTATAGCCAACAATATCCCGGGGAGGCTGAGAAAAGGATTAACATATATCAAGGTGGAATAATTGAAGGAATCGATTAAATGAAGAGTATTAATTGCTGATGCGCCTGCACTGTCCGAGAGATCCCATCGCGCTACACTTTGAGCGCTCAGAGTTGCGCCCCAGTGCCTGTCTACTGACCGCCTTTATGGGCCGGTAAATAAAAGATAGCACGAGTGTACGCTGAGTTTCCTAACATAAGGCTCTTAGCAAAACAACACCGCGATTAACACAGTTAATTCCCCAATTTAAAAACCGAACAAACAAAATGTATGTAAATTGCGCAACTCTATGTAAAAGCCGACGATAACCTTGCACAGGGAAACGCGTGGCCAACTCCACGATACGCGGTCTTAGCGCGCGCTGATAAGGGCTCGTCGAACGCAGATATCGCGCTGGCAAATTGAAGTGAACTCGAAACAAGCACGTTCAGAAACTGCTTACACGAATTAGCGCATCAAAACGGGCGCAAGGGGGCGAAATTAGAAAACTCTTCCCTCTCGCCGCTACCCCGCGGCCGTTCCGCACGTCATAAACTGACAATTTACGATAACACCGGGATTAGCCTGTTTGTCTGTTATGCATTCGAGTGTGAGCGGGTGGATTGCTCCGCGTGAAGCAAAACGCTCCAGAAGTTTCTCTATCTCTCCCGTCTTTCGCTGCCTCGGAGATGAAATTGTTTCCCATTTACATGCACACGACTCAGGCCTTCATATTTCCACGTGGAGGTAGTAACAAAGTCTCGGAACGATCCCGTGCTCATTTCGTTCGTACATTACTTCAAATTCGTTTAGCTTCGACAGGGTGGAGGTTTCTGGGTCAATTGCTTTTAATTTATGTTTCGTCTACTTGGTATTGTGCGATTCCAGGGTCGCTGTTATCAAAAGCAACAAATAAAAGTTTATGGAATTTGATAAAAAATAAAAAAACAACAACCTTGACAAAAGACCACCATGGAAAACTAAGCAGTAACAAACAACGTAAACTGTTAAGCCATTCTAAACAGAATCATTTATGACTACACTTTGTATTCTAGCAGAGGAAAAAATATTAATTTCCAGTAATGAGAATGTTTGCATATTTTTATTTAGATATAGGTAAAGGTTATACAATCGTCATTATAATTAAAACCTATTTCCTGTAGGAATTCACAGTTGAGAGGGCAGGTTTTATTGACAAATTAATTTATCGTCGAGAAGTCGTTAGGTTTGTCCTTACTTACTATTAAAAGATCGCATTTCTGCATGTATGTCGGCCATTAAGCGTTACTGCGACCATGCTTGTGCTGCTTAATATTCGTGGGGGACATAAAAAATAACTGTTGCGTTAGCTAATGCTCGACAACGTTCCGCAATAAGAGATGCTTGTTTATTTGCAAGTACAGTGTGCTAACTATGTTGGTAATATTCACCGAAAGTTATGAAACCATCAGAATTTTGCACGAGGATAAAATACCGCGGTAAGCTGCTCGGAGATGGTTTGGGTTCCCTTCTCGCAGGATCATTCATAAAGATTTGATGAGAGCTGCGCAATGTTACTTAACCCAGTTTATTTAGAGTCTGCTGGCTGTAGGGGCCCCTTACCGCCTACCGCTAATTTCTTAAAGGGCGAGCCGCGGCCACAAACCGTGAATAATTGTCGTGCTAAAAGAAAACCCAGCAAATCTCCGTGATTAGCATAAAAACCATCTAAACAGGCTAGAGGAAGCGAGCGCCTTCCTTCCGCAATATTTGTGAAAAAAATTACACATTTCCTGGCAACATTTTGTCTCCGAACAGTACTCGCAGAGCGCTTGCGACGGTAAAAAAGTAACAAATGTTAATTGCACCGCTCGCAAAATAAAACGGTCATTAATGAAGCGAAATTGTAAAAAGGAATTGCTATAACCCATGGCACCTCAGCGTCTTTTAAAATTAAGCGGATTCTGAATCGGTTATTCTTGTCTATGACGCGCCATCTGTTACGACCAATAAATGTGGAGGATAGCAGAACAGCAGAAACATGGCATTTTATGTGTGCCGTGTCCATCATAAAGCATCCCTCGGTGGGGGATGGGAATAGAGGGGCGCATAAAAGTTTACAGGCATTCGGCTAATAAATCGTGTCAAATAAATAAGTGTTGAGTCGGTTGGCGGCATATTGATTCGTCATGTGCCGCCTTGGCGCGGCGCGGGGGGATCCGGGTGGCCATAAAGGTGCGTAATGGCCGTCGTCGGAAGACAGCGCAGTGGCGCGCATCGATTAGCACTCGTCGCCGCCTCAGCCGCCGACGCAACGCTTCCAACATCCAGCGAGCATCGACTACTGCTTCACATTCACCATATCGATATAGCCCCATCTCTAGACCTATATCTACTCCACTCATAATCGTTATTTTGAATTTGAATTTTGAATCTAACTTGCTTTCTGCTAGGCATCACGAAGAAGGTTTTTTCAGCACCATAACTGGGTGCTTTGCTTCGGAAAGGTCGTTAAATAATTCAGAGTTCTGACAACAGATGGCACTAGTAGTCTTTTCATGGTTACTCGAAAACCGATTTTCATAATTTAAAATTTAAATAGATCGACAATGGATGTACTGTTAAACAGATTGATTATGGTTATTAATAAATCAACGCACTAGTCTGTTATTCTCCTGTAGTTGTTGTTAGGTTTTCTAATAATTTATTTTAACATTTTATTTGGCAAGCAGCTAAGTTTTTACATGAATAAACGATGTTTTCTCTAGATCCCATTAGAAATACATAACCATGCATAGATATTTATTAAATTGTTTACAATATAAGTTGAATTAATTATAATATACAATAATATAATAACAAGCCCTTTTACTAAATTATTACCTGCTGTAACGATCGTCTCGTGCAAGAGCTCAGAACAGAAAACACTGCATTTGGACGTTGATTAAAATCTCTGACTACATTCACACAAAGCCTTACTTTGATATTTACGTATAAATCTTATGAGACGTCTGTTTCGTCCCGACAACCCCACAACAAAGTCAAAGAAAAATAATACTTATATCTATGATGATTAAGTACTAATTAGCGTGTTAAATATAAACATGCCTGACTACCACCTGTCAAGTGAAATATTGGCTTTACTAACATATCTTATTTATGTTGAATCGGAAACAAAATGGTATAAAAAAGGTTTTTTATTATAAATCGAGTCCACAGTGGGTGGATAACTAAATTTGTACGCAGCCTTGTACAACAAGTTATTGTCTGCGTGTGTGTCTGTCTGTCCGAGCGGGCCGGCTGCAGATAAATTGACAGAGATAATATTCCTTTCTCTTTTTAATAAGCTGATTGTTCGGGGTACCTTGCGAACCCCGCATAAGAGATAGTCAACGGGTCGTTGAATTATGAAAATACAATCGGACTAAGCACAAACAATTTCATTTGTACTAAAAAATTGAATCCTGTATATTTTTTGATAAATTTTATTATTTACGCTGAAAATAGGGTTGAATGTATAAATGGGCGGATAACAAATTTAAAATGCTGAATTTATTATACGACACCTAAATCCACTTGTCTCTACCAAAAATATGAATTTAAATCACAAAAATACAATCCTACCAATACATTAAACGGAACCTTTTTCGACATACCGACCGCGAAACCATTAAAAGCGTACATAATTCAACACAGATCGAGTTTTCAGCTCCCGAGTCTATGACACACTCGCTAAATCTCTCGGAAGGCGGTCTCGGAAACCATAAATTTTTATTTCGTAAATAAAAATAATAAAAATAAATAAAAGCGGTGCCGTGTGCGACCGGAAACATTTGTCCCGTCGCGTCACGGATAATCCGGCCACTTGATTTATTATTAATTAGCCTAATAGAAATTGTACAATGAACGCGTTTGTTTTTTAACACCCTGTATAGAATTGCAAGAGGGTGACAGAAATATTGCTAAACAAAATTGACTGACTTTTTTGAAGGTAGAAAATTTTAATTATTTTTAAACAAAATATACCTACAGACGCAGTTTCGATTTCTAGATCCACAATTTTTTTCAGAAAAATCTTATAAAAATTGCCTTTTTAGGTTCTAAAATGGTTCCCAAGATGAACTCTGGAACATATATTTTTTTTGTTTGCGAGGTGGGGATTATGTTACGGATCTACCTAGACCTAACTTCAAACAACTTTAAAATTGTATAAAATTGAAATCGAAATTTAACACTTTTGTGAAACTAAGATTTAATTGAATTTGGAAAGCAAGTCCATTTTGTTTTATTACGTCCGTCCATCACACTATGATTGTCACCCGAATTTTAATGACTAACGGAACGTACTGACTTACTGGACGATATGAATGTCATTAAATTTAAATGTGCCCTAAAAATTCCGATTGAGCGAGACTTTAACCCGTAACTTTGCCCATAATCAGCCTCTAAGCGTCACTCTATTTAAGGTGTAATTGGCCAACGTATTGCCGATTAGAGGCAAAGGCAGGTTCCAGTTCCGCTGAATCGGAATTTTGGGATACAATTAAATTTAATGTTCTACATAAGGTATCACATTAAAATTAAGATTGTCGCCCGACGACATTTCAGAACGTACCTCGATAGGTAAAAAGATTTCTGGACAAAAATGTTACCTATAAAATATGTTACCTATTTGATCGTCTAAGGATTTGTTTAAACAGTTTCGTTTAATAAATTATTATTGAGGAATCATAAAAAAATCTGTTTATTATTTCATCTACCTATCCATTTCAAATGTATTTTTTTCAACTCTGAATGAATAGATTTTCTTGCATTATGCAATGCTCGTAAATCTGTCAAGTGGTAATCTCTGCATTATGACGAATGACGCATTACTTCGTTTCTTTATTGTTGCCACTCTCCGTCGTAAATTATCATTACTATGGGTTAGTAGAAAAAAAACGTAGGTACTAACTGCCTACCTATCTAGCGACGACGGTGATGGTTCATGACAATAAGTCAAACTTGAAATGTATTTGTTTATGATTCTTCAATTAGGTATTTAGGTAGGTAACTACTTCCCAACAAGTCGAAAATTAAATATATTAGTAATGTTTAGGTAAGGTAACTTACCTGAGCACGTTTAGCTTTTATCGATAGAAGCTTTTATCGTATATAAAATCATCGTCATCGTCACATCACTAAATTTGTTCCCAAACGCAGAGTTGAGGTTATGTTGATAGAAAAACTCAACTCCTAACAAAAATCTTACCTTTAAGAATGTTAAATATCTAAAGATCTATTAACTTAATGCCTGGATTAGAACTAAACCATTGAAGACAATACATTTCCAGAATTGCTGTAGCTACAGACTCGTTGTCAACAAAAACACAACCTCAATAATTTACAGTTTTGAACAACTCTATACTATGCTCATTGAAATAAAAACAATGGAAACTAGATAAAATGTATTTTTAGAACTTACCAGGGTTTAATCGGGAAAATATCACACGGAATCACAATTTATATCGTAGTAGCGTTGTTGTGACTCAGCTCAACTTCAGACGCGCAGCTGCGTTCTGAAGTTAGCTCCGAGCGGCAAACGCTGTTTTTGTTTCGGCCATAGTAACTATAAGCTAAGCTGTGCGGCAGATGTTATTTAGTTCCACCCGAGTCTCAATAGATGGCGTAACTAGTATCAAAATGGAGTTCGAAAAGTTTTTGTGGCAAAGCAGGGACTAGCACAAAATACGTTCTGTCAAACAAGAAGGGAATATTTTTTATAGATTAGTATACGTTTGTTTACCTACATCTGATGATAAACGCAGTTGTAACCTATGCTAAACACACTCGCCCAGTAGATATGCTTTATGAACTCTTCGGTTGAAGATACCCAAGTTATACTTTGTAGGAAAAATAGACGCAGGAAGGGAATTCCACTTCTATCCTCATAATAAAAGAGGAATTGTTTCAAAGATGCCTAGCAGGTATCGTTAGTTCTGTCGTGTTTCAAGAAAAACTAAAAAACTCATCTTCAAGTTAACAAAAATGTAACAAAAAAATAATTTCCTTCCAAATGCACGACAAAAATATCCGCGGAGCAATTCATTAAAAGTTGTCCGTTGATCACGCTCACCTATTTGGACTCGCTCAGCCGACAACGAGCCAAGTTAGATTGCAGGACGTAACGGGACGGGACATTGGGATATAACGCCACTGATCATGTTACTTTGTAAATAACATCTCCCCCTCAGAGTGACTTTAACCAAGCTACTAAGCTTGACTAGGCGCCTAATATAAAAAAAAAATATAGCACCTGATATGTGATTGATAGTTTTTACTGGACACGCCACACCATATTTTTGAGCCAAGGATGACTGGTAGAGAATGCTTTAGCATTAAGTCCTCCTAGCACTACTTTAATTAATTTTATTTATTTGAGAAGTTTTATTTTTACCTGCATATTACAATGAAGACACAATTTTAGACAGGCTACTAAAAAATGATATTGGCCTCGATTCTGTAGTACACTAACTAAACCAAATTTAAACTGTTGCTCTCTTTTACTGATAGTATACGCAAGAAAGAGATGGCTAGAATTTTACTGCTGTGTGCTGCTGTCAAATCAGTTTACGTGCCGCTTTTCTTCGTGTTTATAGTCAGCATGTTATGATATCACAACTAAATTTGTAAGGAAAACTTAAATCTGACTAATTTGACAGCACTAAAATTGTAGCTATCTCTTTCTTGCTTGCACTATCAGTAAAAGAGAGCGACAGTTGAAATTTAGTTTAGTTTGTGTACTACAGAATCGAGGACAATATCAGCTTTTCAGTAGAATGTCAACTTTAAAATGATTTAAAATAACTTTAATGATTATAACACTTAGGTATATACCACTCGAACAGGGGGGCTAGACAAATACCACTTTCTGTTGACGTTAACGCCTGCGGAAAGATAAAATTGTATGGAAATGACGTTTGCTGCGGAAATGTCACGTGACATTTTCATACAATTTTATCTTTCCGCAGGCGTTAACGTCAACAGAAAGTGGTATTTGTCTAGCCCCCCAGGTCATTTACCTACAATATTAGGTGTTTGTTTTAAATATTTATGTATGTAAATAATATATAAATATCGTATAGATAAATAGGAAATTCATATTGTAAAAATGGGAATTTTCACGTACTGCACTATCGTTGAAGGCACCGACTAAGTTTCGACTCATTCCGAGAGTCTTCATTAGGGTGAGTGGTTGCGACTTTCTCCTTCCGCGTAGTGCACGGCGCGACGCGTCGGTGTCTTCACCGATAGTGCGGTACGTGAAAATTCCCGTTTGTACAATATGAATAGTCAAGTTCACGATAGTTTTAACAAATCCCATTAAACTAGGAGAATAATGAGTATGAACGATATAACCCTTTAGGCGCTGACGTTCTATCGTTTGGTTACTCTTACTCTGAGATCTTTTCTCTTCAATCTATGGAATATTTCGTAAACCTTTTTGACGTGGCTAATATTATTTTTTTGTTTGGTAGATTTTTTAAAATAAATAAACGAAATAGGTTCTGTTGGATGGAGTTTTCCATTAAAGGCGGGGTCAGTCTGAACATTTTTAGTTGTAAATGTTTACTGATTCGATTTGATAAGAATGTAAGCAGGTACTTACCGGTAGGTATCTATAACTTGTGTATATATGTAATTAGTTAATAAGTATGTTTGATGAAAATGAAAATGCGGTAAGTAGGCAAGCAGGTACAGTCGGCGACAAAAGCAGAATAACAACTTTTTAGACTGACCACCTCCATGGCACGGCGGGCAGTAGTCGGCTGCGACGTAAGAGCTGCGGGTTCGATTCCCGCTGCAGGACGAATGTTTGCATGAGCTGCAGATATCAGGTAGCACGGTACTGATAATCACGACACAGGGAATCCTGATGTGGGGTCAGGACTATGTATGTGTCTGTTGGGAGCTTATTTATTTTTACTATTTAATAATTATTTGGAACAGGTATTTTTTTAATCCAGTTGCCCGCTAAGTCAGATACAAAAAGTCTTTATAGGATTCCAGGAAACAACTAGACAGTTTATGATAGACCTATCAATCTGTTTGCATACTTTCCATTTATCTCACAGAGACGTCAATCGTCAATACTGTCAATCAACAAATCAATCATTTCATATCTGGCGATGGAAAAATCTAGAACAGATAGTGCGGCACTCGATTTGAATATCAAGTACATATATATTGCAGACATACCTAAAATAAAATTCAAAATTCATATCAGATTAGGTTAGATGCTGAAAAAAATATGCTAAAAAAAATGGTGTAGCATTCTAAAACGCACGTCATACAACCTCTGTGGCGCAGTGGGCGAAGTTCCGCCTGAGACGCAGAAGGCTGCGGGTTCGATTCCCGCTGCGAGACAAATGATTGTATGATCTGCATTTCTTTGTCTCGGACCTGGGTGTTTTCTATGTATAATATGTATGTATTTACAAAAAAAAGTATATAAGTAGTATATCAGTCATGTAGTTCCCATAACACAAGCTCTGCTTACTTTGTGGGCTAGATGATGCTGTGTGAAAATGTCCAGCATTATTTATTTTCTTATTATTATTATATAGCTGAGCAAAAGCTAACCTTATTGACTAAACACCAACGTCCTTTATCGTTAACATCAATTTCTGTCCATCCAAAGGTTGTCTGGAAGAGATTGGCTATTAGCAGTAAGACCGCTGTACTCCCGTTATTATATATGCTCTGTTTGAATTTGTAACGAACATTATGTGATGTACAAAAAAGTTATATTTAAGTATTCTATCAATATCTAGTCTTATATAAGATCTGCTTAGTTTGAGCATATATATAAGAATACAAATTTGGGGTTGGGGTAGGTTTTGGGTTAGATGATGCTGTGTGAAAAAAGTCCACATTATTTATTTATAAAAATTACATATACACACTAATTAATAAATAAATAAATAATGCTGGACAATCCACACAGCATCACCTAGCCCCAAGCTAAGCAGAGCTTGTGTTATGGGAACTAGATGACTGATATACTTAATGCAATACATTACATAGATAGATATATATTTTTTATTATACATAGAAAATACCCAGAATGTTGCAAAGATATATCTTACAATTATGTTATAATTTGACCTAAAATCTTGTCATTTTTATCCGTAGATGCTTTGGTTAGATCCTATTGACTATAAGCCCGTGAATACAGCCCATCTAATAGCCCTCTAAGTCGGATTCACAAGTATAACACAATATAATAATCATATTAAGACGTTTGAGACCGACTTCAAACCATTAAAATAAATAATAATAAAATAAATAGTCCTAGACATTTTCACACAGCATCATCTAGCCCCAAACTAAGCAGAGCTTGTGTTATGGGAACTACATGACTGATATACTACTTATATACAGTTTTTTTTGTAAATACATACATATTATACATAGAAAACACCCAGACAAAGATTTGCAGATACAAATATTTGTCCCGTGGCAGGAATTGAACCCGCAACCTTCTGCGCCTCAGGCGGGCCTTCGCCCACTGCGCCACAGAGGTCGTCATCTAGTAAATCTAGTAGTCATCTAGTAAAATGTAACCTACATTTCAAAATACACTAAAATTATAGTCAGTCAACCCACTCAAAATATCAAAAGCTGTTTGTTCGCCAAAAGTTTAAAGAAATAAATATAATGACATTCCCTTGTCAATACGTCTATGAAAATCTGATGTATGTTCACAAACATATTAATTTGTTTAAGAAAAAAAGCGATAATCACAATGTTAATACTAGAAATAAAGATAAACTCGCTGTTGCCACTTGTACACTCCATAAAGTTATTAAATCGTTTAAAGGGCACGGTGTACGCTTTCATAACAAACTCCCAAGAGATATACAAAAATTGACAATTAACAAATTTAAAAACGTAATCAAACAAAAACTTTATAAAAAGGCATACTATAGAATATCTGATTATTTAGATGACAAAAACTCTTGGGATTGAAAATGCTCCAACTCGAACCTATTATTTTGTAAAAGGATCATTAAAAAGAATAACCAGTCTTGTTTTCTTGCCTTTCTTTCCTGGCTTGGTCGCGGAGGAACAGGCACTAGATAAAAACCGACGTTTCAAAGTGGTCCTTGTGATTTTATTGAATAAATGAACTTTGACTTTGACTTTGTTACAACATTATTTTCTTCAGTAAATGTTCCACCAAGAAATCATACCATCATAAGCCTAAGTCCAGAGTTAGATATGTCTTCCCCATGGAATGCTATGTCCATCGTTATCCTACTATCGCTTCAATATCATCCTACACTGTGGTCTTTATTATTATCGCTTGTGATCAAACATAGCGCATAGTTAAAACTGAATATTAAGATTGAATTCACAAATTACATAATAATGGACTCGATTCTGTATGAATGAATGAATAAATTTAAAGTAAAGTAAGTAAAGTAAGTAAAGTAAGTAAAGTAAGTAAAGTAAGTAAAGTAAGTAAAGTAAGTGAAGTAAGTGAAGTAAGTGAAGTAAGTGAAGTAAGTAAAGTAAGTAAAGTAAGTAAAGTAAGTAAAGTAAGTAAAGTAAGTAAAGTAAGTAAAGTAAGTAAAGTAAGTAAAGTAAGTAAAGTAAGTAAAGTAAGTAAAGTAAGTAAAGTAAGTAAAGTAAGTAAAGTAAGTAAAGTAAGTAAAGTAAGTAAAGTAAGTAAAGTAAGTAAAGTAAGTAAAGTAAGTAAAGTAAGTAAAGTAAGTAAAGTAAGTAAAGTAAGTAAAGTAAGTAAAGTAAGTAAAGTAAGTAAAGTAAGTAAAGTAAGTAAAGTAAGTAAAGTAAGTAAAGTAAGTAAAGTAAGTAAAGTAAGTAAAGTAAGTAAAGTAAGTAAAGTAAGTAAAGTAAGTAAAGTAAGTAAAGTAAGTAAAGTAAGTAAAGTAAGTAAAGTAAGTAAAGTAAGTAAAGTAAGTAAAGTAAGTAAAGTAAGTAAAGTAAGTAAAGTAAGTAAAGTAAGTAAAGTAAGTAAAGTAAGTAAAGTAAGTAAATGAAAATACTTTATTGTACACCTTAAGCAAAAAACATAATAACAAAATCTTATCTTATCTTATCTGTAGTAGGTACATTGACTAAACTAAATTTAAACTATCGCTCTCTTTTACTGATAGTGTACGCAAGAAAGAGATAGCTACAATTTTAGTGCCGTGTGTCAAATCAGTTTACGTGCCGCTTTTCTTCGTGTTTATAGTCAGCATGTTTTGATATCACGACTAAATTTGTATGGAAAACTTAAATCTGACTAATTTGATAGCACTAAAATTGTAGCTATCTCTTTCTTGCTTGCACTATCAGTAAAAGAGAGCGACAGTTTAAATTTAGTTTAGTCAGTGTACTACAGAATCGAGGCCACTACTAATATTACCTCTATAAACGCGAAAGTTTGTGAGGATGGATGTTTGTTAGTCCTTCACGCAAAAACTCCTGAACGGATTTTGATGAAACTTTACAGTAATATAGCTTATACATCATAATAACATATAGGCTACTTTTTATCCGGGTACCACGCGGGCGAAGCCGTGGGCAGAAGCTAGTAATTTATACTAATAATAAAGGTGAAGTTTTTTTTTGTTAAAACCCGTCGTATTTCGAAAATTCGTTTTGCATTTGATAGCCCAATTCATGAGGAAGGTTCTTAGGTATTTTTCATCAAGTTACGACCGTTAAGAGCTGAGCAAAAGAAGAAATAGTGCGGACGGACGGCGTGACGGCGTGGGCCCGAGGGCGGCCGTGACACAGCTAAATTATTATAAATATTTTTTGTCATGGTTACTAAATTCACATATAGAATCATATCGGTTTCAATATCGCAGACTATTGGGCTTGTTTATTTTAATGGCGACCATAATAAAAAGATTTAATCGATTCAAACAGCACACGACTGCTCCCGATGACAGATACCAAAGTAGTTTAATAAATATAAAATTCCAAGTTCATGTCTAGCAAAGTTAATGTAGGTAGGGTTCCGTCATTATCGCCTTTTTCAGACTGGGCTCTCATGGACAGTTAAAATAAAATCCTCTGTGGTTTGTCGACCTTTGTAGCGCAGTGGGCGAAGGCCCGCTTGAGACGCAGAAGGTTTATTAAAATATAGTGGTATTTTAAGTATATTTCATGACTTTGTACACCTACCAACTTTATCACTTCTCTATCTCTCCTCAAAGGTTTGCTGGAAGAAAACTCTTTTTAGGGTTAAGCTCGCCTTTGTACATGCCTCACCTAATATCTTGTTTAATATTTCTGTTTTATTTCTGTGTTCAATAAATAATTATAAGGTTGCGGTTGCGATTCCCGCCGCGGGACAAATGTTTGTAGAATCAGCAAATATTTGTCTTAGGTCTGGGTCATATGTGAAATAATGTTTTTACAAAAAAAGCATGTACGTAGTATATCAGTCATGTAATTTCCATAATACAAGCTCTGCCTAGTTTGGGGCTACATGATGCTGTGTGAAAAATTACCAGGATTATTTATTAAAAAAACCTCTTTTTTTAATAATTTTGCATGAAATCATTGTGGTACATAATAATATTGACCACGTATCTTGTGAAGGTTGCCCCAATTTAGTAGAATACCTACTATATTATAGTGATTTTGATATATAGGCAGTAGAGTATCTAGGTATAGAAGAACTATATAGTTGAACAGTGCCAGAGCATTTTTATAGACCACAATCAATAGATAAAGAATATCGATCTTTTAGAGACTCTAAGTAACATTCCACCTCCAAGTTCATGAATACTTACGGCCCAGTTTGCACAATTATTTTTTCAATGTTAGAATATGGAACCACAAATTTTAATTGACATAGTATTTAACACATTTCGGCCCAGTGTTTTTTTATACCCCTAAAGATGTAATCAAGCATGCTGCCCACCTGTAAATAAGCAGTTACCGTAGCCTATGGATTACGCAGGATGGTGCTACAACCAAACATAAGGTTTTTCTTTTGATTTTTTTGGCTATGGAACCCTAAATAAAAATGGTTCGGGCGTATGCGTCCTGAAATACCGTAATGAGCAGGTGGACTGATATCGGCGACTTGTCTACTTAGTGTTCCCGAGCTATGTCGGGGGAATAATTAGTGTTATATTTTGTTAGTTGACACTGTAAGTATTATGTAAGTATAATTATGGTAATTTGAGCTGTACTTTTTGTAACGAAATTAATTTATTTGTTATTGTTTTGTAAGTTGTTCTTGGAGACGCTATGATTACATTTTAAAGTATTTTAAGGTTACGGCCCACCTGTTGGTAAGCGGTTATCGTAACCTGTGGACGGTTACAACACCAGAGGTAGAGCTCACGCGTTGCCAACATAACAGTGGAAAAGTGTCATTAAGCCTGTAATTTCACAAAAGTTAATGAAATACCAACCAAAAGATTGATTAAAAAAGAAATAATAGGGAATTTTGATACTGATAATGTAGGTAAGTACTTAAGTAAGGTATATTTTAAAAATTGAATTAATAAATAATCTCTGCAGTAATGGTTTTCTTTCATTTTACATGAAAGCCATGTACATAGTACCTACATTTATTTTTTATTATTTTCTATGTATAATATGTATGTATACAAAAAAATATATAAGTAGTATATGAGTCAAGTAGTTCCCATAATACAAGCTCTGCTTAGTTTGGGGCTAGATGATGCTATGTGAAAAATGTAAAGCATTATTTTATTATTGTTTATTTATTCAAATAAAATAATGATTGGTTCTTCCGAAGGTTGCCAGTATTAGCGTAGTGTGGAGGTTGTCGTCGACAAAAAACTTTTTAACACAAAAAGGATGCAAAAATGTGTGCCGCTATCTGCAGCGGCGATCCTCGCTCAGAGCCACTGGAGATCTATGGAGTCGACATTAAACATTATACTTTGTCTCGACTTAAAGTAAAAGTTGAATCACCCGAGTGTTCAAATCACGTCTTGTGTTTTTTGTTTGTTTGTCTGTCTGTAATATGTTTTTTTTAATTGGTATGTCTAAAAGGATGGTTTTTAACTTCAACTCACTAGGGTTCGTTGCAAGGAGATGGAGAGACGAACAGGGGCCTAGACAAATACCTCACGCTTACTTTTCCTTTCGCGCTAACGCAAATTTATCAAGTTAAAACTTGGCAGCTGTCACGTGACATTTCCGCAGCTAATGTCATTCCCATACAGTTCAATCTTTCCGCAGGCTTTAACGTCAACAGAAAGTGGTACTTGTCTAGATCCCCTGGGCGCATTCCTTGAGGAGTTGCCCCAAATAATAATAATAATAATAGAATTTTATTCAGATCAACTTAGTTCCTATGTACCTACTTATAAAATCGTTTGTCCTGACTGACTGACTGACTGACCGAACGATCTATCAACGCATAGCCAAAACCAGTAAGTCTAGAAAGCTGAAATTCGGAACGTAGGTTTATTGTAAAACGTAAGCTTTGGCCAGGAAAGAATTTTGGAAAATTTCCACTTTAAGGAGGGGTGGTAGATAAACTTTGTATGAAAGTTATTGGTCTTTGAAGGTAGGAAGGTTTTTGAAAATTGTAGCTACTCATCATAAATAAATAATGTGAGAAAGTGTGTGAAAGTGTGTATGGGAGTATGTTTTTTTAACAGCTAGTTAAATGTAAAATTAGAACTTAGTCTTATCTAGTATTTGATTTTTGCTTTTTTTCTGCAGATCTGTTTGCCACTCGGCAAAAACCCCTTCCAACCTTTTCCATTCATGCCTTTCTTGCTTATCAGAAATACAACATAAAGGTGGGATGGCAGAAGTGATGTGGAATAGACTTGCTCAAGTGGCTCCAATTAGCCAGATATAAAGATCAGTTGAAAGAGGGAATGTAGGCCTTTACCCTACAGTGGGACAGAAATAATTAAAAATAATATCATTAATAATACTCTAATCTCTTCCGAATCCGTCCCAGCCGGGCAGTAGAGCACCCGAGAGGATCCTGCGTAAATCTACATCAACATTGTGTCGCGCAACTTTTGTTGCATACCTGTCGCCTGCTGATACAAGGATACCTGCTTTCAGTAATTAACGGGAGGTATTTCTGATTACAGATACAATGTGGAGCCTAGCCCTCGTAGACAACAATCACTTTCTGTTGGCGTTAACGCCTGCGGAAAGATTGAGTATGGAAATTACATTAGCCGTGGATATGTCACGTGAATGCTGCTAAGTTTTTGTTGACGAATTTGATTTAGCGTAAAAGGAAAACTAAGCGTGAGGTACTTGACTAGAGATGCAGGAAAAATTTACTAGTCTAAGGAGTTTTGAAGACAGACAATAGCAACTGCACTCATCGATATAAATAGATGAGATGAGATATGTGTGCTTAAACCAGTTTTCTGTGTATCTCGACTGCCACAGTTTAAGGTATGGTGGGGCTGATTAGTATTCTTTGGATGTATTCGTCTTTGAGTATATAGTCAATATAAAAAATCCAAAAAAAGTAATTATTTATTGTCATTTTGTATCTTCAAACAGTTCATTTTATAATAATGTAAAAATAATCCCAAATTAAAACTGAAAAACTTTGTTCAAATGAAATTGGGTTCAACTCCCAAACGAAAACGGCGCTTGGAATGTTTATTTATAGTATTAAAACGACGGTAAAGATATTACCTACAAATTGTACATATTTTTTTTAATTAATTCAATTAAACTGTTGTCTCAAAACATGAGACAACAGTTTAATTGAAAATGCGTTTTTCTAACATTTTTGTGAGCGCATACATATACAGTGGTGGTCATATAATTAGAAACACTTAGTCACTTGGTAGTCTTTTAATGTAACCAACATTATTAATTCAATTAATTGGAGGTAATAGTTTAATTTACCAAATCACAATGTACATTTATATCTCTGGGATAATAATAAGCAATAACATTCAGACAACCAATACAATAATTATAAAAAAAAAATAAAACAAAAGTATCAATCAATATTCTTAGTACTGGCAGTCGGACAACTAATTAGAAACAAAGTATGACTAGGTTCTAAAATTGAATTTTAAAACTAAAACTCACCTTTCGGAATGTCACCGCATTATGCATTTTGCCGCCTTTTCTTACTCATTCGGATTTGTTACCTTTTGTCAGATTTAATTATTAAAAATGGGAAAAAACAAGAGCTGTGATGCAGCAACAAGAAAAATTATAGTAAACTTTCATTTTAAACGAAAATGGTCTTACAGAAAGATCGCCGATCATTTAGAGTGTTCCGTAAAGATGGTATTTAACGCCATTGCACATCACAAAAAACATGGAACATCCGATAAGGTGCCTAGAAAAGTTCGGCCAAGGAAGACCACCGTTCAAGAAGACAGGCTTATGATTCGTTTGGCTAAGACAGATCCCTTTAAAGGTTCTAATGTTATACGAAAAGAAGTATTTTCACAAGACGACCCTCGAAACGTGTCCGCAAGACTAGTCCGTAGGCGATTGGTTGAAGGAAATTTGTATAGAAGACTTGCTAGGAAAGTGCCACTCACCAGGCGACACAGAGAAAATCGTCTAGCCTTCGCTAGAAAATATGCCAGTTGGACTGTTCATCAATGGAGAAAAGTTTTGTTTTCAGATGAAACTAAAGTAAATTTGGTAAATTCCGACGGAAAACGATACGTACGGCGACCAATCAACGAGGCTTTGAATAACAAGTACACTATAAAAACAGTTAAGCACGGCGGTGGAAATGTTAAAGTATGGGGATGCTTTTCCGGATACGGAGTTGGTCCCGTGAGAAAGATTGAAGGGCTGATGGATCAGTTTCAATACAAAAAAATCTTGGAGGAGACAATGATCCCATATTCAGATGATTTGCCAGTGAATTGGATTTTTCAGCACGATAATGATCCAAAGCATACAGCAAACAGCGTTAAAGCGTTTCTCAGACAACAATTGGTGACAGTGTTAGAGTGGCCTGCTAATAGTCCGGATTTAAATCCGATAGAGAATTTGTGGCACACTGTGAAGAAAACATTGTCGGATGAGCATATCACCAATATCAACCAACTTTACGACGCATTTGTAGAAGCTTGGAGATGTATTCCTTTGGAAACGTGTGAAAAACTGATAGAATCAATGCCACGTCGTTGTAAAGCTGTAATCGACAACAGAGGGTACCCTACCAAGTACTAACAGTACTAATCGGTTTTGGATGTAGTATTCATAGTATTATTCAAATTAAATGTGGTTTTGTTCACTTAGTTAATGTTTATATTGTTGTTTGGTTTCTAATTAGTTGTCCACTTTAGTCCATGTATTTTAATAGACTTTTTATTAAAATGTTATATTTTTATATCAACATTGTTGTTTGTTATTACTAAACTCGTATAGTAATACTTTAAAAGAACCGATACATCCATATAAATACGTAGGAGCCCTCTATGGCACGTTAAAAATTAGTTATGATGTTAATTTGTAATGAAAATAGAAGACAGGGTTGGTGTTTTTAATTATATGACCACCACTGTATATATCTTTGAACTGGTGGACCAGCCCTATCGTGAGTGTCCACATCTCAGCTCCGTAGGTCATGACGGGTAGGACGCACTGATTGAAAACTTTTGTTTTCAAGCATTGCGGTTAAATTTGGTCAATACACAAATATACTACAAACACGTCTGCCCCTTTCGCTTCCATATTCATTCTTGCATGATAACTTTATAAGGCATTAGATTCCGGGCTTTCCTAATTTCCATGTATATCTCATTCAGTCCATTTTCAGTAGCTCGTCGACATGTTTTCTCAATCGAATTGACACATCCGTATCGCATCGCTGTCAATCTCTATATTTAAATTTGGAATCAACCGGCGTTTGACGGGAGCTGGCATCAGCTGATTTGACAGCGTGTCTGTCAAAACTGACGCTTGGCGCGCGCCAATTGACGGCTGTCGATAACGTTTGATAGTTCTGAGTCAGTTTTTGAAAAGTGTTTTTTTTTTATAGTCCAGCTGTTAGCTGTTTGAATAAATAGCAGAGCTCGTTGTGAAAGTGCTTGTGCACCTACTGTCTGGGGAAATACCTACATACCGATTACTGCTTGGTAACAATTTGTTGCGTTCTAGTTTGAAGGGTATGGATACCGGTGAAATTATAATTATAGACACATGAGAATTTTCACCCCTTTGTCTCAGGGTCGGCAACCTCTGCTGTTGCAAGCGTCCATAGGTTACTGTAACCGCTTACCAACAGGCAGGTGGGCCGTGTGATGTGATCTTGTTTAGAACTGTAATTGTTTAAAAAAGCTTTTTAAAGTTGTTGTGGCGATAGGCAGGTCATATAGCTCGCAGAACTGACAGCTGTTAAGGCCTGTTCAAACTGATGGAGTGGCGGTGGCGATAATTATATTCACGCGATTTTTTACAACAACTTGAAAACTTTTTTCTTATAATCACCTGCGCGCCGCCACCGCCACCACCTCAGTTTGGAAGAAAGGTCGAATGGCAACCACGAATCGGACAGTACAGTGTGGGTGGTTCATCAGGGTGAGTGGATGCGACTTTCTCCTTCCGCGTCGCGCCGTGCACTACAAACAACGCGACGCGGAAGGAGAAAGTCGCAACCACTCACCCTGATGAAGACTCTCGGAATGAGTCGAAACTTAGTCGGTGCCCTCACCGATAGTGCAGTACGTGAAAATTCCCGTTTTTACAATATGAATAGTCAAGTTCACGATAGTTTTTGGAATAGAATTACTTCTGTGAGACTTAGAAGAAACTTTCCATTAGATCTAAAAGATAATCTCTCACTGGAAACAAATTCACAGAATAAACACATACTTTCTAGTATACCTGACATTAGAAACATTATTAGTTGCAATCAGTAGTTGTAAGGTCGAGTGGGCGGTTGGATATTTACATACGACATGCCACAGTATAAGCTTAAGTGTAATGCGCCGGCGCAGGTTAATGATTCTCAATGTAGGTAAAGTCCATTTATGGTGATGAAGGGAGAAGATACGATGGCGATTCTCTTGTACACTAAACTTAATTTAAACTGTCGGTATCTTCATACTCATACTCAATACATTTATTGCTTTCACATCGTAGGTACATAGATGGTGTTTATAGGTAGGTATCTCACATGAACCCTGTCTAAGGGTATAGCAATAGATAGGTAGACAGGCCGAAGTTTTGCGTAAACAAAAAAAAGAACTAGTAGGTACAATAAAATAAAGTCAATGTAGGCAAAGTATCAAGCATTTGGAATAACACAATTAGGTAAGTAGGTTTAGTCATTTTTTCTTTTGTTATAATTTTCATTAGTCAAAAATAGGTACGTCACTTTTTATTTATTTTTAAGGTTTGCTAGCTTTCTAGTCTAAATAATCTTTAATGTCATAGTAGCATTTGTCAATTATGAATGATTTTAGTCTTTTAGTGAACAACGAATCTTTTTGTAATTCTGTGATTTGTTTTGGAAGTTTGTTGTAGATTTTAATTGACATTATGTATGGGCCATCGCTGTGCAATTTTAGGTGTGATCTTGGTTGTATAATTTTGTTTCTACCTGGCCTACTATCTACTACTATCTTTTACTGATAGTGCACGAAAGAAAGAGATGGCAATAATTTTACTACTGTCAAATTGGTTTACGTGTTCCTCGTGTTTATGGTCAGCATGTTTTGAAATCACGACTAAACTTGTATGGAAAACTTAAATTTGACTAATTTGACAGCACCAAAAATGTTACACTCCCAAGATTTTTTCCTGTACTTTAAGTGGCACGGTAGGTGTGCATATTTAGGTAGGTAGGTTTCTGTGGCGCAGTGGGCGAAGGTCCACCTGAGACGCAGAAGGTTGCGGGTTCGATTCCCGCAGCGGGACAAATGTTTGTGTAATCTGCATTCATTTGTTTCGTGTCTGGGTGTTTTCTATGTATAATATGTATGTATTTACAAAAAAAAGTATATAAGTAGTATATCAGTCATGTAGTTCCTATAACACAAGCTCTGCTTACTTTGGGGCTAGATGATGCTGTGTGAAAATGTCCAGCATTATTTATTTATATTAATTTTCAATCTGTTGCTATACTGTGTATTACTCTGTACGGGGTGGCATAGTCACTGTGTGACAAAACTCCTTTAAATATAATAAAGTTAAAAAAAAATACCATCTAAACAACCCGATATGCTATAGTATGCCTTTTTGTAAAGTTTTGTTTATATCCGTTCATAAATTTTACCACAATTCAATTAGTTAATACATACATACAGTTTTATATACTATCTTCGTAGTTTACAGCTTGTTATTACTTCACAGTACATTATCGAAAAGGTGTAAACTTCAACGTAATTTGACTGTTATTTGTAATACGACTGAATGGAAATGCCCGACAGGTGTAAAGCATAGTGTATGTAACTAGCTGCGCCGCGCAGTTTCACCCGCGTAAGTTTCGATTTTATACTCGTGATAACTTCGAAATTAAATGTCCGATCGAATGAATTAAAAATTATTAGACTACTACATAAATAACCTTGATTATAAAATTACTAAGTATCGTGTAACATGTTACATTTTTATGTTTTGTAGGTACCTACTTGTTTGTGGAAATTACCTTTTCTTAAATTGTATTATTATATAAACCAATTTTTTGTAAATTTGACTTGTCCAAGAACGCGCAATGTGTCAAATAAAACTAAACGAAATGAAATTATTTATTTGAATAAGAATTAATACTACGATAAGAATGTAACCAACTTTTGTTTCTATCGGCGATCTAATTAAATTTTAGAACACAAAAACTGCTATTGTGACTTAATTATGATAGTTAGATATAATCCCTCCAGGACTTTCTTGTAGGTAATAATGAGTACTTTAATCATGTAGTACATCGTTTTTATGTATCATCAATATTTTTCTCACCGCACGCCAAATAATAATTTTTTTAGGCAAAATTTTGCTACTTTGGGTTACATTATTGCAATTTTCTTAAGGATCTCTAATTTTTTGAAAATAAATTATAGCATATGTTACTTCCTGATAATTTTGCTTTCTATTAGTGAAAAAATTGTTAAAATCGGTCCAGTAGTTTCGGAGCCTATTCAGTACAAACAAACAAAAAATATTTTCTCTTTATAATATTAGTATAGATATAGATTGCGTAAGTACCTACACATTTAGTTTTTAGGTTTTTATGTGAGCTAGTGATGGAACAAACAAACATACACGCTCACCACTGTATCCTCAATTATATACATCCTCAGATACATACTCAGTGCGTAGATCTTTGAGGATACCAAGGCATATGCCCGCATTTTGCTAGTGGTTAGCATTTTATGCGACAGGTTGCAAGCTCATCGCTGCTTATTGGAACACTAACTGATGGGACATGCCTTCGAATTTCTGGTTCAAGAGCAAGTCTGTTTCCTCGCGATGTTTTCCTTCACCGTTAGCGGCACATGTTAACGCACGTACATGGTGGGCCGGATTAAAAATCGACCTCCAAATTAAAAGTTGAAGTGACCCGACTCCTCACAAAATGGTAACCCTGAGACAAATTAGAGGAAAAACGCGTGAAATACATTCATGATAATTCTGATAACTACTTGGCAACCATTTCCCTTTCATCATCTCGTCAATTGTATTATGTATTTACAAAAAAAAAAATAGTATATCAGTCATGTAGTTCCCATAACACAAGCTCTGCTTACTTTAGGGCTAGATAATGCTGTGTGAAAAATGTCCAGCATTATTACCTATTATTATTATTATAATTTGACGACCTCTGTGGCTCAGTGGGCGAAGGTCCGCCTAAAACGCAAAAGGTTGCGGGTTCGATTCCCGATGCAGGACAAATGTTTGTATATGCAAATATTTTTTTCTGTGTATATTATGTATGTATTTACAAAAAAGTATATAAGTAGTATATCAGTCATGTAGTTCCCATAATACAAGCTCTGCTTAGTTTGGGGCTAGATGATGCTGTGTGAGAAATGTCCAGCATTATTAATATTATTAATTTGACCGAGCCTTAACTGTTACAAACGAGTCATGGAATTAATCTAATCTTGCACCACCGAACTGCGCTCCAAAATGCAGCAAGTTCCTCACGCACCAATCAGCATGACCAACTAGTTGTGTCACTTAGTACGGCTGAAAAATCCTGTACAGATCCGGCTCGGATAGGTTAGGTTTTTTCTAGGACCACCCAGAAAGGGTTCGTTTCTATACATTTCTGTCAAGAGAACGGGTACATATCTAAGGAAAACTTATAGCAAAACCAGTGTTCTGCCAAGTTGTGTCTAACGGAACGAATATTTGGGATGGGATGATACTTATTGACACTGATTGGTCCGTGAGGAACACATGTGAGGTTCTCCATCATCCACGTAAACGGCAGTCCTCAGTCCTCAAACGCAGTCACGCGAGCAAGTAGGCCACTACTAATTAATATGCTAATTTTTAGTTCAGCATCTAACACGTATAATACGATTTCTACAAGTTTGAAGGGCTATTGAATTGAAAGTTTGATTGACTTCCCCGCTTCGGTAGAGTTCAAAAACTATTCATATAGCATACCAAATACGCAATGTAAGTTCTGTAATAATTTTATTAGTTAACTAATCGATGCCCGCGGTTTTACTCGCGTAAGATAGATAATTGATAAGTGCATCAAAAAAAATTGCATGCCCTGCACTCTTAAGGGCTTTTTTTATATATTCTGATACGTATTCAGTTCTTTTGTATTTTAAGTATCCAAACTAAGTTTACAGCAAATCGCACCACGCGTCAAGCATTTCTTAAACAAATTTAACACCATCCTACTCCCTTTAAGAGGTAGTTTAAAAAAAAATTGTCTTTAATCATTTGTACTGAATAATATTTATGCCGAGTTTCATACAAATTGGACAACTCGTTAAAAAGTTCCCATACAAACATGGACACCCTCTACAACCCCTTAAATGTAATTTGTTTTGACGTGCCTCTTACTACCCCCTACTAGATTCTAATGGATCTAGGTAATGAGCTACTCGTAGTTTCTGATACCCACGGCACAGAGAAGCCTAGTCTGAGGTCAGGAGTGTCTGTTGATTTTGTCTGTTCTATGTTGCATGTTGATTTTGAGTGGAAAGCACGAATCCGACATTTCATAAATAAAAGATCACTTCCATTTAAAAAAAGCTATTAAGCAGCACGATACCACTTCAACTCTGTATCTACTCTATGGTCGGTTGATTTGCGTGCGCGGGCGCAGCAAAAACATCATATTTACGCCGGTGACGTTTGACGAACAAACGGCTGTGTGGTGAACCTAATCGGCGAGTGTTGTATGATGCATTAAGAAACAAACCAGGACGGTTATGAAATTTTACTTGTAACGTTTGCAAAATCGTCTCAGTACCGAGCTTGGTGGTGCGGAGCGAGCTAGCTGTGACACAAGCGGTGCGATTTCGATTCGCGCTGCGGGACAAATGTTTGCATATTCTGCAGGTGCTGTGCTGCCATGGTACTCCTGTACTATAACCTCGACACAAAAATTATTTATTTATTAACTTTAAGAAAACCAACATATATCTATTAACATATGGACAATTATATAACACAGAAGGTTAGTAATATATTCACGGTTTTGTATGTACTGAAGACAGCAATGATACCTAACAAGCAGTTCTATTCGTAAACTATACCTCAGTTTGACAGCAACGATTTTTGTATACGCCAATGGCCGATTTCTAAAATATAATACTTAAGCCAAATAACATACATTCCGCTCCATCCCAGGGTTGTCTGGATGAGATCGCTTTTAAGCGATAAGACTGCCTATTGTACTTTTAGCTTTATTAAGTTTTTCGGCAGAAAAAGATAAACAATTTCTCAAACAACTTAAGGCAATATTGTTAAAAAAAGCTTATTATTGTGTTGACGATTTTTTCTGTAACAAACTGTAAACTGTGATAATTAAATTAAATTTGACATTTAGTTTAGTATAAGGTGACTGTTTACGTAGATTTTACAATTTTATTTAACATTGACTTCTTTGATTTTATTTTATTTGTATCCGGACATTGTGATTAAAATATTGACATCATGGCAGGAATAAGTAGGTAGATAGGTTATTTTAGATCAATTTATAAAGTAATATTATTTTCTTTTTTTTTAATTATTTTTTATGTATTATTCGATATTCATAATTACGATTTTGCTATTAGTATTATCTCATTTTAAATAAATATTGACTGAACTTGCAGCGCTCTTACAGGGTCCATGACTCCCCTACAGCTACTTTGATGTAACACCTGATGTACATTTGAGCATGAATAAATGAATATGAATATGTTTATCTTGTAGTGTACAATAAAGTATTTTCATTTATTCTTTAAAAATCTACAACTCAAACCTTGCTTTAGTTTCATAAGTTTCATGCAATACCTTTCTCAGTCTGTTCCATAGAAACTGATTGTCAAGTGTCAAAAAACTGACCACAGACTGTATCTGCCACCAGTGATTTTGCACAACGCGCTAAATTGGGTTTGCAACAAATAAAAAAATCATGTTTGTTTTGAGTATTAATATATAATGTGTATATATATATGTTGTATGTATTATAAATTTAGTTAGATTATTATTATTATAATTATATATATCGATTATTTTGCACCCAGTTGTCCAGCGATCTTCGTGGCATCATGAAAGCCCCGTCTGAAAACCAGCGCTGCACCTGACACTTAGGTTCTGGCGCAGCATAATGCTGAGACGGGGACCTATTTGACCCCACACAACACAAAATGACGTACCTACTTCGTCTGTTTTTTGTTTCGTTGTGTTATTATATGTTAAGTATCTGTTTTGTGTTTATTACTATTTTTGTTTATCTTTTGTGTTGTTTGGGGAATAATAAATACTTTTTCTTTCTTTCTTTCTTTCTTTCTTTCTTTCTTATAATCATCCTTCCTATAAAATGCCACGAAGCTTGAGCCAACGTTCGATACCTGTCAAATACTATGCTGCTTAAATCATATATAACTGATTACATAGTTTGACATTTGAGCAATGTCTGCTATGAGATATGATAGGTGGGTTTCTAGGTGGTTGATAAGTGTAAGTGGTAAGTGGTGGGTATCTCGTGGGTTCGCCGACCGGCACCTGATCCGCTATAGATCTCCGTCAGGCTACCACCGGCCTGCTAAGCACCCTGTCGATGCCTTCTGTAGCCGGTTCATATGCGTCTCCACTAACAAACGATATTTAACGAAATCGATAAAATTGCTTAATGTTGTTTTTTTGTGAGTATCAGAGAAATTAATCACAAGATTTTATATATAACTAGCTTCCGCCCACCCGTGGTACCCGGATAAAAAGTAGCCTATGTGTTATTCTGATGTATAAGCTATATTACTGTAAAGTTTCATCAAAATCCGTTCAGTAGTTTTTGCATGGAAGAGTAACAAACATTTATCCGTCCTTACAAACTTTCGCGTTTATAATATTAGTAGGAAGTTAAATTACATCAATTCCTCAACATAAAGGCTAGAAGATTCAGGCTATCATACTGTCTGATTTTTATGATTCTACATTCATTCTGATGTAAGCAATCAGTTAAATTATTATTTTTCAAAATAAATCGTAAATAATTATAATAATTATGTAATCATTTTCAATTTCAACGAAACCAATAGCTTTTCTTATCTAAAACAATAATTACATACTAAACAATCACATACTGAGTGTGGTATCTGATCCAACACGGATTTGTTATATCATAGGTTTAAACGACAATGAAGACATTGATAAAATGCCAGAAAACTGTGCGACATCTCTAAATCAAATACATAATTTATAATCTTTTCTGCGATATCCTTGATATAGTTCTTGGAAACATCATTCGCCCGCATAACCTTGAAAATACTAAGACCCCAGAGGGTACAGTGGAGAATTGATTCTCCAACGGTAAAGTGAATTTCCCGTATCGTCTCAAACAGTGTGAACATCCCAAGACAATGTCCGTGGTATCAGATGACGAGCCCGCTCCGCATGTTTATGCCGGCAATCTAATTTATTAGACGCCGCGCAGATACAGCCACTACTTACCGGCCATACAGATTACCTAATAGTAGAGCTCTTGCACACGACCATGTAGCGATATGCCGCTGCCACTTGCCTGCAAATTTTATAGCAGCTGTTGTGCCGGCAAGCAGAAATGCTTATATTGCTCTGTTCCAGTTTGTTATAACAGGCACATGAGATTTTTTGATCCGTTATGTCTCAGAGTTGGCAAAGCGCGAGTGGTATATCGCGTATCTTAAAAAGACTTTATTCTTTTTAAGATACGCGATATACCTGAAGAAACGTCTGAATTGCGATCATTAGCTTATCAACAGTAGACTGTTGATAGCAGCTGTTGTGCCGGCAAGCAGCAATGCTTTATTGCTCTGTTCCAGTTTGATATTACAGGCACATGAGACTTTTTGATCCGTTATGTCTCAGAGTTGGCAAAGCGCGAGTGGTATATCGCGTATCTTAAAAAGACTATATTCTGTTTAAGATACGCGATATACCTGAAGAAACGTTTGAATTGCGATCGTTAGCTTATCAACAGTAGACTGTTGATAGCAGCTGTTGTGCCGGCAAGCAGCAATGCTTATATTGCTCTGTTCCAGTTTGTTATTACAGGCACATGAGATTTTTTGATCCGTTATGTCTTAGAGTTGGCAAAGCGCGAGTGGCATATCACGTATCTTAAAAAGACTTTATTCTTTTTAAGATACGCGATATACCTGAAGAAAAGTCTGAATTGCGATCGTTAGCTTATCAACAGCAGACTGTTGATTGAGACTGTTGACAGCTGCTATGAAAGGATTTGA
This sequence comes from Perizoma flavofasciatum, assembly GCA_958496245.1. Classification (NCBI taxonomy): domain Eukaryota; kingdom Metazoa; phylum Arthropoda; class Insecta; order Lepidoptera; family Geometridae; genus Perizoma; species Perizoma flavofasciatum. Next base: position 14,364,810 of record OY292425.1, on the reverse strand, counting down.
CAGTCTACTGTGACTTTAAAAATAAACCCAGAAACTTTTATAATCTATGATTTTCATTTTGAAATTGGAGAGGCCCGTCTCAGTCTCGATCGTATGAAAGCGCTTCGCTGCCGTCAGTTCGTTTTGTTCTATCTCGGATAGATTTAATCTGAGCAGCTTTATCGGCAGCCATCGTGTTTTAGCTAAATTACGGGTATAATCTTATGCTGAGTGGTGTTTTTAATCTGCAAACAAACTCATGTGTACGGCTTTTTGAAGAGCAAGGTATTGGAGACAATGCCATGGACAGCAATAAAGTACTCATGGTCAAAGAGATGGATTTGGGTGACCAATCTGAATTTGAAAATTTTCCTACTGAAGAGAACTTTTTTAAATTTTCGCACGATTTTACTATTTCGAAATAGTAAAATCGTGCGGTAAATCCCTAACCTATTTTTGTATAGAAAAACATCAAAGTCAAAATGTTTTTATTCATTGAAATCACAAGGATCATATAGAAACGTCAACTTAAAAACTACGTAAATTTAAAATTTGAATGTGAATTTACGCCGGTTCCTCGCGCGCGACCATGCATAGAAGAATCGTGTGCCATCTTGTGAAATATACTATTATTTTCTACTAGAACCTTTTTTTCAACATCCACCCTTGCCGCCATCCTTCTGGAAGTATAAAAAATAAATAACCAGTAGCACGAACGAAGTAGACATGTATGAATTCATAAGTTTATTGAAGTGAAAGCATCGTTTATTAATTCTATAGTGAGTTCTGTAGGTAGGTAGGACTAGTGAAATAATTTCCAAGGCACGTGCTGGGGGGCTAGACAAATACCATTTTCTGTTGACGTTAACGCCTGCGGAAAGATAAAATTGTATGGAAATTACATTTGCTGCGGAAATGTCACGTGACAGTCACTATAGAATTCATAAACGATGATTTTACTTTAATAAACTTATGAATTCATACATGTCTACTTCGTTCGTGCTACTTGGCGCCCCATGGCTCGGTTTATACTCGTAAAAGCGGGTACATCTGCAAGCAGATAGAAACAGCAAGTTATTTGATTGATTGTGCTATTACAGGACAAAGTAATTGCATTTTTAATTACTCTGTAATTGCAATAGTAATGTTTACGATGGATTGTGTGTCTGTATGTTATCTGTATTGAAAAGTTTATGTGATTACTAGCTTCTGCCCACGGCAGAACACCTGCTAGCAACACCAGCTCTGCTTAGTTTGGGGCTAGATGATGCTGTGTGAAATATGACCAGCAATGTTATTATTAAGTTAATTGGTTAGTTAATAATTTAATTAGTGGGCAGTTGCTTATTTCATCATCACCTCGATGGCTCAGGGTTAAATTATAAATTAGTTTTTATGTCTAACATAGCCTAAGTTTTACTGACACATATGATCATGTTATCCGAAATAAAATCAATTATTATTATTAACCTTCTACTGCCTGATGATGATATGACTACCGTCGCTTTCTAAAGTACTTTCTCAAGTCATACCTACTGCGTGGAATCACCTAATAACATCTAAGAATTATGTAAAATGTTATGACTTTTCAACACAGGTAGCATCCATCCGAATTATCCTATTACTGGCTACTTACATTTCTCTTAAGATATACCTATACATTAAGTAGGTTGTGGACATGCAAACATCAATGCGACCGCAATGACCTTTTGGCCGGGTCAGTCAACACCTGCGGACCACACCGGCGTATGCGCACGTCGATAGTTCAGTTTTAGCATTATAATGACGACATTCTATGAGGATTTGCCCATGGACAAACATTCCTAAACAATAGTATTTTTCAAACTTTCGCGATTAGATAACATAATTATTATAAGTTTATTGGATCGAGCTTCATGACCCTAAGGTGCTATCCAGTGAACGCCAATATTGGAAGAGAATGGTTCGTGAAGCGATTGAAATAAAGAAGCACCCAAATTTTAATCGTGAAGACGGCTATAGACTCTCTGCGTCCTGGAATCCCGAGATAAACAGGTGTTCGCGTCGCGATCCAATTGTGCAGTGCGGTGATACGGTTAGCGTAGTGTGCCGTAATGTGAACATGGACTTTTCTGATTCTGAAGATGAAATGAGTTGCGGCTACTGCCTTTATTTCTGGACGGTAGCTCCGTATACTCCAGTCATCCCGTGACCACGGCTGTTGCAATACAGTTGAAACGTCGGGAAAATAATAAAAAAGGTAAACGCGATAAAGACCCGTTAAACTTATAATAATTCCTGAACAAACAAAGAAAAACATTTATTTAACTCGACATAAAAAAAACAAATTTTGGAAGTCAAGATGGTGGCTATGAGAAATGAGAAATAATAATATATATAAACTAGCTGCGCCCCGCGGTTTCACCCGCGTAAGTTTCGATTCCTCGGGAATATCGGGATAAAAAGTAACAGTAAAGTATTTTACTGCTACATAAATACCCTTGATGATAAAACTATTTATTTGAATAAGAATTGATACTACGATACGAATGTAACCAACTTTTGTTTCTACACGCGATCTAATTAAATTTTACAACACAAAAGCTGCTATTGTGACTTAACTATGATAGTTAAATATATTCCCTCCAAAACTTTTTTGTAGGTAATAATGAGTACTTTAATCATGTAGTACATCATTTTTATGTATCATCAATAGTTTTCTCAGCGCACGCCAAATAATAAATTTTTCGGCAACATTTTGCTACTTTGTGTTACATTATTGCAATTTTCTTAAGGATTTCTATTTTTTTGTTAATGTTACTTTCTAATAGTTGAGCTTTCTATTGGTGAAAAATGGTTAAAATCGGTCCAGTAGTTTCGGAGCCTATTCGTTACAAACAAACAAACAAACCAAAAATATTTCCTCTTTATAATATTAGTATAGATAAGTAAGAATAAGCCTACTTAAAAGTATAACTGAACAAAAATGCCCCACGCACCTTATTAATCCATCCACCTAGACAGTTCAAAGTCGCACCAAAAAGGTATCAGCTCAGCATAATGCTAGGTAGATGGGTGACCCTGGCCAGTGACAGGTAAATAATCATAGATTCATTTGTAACAATATTGAAATCAATTCAACACGGCATCCATGAAAGAAAGAAAGAAAGAAAGAGTATTTTTATTTGAGCCCAAAAACACAAACATGGTAAAAAACTGGAAAAGAATTAGCTGAGAGAGATGAGATATCTTATAATTTCCATATGTCAAGGTGCAGGAAGTTCACGAGTGCATTTATAGCGTTACGACTATTTCGCAGCACTCGTTTTCGCTTTGTAATAACGCTTGATGTGTTATAGGGTTGGTACTCATCACTTTATCACTTATTGTTTCTTTACCAGTACCTAGTTTTACTAGTATCTAACATAGTTTCTATTGAAATACTTGGATGTAGTTTTTACTAAAATATGGGGTATTCACCATAGATTGTAAGTTTCAATGTTTCCCGATATTTCAAGGTTCATAATAGCATGCATCTTGAACACGAGAGGAGCTGAAGTCTTTGCGGGTGGGTGTATGAAAGTGGAGACAAATCGATCTAATCTCTTTCTCACTCTTTTATTTCGAACGATACAATTAACACCCGGTTTCACTGACGTTGACAAATAACACTACAAGATGTCAGTTTTTTTTTATAAATTATAGATAAAGATAATTAATTTTCATAAATTTGAAGGCAGTGGTAAAAGCTTATGGGATGTTTTTAAATTCGTGTCCTAGTTGATAAAGCCTCCGCGTGTCAAGCGGTAGGTAGCGAGTTTAAACCCAACCGAAGTAAAATTTTTGGGATATTAAAAAAAAATAAAGGTAAATAATTTTAGTTGTATTATTCTGTCTGTAAATAAATTTATTGTGAAAGCTATGTATGGCGAGCCTTATGCCTGATAGTTTCCTTACATAAAAAAAACGTCTTAATCTTTCGGATCTGCCGTTTTTTATCAAGATTAAACATTCATTTGGTCATAATCTCACCTGATGAAAAGTGATCATAGGGACGAAATTAAAAACCCATTTATTTTGGTTAGAAAAAGAAAAGGCAAAGGTATAAATGCCATTTGAATGCAAATAATTGCCAACCATAGTCAATATGAAACAAAGTGATCATATGGACGAAATTAAAAACGCATTTATTCTGGTTAGAAAAAGAATAGGCAAAGAGCATGCCATTTAAATGCAAATAATTGCCAACCATAGTCAATATGAAACAATGAATTGATTGATTTATGAATGATCGCAGCGACAAAAAGCCTACGTCTGCACTCACGCATCAGTGCGCTGATTGAGGCGACGCGGTTTGATGACCTGAAAATGCATCGTAGCAATGAGGAGTGTATGTATTATGTAATCGGTCCCACCACCCAATGGATCGATGATATTTTTAATATTTCGGCAAGCTTTTTTATATACAACCAAGGTGGCACCTCTTGGTAAGCGGTTACCGTAACCTTAAAACGCTTGTATGCAGAGGCATCACTACCTTGCCAACCTTTAATAGTTGCTGGAGAAGGCCATTCCTTAAGACACTTTTTGCGAGGCATTTACATGCATTAGAATCAGATCCTCTGTTTTATAAAATATCTTATAGTTTATACGCATACGGCTCCACTTCAGAATTCACCATAATCAGCCATTTAAAGTCTTCTACTACACAATAGACCCAAAGAGCACCATGACGAATGGTCTTCAATACCCGTAACCTCTAGAAACGCTGCGCGATTTTAATTAGTTGGCGACCAAGTTTCTCTGCGGCATCTATGACGAGAAGATGTGACCGTTGAAGTTTTTTTATCACCCAATAGATACATAAATTGTCCTGACCTCACACTAGGATTGCCTTCTTTCCAATCTCAACATATAAAATCGATGCGTGACCGTCTGACACCACAATCAACTCACAGTCTTAACTTTAACCCCCTAGATACTTGAAATTTAGAGAGTTTGTGTTCCCTTGGAGGTGTAGGGGTGCACTGAGATAAGATTTTTCGTCTCTAGAGATTGCAACAGAGAGATGAAAACTATAAGCACAGCCACGGGCAGTTCAAATAGTTTGTATAAATGCCTCAGCACTCCCACACATATCACGCGCTCATCAATTCACTGCGCTTCCGTTTTTTGCAGCTCTGATTGACATGGAAATGATGGGCTCCTGTTCCGGTTGGCTGATTCAAGCATTATACAAAGAGCTTACATTTTTCCTATACTCTTCGACTGAGACCACAAGCCACTGGATATTTTCGCATTGAGAATTATTTTGAAGGTTTACAAAATTTTAAAGACATTGACTTTACGATTATGGTACTGAAAAGGAGTTGGGCAGGACATATTGGAAGACGTGGTTTTTTTCAAGTTTTTAAAGACATTAACTTTACGATTATGGTACTGAAATGGAGTTAGGCAGGGCCTATTGAAAGACGTGGTGATGACAGGTGGAGCAGAACAATAACTGACTAGTGGCTGAGGAGTAAACTAGAACCGTTGAACGACCGGTAGCGAGATAGGCAGACGACATTGTCAACGTCGCAGGCCGTGGATAGTTTAGACTAGCGCAGGAACGTGGCGAATGACACAAACTGAGGTAGGCCTATACCCAGCAGCCGACTCTTTATAGTTACTTGATTAAACGTCAACAGGAAGAACATTCCATAACCTGAGTGTTCACAGGAAGAAGTTTCTCTGAAAGCGCACGGTGCGACCATACAGGCTCTACGGTGTGAGGATAAATATGAGTAAGATTTGGTCGAGAAATAAGTATGCCTTTTCAAGACTCAAGTTACTGGCATAGTGCTGGGTGATGAATGATGATGAGAATCCAGCTTCCTGTGGTCCAAGTTGCGGTAGAGCGGTAGTACGTTCGTCAATGTCGAGTGCATTCGGGCGCGCGCGCTATCTCATATTGCAGTCGCAGCGCCGGAGCAGCAAATGTGATTTGATGGCTCCAGACGAGACAACATCGCTTAGATGTTTAAACATGTTAACATGCTTATGATTTTCTATTTCTACTTGGATTAAGTTTCATGATTTGCTTACGATTATCGCTGTGCAGCACAGACAACATAAAACTATATCGTTCACTGATTATTGTACGTCTACTTTCAATTAACGTAGTTTTATAGCCTCTGCATTATGCCGTTGAGATTGACATCTCGATTGAAACTACAAATACCTTTTTCCAAAACTAGTGTGTACCTTCCACCTAATTTACATGTTTTACGATAAACTAAGTCTGCACTAAATCAAGCCTGTATCGCGGAAGCCCAGATGGAGTATGGAAAGACTAGACTATATAGCGATAAACAAAATATGCAAATAAAACATAAAGAAATCCTACTACTTACTAAAAGTTTGTAAAAGATGTTTATATAGTTCCACTAACACAGGCTCTGCTTACTTTGGAGCTAGATGATGCTGTCTGAAAAATGGCCAGCATTATTTATTTATTTTATTTACTAGCCTCTGTCCACGGCTTTGCTCGCATGATACCCGAAAAAAGTAACCTATATGTTATTATGATGTATAAGCTATATTACTGTAAAGTTTCATCAAAATCCGTTCAGTAGTTTTTGCGTGGAAGAGTAACAAACATCTATCCATCCTTACAAACTTTCGCGTTTATAATATTAGTAGAATTCTAAATTAGGTACCTACCTTTTCTCTATACTCATTACCAATGAGTATAGATAGCTTTATTCTGTTTTAACAAAACATCAGTTCGCAAACTCAAAAAAATAATATCAAGTGAAGTTTGTCCAACATGTCCAACCGTCCACTCTCAGCCATCCATCCCAACGCCAGCTTTCTCTAATCCACGGGATCATAACAAAACTTATCTTCGCCGGGTTCCGCTATGGAGCGGCAATAAGTAAGATGGTATTGTTTTCCGATACGAACCCAGACCACCCGCCGATGTAGGTCACAGGATGTGACTGAACAAATCATTGAACGCTTCATTTTCTGATGGATAAAGCAAGGGAACCGCTCAACTTCGCTGTGTCGGTGGAAAAGTTAGGTATAGCTAGATTTAGTTTTCTTTTGTTATAGCAATAATGCACGGTTGTCTGGAAGAAATCGCTGCCAGCGATAATACCGCCATTTGTAGGTATATAGGTACTTACGTTGTGTTCCTCAATAAAGTAATTTCATTTCAAATACAAGAATTTGGCTCAATATTTGCTTTACGTGTCTCTGGTTATATTAGTTACTAGCTTCAGCCCACGGCTTCGCCCGCGTGGTACCCGGATAAAAAGTAGCCTATGTGTTATTCTGATTTATAAACTATATTACTGTAAAGTTTCATAAAAATATGTTAAGTGGTTTTTGCGCAAATTCCTCACAAACTTTCATGTTTATAATATTAGTAGGATATTATTATATTATAGTAGGACTAGCTTCTGCCCACGGCTTCGCCCGCGTGGTACCTGGATAAAAAGTAGCCTATGTGTTATTCTGATGTGTAAGCTATATTACTGTAAAGTTTCGTCAAAATCCGTTCAGTGGTTTTTGTGTGAAAGAGGAACAAACATCCTCACAAACTTTCGCGTTTTTATTATTAGTAGGACTATTTATATGTGCTATAGATAGCTACAAATCTAATCTTATTAGCATTGCCATTCAGCGAGGCAATGCTGCCAGTATTTCGGGAACGCTTCCGTCTGGTAATGATCTGGATCAGTTGAGCTATCTATAAATAGTTTGCAACGGTCTTTAGATAGCTGTTTCATATGTATTTTTGTAGTATCTATTTGTACATAGTTCTTATTACTTATCCTGGGTGCCTAGACAAATACCAATTTCTGATGGCGTTAACGCCTGCGGAAAGATTTAATTGTATGAAAATGACGTTAGCTGTGGAAATGTCACGTGACTTCTGCCAAGTTTTGCCTTGACGAATTGGCGTTAGCGTGAAAGGAAAACTAAGCGTGAGATATTTTTCTAGAGCCCTGGCTTGTGTATTTGGTTCGGAAAAGACCACTGTGGATAGTTTAATTTGTATTTGTTTATTATAATATAGTTATGTATACGTATTTATATTCTTTAAAGCTGAACCTTTTAACCTTTTCCTTTTGTTTCTTCAATATCAGTCAGGGAAGAGTTCAGTCTGGAAGTGAAAAGAAATCCCAAATATATATACTAGGGAGCAGACAATTCCTACTGCACCAAATATCATATGCTATTTATACAATTCGGATATATGACGATGGTATTTGCATAAAATCATTTTCATCTCTTTCGTTACTCCTTTGCTTAATGGAAATCAAAGTATGTTAACTCGTACCAAACGCTTTAAGTACCAAATAAATCTAAGTTATACGAATTCTCAAGTGATTCTCCTACAAGGTCTGGCTCCAGTAATTAGCACAATCTCTAAAACCAAGTGAAAGTCATCCAGAGATTAACCAACCAGTTATTTTAGACAAGGCCAGTTAATGCATCAGTTGGTACGGGGTCAGGAGTCCCGCTAAGGGCAGGCCACATCTGAGGACGCGTCGCGGAAGCGCAGATAGTAGTTATGGAGTCTGACCATCAATCTGCTCAAACGTGCATTAATCATAATGTATGTGGCTTTTTCAAGGGTTTAGACGATACGATGATTTATTGGCAGTACTGTAGAACAACCAGCTTTTTCAGTTAACAAGAAAAAAAACTATTATTTGTTAAATAAGTTACTCGAAAAACCTTTTCTAATTATTAGTTACTAGCTACTGCCTACGGCTTCGCCGGTACCACAACACCCAGACCAAATATCTGTAGAGCATGCAAACATTTGTCCCAAAGCGAGAATCGAACCTCTTACTGTTAAGGCAGCGTTTTTTTGCCGATTTACGTTGCAAAATTGATCTCCACGAAAAACCTTTTTATTTCAACGGGATAATATACAGCCTATATCTACTCTGAAGGTCTATCCTATCCTACTAATACTATAAACGCGAAAATTTGTTATGATGGATGTTTGTTACTCTTTCACGCAAAAACTACTGAACGGATTTTGATGAAACTTTACAGTTATTATAGCTTATACATCAGAATAACACATAGGCTACTTTTTATCCGGGTACCACGCGGGCGAAGCCGTGGGCAGAAATTAGTAATTTTACTCTTACCGTTAAAAAAAACCCTCTCAAAAAAAAAGTCTCCACGAAAAACCCTTTATTTTAACGGGATAATACAGCCTCTCTACCTTGAAAGTCTATTCTCCAGTATAAGCCAGTGTAATTACAGGTATATGAGAATTTTCACCCGTTAAGCCTCAGGGTTGGCATCGCGCAAGTGTTACCCTTTGTGTTGCAAGGGTCCATAGGTTACGGTAACCGCTCACCAACCGGTGGTTGTATGATTTTTGCTGGTTCTAGTAGAAATTTCTAATCGTATCCATTTCCACCTTCGTACTCCTGGGCATGTCCTGGATGTGACGGATTCACATGGATAATGGATAGCCTCTGATTGACGCCGATCGCCGCTCTAAGTTAATAGCTTTGATACCCATGCTTACAAATTAGAACGGTTATTGGAACAGTGGAGCTTTAGATAGCTGTTTCATCTTTATTTTTTTGTATATAAGCCCTATGCCTATATAGTTGTATGAATAAATATATACTCGTATCTACATACTTATGAAAATATTGCAGATACGCCTCAGATACATACTCAGTCCGTAAATCTTTGAGGTGACCAAGTAGTAAAAGGCATGTCCAAACATTATATTTGGCACATGCCCGCCAAATATAATGTTATTTTCGAAGTCGGGCTATTCGCCCAGACACGGCTTTTTTACAATTACCAAAATCCAAATTTAAACCGAAACATGTTTAGAAAGCAATCATATTAAATTTCGGTACTGGGAAGAAAAATCTTCTAAATAACAAATCAGATTTCTGCAGACCACCTAAAAAATTGTTACATATAAAATAAACCTTCTGCTTATAAAGACTGTATCTTAACCAATACGGAATACAACATAGCTACTATAGACTGGCTAACCCATCACAGAATAACTAGCAGTTTCTACACCCTCGATAAAACCTTCAAGTTATCATATCAGAAAGGTTCTGTGAGTTTGAGCCTATCTGCATTCGGGCTCTAAAGAGCCTGATGAATTCAGGCCTTCCATGTGCCCCTACTTCTCGAGATGCAAACCAATAAATATATCTGTTGAGGGTAGGCGCGGCCCAGTGAATAAACATGAAACTGTTTTGTATACTGACGAGCAAAAAATAATAAACACTTTTCTTGACGCACCGACTAAGTTTCGAGTCATTCCGACAGTCTTCATCAGGGTGAGTCATCTAGTTAGTGCATTTAACGTTACTGAGATCGTGTTTCAATTCACGATAATTTTGGAACATGGTTCCATTTAAACTTTTTATAAACATCAAAATAATTTGGGATCTGCAAATGTCACATCGTTAAGTTAAGGTACCACGGTCTTCGTAATTCCTAATAGTTTTTTTTTTACTTTTTAGGTATATATAGAAAAAAAAACAAAAAATTTACAAAATATTTATTTCTGTTACTTATAAATTCTCCTTTTCAGCAATTATATGCTTGTATTAGGAAAACCTTATGATGTGTAAAAGATGGTGAGTGTCGGTTGGGTGTTTAAAAAACACTTGATTTTTGGTTTGAGGGTAGACCAGGATTCTTATTGTAATAATTTTTATGCAATATAAAATTTATACAATGAAACATCAAAGTTTTTTCACTATACTCGTAAGACGTAATTATATATATTTCGGAGTAAATTATACAAGTTATTAACAACTAAATCATATTATAGCATTGAAGAATATTTGACGGACTAATTATGATGGGGATATTAACTAATTCATGTGTAGAAATTTACTTTAAAAATTTCATGATTATTAATATATAAGTATTTAAAACATGGCCGATCTAAATCTAGATATTAAGACCTGTCTGTACCTTTACCTATGTTTTGAACAAATAAAGTTATTGTAAAATTTTATTGATGAAATCATAACGACTAATTCATTAAGTTTCTTTGCTTGTTAAACCTCAATGTTGTTCCAGTTTAGTTGTCCGGCAGTGTAACCCCCCAGTGGCCCGAAAGACAGGCCTCACTCAATATCGGATATTGTTCTTGTAAATGAGTATTTACGTCATCGTTTGTATAAAATGTTCGCGCGATCGCTCGCGCAGCTTTGTTTATGGAACGAACTTTACGAATATTTTGCCATTTTTAAGGTTATTTTTCGGGTTCTCTCTTATTGGATGTGTGAGTTAGATGCGAATGGAAATTTTGTTTAAACAGATACGCTGATGAAGGGTTTTTTAAGTATATCTTTCATATTTTTATTATTAATTTCATCGTGTGACACTGGATGGATGTCATTTCATTATAAGAGATCATGCGAGGTGGACGTTCTCTAGCTGATGATAATAATGATGATGAACGAGCTTCACTTACATACTTGGTACCATCATGGTGCTATTAAAGAGTCTTAGATAATACCAACTTGACCTTGACCGCAGAAGGTTGCGGGTTCGATTCTCGCCGCGGGACTAATGTTTGTATGATCTGCAATTCTTTTTCTCGGATCTGGGTGTTTTCCATATAGTATAAGTATGTGGTTAAAAAAGTATATAAGTAATTTAAATATCAGTCATGTAGTTCCCATTATACAAGTTCTGCTTGGTTTGGGACCAGTCGATGTTGTGTGAAAAATGACCAGCATCATATTATATTTTAATCATCTCAATATTTTATAACCGAAATCGTCAAATACTCATCGACCAATAAGATACTCAACTTTATAAGGCCTAAGTAGACCTATTAACATAAAAATTTGGTGCAAGTGGTAGTATTTTATAAGTCTTTGATATAACTTTATAGTCTGTGTCCACATTCTGTTCGTCCGTTGACTCTATGTCAAAATACGAGACGGCTTGTCATTGGTTAAAAGCACTATTGGCTACATTTAATGCCCTATGAGACCGCCTACTGCTTTAAACACCATCAATCGTTTTTATCACATCGAAATTACTTTGGGCTTGTTGTATCAGGTTTCTTATTTTGCAATAATTAATTCCGCTGAGACAAATCTCGTAATATTATGCAGGCTCGGCACGAGTGTCATAAAATCACAAATATCTGCTGATGATTAACAAGATTTTGCGTGGTCCAAGCTTTGAGCTGACTGTTATCTATGAAATAAACTGATTAAACGGCCTTCAGCTATTCCTTCACTCGACTAAATGAGATTGAGTCGAGTTAATTTTGGATGAAATATGTAATTATTTATCGCTTTTAGCGATAAGGCCGCCCATTGTAACACCACAACCTAGTTTATAAGATTTTATATACTGTTTTAGTTTAATTCTTGTGTATGCAATAACGATTTATGTATTTACTAGCTTATGCTACGTCTTCGCCCGCGTGGTACCCGGTAAAAAATTTGGCCTGTGTTATTCTGATGTATAAGCTATATTATTGTAAAGTTTCATCAAAATCCGTTCTATAGTTTTTGCATGAAAGAGTAACAAACATCCATCCTCACAAACTGTCGCGTTTATAATAGTAGGATCTATATTTTCATTGAAATACATTGATTTGAAGGAAAAAAATCACTCCTCTCATTCGAAATTCACAAAATTATTTTGACAGACCAAAGTGTGGAAGCGTATTATGTCATTTTTTGCATGATATTTGACTCCTATGGAGTACTTTATACCTTTTTTTTTCTGCAGAAAGTCGGTGTATTTAGGTGGCTCAAGACCATTGGTTGGGCTTTCTTTGAGGCCTATGTCTAAAAGAGGCATTCTACAGACTGGTGATGATTACTTTGATCTGACTCATAAAGACGATCTTGGTGGCAGATGCTGTGGGTGAGTAGACCAACCCGCAAGAGGTGCGGGTCCGATTCCTGCAGCAGCAAATGTCTTGGAGATATTTGTTCTTTGCCTGGGTGTTTTTATACCATGGTACATACTCGTAGTTCTTGACACCCACGATACAAGGGATTCTAGTGAGCGTCAGCACTATATTTGTGACTTTTGAGATTTTTCTCGCCCCACACACGCATACCAACTGCTGCGAGCAAAGACGGCGGACATAAAAACAGTTCAATCGTAACTCCAATCGCGATCTCAACAAATTACCATAAATTAATCCAAAAGGGGTTTGTAGCTATCAATTTATTCAAAACTTTTGCCGGTGACTCCTCACACAATCAAAACTGCCTCAAAGAGCACTGCAAGGTAATTTATCATGAATGATGCCCTATAGACAAAGGACGTTTTTTTAAACCTACTGCTGGGCTAAATATTTATGCAATTTTGGCCTAGTGAGCTGTACCCTGACTTACGATTCGACGAAGGTCGTGTGACCGAACCCGAAAGTAGAGACTAGCGCAGGATCGTGGTGGATGCCACAACCTGAGAGAGGTCTATACCCAGCAGTGGGTGAAGTCAGGATTATCATCAAGCAGTACATATTCAAACGATTTTGGCCTAGTGAGCTGTACCCTGACTTACGATTCGACGAAGGTCGTGTGATCGAACCCGAAAGTGCACCAATGGATTTTACCTTTTGGAAACTTTATGTCCGTATTGGGAAGTGCTCGAATCGGTGAAGGAAAACATTGTGAGGAGACCAGCGTTAAGTAGAACCAACAAGGAAGGCATGTGCCATCAAAGCGGCTATGGCCTTGCAACCTGTCACGTGGAATGTTTACTTCTATGCAAAAAGTAAGCTTGTCCTAAATATAACGTTTGAACGTGCTTCTCATTACCTCCTACTTTATATCTTCATAAAGAAAGAGAAAGAAAATCTTTATGACGACCTCTGTGGCGCAGTGAGCGAAGGCCCGCCTGAGACGCAAAAGTTTGCGGGTTCGATTCCCGCTACGACTCCAATGTTTGTCTCGGGTCTGGGTGTTTTCTATGTAAAATATGTATTCACAAAAAAAAGAAGTACATAAGTAGTATATCAGTCATGTAGTTCCCATAATACAAGCTCTGCTTAGTTTGGGGCTAGATGATGCTGTATGAAATGTCCAGCATTATTTATTATTTTATTTATTTATTCTTCTCAAACACCACAAAAGTTAAACAAAAATAATAATAAACACGAAACAGATACTTAGCATATATAAAAAACAGACAAACTAAGTACGTCTTTTTGTGTTGCGTGGGGTCAAATATGCCCCCGTCTCAGCATTATGCCAGGACCTAGTGGGCTAGGTGCAGCGCTGGTTTTTAGACCATTTCATAGATCTGCTTTCTGAGTTTGGATATGAGGATGTGAGAATTACAGTCGTGATCATGTTTGTTTTTCTCAACAGACAGACAACTTTCCAATATAGGTTTATTAACCAGTGATATAGAACTGCACGCGCTGCAGATAACATTACACTGGAGTGAGAAGTGCCGTGCTTCATAAGAATACTCCATTAGAAGTAACTTCTTTGCACGTTATTTTGGGGTCAAAAAGCAAATAGCCTGATGGTTCCAGTAATGATGAACATGTTCACTTATCAGAAGTAGCTGTACAACTTATGTGATCCAATGGAGCTAAACAATAAAACCGAAAGAGTGCAGGCCCCTTAAAAAACAATCACTTTCTGTTTGCGTTGACGTCTGCGGAAAGATTGAATAGTTTGGAAATGACATTAGCTTTTGGAATGTCACGTGACTACTGCCAAGTTTTTCTTTGACGCATTTGCGTTAGCGTGATAGAAAAACTAAGCGTGAGGTATTTGTTTGACGTCCTGGGGGGCTAGACAAATACCACTTTCTGTTGACTTTAACGCCTGCGGAAAGATAAAATTGTATGAAAATGTCACGTGACATTTCCGCAGCAAACGTCATTTCCATACAATTTTATCTTTCCGCAGGCGTTAACGTCAACAGAAAGTGGTATTTGTCTAGCCCCCCAGGTAAGCATACACTCACGATGTGCTGTCAGCACATGAGGTGGGTGAAAGTAAGTTACTTAAATCTGTGTAGAAAGCACAGCATACTGCGTTGGTTGCTAAGGTGATAGTGGTCATTTTGGGCATTCAAATATGTTAGATCACTTAAGTTGTTAAGCTACTTCTGCTGATGAGCAGGTAGCAGGTAGGTGGTGACCCGTACCGTCATTTAAAGGTTGATGCGCTCGGTTTTGCAAAATTATTGCATGTGACTTTCATTTGAATGGTTTGGATAAAGTGAATTGCATTTTGAATTAGCTTTTTTCTTTCTTTCTTTTTTCGTCTTTTCGTCGAAGACATTGACAGATTCCTTTTTATTGGGAAAGGTGATCCTCATGGAATGGGAAATATCAAATTCAAATCAGCTAAGTAATTCTTGCTTATTCCAATAAGCTGTAATGTTGGGTTGTTTCAAAATGATACATTTTGGATAACCTAGGTATTTCAAAAACTATCGTGAACTTGACTATTCATATAGTAAAAACGGGAATTTTCACGTACTGCACTATCGGTGAAGGCACCGACTAAGTTTCAACTCATTCCGTGCACGGCGCGACGCGGAAGGAGAAAGTCGCAACCACTCACCCTGATGAAGATTCTCGGAATGAGTCGAAACTTAGTCGGTGCCTTCACCGATAGTGCAGTACGTGAAAATTCCCGTTTTTACAATATGAATAACCTAGGTATTTTAGTTTTTATGCTATGTTTTTCGTTCAAAAGTCTCTACTATATAAAGTTATCTATATAAGAAGTAGAGCTCCTTATGAAAGAACTAATCTGGAAAGTACTACCACCGTAACTATTTCTATCGCCAAGCAGTAATCCTCACATTGCTGTGTTTGAGTTTGAAGAGTATGTGGGTTTTGGTGAAATTGCAGGCACATGAGACGTGTCACCCGTTATGTCTCAGGGGTGGCAACGCAAACTCTGTTTGACTTTTTTATATTTCTTTCAGCTTTAGCGTAGTGCCAATAGAACACGGTGAACTCACACCATTGCATGCCACGAATCATGGACTTTCCTCGGCTAAGGTATGTCTTATACTGCGTCAGTTATCTTGAACGTTTTGTACTATTCAAATTTTCATAAGGCTTTAAAACCTCATTGCATGACAAACCCCAATCCATCGTAGCGTGTCGATTATCCAAACCGCTGTAAATCGATCAATTACTGCATTAATTACGAGATTTCGTGTAAACGTGCCGAACAAATATGCAGATGTGTATGAATAAGCGGAGTTCATTAATTTAAGTAGGGCTACCATAAGCGATAGATGAAAATGAATGTCGGCTTTTGATGAGCGGGAGGTACCAGATCGTTCGAATTTTCTTCACCAGTCTCCCCAATATGGTCGAAATTCTTATCAATGTTTTCGAAAGATTAGCGCGGATGACCAAGAAAAAGATGGCGAGACGACCTGGATGCATTCGAATTCAAATAGGCAGAGGTGGCAATAGATCGAGTGGCGTGGAAAGAAAAAGGGGAGACCTTTTCCCAGTAGTGGGACAGTATAGGTTAAAAATAAAAATAATTAGCGCCAGAAAGACAAAAGTAAAATAATTAACTGATCCACTATTATATCTATCATCAAAATCCTTTATTCTTTATTGTACCCACACAGATAATACAGACAAAAAAACTTACATATATGACATGTACAAAGGCATGTAAAATCTTGACTTATGTTTTTTTATATCATGAATAATCTTCATTTGACAATAATCTCACTTGAAAGAAAATGATAATATAACCGATGATGGAACATGAAAGTCCCATGATACCCATTCAATTTTACCTTGAAGAGACCCAGATCGTATTTTCAGGAAAGAAAGACGATAGTAGTCTGTTTGGCAAATTTGGCAGCCCTGCAACGTGAAATTGTGATGAGCGAGCCAGGGTGCGTCGACTAGTTCAGGTATCAATGAGGTCTACATTGAGTCGTCCATCATACGGCATTCGATACTTAACTCGTACTCAACAGAGGCTCTCAAAATGCAATGTAAACGAAAAATCTTCACAGAGGGAGTACTCTGGGAAATAATTTGTAAGAATATTCAAACTGACACGCCAGCGGCATGTCTTGAGAGATTGATAGATAGATAGATAGATAGATAAAACATTTATTCGTTGCTACAGACACACACCAATATACATTTTATTGTCAGTAAGTTTGTGTTTGTGTGTGTTGCAGTACAACAAAAAGGCCATGGCTCAGTGAAATTTTTTTGCTTAAAGCAAAAACACTGATTTTCAGCCAAAAACCTGTTGAGAGCAAGCAGGACGAGTTGCAAGTGTACCTAGCTACGAATGATTGTAGTTGTGTTGCGAGTAGCGTTCATACATTTTAAAGAGAAGAATCAAACTAAATAAATAAACAACTGACGACAGCTTTATTTTAGGCATACGAAGTGCTTGGGAATACCTGCTATTTGCTTTTTTGTAATAAAAACTGTTTAAACTTTATTTTAAAAGTATACTTATTTTTAACATTGCGTATAGGGGGTGGAATATTGTTCCAGCACTTCGTTGCCGAATACCTAAAACTTCCCCTGAAAGCTGCATTGATCACTAAACAGACTGCTAAACAAGTAACCCGTTTGCTTTGCGCAGTTGGGTATTCTCTTTTTTAATTTTATCGATGATTGAAATCACTGATGTTAAGATAATTTTAGTTAACAATAAAAAAATACCTAGTTGTAATTTGGGAAATTGTTGAATTTGGACATTCAGGTTTTAAGTTTTAGATTAATTATATTCAACCTAAAAACTGGCATAGAGTCCCATACGACATCCTATAAAGACATAGAGAGTCACTTAGTATATCAAAACATAAATATCATATCAATTTAAAATGTAGGTTTTTTATTAGGTACAAGTTATATAGTAGGGAGTCCTATGAAGCCATTTAAATGCTAAGAAGTTCTTAAGATATGTAGTACTTTTTATTTTTTTTACCTCTCCAAACTTTAGTGTCTTGGTGAAATAAAAAAATCTATACTCTGGTAGCAAAAAGTGTAATTGGATTGGCTTTCGAAGAGAAGCCTCTTTATCAGATTGTACATTTTCAATATGGCGATGCACCCATAAAATGTTGAGTGCCTCAGTCCAGCTGCAGTCAATTTACCATCACACCGCTGCGTGCTTAGACCATATTTATCTGTATCCCCTCCCTTAAGGGGTGAGCCGAGGTTTCGGAGTAGTAGCAAGCAGACTACACACGTTGGTATGAACTTGATCACGGGTCGGTTCCCGTTGATCGATAATTCTTTCAAGTTCTGTATAACAGTTAAATATGGTATGCCATTTTTTTTAAGAGTCTTTATTTATCATAATAAAATACAAATTCAATATATAACTAGACACATACTACTACATAGTACATAACCTTAAACATAACTCATACTGTGGCGCCTTTAGGAGTTTCTTTATGATAGCAGAATTCCAGTAACACTGATCTCGTGGATTGATGACGAAGAGATCTTGCAGTCCCTTCTTTGACCTGACTTCCTTTGTGTCAGTACAGTGTATTACCACATCCAGTTCGTAAACAAGTGAGAGCTTTGATTACTTTGTTTTGCTGTTCGTTTGATCAAAAGTGCCGATATTTAAAATCTGTCTACGTACGATACGCCATATTTTTAGCAATATGCTTGCTCACTGTTTAAAAGTTACTGTAAATTGGTCTGGTATGAAACAGGTGGTTTTAGGGGGATTACAAGCAGATACATAAATTTACGCCAGTTTCCGGGAGGGGTAGGAAGAGACTAGGATTTTCACTTGGTACGATCCTAGCGTACCTCATTCGCTTTAAGGGGAAATAATTAAAAGAATTTGACTTTTTCATATACATACCTGGATCCCCATATCACCAGGAAATAAAAAAAACTGCGCATTGTAAGATTATGCAAGGTTTTTGGGATATTATAAAAATCTCATGCTGCCCATGTAGGGGTGCCTTATTACTCCGTTGTTGGGGCAATAGGCCATGCACCGGCCGCATCCGATGAGCACTTCCCTGAAGTTAGTTCATGACTGGTGGGGTGACAGCAAGTTTTATACAGTTCCCATCGCCCCGGGGGAAGTTGTGACAGGGTGAACCTATTCACTGGGAATTACCGGGAATAATGATTCTGTACCTGAATGAAGGTAATCATTTGATCGAGGTTTGATCCAAAAAAAATCCTGGGCGTCTAGACAAATCTTACACGCGAATGGAAATGCGTCAAGGGAAAACTTGGCAGCAGTCACGTGGCATCTCAACAGCTAAATGCTATTTCTATATAATTCAATATTTCCTCAGGCGTTCACAACAGAAAGTGGTTGATGTCTAAGGAAGCTGGTTTGACTATTTTTTTTTGTTTATTATACTCTTAGCTATGAAGTATGTTGGACAGCTAGGTTCGAAATTCTTAGGAGAAATAAACTCTTAGAAATTTCATAACATTATTGTTGCTGTCCGTACGAACCGAAAAGGTAACGTGAAAGGGAAAGTAACTGTGAGGTATTTGTCTAGCCCCCAAGGTCTCATCTTTTGACAGATATGAAACTGTTTCTTTTTCTTCAGTGATTTCAAATATTTGGAGAGAAATGCTGTAAAACCGGTAATTGTGTATAAGGTTACCAAAAATGTATGAAATTAAAACAGGGTGGAGTATTGTCAGTCAGTTGAAAAAAAATCTATGTTCAGAATAATTCATAGGTTATGGATGTAAATATCTCAATCATGGGGATTATAGTCGTAAGCGTGTTTGTTTTTGTTACATCCTAAAATATCTTTAGGCTTGAGTTCACCAAAATAATAAACGGACGATCAAGTCTAGCCATTGATTGTGATGATTCCTATGAAAACATATGTCTAAAGCTTTGTTTAGGATCTAACCACTCGTTATTGTGTTTTGAACTCAGGCCGATAGTTGCAAGGTCGACTAAATCAGAATCCCTGATTGACACCAATCATTTTGCGCCGACCAAAAAAAACATAATTTGCGGCGCGAACAGACGGCTCGCTTCAGCCTGCATCAAGATGTATAATTTAGTGCCATAAAGAGGGCACTGATGACAGATGTAGTGAACTAGCTCGCGAAATTACACATTTTTACGATGCCAAATTATATGTGCAAAAATCCTTTATTTGCCATCCAAAGGATTTTTAATCCTATACAGCTCTCAATACAGTTTACAAGCTGATATTGTCATAGTGGTAGGTTTTTATACCTTTGAAGTGACCGTACTTCTAGTATTTTAAATCTTATATAGTACGGAATAAAGTCTTCAGATCAGAAGGTGGTAGAACCTAAGAGGGTGACGGTGTGGTGTCGTGGAAGATGGATGACTGATTGTTGACGAATTGCTGTGTTTTAAACGACTTCAAAAAAAAGGTCCTCAGTCATTTATAAACTGATTTAGATGATTCCTTTGTTGTTGTATAGAGAATGATTCCGAAGTGGTTGGGACCACTTCGGGTCCCAACCACTTCGGGGTTAAAAGTCGTATTCCTGAGTGATTTCTATTTCCCATAAAACTTTTTAAAAAAAACACGACAAGCCGTATAATTTTTTGTAGGTGATTTTTCTTTTGTTTTTAATTCAAAAGTGTCATACCGAGTTTGAAGTCGGTTTTTTGACATTGTCTTTTTGTGTGTTTCTGTTAGCAGATACGAGAAGTATGTAAGGAGTAAGGGCACGGTTAAACTGACGCGGTGGCGGTGGCGTTGGCGGTGGCGATTTGTAAATTTACGCGAACTTTAACAAACATATCCCTTTGATCGCCCCCACCACGTCATGAAGTATGCTTTTTGGAGCCCTATTCTTGCCCAGGCTGCGTTTCTTGTAGAGAAATAGGTAGAGCATATTATATTCCAAAAACTATCGTGAACTATTCATATTGTAAAAACGGGAATTTTCACGTACTGCACTATCGGTGAAGGCACCGACTAAGTTTCGACTCATTCCGAGAGTCTTCATCAGGGTGAGTGGTTGCGACTTTCTACTTCCGCGTCGCGCCGTGCACTACCTACCACTCACCCTGATGAAGACTCTCGGAATGAGTCGAAACTTAGTCGGTGCCTTCACCGATAGTGCAGTACGTGAAAATTTCCGTTTTTACAATATGAATAGGTAGAGCATACTTCATGATCAGATATTAATGTGTACACAAATTATATGGTGTACTTAGTCGATTTTCTGCCCGCGATTTATAACCACAAGTTAAAAGTCGTAATATTTATTCTACTTTTTGGGTTCCATTTTCTGACCACTTGTAAGCAAAATGGCTTTAGTACCTACCTACGTCAAAGTAGAGTTTGGGTATTGGGGAAAAAATGATAGATTTTTGCTTACGACTTTTCTAAACATCTTTTAGTTGCAAAAATAAACAAAATTAAAATTATCGTGGTTTGGTATCACTTTAGAATATAATTACGACTATACCACGTACTTTACTATTCTCCTGCTGACGTTTCGTTGACCGTTTAGAGGTCCTTCCTCATGAGCACCGTCCGCGACCACGCGAGCACGCGAGTGAGACGGGAACTCAATAGTAAAGTACGTATAGTCATAATAATATTCTAAAAAAAAAACAATGTAGGTACTCGCAAATAGCCTATAAATAATTTAACTGAAGTATAATACCTGATAATTAAGTGAGTAATTAAGAGGTGCACATAACTTCATGACACTGATTCGTTTACCATCCAAGACGGTCATAGATAGATAGATAGATAACTTTTTATTGTAAACCACATAACATTTTGCTTACAATTTCAATCAAATATCTGCAGACCATGCAGCTAGTTTGTCCTGCAGCGTGAATCGAACCCACAGTTCTAGCGTCGCAGTCGACTCGCTCGCCGAGGTCGTCAAACTTCGTTAAGTATTACTTTGGTTTTTCTTTTTCTGATTATTTATGTGATTTTTAAGAACCATACTATAATTTAACTCAACAAATATAATAAAAATCCTCAAATATATATAAATGGCCACCATTCCAAGTCCAATCCTCTTTCGATTATCTCAATAGCATAACCCGTCTTTAGACTTCATAAACCTGACACATATACTCTGGGAAATGGGAGACTACATTTCAATTCAAAGAAAATTATGACATAGGTAGTTAATTTAAGGATCCATCAACACGGAGAGAAGATTTTTTTTATTAAATAGATAATGCTGGATATTTTTACACATTATCATCTAGCCCCAAACTAAGCAGAGCTTATATTATGCGAATGGGAACTAAATGACTGATACTATTTTTTAAATACATACATAATATTATACTTAGAAAACACCCAGGCCCGGGACAGATATTTGCAAATAATACAAATTCGTCCCGCGGCGGGAATTGAACCCGCAACCTTCTGCGTCTCAGGCGGACCTTCGCCCACTGCGCCACAGAGGTCGTCAACGTAGGTATTATCCTTTACTTCGATCTTTCTTCTAAGGATCGAAGTTTAATTATTTTTATGTAACTCACAATAATTCACAATGTAAGTACCAACTGCTTTTCACTAACCATGATATGTACACATGTTTTAGAATGTCATCTAGCTCAAAACATTTCTGATTTTTTTATGTATTTTAATCTGATTTTATTCTGTTTTGTGTGTCAAAATAAATAAATCAATATGACATCTCATTATAAAAAAACCGGACAAGTGCGAGTTTGACTCGCGCACCGAGGCTTCCGTACAAACATATATGTTCACCAAAATCAGCATTACTCAAGTTCATAAACTATGAAAGCTCAAAATATTGTTTTTGCTATGTCAAAGTCAAAATCAAAATTTATTTTATTCAATAAAATCACAAGGACCACTTTGAAACGTCGGTTTTTATCTAGTGCCTGTTCCTCCGCGACCAAGCCAGGAAAGAAAGGCAAGAAAACAAGGTTATTCTTTTTAATGATCCTTTTACAAAACAATAGGTTCGAGTTGGAGCATTTTCAATCCCAAGAGTTTTTGTCATCTAAATAATCAGATATTTTATAGTATGCCTGTTTATAAAGTTTTGCGAAATGATAAGTTAGATTGAAAGACAAACTTAACTTTGTATTTGCCAAAATTTTTCCCATACATTGTTAAACGTAACGGTCAATTCTCCAACTGCAAATGTAAGTTTGTAATCGCAAAAAAAAAATTTTTTTCGGACTTTTTCCTTTACTTGTGTAAGGCCTTGTTTCTTGTCAAATTTTATTGTTCTAGATCAATAGGAAGTACCTTATAAATAAATAAAAGTTCAATAATAATAGGTTTTTATTTACTTTGCGAGTGCCCAAATAAAAGGCATAAAAGGCTGTATTTTTTACTTAGACGCTTTATATTTTTACAGTTAAGGAACCGCAGACCTACGTATTTGATATTAATTTTAGCTTGATACCTCCACGCTTTCCTGAGGCTCTTGACGGACATACAGACAGACAGACGGACGGATAACGAAGTGATCCTATAAGAGTTCATTTTTCCCTTTGGGGTACGGACTCTCATAATCGCTTATTATCCCTCCATCCAAAGGTTTTTTGGAAGAGATCGCTTCTAAGCAATAATACCGCCCATTATACCTTCTTAAGAATAAGATTTTGTAAAATATGTTATGTTTAAGGTGTACAATAAAGTATTTTCATTCTTTCTTTTCATTCATACGGAACCCTAAAAACGTGTTTGGTGACAGCTCCGCTTCACTTATCTATCTCAAGATGCCTTAAAAAAATATCGATCTGTTTATAATTGAAAAACAATTCAGTTTTAATCATAGAACAACTTTAGTTACCATTTATTTATTTATTTATTTGTTTAACCATCGTAACTATGTGAAAATAATCACAGTATTTCAATTAGAAACTGAATAAAATACGAATACTCTTCTCCCGATGATCTCACGGACTAGCCATCATCCACATAAATTGGACACATTATAGGGATCGGATTTTTAAAAAGGCATCATACGTATTAAAATTTACGGGCCTAATATGGATATGTTTAGGGCTTGCCTACGCGGGAGACGCATAAAGTACGCACTTTACTGCCAGGGCAGGTAGATGATATGCTCCGAGTGATTGTACGTCAGCTGGCAAGGGAGATTGCTGTTGTTTTGTTAATCTTTTTAAAGTAATGTTGCATCTCGCTCCTCTGTATTAGATTAAGTAAAGAAAATAGTTTTGCTTGATTTGCAAGCGCTTCCTATAAGAATGCTGATACAGCCGTCTCATTAACACTCGGCTGTATCCTTCCATTATATTATTACTGAAGCATCTCCAAATCGAAGACGTAGTCCATTAAATTAATGTAAAATTAATTTAAAAGTTTGTTTCTATTCTTCGAGAGGAGTTCACGGCTTCTGTCGCTTGGTATCCTCTTACAGTTAAAACAGCGTTCGTAAAAAACGCATTCGCTCGGCCGTTTCTTCGTCGACTCACGTACGTTGCAAGCACTGCGAGGGTGCTGGGGTTGGGTTTTCAACAGCCCCCGGGATGTGCGAAGGGCGTTATGCGAGAGGGGTACGTTCCTATGGAGATCCCGGAGCCCCTTGAGGCCGGCCACCGGGGGGTTTTGGTGTATCCACGAGTCCGTGAACTTCAATAGCCCTATCACACCCTCATTGTGGTAAGGTATCTGTTAGCAGATTTCCCCCTCGTCACAAAAAAAGTACGTTGCAAATTGTTTCCCACGAAAAGGTCTTTTGTTTTAATGGGATAATATACAGCCTATGTCTACTCTGAAGGTCTGTTCTTAAAATAGGTGAAAGATTTTTCGAAATCGCTTCACTAGTTTTAAAATTATCTCCTTCATTCAAACTTTACCTCTTTATAATATTAGTTATTTTATTCCAAAAACTATCGTGAACTTGACAATTCATATTGTTAAAACGGGAATTTTCACGTACCGCACTATCGGCACCGACTAAGTTTCGACTCATTCCGAGAGTCTTCATCAGGGTGAGTGGTTGCGACTTTCTCCTTCCGCGTCGCGCCGTGTACTACCTACAGACCTACGTAGTTTTACAATATGAATATTAGTTATTTTGAACTCACAGAGTTCTCGTTGAGTCTTCTTTGGTTGAGTCGTGGTATTTTTAATTTATCTTGGTGACTGGTGGAAATGGGGAGAGGCCTTTAAGTAATAATATAATAGTAATCTTAGTAGGATGACATACGGTTTGAAAGTCTTTTAATTTTGACTTAAAGTAAGCTAGTGGCAATAAAACAGGATGATTACGGTAGCTGAAAAGGTATCCCAATATAAAGAGGTAATGTAGAGTACTATGTATAGGTTCGATGATCTAAAGAAGGAACCAAATAATCTTAAAATAATCAAATCAAAGTCTTCATTTAAATACCTTCAAAATAAATAAAAATATTACTGACTTAGTCTTCTTATATAGGATAAGGCTGCCTTGCGACATAACTTTGGAAAAACGTCAAAATTAAGATTGAGAACTGACTGAAGACTAGATTATGACTTAATATAATTAGTCATATTTTTTTCAGGCGACCAACATGGTTTTACAAACTCAGTATTGATGTTACCTAAACTTTTTCCAATGCTTCTTTTTTATTTTTATACATAATTTTCCTGTGACTACATGCCCTATAAATTGAGCAACATTAACGTAAGTGAAGGTGGCAACCGGCAAACATTGCCATATCTAAACGGCACAACCCGGTGGCCGTTTTAAAATTTTAATTCAACCGGTTTCTGTGACCACATTAATGAAATGTGAGGTTACAGTGAACCAACCACTTTTCACCTTTAGAAAAAATAAAGTAGGTAAAAAGTATTTTTATAATTTACTTTTAAACAAAACATCTTAAATGTTAATAAACAAATTATTGCTTTTCTTAATCTGTTTATGATAACAAGCTATTATTGGTAGAGATGTGTAGGTATCTATAGAAATATAGACAGGCACCTAAATATAATTATGTTATTTTTAGGGTTGCCAGCAGCAGAGACGAACAATTTGGTAGTTTTGTATGTACCTTTTGGAAAACATTTCTGAATAAAAGATTTTCTAGGTAAGTACAAAATATACAAGGCCACTCCCATAACACAAGCATTGCTTACTTTGGGGCTAGATGATGCTGTGTGAAGATGTCCAGCATTATTATACGTATACCTATATTGTTTGTGAGTTTAGGTAAGAGTTACATTTAGGTCAAAAATTAGACAACTATTTGTATCACTGACTCCTGCCCTAAGGCTGTCCCACAATACAATCGCTTCGCTCACTAGACATTCTAATCTCCGTTCAATCCTCACTTGCCGCTTCGCTCCTTGATAACCTACTCTATTGATTTGACAGTCTACGTATCCTGAAAAAAGTTTTGATGGAAGCTAGCAAGCAACATTATTCCATTTTAAAACTGAATAAAGGAATATTCGTACTGAATAATGTAAATAATAACGATAATTCCAAAAGACAAGTATGCGATACTAACATATACCAATCATGCTATGCTAATTTAAAATAAAACAAAATATACTACCTATGCGAAAGAAGCTGAAGTCCTTTTGTGAAGCGTAAGTGCAGCAACCCCTGTACATAACAGCCAATAAAATTCGATTAAACTAAGGAGCTGAATGTCGAGAAATAATTTGATCGGCTCACATCAGATGACCGCTCGTAAAACGGAACGTTCACATTCTTGCCTTTATAATATGCATAAAAAGGTTGATACTTAAACAAAGAAAAACAAAAAAAAATTAAGAAACCTACCTACCTTTTTACATTACTTTGTTTCTACTAACTTTAACACATGTAGTTTAAAAACTAGGTAGGTACCTACTATTACCTACTATTATTAATATTTATAATATTTTTCAATATAATTAGATACTAAGATATGTTAATAATTTAATAAAGTAAAATATCAATATAACAAAAAAAACGTGATTAGTACAAATGTCGTAAATTAATATGGTATTTATTTTATTCCAAAAACTATCGTGAACTTGAATATTCATATTGTGAAAACGGGAATTTTCACGTATTGCACTATCGGTGAAGGCACCGACTAAGTTTCGACTCATTCCGAGAGTCTTCATCAGGGTGAGTGGTTGCGACTTTCTCCTTCCGCGTCGCGCCGTGCACTACGGTATTTATTGTTTTATAATTGAGAAAACATACTGTAAAATTAATAATACTACCCTACTAACCTACTTTACTACATATTTTTTAATTAAACAATGTACCTAAGTAGGTAGTTAAGATCTACAGCCAGTTAAAAGGGAGTCTTAGAAAAATTGCCGAAGTAGGCATTATTTTTTTGAAGAATGAAAATGAAATGAAGAAAAAAAAAAGACATTTGAGTTTACATAAAATAATTAATAATAGGGTGCCTATTTTTATTATCCACAAAGTGATAAATAAATGAATATCTACCAACTACGTAATTTTTTCTTAACTTTTATAATTTAATTTAATAATTAGGAAACTCAAAAAGATTCACTCAAAGCATTCGCAAAGTAAGGTTATAAACGCGGGAAAAAGGTAAAAAGCGGGTGTTGCGGTGGGCGGGGGGCGGGGCCTTAGACACCGCCCCGCGCGTGCGAGCGAGACGGCAACAGTCGCGCGTCGCTGCAAGGTCACGTCACGTGGAGCCGCTGCGTTTCTGCAATGTTGTGACAAGACGTAGACAAAAGAATTTTCAGGGAATTCTTTTCACATGAACGCAATTTTTGGGTATTCATGTCTTCTGTTTTTGGATTATCGTAAATGTAAAAATAAAAGTGAAAGTTTGTCGATGTAGGTTTTATTACTTACGAAAGTTTATTTTTAACCTCGAATGTGTATATTAGCGGGTAAATTTGATATTAGTATTTTTAAATTAATATTTTTTACTAGGCAACTACATATTAATACTACTGAATTTAAAAAATAAGTCCATAATATTTAGTAAAAATTCTAAAACAAAACATTATTATTGAAGTCACTAAAAAGTATACTTTCTATGTGTAAATAATAGTAGGTATTATACACAATAATAGTTAAAAGAAAAAAAAGAGAAAATAAATCTCACACAAGGTTATTAGGTATTAGGTACACATTCTAAGTCCAAGGCAACAACGAAAGTTGATAAGTGCACTGAAAGTAAAGTATCTACACCTAAACATTAACAAACAAAATTCTTCAAAGAATGCAAGTAATGCAGTGCAAAAAAAATAATGCGCATCTTATCATGTCGGACGTTTGATTGAGCGCGCTAGTTCCGTGTCTCGCCGCGGCGCCAGTGTCGCGCGGCCGCTCGCCGCGTCACTCCGGCCGCGACTCGCGACGCACCAGCACAGTGCCGCGCCGCGTCCGCTCTCAAAACCGCGTAAACAAATCACGAAACACACGTAAAACGAACAACGTGACGCGACTCGCGTGAAGTGCCCTAATATTGTGTACCCCCGAACCAAGTGCCAGTTTCATAGAGTGAAGTGAACACGTACGCTGTGATAACCCGGCGAAAAGTAATATTTGCTCCGTCCGAGGCACCGTCGCGGCCCATCTGTTCAAATACGGTTGATTTGTTTAAGTTTCCTATTGATGGATCGGAATGAGGTTCGACGACATTATGTATGGTGTTTGATGTGCTGAGGTATTCGTTTCACGTACGCAGAAAACAAATAGAAGTTAGAAAACAAAGGATAAACGAGAGCCTGTCGAGCGTCATTGCTTGCTTAGGTGCTCGTCGAGGACAGGTGGAACAGAGTGCATTGTCTGTCAAGATTAGAATATTAATTGAAGAAGAAGGTAAGCATATTTAATTTGGATATGCATGTCAGGTGGCAATGTTACCAGAAAAGCACTTGATAAAAAAAACTCATTAGAAATATCTGTTAAAACTTTTTGTTTCATTTTGATTTTATTTGTATGCTTTCTACTGTATCAAGATATTATGGTAAAGAAAAAAATGTTGGTTCCAAGTTTTCAGTGCGTAGTTATTGGATGTAAAGTTTGTGACGGTTTGTTTGGTAAATTCAGTGGGGATGCGGCGACGGCCGGCGTCGGTCCTGTGAGCGCTATTTCCCGAAAATAAGCGAAACGTACTGAAATAGTACTGAATATAAAGTTTAATGAGTTTTAATGTTGTTATGTTAGTTTGCTAAGAGAAGTAGTTATGTTGAGCACTGTTTTCTAAAGCAAGTTTGGATTAAAAAAAAATTGAAAATCTATACATTTAATTGAATTACTTACTTTTCAATAGTTTTAATAAAAAGGTAAGCTTGTTGGGAGTTCATTATTTAAGTTTTTTAATATAAAATGAGCTCTGAGGGGACTACTTTCGGCTTTGCACTTATAATTAAAATTGGTAGAGCCCTATTTATTTAAATAAATATAAATATTCAAGAGCTTAGAAACTCTTGTAGTTAAGAGATAGGTAACAATCTATTTTTTCAGTAAAAATAAATGTTTTTTGTTCTTGAAGGATATTCTTTTATAATATTACAATGGCCAACTTAATAATTATTTTATTGAATTCCGCTTTTAGTCAAGTAGGTAACTTACCTATAGAACAGGCAACCCCATGTAAAATCGCATATAATTATTTGCACGGTACAATGGGCTCCACTGCAGTCCGCCATCTTTATTTTTGTAAAGCAGTGCACACACAGTCGTCATTTCAAATAGAGGGTCCGCGGGTGCTTGAACGTCTGCAGCGCGTCTACGCGGGGGGCGGGGGGCGGGGCCATAGACAAGGATGGCGAAGTGTAAATATTGCGTAAGGATTTCGAAAATCGAATGTGTTTTTTATTTGTCGAAAGAAATATTTAGTTTTGGCGTCTATCTCCTATTGTTTTCGTTATTTTGAGAGCATGACTAAAATAAACTAAATAAAGTTGGTCATTTTTACACTGTATCATCTAGCCCGAACTAATCAGAGCTTGTATATGGGAACTACATGACTGATATACTATTAATGAATATAGATTTTTTAATTGTAAAAAACTAACATGAGTAACATCGATAAAAAAATCTGTCCTGTCTTTGTAAGTACATAAACCTGCTAACTTCATCATGTCTCTTTCCTCAAAGGTTTGCTGGAGGAAAACTATTTTAGGGTTAAGCTTGCCTTTGTACGTGTCTTACTTAATATCTCTGTATTTCAGTGCTAAGCACAGTAAATAATTATTCAAATTTGAATAATTATTTACTGTGTAATGTGATAGTGTCTCTGCCTACCACGTAATTGAAGTTAGGTATATAATAAAAAAGTTAGGTATAATAAAAAGTCAAACAAGGAACTTTCATTTATAGTTTCTTCATGTCTGTCTGTTGCCTGTAGGTGAGATATTTTAATAGATAAATAACTGCTTTAACAAAACCTCGTGGTTTTCTAAGTATAATTTATCATCATCTTCTTGTCCTTGTCCCACATTACGTGTGTTCGGCACATGTTTTATTCTTCCACTCTCCTCTACCAGCCGTCATCTCAGTACTCACTCTTTTCTTTTCCATCCGCTTCACTCATACAAAACTCTTCTCGTAATGTGAAATTCTTCCCTTCTCAAGTGTTATTCTTAACATTAATAGAAAATACTTTCTTGCACGCCAATAACTTTTCAGCTTAGAAAAGTATCTAAATTATATAAACTTTGTCATTGTTGTACAATGGTTTGTATCGCCATTTAGCAATAAGACCGCCGATTGTACCAACCTTTGGATGGATCGGACTGTGCAAAATATGAAAGGGGGGTTTAAAGGTACACAATATACCTGCATAATTGCTTACTATATACCTACTATACATAGAATAATACCTACATAACTGCCATAAACTATGTTATCCTTCTACTATTATAAATGCGAAAGTTTGTGAGGATGTTTGTTACTCTTTCACGCTAAAACAACTGAATAGATTTTGATCAAACTTTACAGTAACATAGCTTATACATCAAAATCACAGAAAGGCTACTTTTTATCCGGGTACCACGCGGGCGAAGTCGTGGGCAGAAGCTAGTACTACATAACGTAGAACAGTCGAGGAAAAATAGTACTTACTGACTATATTGCAAAACCTTGTCAACTATAATATGGTTTTTAAAAAAAACCATTGACTAGTTAACCTATTATTTTGAAGCACGGTGCTTCCAGTTCGTAAAATAAACACTTTACAATTTCGGATAGTTTTAATTGTTCCTACTAAAATCCAGAAGTTAACTTTCTTTTCAGAAATAAACCAGCTAGACAAGAGAAAAATACTAGTTAAATACTTACTACTTAATACTTAGGGTATTTTATACCACAGACTGTAGAAGCAGTATAGATATCTTGACACCCAACAGTTTCATACTTAGCACTGGTCCAGAACTAGGTTTCCCTACTAGTTATCAGAAACTATGGGTACCTACCATGGTACCGCAATAACTGAAACATGAAAACATTGTGTCCTGCAGCGGGAATTTAATCTGCACCTATTGCGTTTCAACCGGCCTGCCACGCCATCGAAATTAACAAACAAAATTAACTAAAAACTTGATCAAAATCATGACAAATTAAATACACCTAAGCGCTATTGTTATTCATTTATGTACATAACTAGTTCATTCAGGAATTCATAACTCCTTATTTTTATAATTTTGACAGAAAAAAACGAGTCTACCAAAAAATTGTATGCGCCATGTGGTCGCGACATCTGCTCCATAGATAATAAAATACCATTACTTCGTGACTTATTTATGTTATCTAGACAGTCATATTTAATTTTTGTCTGTTTTCACGGATTTAAAATTATTTTATTAGATTGTTTGTATCAAAAGTGTGTAATACGTAGACTTAGAATGTAGAAATGTATAGACTTAGAATGACTATTAGTTATTAAAACTGTTTAAGCTAAAACTTAAAGTCCTTTTAGTGAAAACTTTACTGACGTTCTGCTGTGATTGTTGTTCCAAACTTGTATTTTTTAATTAAAAGGGAAAATACTTTTACCCTAAAAACTATTTTGAAACATATTTTTTTCTAAACAATGTACCTACCTAATTTAGATGATGTCTTAGGCACTAAACTTAGATGAAGGGATATTTACTCATATAAACATGTCATTAATAAAACTATAGAAAATAACTACCGCAGTTGAAATCTTCACCATCGGTCACCAGCCTGTTTAGCTTGAAGACTCAAGATAATGGTTTTATCGACTGACGAGAAGACAAAAAGTATTTTGTCCCTCTATTTTGTTTAACGGAATAGATGACAGAAATATTTTTTATCTTCTCTATCGTAGACAAAACGTTGTCTTGGGTGCTCATGCTAAGCGGGCTTGTCTTTTACCATACCATAATACAACTTGATCGGTCATGAACCTCAGACCAACATGTGAACTGAGTGAGGCTGCTGAACGAAGTTTCCAATACAATCATTTTTTCCAAGAAAAGAAAATTATCAAGATGATAAAGAGTATTCAAAGCATATTCAATGATTAAAAGTATAGAACCATAAAATTATAATCAATGTGAAATAATTACGATTTCATTCAAAAGTGTTTGATACAAAACGGTCTGGTATCCCAAGGTTAATACAACAATTAAAAGTAATGGTTACTAGATAAGCTATGGGAACCTGTTCGAGTGATAGCAATAAAAATAAATATTACTTTAGCAGTCGGAATAAATATGGCGGGTGATTTATTGAGGTATTGACATTGCGCGGGCGCCGGCGGCCATCTTGTTCCTAATTGCTGGTCTGTCAGTGTATCAGTCACGCATGACGTCGAAATTTAGCGTTTTTTAGAAGTCTTTGTTATATGGAAATACCCCAAGATCATCTTCAAATTTATTTATTTCTCATTTATTTTATTCTGACCGATAAAGTTGGTTTTGGTTCTTATGAATTCAACAAAATACTTCTGTAAAAAGCTTTGTAGTAGGTAAAATATGTATTAAAAACAAAATAATGTTATTTGTTGGACGGTAAAAACCTGAAGAAAATAATCTTATATCCTACATCTTATCCTACATCTTATCCTACATCTTATCCTACATCTTATCCTACATCTTATCCTACATTTACTTAATTAGAAACATTAAGTAAATGTAGGTCTTAATTTTAGACTTAGAAATTTTGACATTCTGGTAAAGGTTACTTAGAAGCCACTAAGTAGGGATTGAGACTTTTGTCCTAGGTGACCTATTCAGTAACCACTGTGGCCATTTTTGATGTTACATTTTATAGTTCTCTAAATTCATACAATTGGAGTAAAACAGGTTAGATAAAAACTTATTAATTCGTTCACTTCGATGCCTTGCCAATTGACTTTTGTTTAATTTTATATTTGTTCCGACCAATGCGTGGCCACCTGTCATTACAGCCTAATCGGTTGCCTCGATGAGCTTTTCCCTAGCTAGTGATGGGACACAGATCGAGACTGTAGAAATATAGACATGCTTCCGTAATAAGTTTAATTTTGAAATGATATAACTTGTTGTAAAAATAAATTATATATAATTATTTGAAATTTGAATTGTACTGTGCTTATAATATATGATTGTTTTGACATGTTTTGTATCAACCACTTTCCATATCAATCTATGATAATATGATAATCATATGAATGTTATTGAATTTGATTATGCTTTGTAAGCGGGAAAGCAATAAGTAATTATATTATAACACGAAGCTCGAACTCCAGTTGCAGTGCTTTTACATGGCTTATGTAACTTTTTAATGTATTACTAAGACCTTTAAAAACTATGTATGTACATGAGAGCAATAAGAAAATGAAATAAAATGTGATATAACACACTGTCAAAAAAGTGGCTTCATTCTGTTACCTTGACATAATGCGACAAACAATGCCATCAAGTATGCTTCAGGGAGCTAGCCCGTTCTGTTACAGAAAAATAGAAAGCCTTCTATTGAGAAAACTATTGAACTTTGTACGAATGGGCTGCATGACGCATGGTCTCTTTTTCTTTCTTTCTTTGGATCTTATGTTCCCGCGTCGTTCGGGCAAAGGGCAGTCACATTCTCCGCATGGTTATTGCCTTGTGTGTGATTGGGTTCTAAAAGTAAGTTTGGTCTAGTGAGCCTTATCAGGGCTCACGGTAGGAAGTAATAATAATAGTAATATTGTTTTAGGTTAAGTTAGGTTCGCCGTCATCAAAATCGATGAGGAGGACTATATAAGTAATTATTAAAAGCTGGCCTCAGTTAGTTTGTCTGATGGCCATATTTTTAAACCACTGGAAAATCTTATGGAAGAGAACATAATTGTATTTATCTACAAATCAAATAATTAATATCTTACTACGTGTCTAATTAATTACTATAATTACAAGTGAATAAAAATCTTGATCTCATAACCTTGAAACAATTTTTAAGCGGTAATAAGTATCCATTAAAAAATATAAATAACGTTTAGGTATTGTAATCTGCTGCCTTCTAAAAATGTTTTTACAAAAACTCTACAAATTAGAATATTTTTTAAAGTATCTTAATCATTTATTATAGATAGATTCACCATCATCAGTGATGGTGCTTTAATTTATTGTTTTTGCCCTGACACATTGTAACCCATCTTAATTCATAAACATTTAGGTAAAAATAGTTTTAAGTGGGCACTTAAAATTAAGGCTACTCTGCATCTAATATACATTCCAAGACTCAGTTGACGTTTATATTCTATGGACAATATCAGATGACATAAATTTTCCGTCGAGACGTGAACACCTGAATTCATCTAAATGTTTAGTCGCGTCCTGTCAAACGTCTCTTTTTGTCTATGCCCACGGACAGAGCGTCCGTTCGTCCGTCAACCACCATTTACATAAATACTACATTTAACTTGAGTTAATTGACACATTTCACGATTTATACCTCACCATACCGAGATGTGAAATCAATTGGAATTTTTACTGCCTCGAAATACCCCTTACTTAGAAGTCAGAAACAAGTTTTTTTTTTATCGATAAATTTGTCACAAGCCTCAAGCAAGATTCCTATTATCCTCCAGCTACCGGCTAACGACATCACACGTGATCGTCAAAAGCAATTTGATCCGGATTTAAAATTCATTCGTTCATTTTCAGTCAATTTCGTCGGTGCGCGGCGACGGGCATTTCGCGAGGGCCGTTTTCCAGTGAGCCAATCTTTTACCATATTACGCAACTTTTCGAAGAAACAATTATTCGGCTATCGGTGCATAGAATAACAGATGGGAAATTTCATTAAAGTATTTACACATTCATTCATTACCATGCCTAATAAAAATAAAATTTTAAACAATCTGTCGAACTTTATGTAACGGCTGATTAATTTCACTCGTATCAAGGCCGAGTTATTCATCTTTGATCACTCTGCTGGCAATGATCAGTTATGAAAAAAAACGCACAGAAACAAAAGAAATCTGTTCAATCAAAATTAGCACGATGAGGAAAACTCTTGAATGTGGCAACACCGGACGCGCGCGATTGTTGGCGCGAAAAAACATGGCTGCCAGCGGGAATCCGCGCTTATCGAAGCGATCTTGCATACGAATTTGCGCCTTAACGTCGGCCGGAGAGGAGCTCCGCTCGCCTATTTGATTTGAATAGATATTTTTGTGATACGACTTTGATCTCGATAAGTCGTAAATTCGTTCAATAATGTTTGTTGAATCGGATCATCTGTTTAAGAATGGCAAGTAAATGTTTGTTTTCTATCATCCGCCAGCCGAATGTTGTTGAATTTTGCTAGTTAGCGTTGTTTTGACAGTCTCAATCGCTGCAGCACGGCAATAACGCTGTCTTCACTCCATTCCCGTGGCCTGTGTGGCCTAAATTAGATCATTTTAACTACTTGCATAAAAACAATTTTTTGTATGGAATTCATTTTATTTATCAGGATGATAGTAATTTTATTGCAGCTATAAAATTAAGGCTTAATGAGAACTTCCGTAAGTGATTTTTTTCTCAGCACATCTCCACTAGGTATGCATGTAGGGATTTCCGGAAACATCCAAATGAAGCGTGGAATATTGGCATTGGATTGATATTTACAGCACTCGGTTCACACTCACTCCATTTAAAGAGACTACTGAATCAACAACAATCAATTTTCAGTCAAACGCTATGCTACCTAGCATCAAGAAGTTTTCATCCCAAAAGCGTCAGTCCAAACAATTTTAATTTTTCCCCTCACGAAAACTCCGGCGTAGGTTCCCGGGACTAAATCAATATGATATGACAGTTAGGGTCAATTTATGGCCCTCGGTTAATTACAAGCGGGCGGGGCGTCCCGGGGGTGTGTCGATGGGGGGTAGGGAGGGAGCATCTAATGAGTTGTGAAGACGTTGAGACGGTTGTTTGATGCCAACGCTGTTTATTCGGAGGGTATAAAGTGGCTGGTATAGGGTAATGTTATTGGGAGCAAAACTGTAAATGAATCCTTGAAATAAACACCGACCAACTTTGTGCAGCCACGATATCTAAATACCTAGGTCAGAAAAAAACTACTTTAATGTGTAACCTACTGGTCACTACAAAAGAAACCTAACTTAGCTAAGAACTGTCCGTCTGTACAAAGCTAATGGCAAATTCTAGCCTGGCAATCAATAGCCTGATCAAACTGACGTGGTGGTGGCGGTGGCGAGCAATACATTAACCATTTACTTTAGATTGCCACCCCATCGCCACCGGTTCGACCGGGCCATAACAAGTGTATAACTGATATATAGGGCCGGCTAAACTGACGTGGTCACGATTAAAGCAAAAAGCTGTCTAGTATTTGTCTAAGTTCGTGTCCATGTACTGATCGCTTGCGCCACCGCCACTAGGTACGTCAGTTTTCGCGGTGACGTAAGTCCTAACCTAATCAACTTCATTCAAAACAAAACAGTTACTGGTATGCCCATCAAAACCAAATTAAAATTAATTTCGCGTCTACCGTTTCTATTTACAACACGCGAATTGAACGCGAATGTTCATGTCAGCTGTCAATCAGTCAATCGAATCAATCAGCTGAATGCTTGAATGGCGACCGCTTGCAAATTAATGGTTTTGTTGTTGGCAACATTCTATTTCGGGATCAATGGGCCGGCTCAAAATGTTAGATTGAATATTTTCCGGAACGGAATTAATTACCTACTTATATCTAACATTAATTTTGAGGTCAGTGTGTACCTACGTATTCGTAATGATTTGATCGTTTTGTTTCTTATCAAGTCTATACCAGGGATGCTAGACAAATACCACTTTCACGTGACATTTCCGCAGCAAATGTCATTTCCATACAATGTTATCTTTCCGCAGACGTTAACGTCAACAGAAAGTGATATTTGTCTAGCCTCCCTGGACTCGTACTACTTTTTGGCTTACTCTTTTTCAGAAGAGACTCCTTGTGGGCGGTATACCCTGACATCCGATCTGAAGACAGTGGGTTCAAAAGGTTGCACTAGGTAAATTTGACCACTCTAATCATTTATTAAAAATCATTCACTAACTTTAGCAGCGTGCTTAAAGTCATCTGCATCTATACATTGTTTAATGTTAGGAAAGGTTTAGAGTTAGCGAACTGCTAAGTTAGCGAGCGATTATGGCTAAGAGTGTAAGAATGTATGTGCGTAACGTGGGCAAAATGGTGAACGCGTTCCGGTATGGCCCAGAATCTAAATTTCGAACTTAATTAATTTCATAGACAAAATTTTACTACTTTGGGTTAAATTATTGAATTTTTTAAAGGATCTCTAATTTTTTGAAAATGAATTATAGCCTATGTTACTTCCTGATAAATTAGCTTACTATTGGTGAAAAAATTGATAAAATCGATCCAGTAGTTTCGGAGCCTATTCGGTACAAACAAACAAAAAAAATACCTTTTTATAATATTAGTATAGATTTATATTTTATAGTCTAGAAAATTTTTGTAGGTACCTACATTATCACATTGAATTATCCAGAGACATACAAATAGAGCAAAAAAAGTGCACCGTAATAATATCCAATCATTAGACCTGTCTGTCTGTCAATCATCTAGTCTGATTTGATACTGACGCAATCTGCAATGATCGATCTATCGACCATAATTCGATTTCATAGAAATTAATTGTTAACGTGCATTGGGCCTTTGAATTTATTGATAAGGTTTTATTTTCAGGAATACGTTTTATAGTCATGGGCCTAGACAAACACCTCACTACCTCACACCACACTTGACAGTAGTCACGTGACATTTCCAAAGAGAATGTCATTTCCATACAATTCAATCAATCTTTTTGCAGGCTTTAACGCTAACGGAAAGTGGTATTTGTCTAGACACCTTGGAATAGAAATTATGTTCGTATAACATAATTATGTCTGTCTATCAGTCCCTATTTGCCCATTGTTTAAAACGTATTGATTTAAATTGTGGCGTAGGTGACACATACGAGTACGAGTTTTCCTAACTCAAAGACAAAAAAGATAAAGTGAATTAATTCAAGTTAACTAAACTTGTGGAATAAAAGGATTTTTATATCTTATTGTAATTAGTATATCCTTAAAGTTTATTTGAATAACTGATCTTGTAATCAGAGATGGATCTAATATTGAAAATGGCAGTTACTAATTTCCATGTAGCGTGCGCGGTATCTCGTGTTTAGAATAAACACGTTTTTACACACGTTTTTAAACAATAATACATAGTAAGTAAGTACATAGGACACGTGGGTACAAACTATATATTGTGTTGTGTACAGAAGATAGCGTGACTGTTCCCTGCACGGTTGATTACCACTTTATAGACACGACACGATCGGTACACGACTTATTTTAGTTTTACTATAATGATATAATTTTATTAATACTAGATACAAATTATAACTTTTGAAACCATCATGGTTTTGAACATAATTTTTACTAAACAACGGGATATTTGATATGTGAGAAACTCACAAATCATGGTACCTAAATATCTCGTTGTTTTGTAAAAATTAGATGCAAAATTGTTTTGTAACCCATTTGGGCAATTATCCTGTACTTGACCCTATTCTCGTAATTATTTTACAACCATGTCTCGTTAGCATATTGTGTTCGGTCCACTCTCCATCTCTATTTTGTCGTTTTTCTCAGGAAGGCCTCCTAATTGTCAATTGTTTTTAAGTTGAATACCTATTTGACGTTTATCACATGATAAATTAGACAGGTGTCAAAAGACACCTGTTATGTATATGTTAAAATATCTGTCAAAGTACATAAATGACGTACAGTCAAAGTTTGAACAACAAAATTCGTGTATCTGTAACAACAGTCACAAATAAAGTCTGTATTCACATAAACGTATAAAATCGGTATTCTATACAAAACGATTGATAATTCTTCCTTCGAAAAACGTCAAAATTGATAATGAAAATTGATTGACAATTAACTGAAGCAATATTAAATCATACCTTCAACGAAGATCGACGCCATTGATAAAAAAAACAAAATCTGTAATATTCTTTAAATTATGAAAAAATATTTTATGTTTAAAATTTAGTTTAATGTTTTTAATTTACTTAAAATTTAGTTTATTTTATGAAAAAAACCGTCTGTTTTAAAAGCTATCTAGCAGCGCTGTCAACCTACCTATTTGTTGGCAGTTTATTGAGTATCGACATGCGTAATTTACATGAAATAGTTTAACCTTTCGACGTCGCCATGCAAATCGTATGATTCGCATTATTGCGTTTGCATGTCAATGATGAAATTCACATTTTAATGCGATTATAACAATGATTAAATACGTTTTTAAATCGGCCGGTTGAAATACGTTCGACAGTCAACAAGTATTTTAGATCTCGTAAAATTTCACGTCCAATTTACTGGTTATTATGAACATATTAAAATGATTCAGCATGCCTAAATATAACATTCAATTCAATCGACCGCATCTTCATTAGAAGAATAAAATTGTGGAGAATTAAAAATGTATTTTTGGGTTTTATCGATGTGAAATTGAAGATGGGAAAATAATGTAGGGTGACCAAGTATTGAGGATAATAAAGGTATACTGGAACAGTAGAGATAACATTGGTGGAAGCGGGGGTGACCTAATAGTGGGACAGCATTCCATAGCAATACCATAGGAGGTAAAATTTTAATCTAACGAGCCGGTTTGCATTTGTGCAGGTCAGATCCTCAAACAACCTTACTACCATATAAACAACCTATGGTAAAAAGAGGCACATAATAGGTCATCACCATCATCATTATCATCAGCTAGTAAATGTCCATTGCTAGACATAGACCTAAAGAATGACACAATAAACGGTCTTGAGTCGATTTTGTTCTGCAACCGTTGCATAGATAGATAGAAAATACTTTATTGCATATCAAATAACATTTTAGCTCTTACAAGTATCTACTACAAAATTTTAAAATGTTGTACAATGAGCAATCTTATCGCTAATCAGTGATCTCTACTAGACAATCTTTGGATTGAACGGACGTTACGAAAGAACACAAGGGGCTTAACTACGTGTACTACGAATGTACTATATTATACACAATATAAATATTTAAATATATAAATATCTGATTATTTAGATGATAAAAACTCTTGGAATTTAAAATACTCCAACTAAAAAATGTAGGTACCTATTGTTTTGTAGAAGGATCATTAAAAATAATAACCAAGCTTGTTTTCTTGCCTTTCTTTCCTGGCTTGGTCGCGGAGGAACAGGCAGTACCTAGATAAAACCGACGTTTCAAAGTGATCCTTGTGATTTTAATTAATAAATGAATTTTGACTTTGACTTTGAATATGGAAAGTGAAATTTTAGTCGTTTCTCAAAAATGATGGTAGACTAAAACCTGATCGACTGTAATCTAAAGTACCTATTTATATATATGGTATTTTAGCTTAACTGCCTATTAATGTAGAGAATGACACATAACACTACTATACTCAATCGAAATCTGCTGATCATGG
Source organism: Perizoma flavofasciatum (assembly GCA_958496245.1). Lineage (NCBI taxonomy): Eukaryota > Metazoa > Arthropoda > Insecta > Lepidoptera > Geometridae > Perizoma > Perizoma flavofasciatum. The sequence goes on along the minus strand of OY292425.1, from coordinate 14,324,018 downwards.
AGTCAGTTATTCGCCTATTTGTCATCACTCGGCTGATCGTTATGTCAATATTTTATGTAAATCCTTACTATGGCGGCATTTACATGTAAAACTGGTCGCCGAAGACTTACTAACCGGCGCCTACCGGCTTACTTTAACGTCGATCTCACTAGTATTTTTCAAAGTTTCGCGATCAGTTAACATAATTATAAGTTTTTTACATTATAATTATGTTAAGTTAGTTTTTTACTTTTACCTTTTTTATTATTTTTCCGACATTTCGTCTGTGTTGTACTTGTTCATCAGTTCGTGACCACGGCATTCACGGGATAACTGGAGTAGGTATATGGAGCTAATAGAAATAAAGGCAGTAGCTGCAACTACCCATATCCGTTCAACCCACAATTTTTCTACCCAATCTTATTTTTACCCGTTCAACCCAAAACAATGCTCCGTTCTACCCAATCCAAAAATCTAAGTCACAGTGTATTCTAAACAGTACAGACACCGTAAATTTTATCTTAATAATCAGAAAGTCTATGTTCACATTACCAACACTACATTAACTATATCACCGCACTGCAAAATCGGATCGCGCCGCGAACACCTGTTGATCGCGGGATTCCGAGACGTAGAGAGGTAAACATGATAAGGACCCGTAAAAAACTTATCGTTCCCACCGGCAAGCAGGTATTAGATCACTTTAACTCATGGACGTAGACCAATGTTAGTTGGGCTTGTCATCATTAACAGGCTGTAGAAGCCGTGGACATAAGCTTTCTTCCAAAAAGTGCTGTCTTCCCATGGTCATATTAAGACCAACCTGTTGGGAGGCTAAAAGTCTGAGCAAGTTTTCTTAGGGCTTACATTTTATAAACTTAATAAATTACAATGATCAAAACCGTTAAAAAATATAAGTAGGTATCAGAGAATGGAAAGGCAAAGCGTGTACTTAACTTACATGATATTTATCATCACACTAGTTTTTTGAACTAGTTTTTTTGATTTTGTGAAACACCCCTACCTTGACATAAATAAAAATATTATAGTAGATTCTTAAATAAAACACAGCGGTAGTTACCTGTTTTCTACGTGTATATAAGACCTTTTGTTAATATTTTATGTAAATTCATACCATAATCATATCTTCCAGTTTTATAAACTAAAGTAATGACGGGTAATTATGATAATTCAGATCAATGATTGGTGGCTCTATAAACGCGTATTTACTAGTTAATTATTTTTTAATTAATTTAAAATATATAATGTAAAACTGTTGGGTTTTTGATGGATCAAGTTCTGAATATCAACCTACTTCTTTTTAGGATAACGACATAGGAATTTCATATTCTTCGACTAAATTACGAATGAAAAACGAAATCCAAAGAAAATAGGATGATTTACTAGTAAAAATAATACAAATTTGAAAAGTAGGTCGCTTACAAGTTAATATGCAATAAGAGTTTTTCTTTTTACCCCTCCAACACATATATATTTGTAAAATTATTGCTTTTTATTAATAATTTATTTTAAAAAAGCAATGACAACGGGAATAACCCTAACTGAGCCACAGTTAGGGTTATTCCCGTTGTCCCTGTGGGTCAGTTACAGTTGAAAGTGAATCTGTTTAACTCCACCTTGTATCATACGTACTGTCGGTACAACGTCCTATGAAGAGATGATTCAGCGCATTCTGCGCGTCTGTACCGAGGGTGACGAGACTAATGTGACTAATTTGCTATCAGCTAGTTTTGATCATAATGAAAGATTGGTTGATGATTTGAAGCAGGACTTTTAATGACATTTTGGAAGTAAAATATATATTCCGTAATATTGTCTAACTTAGTGTAAAAATGTAAAGGTTTGGGACATGTTTGCATGAGATATAAATTTTAAATATTATAGTTTTTTTTTATCAAGAATAGAATACGGTTTATTTGGCACAACAACAAAGCACAGAAAGGACAGTTACGTATTAAATAAAAGAGACACCTTATAAATTAGGTTACAGTTAGATTTTCTTTCTTTCCTGGCTTGGTCGCGGAGGAACAGCCAGTAAAAATAAAAACCGACGTTTCAAAGTGACCCTTGTGATTTATTGAATAAATGAATTTTGACTTTGACTTTGACTTTAACTATTTTTACTAAAACACACAGACTGAAAAAAAAGACTAAAAAGGAAGATATTCTGCGCTAAATAGTCTCATCAGTAACGTGTGGTTAAACAGCAGGCCTACCACAATCATTTACTAAACCATCATGGTTCAGGAGCGTTTTGTTTTAAGCTTGTAGCAACATTACTTTGATTCGTACCATGAACTATTTAAACATTATTGTTTTATTCCTGCGTAGTGAGTTGAAAGAACGAATGATAATCTATTATTGGCATAAGAAAGAGCGAGTCAACGCCATGATTTCGTATAGCGTTATCACTTTCGCACAATTGCTAGGGAACACGTTCCGAATAATGCGTTTACAAATCAACTTCTAACATTTAGTCGACTTAAAATCAATTTTATTTGTCTAAAGTTTAGCCGTATTTAGCCTAGGAAATCTAAAATTTTCTTTATATATCGAGAATATACATCTTTCTGAGAAATATTGAAAAAATAATGTAAAACAAACCTCATTTGCACTTTAAAAATTTCCAAAAACGGAATGTTTTTTTACGTCAGACACTCGGACGGAAAGTATCACTTTTGACGTTGCGCGCAAATTTAGGTAATATTGTATTAATATAATTATAATAAAATGCCCAACAGAAAGTAATTAAATACAAGTTTAATACGTATTTTTGTGATATACGTATATAAACAAAATACCTTTTTTTTACTAAAACTAAGTATTAGACGCTGCCTATAAGGAATTACAAGTGGTTCATGGATTACTATTTCCGCAGCGTGAGAATACGTTGGGTTTCTATAGTTTGATGAACTCCGCTTCATATAAGTTCAAGGGATCACATTCGTCAAGCAATGGTCTTCGACGTTGCTTCCTAGAAGAGTGTTTTTCAGCGGCATCAGCTTTCAAAAACAATTGGTATTCGTTTGCCATCTACCTCTACAAGAACATCACATTCTTTTGTATTACTAGTGCTTTTTACCAATTCACCATATTCAGTATTAAATATTGTGAAAATAAACTCGTTTTTCTTTCATTTTAGGATAATTTAACGCTTAGTTGTGCTATAATTTGAAAAACAATATTGTTTCCGCCGCTAAAAAGTAATTTTTTCATCACTGCTAGATTTGACGTAAGAACAATATTACTTGCTGTCAAAAATCACATCATGGTACGCTTTGAGTGAACAAATCATGGTGACGTCACCAAAACTGCTTCGCCTCTATAATATTAAAGTAAGCTTACTTATTGAAGGTTATGGTACGAAATTGAAGTGTAATATTGTTTTAATATTGCTCTAAGAGATCATGGTTGGCCCGCAGGTCCTGTCTCATATTAAGAATATACCTTCATTTGGCCATAATCACACTTGGTGGTAAGCGATGATATGGTCGACGATGGAGTATGAAAGTCTAGAATATTAGTTCCCAAAGTGGTCCCGGTGGACCCCTAGGGGTTCACGGGAGACTCGACGGGGGTCTACGTTGGCGTAACAAAAAAATTGGGGTTTACAATTGCGAACGGTCTAAAAGATACGCTTTCACTGTTAGCTTAAAGATATCTTGAGAGAGAGAGATTGTAGAGGTATTTTCAAGAAGGACAGATGATGTAAGTGTGTTCCTTTCCTTTGCCGTTCTCATTATAAAGATGTAACCGAAACGTTTAGTACGAATGGATGGTATACCGACAAGATACGGAAGGAACTGAGCTGTGCGTCTGCTTGTTCTTAAGATAACTAACTGTTGTATTATCATTATACTTTTAGTTTCTTATACACAAGACATATATTATTTTAATGTGGTGAAGATTAAGAACTACGTATGTTTTAACTTTGCGATTGTTTGATTGTCTTATTTTAGGATACATTATTAAGACAATAGACACAGTCTACCTTAGTCGCTTTTGCATATTTGCGGGTGGTATCTGAAAATGATTTATCTTAGGATATGCTGGTACAATGCTGGAAAATCCAGCAGAACCGAGATTCAACTTAACGACTTTGAAACCTGAATGTGTGGTCATCAATGCTTTTGCGATGTAGCTAAAACAGATTCGATAATACAATATTCATAAAGCAGGAATTTCACAAGCTTCAATAGACGAGGATCATTTTTCATTCTTCGCACATCTGTTTTTCGCTGCAGCGTCAAAAAAACACTCTAGTCTTCGCGAGGCGCACCTTTCATCGTCAAGAATCGAAAAGACGAATCATGTCACATCAATAGGTGTCTAAGTAGCGAGCAATGGATCAGTAGACGATAATACATCACGAGCCTTTTCAGACCCACTAATAGTGTTGCCATGTGCCAACAGAAAAAAGCCGTAAAATTTATATGTAGTAGAGCTTCTTATGAAAGTGCTCGTCCAGTCCAGGGAAGTTCTACCACTATACCTATTTCTGTTGCCAAGTAGTAATTCTCGCTGTGTTCCATTTTGAAGGGTATGGGTGCCGAGGAAATTACAAACACACGAGACTTTTCATCCGTTATGTCTTAGAATCGGCAACGCTCGAGTTGCAAGTGCCCTTAAGTTAAGGTAACCGCTCACCAACAGCTGGGTCATATGCTCTCTCTATCTCTCTATGCGTCTCTCATCCAGATCCAGGCGTTTCATGCGATCGTTAAGATATAATAAGTTAGCAGAACGGTTATTTGAAGTGCCCTGCATGTATTAGAAATGTCAATATTTTACATTATGTTATACATATCCGAATAATACTATGATTTTGGATCTGTATACGGAAGTACTTCTAGAAAAGACCAAAGATCCGGTCACGGGTTCAATCCCCGCTTGTTGTGATATTTTTTGAGATATTATAAAAATTCATAATATTGCGTAAACAAGGCTAAGCTGTGTAAATTGCCAATTTTCTACTGGTTTTGAACCCAAACTAAATACCAAAAGTTCTTGATTGAGAATCAAGTGCTATGTGACCGGACAACCGGGCTTAGTTAGGAAAAGCCGGATACCTCTCAACCCTGCAATCGTTTCTATAAGCCCATTTTCCGAAGTCCCTTTCTCCTAACAAACAACATCATTTGTTAAACTCCAACTTTGTATTTTTTCTTCAAATTGATGAAAGCTCGAGTTAATAAAATTGCACTTCATCGTTTTTGTCGATCATCGTCACTTAACGCCCGGTTTTTGGGGGTGTCTGTAATTTAGGAAATATGGAGACAGTATTTGGTTCTCTTCTCGTTCATAGTTCTCTGTCACGTTGGACCGTAGGTAGTCTTCTGTTTCGTTGTGTCGGTGGGTTTTATGATATTTTTGTTTAGTTTTTGACAAAAATTCGGCCACGTTGATGGTATTTTCTGTAGCATCATTCAGGGTCTTTCGTAGGTGGTAGTACATTGTGGAAATAATTTTCTTTTAAGAAAGGTATGGATAGGTGCTGGTGAAATGACAGTCACGAAACTTATCGACATTGTCTTCAGCATCAGCAATGCACCTGTGATGTTACAGATATCAGTTAGTCAGACGACGTTACTTGAGGGCTGTAAGCCTTTTTTCCTCACTTTAAAAAGTAAACTGTTGAGTTGGAAAAAGTACACAATCATCATCATACTGCAGAAGAGCATTCCAATTTTAGTTTGTCTTAATAAAAGTCTAGAAAATACTCAGGCATATACCAGAGACGTTTAGAGATTTATGTAACGATCTATAAGACAGGTGATATGCAGGTGACACGCGTTTGTTATTGTCTTAACATAATGCGACATTAAATAATGAGCGATACCCATTAAAAAAAAACTAAATAAAACACGATGTTTTGAAGTAAATTTACTGGAACTTGGAAAGCGTGGTCACCTTAGCATTCAACAGGGTCGACCCGAGCTCCGCTGACATCGCACGGGATTCCGGTGGACAGTTGGAGTTGCCAACCCTATGTTACACTGACTTAGGTGGGCCCACATTTTGTTTCATGTTTCCGTGGCAATGTTACATGTGTGGACGGTATTTTTCACGAGGACAAAAGACCAGAGCGTCGAGTACTGTGACATGTTATGGAGTAATGTACGTTGTCATGACACACAAAAATATTAATTTGTTTAAGAAAAAAAGCGATAATCACAATGTTAATACTAGAAATAAAGATAAACTCGCTGTTGCCACTTGTAGACTCCATAAAGTTAAGAAATCGTTTAGGGCAGGGTGTATCTCTTGGGAGTTTGTTATAAACTCCCAAAAATTGTCAATTAACAAATTTAAAAACGTAATCAAACAAAAACTTTATAGAGGTAAAAAGCCATACTATAGAGGTAAAATATCTGATTAATTTAGATGACAAAAACTCTCGGGATTGAAAATGCTCCAACTCGAACCTATTGTTTTATAAAAGGATCATTAAAAAGAATAACCAGCCTTGTTTTCTTGCCTTTCTTTCCTGGCTTGGTCGCGGAGGAACAGGCAGTACATAAAAACCGACGTTTCAAAGTGGTCCTTGTGATTTTATTGAATAAATGAATTTTGACTTTGACTTTTGACAAATCCTGTCTTTTAAATTACAACTAATATGTGCCTGTTAGGTGTAAAAAAACACAATCCATAAGTGCATTATTTTAGAGAATATATTGTTCCAGTACATAGCTATTCTACAGATGAATAAAGTTTTACGTCTGAAAATTAGCTACTGAAACAAAATACGACATGAATATGGACAAATACGTATAAAGCAGACCTCACAAAAATAAAGACATTATATTTTGCAATAAACGCTCAATAGTTTTTGATTTCTAAAAAAAGTATTTTGCAATTCATCCTAGGGTTGCGCACAAAAGTGTTTAATCGTCGAATGAAAGAAACTTACAATCAAAAGTCATTTACAAATCAAGGGGATCACTCAATCGAATGATTGACGAAATGATGAATCATCGACAAAAACACAAAGAGATTTAAGAACATCATTTGAGATGTTTTTGTGTGTTGATTCGCTTTAATTGTTATTTTGTGATTGTGTGGATGTATTGTTTGTTGTGTGGATGTTGTCGGCCCGGAAAAGGTGCGAATTTACGACGGATCTCATTTTATTCTTGATTATGTTTTTATCAGACCAGTGTTGTTGGTAGGTGCACAAATTTGTACCAAAAATATTAGTAAAATTAGGAAATGACTGAGGGAGCTGGTTAATGTTCTTATAATGTTTATCTCAGTTTGTTCTTTTGACGACCGCTGTAGCGCAGCGGACAAAGGCCGGCCTGAGACGCAAAGGTTGCGGGTTCGATTCCCACCGTGGGACAAATGTTTGTATGTATTTACAAAAAAAATATAACAGACATGTAGTTACCAAAATACAATCTCTGCTTAGTTTGGAGCTAGAAGATGCTTTCATATGTTTACTAAAAAAATATAGCATTATTTACTTATTAATGTTCACGGAAACCGGTAACTACCCCACTGCGTAAAGGAATATAAGGTTATGTAATTAATGAATTAAATATCACAATATTCTAAATCAATGTGTCAACTATCTTCCAAAATTATATAGGATCGTATCAATGAGTTCTTGACCGCGGATTTGGACCTTGTAGTAGGTAGGACTTAAATCCGTCCGTCTGTCAAGTACCTAAGTTGTGCCTTCTTAGGTGTCTGTTAGATTACAGGGTTGAGGGCAATGTATCAGCAATGAATTTGATTGCGAGATCAATATGAGAATATATACAGGCATGTTTGTCTCCAAGTTACATAAAAAAAGTGTAACTTTTCGTAGAATTTTTCTTTATTCTTTATTGTACACACAGATAACACAAACAAAAATATTACAAATAGGACATGTACAAAAGCGAGCTTAACCCTAACAAGATAACAATATGTTGACAAGATGTTGTCAAGTAATCAGTTTCGATCTGCACTTACTCAATAAGTATTATACCTTCTTATTTTCCAAAATTAAACTAAACCTACAGTCTAATCAAATGGAATTCCCGTTATCCAAACAACTGTACCAAAACTCGAAACTTTAATTACGCCCAATGGAAATCGTGAAACTATCTCGTTGAGATAAATACTGAACAGATAATGATAAAGATTTCTCGATGCGGTCAACAATGAGTTTTGGTATCAAATCACACAATTAGAAATGATCGGTCTGTTGTCTGTCGGCCGCTTTGTCGGCGTCTGTCATTGGCGGGGGTGTTGCGTTTAGTGCCTGTTGATATGAAGCACAACATTTATTTATAGATGGTTCTCAAAAATGTATGATCCTTGTTTCTGTATGAACCTTGAGGATAAATGAATAGAAAACTGTTGAATTTGACTTTGATTAGAAGTTTTTAAAGTATTTTTTTAAACTATTCTATCTATAAATCGTTTTTGAAAACGCTTCCGTCAGATCTGGTTCACTTGAACTATCTATAGATCGTTTGCAACGGTTCTTTAGATAGCTTGCTGTTTCAACTGTTTTTGTTTATACCTACTAGTACATAGTTCTTTTTTTTGACAACCTATGTGGAGCTGTGGGCGTAGGTCCGCCTGAGAAGCAGAAGGTTGTAGGTTCGATTCCAACTGCGGGGCAAATTTTTGTATGATCTGCATTCATTTGTCTCGGGTCTGGGTGTTTTCTATGTATAATATGTATGTATTTACAAAAATAAGTATATAAGTAGCATATCAGTCATGTAGTTCCCATAACACAAGCTCTGCTTACTTTGGGGCTAGATGATGCTGTGTGAAAAATTTCCAGCATTATATTAGTTCTATTAATAAATCTATAAATTTATATATTTTTTGGAAAAGCTCTATAAAATGAAACGCAGTTAACCTAAAACTTGTAAAATTTGAATGCTCGTTGAATAGTACGGGTGCCAAGGGGAACACACCGTCGGTGTTTGCCGTCACTGTGCAGACAAGCGATGTCATCTCAAAGGAATTAGAATGATGGACGTTTCATGACGATGCGTTTTTATCTCTGCCTACCCTGAGTAGTGATAGCGCGTTCATACTCGCCAAATGTATGCAACATTTATATATATATATATATATATATATATATATATATATATATATATATATATATATATATATATATTTTATAAAAAAAAAAAAAGAACTAACACAGAACTATAAAAAAGTATTATAAAGGCATTTACACAAGTGAATCTGTCTTAAACGTTGGTTAGCATAAAGTTTGTAAAAGTTTTTACAGATTATGTTGGTTGAAAATTATCCTAAGTCCTACTAATATTATAAACGTGAAAGTTTGTTCCTTCTTCACGCAAAAACTACTAAACGGATTTTGATGAAACTTTACAGTAATATAGCTTATACATCAGAATAACACATAGGCTACTTTTTATCCGGGTACCACGCGGTCGAAACCGTGGGCAGAAGCTAGTAATCAATAAATAATTACTGATCCTTTTTAAAATGTTCTCTCTTATGATTTGTTTGGCGAAATGCGAAAGTTGCGAGTGGATCGTAGATAGACGAATCAATCGATTCTAATAATCAATAGTTTCATAAGATAAGCTTTAGTTGTTTCAAAATTAAAACAATGCCATTGCACTAAAACAAAAGGCTTGCATTGAATCGGCCAAACGTGAAATATGAATCAATCATCGATTTAATAGCAGTTTTACAACCCTTGCTCAAAAATTAATTTCACTGCACTGATGAGCTATCAACTTTAAGTTTAATTAGTCACGTGTTCACGTCAGGGGATGACTTGTGGCTTATTGGAAATGTTTCAACGAGTCGTAAATAATCTTAAAGTCAGGTTTTGCTAAGAAACGGCTGCCGGTATATAGCGGAGACGCGTTGTAACAGTCAGTTCTTTCTTTGACGTTTGCTTGAATTCCATATTTACATTATGATAATCGATTTCAATCTTAAAACAAAGAACAGTCCCTTAGATTTCCATTGCTGAACATAATAAAACAAAAGCCACTTAATTTTTTTGATAAAATTTATTATAATGTATAACAAAACGACAAAACAAAACTATTTATCTAAACAAAACTATTTAAATGTTTAATTTAATATAATCTTAAAGATCGAATTCATCGAGACTTCATCTCAGCCTCTAATCGGCAATGCCTTGGCCAATTACGCCATGAACCGCCATGACCGTTTTGTCTATGGAAGAGAAACTTAATAATAATATCTTTATTTTTGGTTCTCTTTCCGTCAGACAAAAGAGAGGAACAGCACATTTTATGACCACACTGACCAAATATTATTTTGATATTACGTAATTTTCATAATTTGACTTTATAATTTTATTCGACATTATTTTAAATTGTACTATGTTTATTATTAATTGAATCTTGTCACATGTTATTTAAATAAATTTCAAATTATATAACTTGACATTTTGTACACTTAGAGCAAATCAAAGCACACATAAATACTCTGTAACAACTTACACACAATAACCTGTGTTTCACAAATAAAAAATAGAAATTAAACAATATATATATCTACTCTTCATTCGGCAAAATAGTTGTTTTCAATTGCTCATGTTACTAGTGCTGAATTAAGGTTGATCCTTGGTTCAGCTTTAGTTTAGCACCATCGCGATGAATAATCGCGAAAAAATGCAATTCAAATCTTTAATTATGTGGAAATTCACTGGCAATTTAAATGTTTCATTATCTGGACTTTGCTAAACCATCATTGTGAATTCAATGATTAAATATCTTATTGACTTTGACCTACTCAACTTACATAACGCTTTTATAACCGTTATATGATGGTCACCGCTTTTTCGAAAACCTTTGCTTAGGTAAACATCGGCAGTCTTTGAGCGGTATAATTAAAGTTAGTGTTTATTTACGCAGACGTTTATGAAGCGGCGGATTGCACCAATGCGAAAGCCTAAGAATTAAAATGTTATATCTCAAGTGGTCAAGTGGACCTTCACGTAATTACTTGGGTAATATCCATATTGTCTTTGCATTTTTATTTTTTTGTTAATGAATATTCCAATACATCTTATAAACAAAGGAATTTTTACCGTACTATCGGCGATGGCACCGACTTGTTTCAAGCCATTCCGAGAGTCTGCGGGTCTTGAAGAAGACTTTCTGAATTAGTCGTAACGATTAAGCCTTTGCTGTTAATAGCGCTTAGGTAGATCACCTACCATTTACCTACGTGGATATTCCTACTTTTAAAATTATATGAATAATTTTGTTGGTGATTCATGATAGAATTTGGAGTGAAAATCATCCAATTGTTAATATATTATTAATGATTATGTATTTAATTGAACTCTATTTGTTTCAGATTTGCTTCTGTGATGGTTTGGATGGCGTAACGAGCGGACCAACGTAAGTTTTTTTTAGTTTGAACGAAAACAACACTGTAGTCCTTTTAAGTTTAAACTCAAAAAGTGACTGATCAAAAAGTCCAATTATGACTACGATGAATTGTATGCCATAAAATGTGTTGATATTTTCTGTTAGAAAAATATTTTCTTTGTCACTATGTTTTTGTTAAAATCTTAGGTATTTATTGTGTCCTGTCCTTTCTGTGCTTTGTTGTTGTCAAATAAATAACTTTTTTCTTTCTTTCTTTCTGTTAGTTAGTGTCTGTGCAGTAGTTCGAATATTTGGTCTCCCCCAGAGTTAAAGTAAGAATCAATAAGTTTTTATTTATTGAAATCCTAGGGATCATTTATAGGAACTATTAAGAACGATCTCGGGCTACGTTCATAGACTAACTTCCCACAATCTTTTAGGCTGATCGGTCCATCGAATGGGGGACCTTCTTACACTGCGTTGCGTCCTGTTCGTGGCTGCCATTTGAGAACCTTTCTTCAAAGTCAACGTCAAAGTCAATAGTTTTTTATTCATTGAAATCACAAGGATCATATAGAAACGTCTGCTTGAAAACTACGTGAGGTTTGAAGTGAATTTACGCCGATTCCTCGGGCGCGATCAAACCTAGAAGGTGCAGGCAGTAAACTATGTATGTAGATTTGTTTTGATGATCCATCAATTCAGCTATAGTCTTTCCCCAGCGTTTGTCAGTTCTGCAAATTATATAGCCTGTCGAATTAGTGAATAGTGCAACAGAATTGACACAGGAAGTATCTTATAGACCTTGCAGGTCTGCAATCTTAAAATAGCTTGAGTTAGCCAGACGTCAGTAATTACGCTGTTCACACGTTAACAACATGTCACACGTAAAGTGCATCGGCATATCCTGCTGGTTTCAGGGGCAAGATGCGTCTGAATGCTTAACTATTGTCAAGTGGATCTGTCTGTACATCGATCGAGGACGGTGAATAATCGAAGGTTATTTTGGAATACGAATACGTAGAATATTTTGATTAGTCAGGAGACAGAGCGTCTTGTCTTGGCGAGTCATTTTCACCGCACTGGTGTTTTCATCATCGATTAGGCCCTTTTCAGGAACATCATAATATTGAAATGTCTTTGATAAGTATACACATTAGTAAAGCGAAGGATTAACAAGTCTTATGAACCGGTCAAACCGGCGATGGCGATCAAAAGGGAAAAAATGACATGACTTTCAAAAACTTTCCCGTAACATATAAAAAACTTCTTTACGAATAAAATTGCGGAATCGCCTCTTTATGCTAAACTTCGCACACCGACCTTGAACAATACATCACTGATCTACCTCAATACGAGCTAGCTACAAATATCGAATCGTTCGAAACGTGGCTGTCAATTCCAATTGTCAGTGTCAGTGTCACGTTGACAGAACACGGCCTTGCCCACGTAAATCATAAATACACCGATACAGGACGCTGGAAGCGGTGTGGGAAGTGTTGTGTTAATAATTGAACAAGCTCAGCCGGCCGGTGTCGTGTAGTCCCGTGTCTAAATAGGCGTTTAAAAATAATCCATACATTGTCAGCGAGACAAATATTGTTACCAAAGGAGGGTAAGTTGAAAGTTTTAATAGTAGTAGAGCTTATTGTGAAAGAGTTAGTCTGGTGGTATTACCTCCCAGCACATGGGTAGCACACTGTTTGAAAACGAGGATCGTGCGAGCCTCTCGCACGATCCTCGTTTTCGTCAGCACACTGTGGTACCACAATTGAGGCGAGGCAGTTTCTGGCGAGGTAGTTGACTGAGGCAGCCTTGGGAACACAGTGTGCACTGTGCGTGTTGTGTCGTGTAGTAATGGAGTGGAGTGCTATGTGCGAGCAAACACGATCTTTCCTCCCGGCTCGCTTCGCGCCTAGCACGATTGTGCAACTGTGTTGGTGTGCAGGTGTGCTAGCTCGTCCAAACGAAAAGAGTGAGGCCTCGTTTCGAGAAAGTGTGTAGCTACAAAAGTGGTGGCACACGTGCTGAGGATCCACCACTACCACCATACCTGTTTCTGCCTCCAAGCAGTAATGTTCGCATTACTGTGTTTCAATTCGACAGGTATGGGTGCTGGTGGTAACAGGCACATGAGATCTTTCATCTTGATATCGAAGGGATACGCGTGAGTTATACCTCTGTCATTGAAAGCGTCCATAGCCGCTCCGTAACCGCTTACCAACCGGTGCGGTTGGTCGAATGCTTATTTGCCTTATTCGTAGTATAAAAAAAACTTATAAAACTATGTTAGCCAACACGGGCAATTGAAATGATAAAAAATACACATTCACCTCTTCATATTGCTCTCCTTCTGCATCGCGTCGTGCACAATGGGACGCAGAGGGAGAGCGTCGCGATCACTCACCCTGATGAAGACTCTCGGAATTAGTCCAAACTTAGTCGGTGCCTTCACCGATAGTGCGGTACGTGAAAATTCCCGTTTTTACAATATGAATAGTCAAGTTCACGATAGTTTTTGGGACATTAACCTACCTTGGTAAAGCAGATTGGGACCTTCAACAGTCAATAAGGAGAGGAAAGGAATTATTGCAAGTCCACCGCCTATTGTAACGCTAATAGATGGTACATGCCTTCCAATTTTAGATTCTAGAGCAAAGCTGGTTACTTAACTATATTTTTATGTACCGTTTTGAGCAGGAGTTTAGCGCACATAAATTGAAAAAAGTCGTACACCAGACTGGATTCGAACCAACACAATCAGAAATTGAGGTACAGCCAATACGGCGTACCTAGTTTTTTTTTTGCTAAACTGCAATAAATAACTACAATTTTAACTATCTTTTTAGAGTTACTGGTTAATTCTAACGCGGAAACATCTGCGGAACCCCCGCACTAAATCACAGATGATTTAGCATCACATCAAAAGAGGAGTCACATGGCATAAAACTCGATCAAGTACTTAACCAGCTCTCTGTCACTCCAATAGACGAGTCTTCGCATGAGGACCCAAGACAACGATTTTATGTTGGGTTTTGAGGCCCAAGGGGGTCAGAAGTTTGCCAGAGCGTTGCCAGAAGGATACTTTTGTAACCTTTTAAGTGATTTTTAACTTTAAGTTATTTACGTTGGGTTACTTTTGGTGGAATACGTAGAATTAGTTTTTATATTCTTACTTGAATCCAAATTACTGAACGAAGTAGAGCTCTTTGTTGTACATTTTTAGCAGAGTTGGCGAAAATAAAAATAAAATTTGTTTCGAAAAAAGAATATCGTGAAATACAACATAAAATGGAAATCACTACTGAATTATCCATTATTAAATTTAAAAAAAAACTACATTTAACTTGTTGTACCTATTATTGAGAAAAAATATGACAGATTTTATCTACAGGTTACTATTTTTGTTTATTTTAGGTAAATTTTGACAAGACCCGGTATATATCTTCTATATACTCCCGCTACTTAACATTTCTTATCATCCTCTCCATCTAAAGGTTGTGAGGAAGGGATCGCTTCTGAGCGATAAGAACGCCGATTGTAATAAGAATAAGTTTTTTTTTATAGTGTACAATGAAGTACTTTAATTCATTCATACATTAGTAGGTACATTTGAAAGTTTAGTGAAACATTTAATACGTAAGAAAGTACTATGATATCTTCTGCGATTTTACGAGTTCCCGAGAACCATCACACGGACGAAACACTCACTTATAAATCAATTTAATCTCCACTGCAAAGACAATTGGAACATTCTACCATTCCGTCCATCAACCTCTTCTATTCAACTTTAACTCTTGATCCCTTCAAGATTGGGTCTCGTATCGATTACGGTAACTTTGGCACTTACGTCTAAGTGCATGGTTGAGTGCGCGCATAACTCATTTCGGACGGTGTATCGCAGTACGAAGCGGAATTAATGTCTAATACGGCACAAAAGCATGTAATTGTCGGTTGACTTTTATATTCGAGTCGGTAAAGCCGTATCTGTAAATCAAGAGGACATTATTGTACAAATAGGTCGATGTTACAAATATTATTAATGGGCCCATGAGGATATGTTTAGTCTTTAATAGAGGATATTTCCTCTATTTTTAACTGACTTAAAAAAAAGAGGGTGAATTTTGTTAATTGATATCTTCGCCAATTGTTAACCGATTTTGGTGATTCTTTTGTTGTTGTATAGAAAATGATCCCGAATATGTTCCATAAAAGTTTGATTCTAGAGGGATTGCTAGTTTTCCCGTTAAACTAAAAAAATATATCTTTATCTTATGGAATCACGAGTAGCCGAAACATTTTTTGTGGGCTATTTTATTTGTCCTGTTTTTATTCGTAACTAGCCGATACCCGCGGTTTTACTCGCGTAGGATAGATAATTGATAGGTACATCAAAAATAATTGCATGCCTTGCACCATTAAGGGTTTTTTTGAATACCCTGATACGTATTCAGTTCTTTTGTATTTTAAGTATCCAAACTAAGTTTACAGCAAATCGCACCACGCGTTAAACATTTCTTAAACAAACTTAACATACCTCCTACCCCTTTGAGGGGTAGTTTAGAAAAATAATGTGTTTGTCTTTTATCATTTGTACTGAATAATATTTATGCAGAGTTTCAAACAAATTGGACCACTCGTTAAAAAGTTCCCATACAAACATGGACACCCTCTACAACCCCTTAGAGGGGTAGTTTGGGTAAGCACCTGTGGAAGTCGGTTTTTTGACGTTTATTGACTTATTTTTTTTGAATTTTTAATCAACAATTGACCTTCATTTGCCCATAATCTCACCTGATGTCAAGTGACGATATGGCCGACGATGGAGCATGAAGATTTTGAAGATACCTTTTCACCCTTGAAGAGACCCAGATTGTATATTTCAGGAAAGACAGATGATGGTACTTTATTCCATTTCTTCATCTTTCTCATTGTTGAATGGTATATTGACAAGGTTACTGTTCCAATAAGCGGGGATGGACTTTTAATTTAACGCAAATTACTAACTTCTTGCAAAACGTGGCCAAACGTTATGTTTGGGCGTGTCTCTGTCTATCCCTTATTTGGTGTCCTCAACGATGTACTCACTGAGTATGTATCTGAGGATGTCCATCATAGGGGATATAGGCGTGAGTGTATTTTTTTTATCTCAAACTAGCATAAAATTTATAATTTGTAACTCACAAACAAATTTGCTCAAATGAACCGATTTGTTACTCTCCATCCAAAGGTTGTCTCGAAGATATCACTTTTAAGCATTATTACAGCCTATTGTACCTGTTATTTTAATGTGTTATTGTTTATTTTATATAGTGTACAATAAATAAAAATAATTAAATAAATAATGCAGGACATTTTCACACAGCATCATCTACCACCAAACTAAGCAGAGCTTGTATTATGGGAACTACATGACTGATATACTACTTATATACAGTTTTTTTGTAAATAAATACATATTATACATAGAAAACATCCAGACTTGAGACAAATACATGCAAATACAAACATTTGTCCCGCGGCGGGAATCGAACGCGCAACCTTCTGCGTCTCAGGCGAGCCTTCGCCCACTGCGCCACAGAAGTCAAATAAAACATAATCATTTATTCATTCATTTAAATTCGACAAAATGATAGTTTGCAAATGCGAGACAGTTGATTGACTAAAACTTCATCAGATTGCAAAAGCTTTTAAAAGTCTCTTCTTAAATTAATTACATCCAGCACTCTTCTCAAAATAACTCTTAATTTATGTACCCAATCGGCCTCCACGGGTCATATTAAAATACCTTTGACCTGATATCGAATAAATAGACTCCTAGACACCTAAATGTTAAATTCTAAAATAATCTGCTGACAGAAACACTCTCTATCTATCTGGGTCTCTGCGAGCTAAGCTATATGAAGTAAGCGTGTCACATTCTGGCAAATGTTTGAAAGTTTGTGAGGATGGATGTTTGTTAATCTTTCACGCAAAAACTGCTGAACGGATTTTGATGAAACTTTACAGTAATATAGCTTATATATCAGAGTAACACATTGGCTACTTTTTATCCGGGTACCACTTGGGCGAAGCCGTGGGCAGAAGCTAGTATTATAAACGCGAAAGTTTGTGAGGATGGATGTTTGTTACTCTTTCACGCAAAAACTGCTGAACGGATTTTGATGAAACTTTACAGTAATATAGCTTATATATCAGAGTAACACATAGGCTACTTTTTATCCGGGTACCGCGCGAGCGAAGCCGTGGGCAGAAGCTAGTACTTTATAATATAATAATAGGTATATTATGTAGAGTAGGCAAAAAGTGTGTGTTTTGGGGTGAGGGTGCGTGTGTGTGAGCGTCACTTTGCGGGTGATAGATTTTTTTTTTCATTTTATTGTTTTAAGAAAAAAAACCGCCATACATATTTAAAGTTCTAAGTTACAAGCGAAAGAAAACAGTGTAACGGAAACGTATGGTGCATCATCCACAGATTACAATAATCTCTAATACTTTGCAAAACGTGGGCATGTGCCGAATATAATGTTTGGACGTGCCGCTGACTACCGTCGAAACATTATTACTTTACGTTTATCATCGTGGAGGCGTTGAGCTTAGATCTGAGGATGTCAAGTCGTTAATGTTTATTTAGATAAATAGAGCTCTCATGGCTCTGAAAAGAGCATTGTGACTGAGATTAAAACAACCAGTGAGGTGATAGGAATCAATGCTACTCATAACAATTAGTTTCGTACTCGACATGGCCTTTATAATTATGTGCTGTTATTTGCTTTGTTCACATAATAATCACTATCATTTTCAACTTGCCTCTTCCTTATTGCATGCCATAACGCATGCAGAAAGGTGTGCCTCAAAACAAGTTGGATGATAGTGCACGTCTCTAGTACACTATATGTCAAGGAAACAAAATCACATGAAAAATTAGTTTAACAACGATCAGCGTGGTCCGTTTCTCGCGCAAAAAAGTTGCGAGATGTATTGAAAGTTGAAAGAGGAGAGTTAAAGATGAAAGCTATGATATCTGTCGTACTAGGTATAGTTAATCACTCTCCACAAAACAAAATATTGAAAAATTCAATCAAAGGAAACAGGCAATATTAAAATGGAACCAATCAATAAACAATAATCGAAAATCTTAAGTGATTGAAGATTGACCTCACAAAGAAATTAATCGTCTTGCACGCAAATCTGCCCCGAGCCATTGTGCGAGACTATTGTCCCGCCCAGGCTTTGTCTGGACTGCGAAAGCGCAAGGAAACTCATTATTGAGGATCCAATTCGTGGTTTGAGATAGCGGTACGCACTGGCTTGAGTTGACGCGGCGTTGTTTACGATCTCGAATGAGATATATCAGAATCTTTCTGCTTGGTTCTTCGCTTCAGGTTGAGTGGTTTCAGCAACCGCGTACTAAGCGGAACGCTGTGGGTTCGATCCCTGCCGATGTTAATATTTTTGAGGTATTATAATAAAAAAAAAATGTATATAAGTAGTATATCAGTCATGTAGTTCCCATAATACAAGCTCTGCTTAGTTTGGGGCTAAATGATGCTGTATGAAATATGTCCAGCTTTATTATTGTTTATTTTTTTTAATATAAAAAAGTAGAAAGTCTGTAATTATATGCATTATTTGCGTACCATACAACTGAGGTAGTAACACCAAACATAAAATCATAAAAAAGGGTCCGCAACGCGCAAGCTCATCAAAACGTGGCGAAACAGCATCTCCAAGTCTGAGAAAAAAAATTAGGACTATTTTATATGATTTACTTACTCCACTGCCCATTCCTGAGGGGTAGGCAGAAACCACGGATGTCTAATTGCTACTATCCTGACAAACCACTTTAATTCATTCACTCTCATCAAATTCCTATCGCATGCTCACCATTTTATGGTACTCTAGAGACTTGATCTCTTGCCAGAACGTCTCCAATTTGGTCAGAGTACTTTCACCGAGGGCTACTCATTCAAATTGTCACATTCACGCTTATATATATGTTTCGTTAATCTCCTTTCGTCGATCCTTTCCAGATGCCCAAACTTTAGCATATCTTTCTAAAACGACTTCTGTGGCGCGGTGGACAAAGGCCTGCCGGAGACGCAGAATGATGCGGGTTCAATTATCGCCGCGAGACAAATGTTTGTATGATCTGCAACTATTGGCCTCGGGTCTGCGTGTTTTCTATGTAGAATATGTATGTATTCACAATGTATATAAGTAGTTATCAGTCATGTAGTTTCCATAACACAAGCTCTGCTTACTTTGGGGCTAGATTAAAAAAGTTCCAATTTTTTTTTCTCTAATCACATCTTTCACTATATTTTCGTTCACTCCAAAACGCTATCTTATCAGCTCTTTTATCGCTCTCTGTTTGCAAAAAAACGCCACGTTTTCCTAACTCAGTGCGTACCATTTACCATCCATCTCGGGCGATGATCAGATAATGAGGTTCCGATATTTTCCATTGTTTCTTTGACATTACCATCGAGTTTTGAGACGATATTTTTGTTTCTGAGCTTTTTGTTTCTCGATTAACAATAAAACAATGCAAGCCGGATCAGATGAATGAGATGCGGGTTCGATTCCCGGGAGTTTGACGACGACGGTGCAGGATACCCAGACCCGGACCCGGAACATATGTCTGCAGAACATGCAAACATTGGTCACACAGCGGGGATCGAACCTGCACTTGCGTCCCAGCTACCCACCACACCACCGAGGTCATCGAATTTTGTGTTTCTTTTCTTCTTTTTAGCTTTCGTCTCTTCTGTTACGGTCGGTTTAGAATCAAGGCGAACAGACACTTCGATGCAAATCTAATATCACTGCAGTGACGTGTCGTATCTACGACAACCTACGACGAGCTACGACGAGCTACGACGAGCTACGACGTGCTACGACGTGCTACGACGTAGCATCTGGCTTATAATAGGATTCCATAATAATATCGTATTAGTCGGTTGTCGTTCTAAAATTATCATATTTGTTTTACGGAACCCTACCTAAATATCGAGGACCAGGACGAAGTTCTAATATGAAAGAGAACACAAAATAATAGAAAAATCCTAATCTGTCTGGGATTTTTGGAACACTTTTTATTTTTTTTAATAAACGGCGAGAGGCTTGCCACGTGAAATGCTTTGGTGCTAATTTCAAAACGCGAGAAATTGTCAAAACGCTGTTCATTAATCTGTGTCTGAAAATTAATTGTTTTTTTTTTATTTGCACCATCAATTTACAATTAGAAGACATTAAAAGTAGGCTTAAGGTGGTTTAAGTAACTAGCTTAAGCTAGTGTAGAAAGATATACATTTATTCATACAACTATTTACAAGTAGGTATATACAAAAAATACAGATGAAACAGCTAGCCACCTAAAGACCGTTACAAACGATCTATAGATAGCTCTCTGATCCAGATCACTACCAGACGGAAGCGTTCCCAAAATACTGGCCGCATTGCCACGCTGAAAGGCAATGCTAATGCGATAGGATAGTAAAATATATAGTAGATAGATAGTATATCACACAGGATAGTAAGTATCCTGTGTGATAGGTATTAGCCTACCCTCAAGCGATATAACGAAACATATATGCCAAAGTTCAATATAGAGAGCTTTTTATAATTTGAAGTTTTCAGTGCATATGCTTCCCAAAAAATATTATAATTATTAAGTAGGTTAAGAAAAGCTACTGTAGAAACTCAGTTACCAGGATACCAAATAGGGGTAGTCAGAGTCATTACCCGGCATACTTTTGAGTCAAAACTTTGCAAAGGTTTGCGGGAAGAAAACTCTTGTTAGAGTTAAGCTCGCCTTTGTAAGTTTCTTTACTGTATTTTTTATGTACAATCTAAACTTATATTAAAGGTATAAAGTTTGTAAGTTTGGATTCTCCGAAACCACTCATCCGATTTCAAAAAATATTTCATCAATTTTTGGAATGGGCCTTCGTATTTGAAGTGCTTTTTGTGGAGACCAATTTTGCAACGGCTACTTTTTATCCTGATACCACGCGGGCGAAGCCGCGGGCAGTAGCTAGTATGTTCACTATTCTCAGTATTTAAGCCACGATAAAATACATACATAATATTAATTCCGATTGAAAATCCTTTTTACTCATAAACTTCCATACCTACTCCACAACTAAGTAACATTAAATGTTCAAAGTACACATCACAGTACGCGTCACGTTATGTAGCAGGTTTACGGCTAGTTTGTACAGAACCATTAAGTAGGGGCTTTATGCGGGTTATGGCATAGGCGAAAGCGAGCTGTAAATTTTCCTATTTATTTCTACAAACGTCTTAAATTGTCAAGTTTTAAATTGTAGGTAAATTTTATACCAATGTCGTGTTTTATAAATTTTATAACATGCATTTTTCTCAGTATGGAAATCTGATAGGATATGGCATGGAATTCGACGTTGACTTTTGTTACCAAGTCAAGTTGTTTGACAAGCTTTGTACAAGGTAACATATTTTATATAACTTGCAACTTGTCAAACGAAGTCTTCGAACTTCACAAGTTTAGCTTAAAAAAGCTGTATTTTATTATCATCATTATAGTTTAAAAGATTAACTAGGCAATCGAAATTAGTAATGAACTTTCTAATGAACTTTATAAATCATTTGATGAATGAATCATTTATACGATTGGCACCACACTATAGCTGAATGAAAGATCATAAAAGAACAAGCAGAGTTTGTTCCCTCATTCTTCCAAGCCTTATCGTTGTAAATTCCCTTTAAAATTTTAATTCACGCAGTTTTTAAGCTGACGTTTCTATATAATCATTGTGATTTCAATTAACAAAAACCTATTGACTTTGACTTTCAATTAAAGAAAGCCATGATGATTGCGTTTGAGCCATTACGACCTACTTTGATCCCTCGTTCATTTAAAACTTCATAAAACGCCTTCCCAAATCGTTCACTTAATGGCATTTTATTAATTTTAACCTCATCATTTTCAGCCTATATTAACCCTCTACTGCCCGTTTAGCATGAGCACCCAAGCCAACGTTTTGTCTATGAAAGAGAAGACGCCAATTCTGTCAAACAAAAGAGAGGGACAAAATATTTTTGTCTTCGCGGCGGTAGACAAAACCGCTGTCTTGGGTCTCTATGCTAAGCGGGCTGGCATAGCTCTATGTTCTCTATTGTGAGATATATGTTGTACCACGCCATTTGTAGATCCTGATTCCCACGACATAAGGAATTCTGGTGTGAGGTTAGCACTAAGTTTGTACTATCTATGTATATTGGCTGTTTATATAACTCGTCCTGACCCTGACACATAATCAATTTATAATGCCGTCAACCGATATCGCTATTTATACTACTTACAAAAATGAAGTAGTTATTTGGTTTGGTGCCATTAAGGATTGGGCTTAGTACCATGAGTCCAAACTCAATACTACTAAGAATAAAGACGATGGAAAAAGGTTTTTTGAATTAATATCAAAAAATAAAATAAAATAAAAAATATAAATAAACTATTCTTGAGGATATAGAACTATATTGCAAAGAATCGCATATATTCCGTTTCGGAGATATATGGTAGCGTATAAACGAAATCGCTACCTCTTCCACCTTGCAGCTGTCTACTAATAACCGGCGACGTACGCTGCTAGGCGCGGCGCACACCAGCGATATGACACGACGCAGATGACGACTTCATCACGGCGTGGGCGAGGCGTTGTCTCACCTCGCACGAATTTATTCAACACTACTAATAATACTCAAAAATAACCATAAAATAACTATAAAATTTTCCAGTCCTTATTTGATAATCGAAAGTTTATAGTTAAACTGTAATGCCGTTGTTATGTTAAAATGATTTTATTGTTACAAATATGATCATCATATATTCAACTATTGATTGTTGAGAAATATTTAATGTTTCAATCTATTTTATGTGAGACGATTGACATATATTTTTTAATACAAATTAAAAAAAAAAATAACGTTTCTATTTGTAGTGTACTAAGAGGAAATAATTGATATGCCATAAACGTAATGTGGATGACAGAAACAGACAGGTCTTATAAAAGTGATTATCAACTCCCAAAAATGGAGGAAATGACCAGTTGACGGCTCTATCTATACAGACAACTAAATGACTCAGACTTCTCAGAGCACGCATCATTCCATATTGAAAACGTCATTATTTTATTACCTTAAGCGTATTCATATCGCAACCACTCACCCTGATGAAGACTCTCGGAATGAGTCGAAACTTAGTCGGTGCCTTCACCGATAGTGCAGTACGTGAAAATTCCCGTTTTTACAATATGAATAGTCAAGTTCTTAAGCGTATTATTATTATTATATTTGTATTTTCGTTTGCACCGATCTTTAGATAGCTGTTTTATCTGCATTTTTTGCATATACCTATTAGTACCTAGTTGTATGTACCTTAAATGTAATACAATAGTATCTATAAAAAAAAAAAATCTAGTATATTTTTTGCGAAATGTGGGCTTCCTAAAATAGCAGGATCTAATAGAATGTGTACAGTTTTAATAAATAAACATCTACTGACACATATACATAGTCCTGATCCCACACAAGGAGTTTCTGTGTCATAGTCCTGATCCCACACAAGGGGTATCAGGAATTACGAGTACCTAAAATTCTATTTAAAAACATTATTCAAGATGCTATTTAAATTATTATTAACTCTAAAAATAGCATGCAAATTTATATACTTCTATCCCGTTAATACCAAGACAAAGGTAAAGGAAAATAGGTATTATTTTAAAAATAAATAAACATCTACTGACACATATACATAGTCCTGATCCCACACAAGGAGTTTCTGTGTCATAGTCCTGATCCCACACAAGGGGTATCAGGAATTACGAGTACCTAAAATTCTATTTAAAAACATTATTCAAGATGCTATTTAATGCTACAATCAATAACTCAAACAATTAAAACCTGACCTTTCTCATTCTATCACATACACATTTCACTATTATTTTTAATTTATTTAACAAAACCATGTATGTAGATTGCCGACGCAAGCACCGGTGTGGTCCGTATTAGCATTCTTAAACACGCAATGCCGCGTCGTGTCGCGTCGCGTCGCATGCGCATGTGTGTACTCGCCCTAAGCGGTGCGCTTTGCGCGCTATCTACTGATAAGCAAATTGAGTTTGACGAAATTGGAATATTAAGTGATTCTTATCTTGGCGGTGAAAAAGGACGGACGTCCTGTTCAAATTACGATTTGTGATGGTAACTCGGTGAAGCAGGTTTGTAAATAACTTTATCGAAAGTAATGTACTGAGAATGTACGAGAACTAAAGTCGAAGACAGTCTTACGAGTATTCGTAAGACTGTCTGTTAATTCTTTAATTTTAATATTTATTTTGTTTATTTCATAACGTATACAATATAGCATTTTATTGTAAAAACGGGAATTTTCACGTACTGCACTATCGGTGAAGGCACCGACTAAGTTTCGACTCATACCGAGAGTCTTCATCAGGGTGAGCGGTCGCGACTTTCTCCTTCCGCGTCGCGCCGTGCACTACCAATAATATGAATAGACAAGTTCACGATAGTTTTTGGAATAAAATATAGCATTTAATTTATTAATTCGCCCAAGTGACCAATTTGCATGATCGTATGTAGGCCCTTTTCCAAAATTTTATATTCTTCTAGTTTGTAAATTAAATGGTTCTGCGTAGTACTATCCTCGCTATCGTCATTATCATCAGTCAGTAGAAGTGCACTGCTGAAAATAATACTTTCTAGCATTTTTTTATGATAACCGAAAAACAAATTGACAATCTTGTCCTACACTAATCCTACTAATATAATAAATGCGAAAGTCTGTATATGTGCGTGTGTGTGTGTGTGTGTACTACGTATCTCCGTAACTACTAAACCGATTTTGATGAAATTTGGAATGTAGTTAGTTTAGGTTCTGGAATAACACATAGGCATATCTTGTTTTCGAAAATCAACCCTTAATGTAGCTAAACAGGGTGGTAAAGTTTCTATAAAAAAATATATTTGATTCGCTCAAAACTCTGTACAAATAAACTTTAAAGTAAATAATGAAACACGTATTTTTTATTTTTTCAAAACTACCCTTTGGGGGTGTGCAATTGAGTTTTAAATTTTGTATAAATTGTAATCCTTGGTTCGATTCATTCAAAAGTTGGTGGACATAGTTTGAAGCCTGGAGACGGTCATATGCTACTTTTATTAACATACCACGCGGGCGAAGCCGCGGGCAAAAACTAGTACCCTAATAATCTCCGTAACAGCTGGGCCGTTTTGAACTAAATTTGGAACAGGCATCCTAGTTACTAGTGGCCTAAAATAAGACAAAAATCCTCTTTTTCCAGATGCCTCGCAGGCCAAAGCCCTCTTTTTTCCAGATGCAGACAAAGCCGTGGGTAAAAGCTTGTTCATAACAACTAGTTTTTTTAAGCCTAAAATTATAAAAACAAAACATTGCTATCTTACGCGCATGCGCTTCGTTAAGAGCCATCAATTGGAGCCAACTAATTCAGTATCTGCGCGCAATTACAATAAAGGCGTCGGACCTCACACACGGTTAATTAACGAGGGAAAAATAACAGAAAACGTAAAAATAAAGGTGGTTTCAGAGGCGGCAGTATCGCGCTGTGTAGACGGGCCCTAATGAAGCTATGCAAATTTGCGCCCACGCACCGCTGTCAGTGCAATGGATGTTTATTATTGCTTATTTGGTGGAGACAGTTGATGTCATTATTCATTTTGGTTATAAGATCAAGCCAGTGCAGTGTATTATAAATAAAAAAATAAATATCAACGCTGGACATTTTCACACAGCATCATCTAGCCCCAACCTAAGCAGAGCTTGTGTTATGGGAACACTTTGTTTACTAGGGATGGGAAGCATGAGAAAGATATTGAAAGGAGAGTGAATGCTGGAAATCAAGTGAATGGGGCACTTCACTCCTTCATGAGCAGCCGGCAATTGTCTGAGACGGCACGACTAGCCGTGCATAAAGGAGTGTTAGTGCCGACATTAATGTATGGAAGTGAAAGTTGGGTATGGCAGAAGAAACATCAAAGTCGAGTGAATGCAGTGGAGATGAGAGCTTTGAGAAGTATGTGTGGTGTAACTTTGAGTGATAGAACGAGGAACAGCGTGCTAAGAGAGCAGTGTGGAGTGAATGAAGATGTAGTAACGAGAGTTGAGAAAGGTATGTTGAGATGGTTTGGGCATATAGAAAGGATGGACGAAAGTAGATTAACAAAACAAGTATACAAGGCCTGCGTGAATGGGATAGTTGGTAGAGGAAGGCCTCTGCGAACGTACTCTGACCAAATTGGAGACATTTTAGAGAAAGGCCAGGTCAGAAGTACAATAAACCGCCGAGCCTGTAAGAAGAATGTGATGAGGATGAATGAAGCGAAAGAGGTATGCCAGGATCGTAGCAAGTGGAAATCCTTGGTCTCTGCCTACCCCTCCGGGAAACAGGCGTGAATATATGTATGTATGTATGTACACTTAATACTAGCATTACTCAAGTTTCGTAAGCACATAATTGAAGGGAGTTTAGGTAGCTGTCAGCAACTTATCCACCGGTACCTATCTACCTGCCTCTCGATTTCACTGGACTAAGTAGGTTCGATGTGTCACATGCCGACCACTTCACTTGAACATAACTAACAAGCTAAGTATGGATCGGCTAAGTTGAGATATCCATAGATCGTTTGCAACGGTCTTGAAATAGCTAGCTATATTTTTGTACTGTTTGTATGAATAAATGTTTAAGAAACAAAAAAAACGAAAGAATATGGATACGGAGATTACCTAACGGGGAACATTTAACTGGACCTAAAAATTAAACTAAGCACATTAAGTTAGTAAACCACTTCATTGTCAAATCATGTATCTACTAGGTACTTACGGAATTATAAAACCTATCAAAACCAGATGACCTTTCTTTACCTAGTTAACAAACAAAATCTGATTAATAAAACTGAAATATGTTTTTTGAAATAAAAATACTGACCTGTACACTGAACTTAATCTGATTAGTAAAAAAAAAACATGTTTTTTGAAAAAAAATATATTGATTTGCACACTGAGTTATTCAATCTTACAACAGAATTACTAAAATTCAATTCTTAAGTTTGTTCTAACATGTCCGACCAAGTTGATCAGTTTGTTGGCCTGCAAAATCCTTCCTGGGCAGATTGTTACGACCAGGAAGGGAGGATCGCTAATCATTTAATGTAACAGTTTTGCTCAAGGCTTTAAAAATACTATGTTTGATTTGCTTAGTGTGTATATTTAGTGTGCAGTCAGCATTTTCGTTGCTACCCTCAAATATTTTGTTCGAAAAAAATTGTACTTTTCAGTAATATGTTTAAATTTCCTAACCAGTTCTATTTTTAAAACATTCTAATTGGATATTCAAAATTTCAAAACAGCGAATTGAGCTCAAAAACGCAGATTGTAGACTTTCATCCATTGGCTTGCCGATACATTGGCAGTATATCGGTCGTTTAGGTCCCAAAATACAATCTCTGCTTAGTTCGAGGCCAGATGATGCTGTGTGAAAAATTAGCAGTGTTATTATTGGGTGGAGGGCCTTCCGGTCTGCCTGCATGTTGGTCTTTTCTTTCCCAGCAGTTGTCGGTTCTGCGAGCTGCAACTGAATATGAAAGCTTCTATAAAAGTCCCTAACTACTTAATTCTCATGTTTTTTTAACCTTAAATGTAAAATGTCCCACTGCTTGGCAATGGATTGATATGACTGAAAATTACGTAGTAATCTTTCGTGGTCGTCTTGCAGATAGCGATTTTGTCCGAAAGGGTTGAAACCGCAAGATGGAAACGATTATTTCGTCAACGATCAAATACAGAATCTCTCGATTGTCATATCGAGTCGATAATCGATGTATGGCAGGTGCAGATAGCGAGATATCGAATCAGTTCAGATGGAATTGTGTTTCGGTATGTTTATCTGCTTGGCAATAATCTTGTGCACAAAAGCTAATATTGTGACTTAACTATGATAGTTAGATATATTCCCTCTCGGAATTTTCTGTAGGTAATAATGAGTACTTAAATCATGTAGTACATAAATTTAATGTATCATCAATAGTTTTCTCAGCGCACGCCAAATAATGAATTTTATAGGCAAAATTTTATCGATCTGAGGATCTTCATAATGGTGATTAAAGTTTGTTTGGTTTTATTTGGAGCCATTTTGTTCACTGGTTTGTTCGTTCTTCGTTTGATCTAAGCTTCTCTGATGTCGGTATTCTAGGTTAAGTTCAGATTACGGCGAGCCCACTTGGGTAGGTGCTAAGCAGTTATCTGCAAACCAAACTGATGCTTTGCCTGTCGTAAAGAAAAATTTAAAAGTTTAGAGACGAGATTGGTGGCGCGGCCGCAACGCTAGAGGTGCGGTTCGATTGTATCGATTGTATGAATTTTTACAGAACACCTTTCCTTATACAGCCTGAATTACACATCTGTTTATTAAAATAAAAATAAACAGATAAACAAACATTAAACAATATATAACTTCACACGCGAAAAGTATCGCCTTTCAACGCCGACGCATTTACAAATTAACAAAAACGTCTGCAATTCATAAACTTGTGCGATGTGCCGTCGCCAAAAATAGCTTTACAACTCATGTTACCAAATACAGCTACACTGTAAATGCCCATGAATTACATCTTTAATTCAGAAATAGTAGAGGGTGAAGTTTTGCAAGGGATTTGTTCAGGTAAAATTGACGTTTAAAAGTGACCCTTGTAATTTTAATGAATAGATAGATAGATAGACAATTCGTTATTGCACAACTACAAAGTACTGTACATAGGCGAACTTAATGCTAGATAGCATTCTCTTCCAGCTAACCTTTGTGTTAATGGAGAAGAGTCTTGAGGTAGTGCATGAATATAAGAAAAATTATAAATTATATGCTGGAGCTAATCTATTAATAAAACATAAACATAAACACTATTCCCAAA
The DNA here is from genome assembly GCA_958496245.1 of Perizoma flavofasciatum. Taxonomy (NCBI): domain Eukaryota; kingdom Metazoa; phylum Arthropoda; class Insecta; order Lepidoptera; family Geometridae; genus Perizoma; species Perizoma flavofasciatum. The sequence goes on along the minus strand of OY292425.1, from coordinate 14,294,673 downwards.
ATAAACACAAATACATATACCTATCTACTTACATAACCTAACCTTACAAATTACAGATAATAATTGATAGACTACTAAACAGAAATAAATAATAAATAAATAGATTTTGAATTTGGCTTTGCATCTTTGCAAGAATCCTTTGTAAAATTTTTGACAACAGACATAACATACTCGTAATTCTCAATTTTGTAACAGGATTAGTTTCTTGGAATGGTAAAACTCCTTGTGAAAGAGCTTGTCCGGGAAAGTACTACCATCATACCTGCTTCTGCCGCCCAAGAAGTAACCCTCGATTTTGTTCCGGGTTGAAGGGTATTAGGTATATATACTCGTACATGGGTGCCGTTGACATTGCAGGCATATGAGACTTTTCACCGTTATGTCTCAGGGTCGGAAACGCGCGAGTGACACCACTGGTGTAACAAAAGTCCTTAGGTTACGGTAACCGCTTATCAATTTGGTTGCCTGCATACTTTAGGACCAGTTATAGTTTTATCACCTTGTACAAAAAGACATCAACCAAAGCACCCTGTGGGTACATTTTGAGTATCCATTGTAAAGGTGATTATGAGAGTAAAGCTATTTTTGATCATTAGAGCTGTAAAGGTACTTCTAGATATACGAGTTCTAACTTGTATATTACGTATGTATTCAGTAACTTTTTTTTTAAATCCGCTCTCGAACTCGTCTCGGTCTCGAATCGAAATCGAACGCTGTCAAGACGCAGTTTTCAGATAAAGACTATAACGGTGCATGGATTGCAGATTGTTTTGAGTTGTAGTTCAGGAGCTAGTGGACAATTTTTTACAAGTTTACAAAAAAACAGTTTACAAATACCAAGATCTAAGCTCTGCTCACTGTGTTAGATGTTGTTGTGTGATAATATCCAGGATTATTATTATTAATTAAATCTTTGAGGATATCAAGTATGGGGTAATCAGAACCACGTCTAAATATTATATTAGGCATTATGTCTCCATTTTGCGAGTATTTAGCATTTGACAGCTTGCCCAACCTGTTGGAACAGTTCCAACAAACGCCGCTTATTGGAACAGTAACCGATGGCACACGCCTTCGAATTTAGTTTGTTCTAGGGCATGCCGGTTTCCTCACGATCAATTCCCAAGATTTTTTTGTAATAATGTGGAAAAATCATTGTGTACGTACAGTCAACTTTTTAACAATTTACTTAATAGTTCTTTTCAAACTTTTTCGATCAGTAAAAATAAATATAAGTTTTATATGGGTCTTTATCTAAACTCCTTACTTTGACGGTAGCTTCATATACTCCAGTCTAATTGTGCCCACGGCTGTTGCAACACAGTCGTGTCTTCGGGAAAATAATAAAAAAGCTAAACACGATTAAAAATTGAGTAACACACTCAATTTTAAATTTCCAAAATAATGTTTCTTTCCGCACACTTGCCCCTACACTATTGTGCACTCGAGCCGAGCTCTCGCGCATACGTCCGGATATGAAGATACGGTTTGGAAAAACGACTAGAATACCCCCCCTCATACCCCGCACCCCCGCACCCCCAGGCGTTGACTGAGATGAGTTATATGTTGTTCTTGCGGTGTTCTGCTTTCATTGCTGGTTTTTTTGTCACCTATTGTGCGGGGCCCGTATTGATTTGTGTTCAGATGTTTGCACATTTGCTAATTATGTTTTCGTTCGTTCGTTTTGTGGATGTTGTAGCATTTTTTAAGCTTTTGTTTTGAGTAAAAACGTTGGAAATAAGAATTAGGTACTTTACACATTTTATGCTGTGTTCACTAGTTTTAGAAATTACACAAAAAAATGAGTGTCTATGTGATGTTACTCGTAGTTTCTGATACGCTCGATACAGGGAATTTTAGGACTATGTATGTCCCTATTGGATGTTTATTTTCATCTGTCCCGCAATGGAATTCAAATCCGCACATCCTGCGTCTCATCCGGCTATTAACGCCACGCCACCGAGATTATCCAACATCATCACATAAAGCTTGTTAACATTTTCCAGCACCCTGTATTCTGTATCTACTTAACAGAAAAGTATTAACTAAAGTATACCGAAGTCCTAAGTAATATCAGAATATTATCCAGTATTGCAATAAAACGTTTATACGTTCCTGTCTGTCCTTCCAATCAGGTGTCGCCCTGTGGCATTAGCGGGTAACTTATGATTGAGTCGGTACCATTGCTGTATTTTAGAACGGATGACGATAAAATCATCCGTTCACGTATTTATTGCAACGATTTGTCGTTTTACGACGGAAACTCTAGATGTTGCGGATAAAAGGATTAAGCGAAAAAACAATCACCATACTTTAGCGTGAACGATATTTTACTGCAGGTGACTTGACAATAAATTAATAAATTTTTACAGACTATGTTTTTTTTAACAATAACTCTTTCTATCAACCTTCATCTATACTAATACTATAAAGAGGAAAGATTTTTTTGTTTGTTTGTACCGAATAAGCTCCGAAACTACTGGACCGATTTTAACCATTTTTTTCACTAATAGAAAGCTAAATTATCAGGAAATAACATAGGCTATAATTTATTTTTAAAAAAAATTGAGATCCTTAAAATTCATTTTTAGGCGTGCGCTGAGAAAACTATTGATGATATATAAAAATTATGTACTACATGATTGAAGTACTCATTACTACCTGCAAAATAGTCTTCGAGGGAATATATCTAACTATCATAGTTAAGTCACAATGGCAGCTTTTGTGTTCTAAAATTTAATTAGATCGCGGGTAGAAACAAAAGTTGGTTACATTTGTATCGTAGTATTTATTTTTTATTCAAATAAATAGTTTTATCATCAAGGGTGATCAAACTTTCTAATTCATTCGAATCGGACATTTAATTTGGATGTTATCACGAGTATAAAATCGGATCTTACGCGGGTGAAGCTGCGTGGCGTAGCCTGGTAAGTGATGATATGCCCCACGATAGAGCAAGAAAGCAAAAAAAAATGTATTGAGTATAGTTTATTACAAATTTAACTATAAAATAACTGTAAATTTATATATTTTTTTTTCAAAAGTTGCAGTTAAAAACGGTGGCTTTACGTCTCTGACATTATCTGACTGGCGATTCTTAATCGCGGAAGATATGACAGTAATTAAGAGAGTTACGACAGCTGACTCATTAAGTTCGTTTAATTGCAAGGCGTTGACAGAAGACAGGTGGACTTCGTCTCCGTATGACTCTCACCTGTCCGGTTGAAGTCAGAACTTCAGGGTATGGGTATCGGTGAACTACAGACACGCGAAACTTTTCACCAGTTACGTGTCAAGGTCGGCAATACGTATATAGGTTACGGTAACCGCTAACCAACAGGTGAGCCGTATGCTGCTATACCGCTGATGTAGTATAAGCAAAAACTTAAATATTGTTGCGGTAAAAATCCTACTTCCTACTATCCTACTAATATTATACACGTGAAAGTTTGTGAGGATGGATGTTTGTTACTCTCTCACGCAAAAACTACTGAATGGATTTTGATAAAACTTTAGAGTAATATAGCTTATACAACAGATTAAAAAAAGGCTACTTTTTATTCGGGTACCACGCAGGCGAAGTCGTGGGCAGAAGCTAGTAATATATAATGAGGTGGTATTTGACATGTTTGTTAGTGAAAACATATATTACATATATGCTACTTTATATCCGAGTCAAAGTAAAAGTCAAAATTCATTTATTAATTAAAAACACAGAGATCAGTTTAAAAATGTCGGTTTTATCTACTGCCTGTTCCTCCGCGACCAAGCCAGGAAAAAAGGCAAGAAAACAAGGCTGTTAATTCTGTAATCATCCTTTTTACAAAACAATAGGTACCTAATGTGGCGCTGTGGGCGAAGGCCCGCCTGAGACGCAGAAGGTTGCGGGTTCAATTCCCGCCTCTGGGTGTTTTCTATGTATAATATGTATGTATTTACAAAAAAAATGTATATAAGTAGTATATCAGTCATGTAGTTCCCATAATACAAGCTCTGCTTAGTTTGGGGCTAGATTATGCTGTGTGAAAAATGTCCAAAATTATTTATTATTTTATTTATTTAATTATAAGTTTAACAGGTTTTATCGAGTTTACCTTTTTAATGCGTAATGTGAATATTGAATTTTCTGATTCCAAAGATGAAATGAGGGTAGTTGTGGCATTAATTTCTCGACGGTAGCTCCGTATACTCCAGTCATCCCGTGACCACGGCTGTTGCAATACAGTCGAAACGTCGGGAAGATAATTAAAAAGGTAAACGTGATTAAAACCCTTAAAACTTATAATTATTTTATCTAATGCGAAAGTTTAAAAAATAATAGGTACCTAAATTTTTATCGAGTATCATGCTGGCTTGCTGAAGTTTCGGACACTTTTTCCGAACTGACACTTTTAATTTTAATTATTTTTTTACCGACGTTTCGGAGACCAAAGTATTGAAGCTGTTTTGTACAATCAGATTTTTTTTAAAATTTATTATGTGATATACTAAGAGCGTTACCAAAACTGAGTATTTTAGGATAAGTCATTGTGCCATTTTTCGGCATCATAAATGTTCTGTGGAATTCACCACATTTAGAATATTACATGTTGAAAAAAAAAACCATAAATAATTTAAAACTTGTAATGTTGTATAAATCTATAAATTTAAGTATAACTAGGTATTTACCTTCTTATATGTAAAAATTTGCACGACCAAAATGTCGAATATTCATTCACGTGGGCAGAACCAAGTATTCCGTAAATCTGCAACTGTATTTGGCAGTTTTGTAAATTGTTTCAACGGTGTCCTTTACTATGTTGTTTTGTGCGATGTATTTGTTCGAACTATCTGTTGTTCAAAAAAGTAATCTGCCACAAAGTTGAGTGGCCGCTGTTGGCCACAATTGAGATTCATGCTTGTCACCCGCCAGCGCCAATGAAAGGACTGATTCATGGCGTCGCTAATAACACGCGGGCTGTGTGTCTGTTTGTCATAGTTGCATTGACGGCTGCACCGAGATAGATTGCTCATACGTGGAAGTACAAAGTGCAAGGTTCATGAAAAGTTTTGCATTTTCAAGCGACTTCAAAAAAATTGAGAGGTTTATTGTTTCGTCTGTTTTTGTGAGGATATTTTCGACAATTGTAAACCGATTTTAATGGTTAGGTATATGATGGTAGGACATTAGAAACTACATACATGCCTGTTTCCCGGAGGGGTAGGCAGATACCATGGATTTCGCTTCATTCATCCTCATCACATTCTTCATACAGGCTCGGCTGTTTAGTGTACTTCTGACCTGTCCTTTTTCTAAAATATCTCCAATTTGGTCAGAGTACGTTCGCTGAGGCCTTCCTCTTCCAACTATCCCATTCACGCTCGCCTTGTATACTTGTTTTGTTAACATTAGGAACAAAATTAGCAAATATTTATGTAAAAAATATACAACTAGGTACAAGTAGGTACTTAAATACAAAAGATACTGATGTAACAGCTAGCTATCTAAAAACCGTTGCAACCAATCTATAGATAGTTCACTATACGTAAAACCGAAACAGAAATGCCCCACGCAATCTTTGTGTCAGCTCAGAATAATGCTACCAAAAAATTTACTGTTTGAACTGTGTCAAAATTTACTATTTAAATTACAAATTGACAACAACTTGTAAAACTTCGTTGGCGTCCTATGTTGACGACCTATGATTTCATTTCTTATGTTGAATTCTCACAAATTTGTTTGTAAAACTAACTTCCTTCCCAGCTTGTTAGACATCTCATACTCTTATAAACGAGTGCTCATAAATAACTTATTGCTGTCAAGTGACCGCGTTGCCAAACGGCAACAGGCGACGCAGTTTGTCTGTCTGTCAGTCCGTCTGATTTGTGCGTAGGTATATAATTGGAGGCGATCGGCGTTGTCGCTGTCTGCGGGCGAGATGCGTGGATTGGCTATTTATGCTGTAAATTATGTCTCAGTTTAAGATATTACGTTGCTAAAGTGTTGTTGCTAACAAGCTTGCGAAGTCTCAAATACACAACATACTCTTAAATGCCCGTCTCTATGATGCTTCTCTATGAGGCGAACACTCAGACGTATATTCTGTAATGTTTCTAAGCAATGAAACTCATAAAAGAAAAAGAAAAGAAAAAACGATTTAATGGTGCATTATTGTTCTTGTAAGAGCAAAAAAGTTTGCATCTTTTCTGTAAGATTACATACGCATTCTTACATCTTTGTATCTGAATCGATAAAAAAATAAATAAAAATGCTTGACATTTTCACACAGCATCATCTAGCCCCAAAGTAAGCAGAGCTTGTGTTATGGGAACTACATGACTGATATACTAATTATATACATATTTTTTTTGTAAATACATACATATTATACATAGAAAACACCCAGACCCGACAGACAGATAAAACAACAAGGTCAGGATTGCAGCATGTGGAAGTCCGTGGTAACTGCCAACCCCTCTGCAAAACAGTTATTATTTTTATCAACTCACTACTACGTCATAATTTTGACCCCACACTAGGATTCCCTGTGTCGTGGGTATCAGGACTACAAGTACCGAAAAAAATTCATACATCGGCATATTGGACATTCTATGTAACAGCATTGACGATATGTCTATCAAATATACTATTTGATCTTCTACTTATTCGAGCTAATAATTAAATGAACTCTGGCAACTGAGAAGCTGCGGTCGCCTTCCAGAGATTACCTACTCGTTTGCCGCAATAAATTAAAAAGCATAAACTTCATACAAACTCAATCCTCACACGGACAACGTCATCTGAAATTGATTCGTCTCATCATACACAATTTTAAACCGTACTGTCTCACATTGAGGGTATCTTACCAATTGCACGAATCTAGTCTTATTAACCCGTGGACTCAGTATCCATCATAATTCTGCCTCATTTTGTAATGCGCAATATTTTCATATGCACCACCAATATGCAGCTACGTGCTTGCTCGACCTTATGTATAAGACATAAAGACTTATTTGGAATGTTTATATGAGATGATATCTTTGTTTATAAGATGCGTAGGTATCAGTCCGGTCATACCACTTCGAGAAAGTCGTTGAAGCAGTGAATTCGCTGATCCTACGTGGAATTAGTTTCTCTGAGTGCTAACGTTTTGCTGTCGTGAGACATGAAATTATCTTTATGGCGATTGTAAAGACTTGGTATATCTTTGAAGGAAATCAAAATGGTGAGATCGGGTGTCAAAATAAATAAATAATGCTGGATATTTTTCACACAGCATCATATAGCCCCAAACTAAACTGTATTAGGGAACTCCATTTACTACATTATGTAATTTTTTGTTATTTATACTTACATACACCCAGACGCGAGACAAATTTGCAGATCATACGAACATTTGTCCCGCGAAGGGAATTGAATCCGCAACCTTCTACGTCTCAGGCGGGCTTTCGCCCACTGCGCCATAGAGGTCGTCATAGAGTCAGCAGTTATCGATTTTGTGAGCAGTGTATGCTATTTATCATACCCATTTTTCTTATTCTTCCTTAAAACATGATAGACCTTCTCTGTAGTCGTTTTCACCCAAATATTTCAGCAAAGTACTGGACTACAACCATCGTATTGGTTCTGCCGCCAATCTGTGACGCTATTTTTATTTTATTTTACTAGGCCTACTAAAATGGATGTTACATAACACTCGCAAGTGATCAAAATTACGAAGAATAGCAGGGAATGCTCTGCTATATTCCTGATCACAAATTATGGGTGCCAGTGAAAGTAGATAGATGGATAGATAAAAAATACTTTATTGTACACCAAATAACATATCAGCTTAGTTAAGTACTATCAATTTAACAATTTTGTACAATGGGCGGTCTTATCGCTAAATAGCGATCTCTACCAGACAACTTTTGGATGGAACGGACTGTAAGAAAGTTTAAAAGGGGTTTAATTGGTGTACTTACCACATATTATGAATATATTATAATACACATAATTTATAATATACAATATACCTACATATTTACATATTATATACGTCATAACTTAAATAACGTAAAAGTACAGACACATGAGACTCCAACTTTGTCTCCAACACAGGCAACAAATCGGCAATGCTTCTGGTGTCAATTTCCAACGGACTACCCTATCGTTTTCCTCTGCTGGACAAAGGTCTCCAAATTTATTCTACCTGTCTCTACCCTTGGCCGTCTCCCACCGTCCGTCTTGAACGTATTAATATCGTCACGGCAACGCTTTTGCAGCCGACCACGCCATCTTCCATCCTCAGACAGCCAAGATGCCACTGCGTTTGTCCACTTCTCGAGCAGAGCCCACGTGGCCTGCCCACTCTCATTTGAATTCAGCTGTTTTGCTCCCGACATAAGAAAATTCTGTCATTAAACGCAGCGTGGTGTTCCGTACTCGGTAGATGCAATTCGAGCTGAGATTACTGCGTTCCATGGCCCTCCGGCAAATCTAGAGTCTGGACTCTGTAGCTTGGTTTAATGACCACGTCTGAGTACCGTAGGTAATAGGAGACGACAACCACTTACTGGCGTCGACATTCATGCACACCAAGTAAGTTTAATTTTATCTAGCTCTCTTTTACTGTAACAAAAGAAAGAGATAGCAATAGTGCTGTCACATAAGTCGTGATTTCGAAACATGCTGACTATAAACACAAAAAGAGCGACTAGTAAACTAATTTGGCACGATTGAAATTCTTGCCATCTTTTTCTTGCGTGCACAGAAAAAGACCCTCTCTTTTTCTGTGCACGCAAGAAAAAGATGATAGTTAAAATTAAGTATGTATGATCTAAAAGCCTAAAAACCTATTGACTTTGGACTTTAGTTAGTGCACTAGAGGATCGACGCACTATCTAGTGAGTAGAGCGCTTCTTTGCCTCGAAATATATTCATATTGTAAAAACGGGAATTTCAGTGCACAACGCGACGCGGAGGGAGCAAGTCGCAATCACTCACCCTGATGAAGAATCTCGGAATGAGTCGAAACTTAGTCGGTGTCTTCACCGATAGTGCAGTCCGTGAAAATTCCCTTTTTTACAATATGAACAGTCAAGTTCACGATAGTTTTTGGAATAAAATTGCCTCTAAATAATTTGAATAAAAAACAGAGCTTGAATATCTTATTGTGTTCAACAGTTTACGGATAAGAGTCTCGAGATAAAACTAGTTGAAGGAGACTATGTATTTTTTCGTTTATGAAATTTCGCATTCGATCAGGTTGTACAAAGCCTGCATTCTTGTTTAGTAGGTATTATTTGATATCATCCGTAGGTCAAGTGGCATTGAGTTCTACTGCAGTTAAGTGTTGTGCAGATGATTATGATATCATTGTTAAACTGGATGGTATGATAATTAGCTATTGAAGAGCTCTCAATTAGTCAGGTAAACTATTCCAATTATATCGTTTGAAAAAGTACAATACAAATTATTCATATTGTAGAAACGGGAATTTTCACGTGCTGCATTATCGGTGAAGGCACCGACTGAGTTTCGACTTATTCCGAGAGTCTTCATCAGGGTGAGTTGAAAATTCCCGTTTTTACAATATGAATAGTCAAGTCCGCGATAGTTTTTGGAAAAAAAAACAATACAATTTTTTTATATCTTTTCTTAATCAGTATAACGAATGTTACTTGAGATCCCATTTTAAGTTTAAAATATCTGTATAAGGAGATCTCATTCTACCTTTCAAATTATCTATGACTAGCTTCTGCCCACGGCTTCGTCCGCGTGGTACTCGGATAAAAGTAGCCTATGTGTTATTCTGATGTATAAGCTATATTACTGTTTCATCGAATCCGTTCAGTAGTTTTTGCATGAAAGAGGAACAAACATCCATCCTCACAAACTTTCGCGTTTATAATATTAGTAGGATACAGTATTTAAAGGTTAAAAGCTGCCAGTGTCAAATATCTTTAATGTTTAGTCTTTTAACTACTTGCCTCTGACTACCCCCTACTTCATATCCTCAAAGATCCTCTTACTGAGTATGTATCTGAGGATGTTCATCATGGGTTATACACAGTCATGAGTAGGTATATTGTTTTTTTTATACGGAGGCCAGTAAAAAAATAATGCAATATTGTGAAGCCAGACGCGAAAGCTTTCAGAGATTGCCTTCTCGTCAATATTTCCAATTGACATATTTTTAATCAACATAATTAATTATCTGGCGATCATTCAAATTAATCAGTGACATGCGATATCTTAATTAAGGCTTTATTAATAAAGTCCAATAAGCCAAATAAACTGAACGTTTTTCATGAAAACCTTGTTTGATAGGTACCAACTGCTTTACTGCATACGATTTTGTAAATCGTGTCGGGTCTTATATAACCGCTGTTTGACAACAAATCTATGACAAAGTAAACTAGCTTTCTGAAGAATAATTCTTGTCTTATAATTATAGATTTTGAAAACCTATACACCAACTAAAAATAGTTTTTCTATCATTATAAACGATTTTATCTTTTTATTATTCACCAATATTTAGCATGAAACTTGGATGGACATAGGTTATACAATTATCCCTTTAAAAATAAGGGATTTTTGTGTAAAAGGATTTTGCTACGTATGTCGACGAAAAACGGTCCAGTGAATGCGTTTTCTTACGGCTACTATTATTCGGGTAACACCCGGACGTAGCCGTGGGCAGTAGCTAGTCTAATATAAAATATTAAACTATATTACAGTAACACAACAACTTATCCAATGTGTAGGTAATACGATGTTTAGTTTTTTTCTTTCTAGTTTTTGAACGAGCTTTTCCAATCAAATCGTGTCGCACACATTAAAAGTGGCGGTATCGATATCCGCCAATACTCAGGTAATGAGGGGTCGGTAATTAAATGTCGCCTGTCATAGCCGTTGACGTGTCAAATTATAAATCCAAAATGGCGTCGACGTCACGTGACGGGATATGGCGCGAGATTTACTTTTATTCCAGATTGACGTGTTTATCGATGGCTCATTTTAGATTAACTTTTAAAGATGCAAATTTGACTTTTATAAAAAAACTATTTAACTCTCTTTCACAAAATCACGTCCGTAATTATTGATTGCTTGTCGATACTTTTCATTCTTTACTTGTTTAGAACTTTAATCGCGATGTATAGCGTGCGAGTTTCAGACTAACCAGTTTTGTGGAAAATTAAGCATTTTACATGCAATGCTGTAATGAACGATCATCACTTGAGAACGGCTCGACCAAATTGCGAAATAGTATTTTAATAAAAATAAATATTATAGTCTACAGTCAGTCAACAGTTTATAATCAATTTTAACTGAGATTCAGGGCTTTTAAATCACCCTACAGAGTGATATCATTAAAAATCAGACATGTAATAAAATGTTATTGTCTGAAAAGCAATTCATTGATATGCTACAAAATGTTGCAACGACAACATGAATATAAATATTAAATTACACTGATAAAAAACACTTTTACTGAAAACTACAACGAAAAAATTTGCAAAACCTCTAGTTTTTTGTTACAGGGCTCTTAAGTACTTGTGCATTGCAGTTTTTGCAACTCACGAAGACAGCCTTTGACTCGTAACCAAGTCCTATAGCATCTAAAACATGAAAAGGGGATACATCTCGATCTATACAATTCTCTTTTCAAGTTTTAAAAGCTGGTTGATTTTGCTATGAATGTCAAAATGATTATCATAGTCTGTTTTGAGACATTTTCGTGGAATGCACAAACTTCGTGACTATTGTGACTTCGTGACTATTGTTTTGTATAGCTGTCGCAGTCAAAGAATAGTCAAAGTCAGAAAACTCAAGTAAAAATAGGTTTTTATTCATTGTAATCCATAGGGTCATATAGAAATATCAACTCATATCCCTACCTTACGTGCGTTTTATTATACGTCATGTTTGATTTTCATCTGTTTATTTCGTTTTCAATAGCTAGATCGATGGTTATATTAGTCTGACCTTCTGTTCTTCCATGTCGTCTAAAAAGAAATATCAAAAAGCATAATTTTCATAAAACATTTTCACTCTCTCATCGCGCACCATTGTCTATTTAAGTCCCATCATTTTTTGTTGCCCATCGCCTGCGTCGCACACAAATCACTCAGAGCTCGTCCATAATTTAACTGTTCTGTCAAATTTGACAGATTTATGACGTTTTCTTTCACAAGTTTCGCGTTGTGACGAAGTTGTAGCTGCAGTGTGGTGTGACCCTAATAAAGTTGGGGTGAAAAAGTCGAGAATAGCCATTGGTGTAGCCATAACATATTACATAGCATAGAAAGTGAATAAATACATTTTATTTTTATACCTGAAGCATTATTCTGTATGATCCGAAATTTTTCGTTGTAAATTCTTTGCATAAACGTGGGCTTGAAATTTTGCTCCAGATTCAGGTGTCGTAATTTTTTAGGAAAACTGATGCTGAAGAATATATTATAATAACTTTCACATTTCTCTCTCAAACTGATTAATGCACTACTAATTAAACTTAACTATCTATGTCTATCCATTTCTTCTTCACTGTTTTTCTTTCTGCAACACTGCGATCGTGAGGTCATCCCTCACTTCTTAGGTCCTATCTGAAAATCAGCGCTGCTTCGCCTTTGCGGAGCAGCAATAAGCTGAGATAGGACCTTTTCGACTAATACACACCATTACAGCATAGACTGACCTCGTTAGCACTGGTTAGCACCCACTTATTGTACCTACTCTCCTGTATTTACTGTGTTTCTTTAATTGTCTGTCTTTCTTTTCATTTGTACTTGTCTGTGCTGTATTGTATGTGTCGAATAAAAAACTATCTATCTATCTATCTATAGTCATCGATAAACGATGCGTCCAGGCGATGTTTTATTTTGAGGCATGCTTTACTCAAATCTAATTACAATAAATCTATCAGTTTTAGCTAAAATAATAGCTAGGAATAAGTTATAGTTCTCCGAATCATTGGGACAGCGCCCAGTGGTCTCCCACGGAAATAACTGGACACGAGTCACATCGTTTAATAGACTTGAAACTATCTGATCGACTCCGACCGCTTCTTGAAACCGATGAGTAACAGAAAATCCGACAGATACCCGAAAATATTCATCGATAAATTAAAAAAAACAACCGTCATTAATATGAAGCAAGACACGAGATATCGAAACACCCATTCATTTTCAATTCGGCTTTTAATGTGTTGTTAATAAGGCGTTCATTTGATTGTTTGTGGAAAATAAGAATCTGGGAACGTGGACGATATGTCACACAATTTATGAGTGCCGCGCGACGGCTGACGGCTCTGATTCGTAGCCCTCGTAATAAATTCGATATCAAGACAATGTCGTAATGCGATACCGACGATGCAACGATACCGTCCACCGATTTATGACGGACGCTGACTGCCATTGTGAGCTCTTTGATTAATAATGTTTTTTGTAAGACACGCATGACGCTTGATATGTCGCGTGGGCGCACCTTGCCCACACACCGGATTACGGCGTGCCAAATCAGGACAAGGTAACTTTTTTTTGACCATATAAAAATCAACTTTTGATATAATCAATAATAGCAATAAACGCACGTTTAACGGAACCGGACCCTTAAAGGTCCGAATTTATGTATCAATAACATAAACGAATTTAAACTCCATCAATATATGGAGTATTTTTTTATTACTTTGGAATTAACGCGTCTTGTCTTAACGATTATTGAGTCGGTGGCTCGACTCGACGGGGCACATCAAACAAGACTCGGACATATTCCGCTAAAGCCTTGTAAATCAGTCAGTAAGTGCGGACATACGGGTGGGTATCGCGCGCGCGACCGCCTCGACTTTTATTGCCGGCGATTCAGCTGCATTGTAATTACGATAAATAGCTTGGAAATTTGTTCAGCGATAAATACTTTGTAAGTTTTATTACAAAAACTATCCTGAAGTTGATCAGTTATATTGTAAGACCAGAATTTGCGGGTGCAAACGCCATGTGAAGGAAGAGTGTTAATCGCTCACACTGGTGAAGACTCTCGGAATTAATCGAGACTTAGTCGGCGCCGTCACCTCAGTACGGTACGTGAAAATTTCCGTTTTGCACTTTGTAAATTGTTTGCGAACACAAAAATAATGTCTGACTGTAGAATGCAGTATTTCGCACTTATTTCTGAAGGATATAATGTTATCGTTATGAATCTAACATTGAAAACATAAAAGGATAAAATTAATAAGTTTCAAGTTCAAGAACCTCAAATATCGAGGCAAAAGTCAAAAAGACCATTCTAACTTTCTCGACAATCTCAATATATTTCTTGATTATCTCAATTTATTTGTTCTCGTCGACTGACGGACGGACGGGCGCGTTAGGGACCCGTATGTTTACAGTTTATAGTGTCAATAAAGAATCGTCACCGATAACACACTCAAGGGCATCACCATAAACCCCTATACTATAGTGTTATTGGTGACTCGATTTATATACTTTTTTTACTCTCCATACGAGATCCAGACAATTTATTAAGTGGTCCGACTGAGACCGTATTTTTCTTGTTTCTTTTGCCTTTTCGACTTATTCGATTTTAGTAGGTATTAATTGCTCGTAAATGGGTTGAAGAATGAACCGGGTGCTCTGACTAGTTTAGTTTAATGTGCAGCCGAGTAATTTACACTTATTTTTATAGATTTAAACACCTATTTATTTCGTAACTACCGTTTTATTATCTGTGTTTAAAGCTAATCAATATTTGATTATACCAAGATGATCGGATTGGAATGAAAGCATTTCTTATGCCATTACATTACAACGGTCTTTATTAGAGTTTCCTAGATGAAGCAGTATATCCATACTCCGTTGGGAGCGTTCGAGCTCAATGATAAACTCATTTTTACGTTTTAAAAGCGTTCGGCGTCACTGAACATTGGGCAGGTGCCGTTTAGGAAAGCCATATCGGCTGTCAAAAACTTGTAAAATATCGCCGTGGCTGGAGTGAGAGCCGCGGGCGTCGCGTCCCTCACAAAGATATCTGCAAGATTTATACAGCCTTCCACAATAGGGTACGTTTTAATTCTTTTCATATGCGACAGATTTATGTACGGGCAGATGCGCCGGTCTCACTTGTAGATAACTGTTTGCCACCCTTTGCGGGAAGCTTGATAATGGAATGGGAACGATTCAACTGGAGTTATACGAACGATATTGATAAAAAAACAAACAAAATGAGCTAAAATCTCCCTTGTTATATCACACTTAAGGTATGAGTGAATAAATTTACGAAATACTTTATTGTACACCTTATATGAATAACAAAGTTACAAAGTTAAAACTAAGTTAGAAAACTCAGTACCGTAGTGTAAAAAATTGACCAGTATCAGCATCTATTATGATAAAATTGTTTATGCTAGAGTTTGTAAACCAGCCATAAACAACTTTGTCACAAAGATGAAAGCTTACACAAAGTTACGTCACCTTGGTGCTCGTCAATTGTTCGAAATTCAAAAGATTGTTTTCCGTTCAATGTTGTGCAAATTGCAAGATTTGTGTAAACAATTTTTTGTTCGCATTTTGCGAATTTGCATCTACTGTTCGAGCGAAAAGGGCTTCGTGGAATTCTAGTTCTACGTTTTTTTTAACTTGACGTTAGTTTGTTTTACAAAGGATATGTTGCATCTTTGCAAATGTGTAAAATGCATGATATTCTTATAACATAACGCTAAAATTCTTGTGCTCTAAAAAATATTAAAAAAATCTTAAATATTTTATTCAGTCTAACAAAATAAGGACATAAAATAAAAGGGTTGGTATCTCTTTTGTTACGTTTAAGTAAATCTATATTAAAAGGGGACTCTTTGGGTTTTGTGGTTCGTACATGGTAACACTTGTAATCTACTATATTATAAAATACCTATCTAGAGTGATAGGTAATTAACTAATTAGGTATCTGTTGCAAAATTACTAAGTTTTAATAAAAACTAACTTAAGGTAGGATGCAAAAAAAGCTAAGTTTTATAGTTATTAAGTTTAGAATTAGCTATATATATTTGCACTTAGTAATTATGGTTTGTTCTGTAAACTAATGAATGTATTATTTATTTTACATATTGAAGAAAATTACAAGAAAATAATATGCTCTTTTAAGGGCATATATTGTCCTGTAGGTGCGCGATCACAAAAGTACCTAATTTTATCATTAAACGTCGGTAAATAATTAATTAAAATTGAAAATGTCAGTTCGGACAAAGTGTCCGAAATATTGTGTCCGAAACGTCGGCAAGCCTTTATTTTAGTATGAATTGTTTAAAACAAAATGCCTGATGTTTAAATCATCTTCTGTCGCATAACAAACTAAGCGATTCCACCCTCGACCCCCACCTCAAACTAAAGGGTTCAGATCACGCGAAAAGGACCCCGACCGACATATTTACGGCCCATAAATATTAATTGTCATACATTTTAATTATTATCTAGTATTTGGGTTGATTTACAGTGACAGTAGAAATCGAGCGGGCGTTTTTGTTAATTACAGAATTTTCGGGAATTCAAGATACTGATTAAAAACTTTATAATTTTACTAGAATGCAAAAAAACTGACTGACAATAGCTTTACATCAAACTAGCGTCTGCCTACGGCTTTGCTTGCATGACACCCGGATAAAAAATTGTATTTTTTTAATTTGAGTCCTCTTGTCATCCATATAGCTAAGTTTAAAAAAAATGCAATAATCATTCATTTGTCGTTATTAACACGGTTGGCAGTGTATTAGTTTTACACTGTCAGTTAATTTTCGGAGTTCTATGATTTAATCGAAGGGGATTCTCCGAAATTTTGGTTCTAGGACTAACTAATGTTGCCGCCTTAGCCCATATTTAAGGATAGATCTGTAGAACAGTTTTCATTCAACAATTTCCTCATCGCGTGCCGCTTATGCTAGCTACGCTACAGACGCGGCGAATAAATGAACTATCCAGGATTAGACAAATGCCTCATGCTTACTTTTCCTTTTACGCTAACGCAAATTTGTCAAGGTAGAACTTGGCAGCTGTCACGTAACATTGTCAACGAATGTCATTTCCATACAAAACAATCTTTCCGCAGGCGTTAACGCCAACAGAAAGTAGTAATTTTCTAGACACCCAGGTCGACCAGCGAAATAAGATTGTTTATGGGAATCTAAACAAATTAAGAATAAACGGGTGGTATTGTTTGAATCTATTGAGAATGTATGGGCGATGCTGTTTAAACTTAAATATTTATTGATGAGTTTTGTTTCAGATGAGCGGCCGTGAAGTCGACGGGCGCTGGTAGAAATGCGCTCCAAGCAACAGCCGAGACCGTCCTACCGCTGGCTCAACACTAATGATAACGGCAAGTACCTACTTATAAACCTTTTAAAAATAAGCAAAAAGTTTGAAATTGTTGATGGGGTTTGAACCCATGTCTCAGATTAAAATCATGTTTTCTTAAAACAAAAAAAAGGGCCTCCTCAGATACATACTCAGTGCGTAGATCTTTGAGTATACCAAGTGTACCAATATGTACCTATGTATCTAGAATGGAGATACTGTGACCCTGCTATACAAGCTTTTTAGTCCTAGTGTGGGGAACAAAGGTTAACCACAGTCTTAATCATTAAAGTCCAACGCTCATTACACCCCTTTATGAAAATAAACTCTATCTTATCTTATCCTACTAGATACTTGCACGAAAATAGAGCTCATCAGACATACTCCAGTTACGATGATTGGTATACATCTTGATAATAGCGTGATAAAGTCTCTTGCGCCCTTCACAAGGAAACAAGTCTGACAGCCCAGCACAATAGCAATACTGTCTCAATTACCTACCTAATCAGAACTTAACGGCTTTTTATCAAAGTCACATATTAACACGTGATAAAGAAAAATACACTTATGTAGGGATATTGGACTGTGGTGGCTTAGAATAAGGGTTACGTTTTGATTTGAGGGTAGAACAAGAATAATTTGACTAACAATTGAACTGCACCGTGACGTTCCTGAATATTCAACTAAACCTGCAATAAATATAAAGTTATGGCCATAGAAAAAGCGTTTTACAAAACGCAAATGTAAAAAACTAATAACTCACCGGTCTTTTTTGTACGAAACTAAGGCACCGTGAAACGATAAATAATATTTATTTTCGCTATTATACGCGTTTTTGTCAGTTTTAATGGCTGTTGCAGTGGGGGCAATGAGTGACAGAGGGTTTAATTAAAATTTTGGGGTTTCTTGATCACCCTACGTAAGGTTTAGTGATCTGACCAATCTAATTTTATCGACAATGTTCACAAACAGAAGACTCTAGGTTAGTTCTTAGCCATTATAGTATAATTTAAAACCGATCTATCTGTCTGTATCTCTATCCAAAATCTCAGTCCATTGTTTTCCTCTCTGTAGACTGGGTTCTTTGAGAGCCAGACTCTGTTATAGAAGAAATAATACCAATATCGTTACAATATCACTGTTCGAATATTTTTATTTCTTTGCATTTATATTTACTAAATAAATAAAAAAATCCCTGGTTATCTAGAAAAAAACTACTTTCTGTTGGCGTTAACGCCTGCGGAAAGATTGAATTGTATGAAAACGATATTAGCTGTTGAAATGTCATGTAACATCTGTCAATTTTTCCTTGAAATTTGCGTTAGCGTGAAAGGAAAACTAAGCGTGAGGTATTTGTCTGGACCCTGGAAAACAAAGAGTAGGTACTTATTATCCGAGTGCAACGTGAAGCCGAGTGCAGAAGCTAGTCAAACATAACTCACGGTGTAATTTCACGCAGACATGAAACGGCTGCCATTTGGTACAACTGTGTCAAATCGGCGTGCTATACGCACAATGACGTAACTGTAAAATAATAAAAACTGCGGCATAGTTTAGCCTAATTTATGAGCCATTGGGAGCTTGATTTACAACTGCTTTCACTTTGCTTAGTTTGCGCCCTTTTGTGAAGACATTGTTGGTTTGCGCAAGTAGGGTTCTTGAATTCTTACGAGTATTGTATATCATGGTTTACTTACGATAGGTGGTCCAAAGGATTTTTTTATAACAATAAAAAAATGAGTATTTTATAAAATTGTGGTTTCGAGACTAGTAAGAGTTTACTTTTATCACTCATGCTCTGAAAATAGGTCTTAGCTAACTTGCTTCGTAGATGCGATTTATGTACCTAGAGCCGTAAGTTAATTTGATAATAGAACGAGGCTCATAACATGGTGTCTACAATGAAATAGAATCTCCATGACAGATTCTAATTTCTATTTAAAAATGGAACTTGCCATTGCCACAGTTCCGTTGTGAAAAAAAAACAAGGCGGGAAACCGGGAACCAACGAAAGAAAAAATGGAACATTTTCACGAATGAAAAGAAAAAAAGACGAGGCGGTATGGTCATACGACTATAGCCTACCCTAAATGGGTAAATTATAAAAAATGAAACCGGAAACCAAATTTTCTTTTTAGCAACGAACTGTTTTTACAATTTATTTTATAAGCCTAGATTATTTCGTTAAATAAGTACACAGGTAAAATTTATAAAACTGTGCCCAAAATATAAAAAAATACATAATAAACTTTTAAATATCATTTGCCTACCCCAACCACGAGTTCTCGAAGCACATGTCGCCGGCGTCTCCACTTTACTCATTTACGATTTCTTAATAATTGACCGTTGTCAGTTTACGACCGTTTTTATCCGTGAGAAAACAATTGTTAACCGCAAACTGCCCAAACCTGGAGTTTGACGCTAGCTTTACGACGGCCCGGCTTGCGTCACAAACAATTTACACTTTTGACAAAATCGACCTTAATCTCGTTATGTTTAGGCTTCAGCTTCGATACAAGCTACCAAAACACATTGCTGGTCGTCTAGTCTTTGTCAAATTGACTTGTTCTCTTACATCCTATCAATAAGCGTGAATATCACTTGCGTGCCCCAGCCCCAGAGTCATACATACGGTCTTGGTTTCGAGTGATTTTATGTGTTATTGTTTCTTCTGTGGACTCGGCTTCCAGTATTCACGTTTTATTGCAACGGAAGTTATTTCAACGTTAGTTTTTCAAAGATTTATGATGGTATTGAAATGACGAGGCATGAAATATTTGTTAGTTTTGTTGTGGAAGAACAATATTGAAATAAATCAGTACTTAACTACGTATTTTTTTAACATTAATTAAAAAAATGTTTAAAAAATACATATTATTCAAACAGGACGAGGTACAATGAATTGGCTATCGTACCGGCATTTGCTATAATTAAACTAGAAGCAAAAAATATGATAAGGTAATTACATCAAATTAATGTACTACTTTAAAAGAAAAAATATTAATTAATATCTACATAATATCAAACTACCTGGTGGTATAGGACTCATGTAGAAAAAAGAAGTTCAAGTCACCTACCGCAGGCAAGATACGCAAAAGGCGGCCGAATGGTGAAAAGTTGATGGATCTAAAAGTGCAAATTGGTATACGGTAAAAAAACTGACGACAGTAAAAATAATACAACTAGTTGTACAACGAGTTGTACAACAAGTTGTACATCTGTATCAATAAACAAATGCAATCACCGCGTGTATCGCTGCCACTGAATCATAAAACCGATCATAAAATAAAAAAATCTGTCGAATCGGCATAAAAGTAGTGTTTATAAACATTGAACGCGTTAATCTTTACGATCGGCGAGTAGTTCCGAAAGCACCCGAACAGGCCCGAAAGCCCCCGATCGTGATTTACAGACTCCCGAATAGCCCCTGTCTTTTTAAACGCCGTCCGATGGCATGGCGGTACAGAATTTAGTATTTACGGTTGTGTACTTTACAACTGATTTTATCAGTCATAAAGTTTACAAGGATCGCCTGCTATTCATTAAGGCGGTTTTTTGTTTGTCCTTTTGTTAATGTGTCCTTTTTTTGAAGAAATGTGAGAGTACTTACCTAGTTTCCTTGAATTTTACACAATGTAGGTAGGTACAAAGATTTATCGTTTTTAAGCGATATTTTTTGTAAACAGATTCTCTGTCTGATGAGTAAGATTTGTACCCAATTGTTTTCATTAATTTTTTTATAAATATGAATACTTACTTATATGATTCTGTTAAAAAATTTAGTCGCTATAAAAAAATCAAAGTCTTTCCAGTTTATGAAGGAATTATTATTTAGTCTGCGGTTTCGTTTTTGATATGATGTTGTCGAAAGATTTCCTGTAAAACGCAGTGCGTGTGGTCTTGCCGGGTGGTAAAAAGATGCTTAATTCTGGTTTAATTTCTTGAAATGAAAAAAAATTGAAATCGTCGTAATGACGTCTGCCTTTCCTGAAAAATGCAATCTGGGTCTCTTCAGAGCGAAACCAAATTGATATTTTCAATTTAGACCTTCGTTCTACATCTTGGGCCATAATCATAATTTAATACCATCAGGTGAGGGCTATAGCCAAATTTTTTTTAATGAGATAAAAAAAAAGAGTTATCAATTTTTGCTATATTTTAAAAACTTTGATGTACATTTACATCAGCGATTGCATCGCCCCCTTGTGACTTGTGACAATAAAACCTGGATAGGTTATTGAACCATTATTGAAAACGTACTAATCGATTGCTAAAAATCGCATTACAATTAGATAAATCGTTTTGGAGATAGATGGTATGGTCTCATGGCAATTGCATATACGGATTACGGACTCCTTACGTCATAGTAAAAAATAACATATCTGGACTGTCTGTATGCCTATCTGGAGTGTCACTGACATTTGATCAACAGAGAAGGATATAGCTGATCTTCCCACATTCACAAATCCTCTTATGCATGCAGTGTGCCATCATGGGGAAAACCTCAGCCACAGTATAAAACAGTATACAGCAGTACAACTTTGTTGTTCAACTAGCGGAACGCCCCGCGACTTTTTCTACGATGATTTTTTTCCAAAAATTTCATCATCTGGCTGTACCCTCTGTGGAATAGTCCCGGTGGACTTTCAGAAAATCCTTTCCTCTATATTATCAAGGAGATGATTTTGGCTATCTAACTTCTAAGTGCAAACATTTTATAAAATTATTGTACATTCCTGAATCTTGAAAAATGGTTTTGTGAACGAGACAATGGCTTTTTTAAGACAGTAGGTATATGAAATCAACAAAATTTCATTATGAAATCACTTTATACCAATTAACCGCATTTCAAATATCTCACTTAAAATTTTTGAGTCAAGTAGGAAATAAAAAAGTTTGAATTAAGAAATGATTTCTCTAAAAATAATTTACGCTAAATTTCAAATTCAATATTTATGGATAACACGGGTTTTTGCAGAATTTGGCTGGTAACTTTGAATTTATTTTTACTCAAAAAATCTTTAAGGAATTCTGTTTTTGCTAATTATAGTAAGAACACGAGGCACTCTTAATTAGTATAAGCTCTTAAGTAGTAACTATCTTTGGACAGAACGTACCTCAAGGACGTTGTTCTTGTTACCTGCGTTACTGCTCTTCATTTTACTACGATGTTGTCGAAGTAGCAGCTCTCGGGTTTCATTCATAAAGTGCAGCGGACGGCGGCGCGGCAGCGCGGGTCGCGTTTCGAGGTCGCCGCTCGCCCACGCGTCTTGTCCGCCAGTCATCGCGCATCGATGTGATCGCGTACTTAAGTCGTTATACTGTGACACTCACTGCATTGTTTCATATTATGAACTAGCTACTGCCCATGATTTAAAGTTGAAAGAAAAAAAATAATGACATTCCATAGTCAATACATCTATGAAAATCTGATGTATGTTCACAAAAATATTAATTTGTTTGAGAAAAAAGCGATAATCACAATGTTAATACTAGAAATAAAGATAAACTCGCTGTTGCTACTTGTAGACTCCATTTTACAACAAACTCCCAAGAGATATACAAAAATTATCAATGAACAAATTTAAAAACGTAATTAAACAAAAACTTTATAAAAAAGGCATACTATAAAATATCTGATTATTTAGATGACAAAAACTCTTGGAATTGAAAATGCTCCAACTCGAACCTATTGTTTTGTAAAAGGATCATTAAAAAGAATAACCAGCCTTGTTTTCTTGCCTTTCTTTCCTGGCTTGGTCGCGGAGGAACAGGATAAAAACCGACGTTTCAAAGTGATCCTTGTGATTTTAATGAATAAATAAATTTTGACTTTGACTTTGGCTTCGCCTACGTGGTACCTGAAAAAAATAGCTCTTAGTGTTAAGGCAGCGTTCTTAAGAAACGCATTCGGCTTTCTTCGTCGACTTACGTTGCAAAATTGGTCTCCACGAAAAGCTTTTTTATTTTAACGGGATTTATTAATGTCTATCTAAGGTCCATTCTAAATATTGGTGAAAGAATTTGAATTCAGATGAGTAATTTCTAAGATTATCTTCTTCTTAAATCCAAACTTACAAACTTTACCTACCTCTTTATAATATTAGTATAGATAAAACATTTTCCATCAGCAATTTATATAAAATTTACGCGGATTTTTTTTAATGGACCTGGATTAACAATAACGACGATCTTGGTGGCGCGGCGGGCGAGTAGTCGTCTGCGATGCAAGAGGTGCGAGTTCAATTCCTGCACAACTTTATGTAAGTAGAAAGATAACTAACGCCAGGGTCTAGACAAATACCAATTTCCGTTGGCGTTAAAGACTGCAAAGATTGAATTGTATGGAAATGACATACGCTGGGGAAATCTCATGTGACAGCTGCCAAGTTTTACCTTGACAAATTTGCGATAGCGTAAAAGGAAAAGTAAGCGTGAGGTATTTGTCTAACTCGGGACGGTAGCTTCAAATCAAAAATTATAGGGAAACTTCCATGATGAGTGCGTCGAATCATTTCTTTTTTATTCCATTATCGCCTATTTGTTGTTGAGAAATCACGCATTTTTTTATTAAGCTACGATAAAATCAATCCGCTTCCGATAGTCCGATATAGTAAAAGGCAATAAAATCGAATATAATCATTTAAATTACTATAGATTTATAGCATACCAATTTAATTAATTGATAAAAACTTTATGTGAACTGATTTCAATTACCAATAAAAATTTGATGATGATTGAGCGTGAACATGTTGCATCTTGATCAATTTAAATGCCATAAAAGCCTATAAATATAGAGATTTAAAAATCATAAAAATATCAAGTTTTTATACCTTTTCTAAAATGTGATAAAAATGTCGCAAATTCAGTATTACTTGGTCACTAAAATTACCTTTGGGTAGAGAAAATATGTTTATGTGCACAAAAAAACAACTGTTACAATAAAATACTGACATGTTTTTGACAATATTAAAAAATTATGTCCAGAAGTCGATTAAAAAAAGTCGATACGACTTCTTTCAATGTCGATAAAAGAAAACAAGTTTACCACTGTATTCCCCATGATAGATATTCACAACGACGCACTCAGTGCGTGCATATCGGAAGAGTAGAGGGTAGTGAAAGGCATGTCCAACACATTAATAAATAAAAATAACATTTAATTACAAGATGGGTCGACGTATAGAAAAAACTGCAGTTTGTACATGGATCCGATTGGCGCTAGATCGAGGTGGATGAAACGAAGAGATGCCCAACCACTGTTGGGCATGAGACATCATGACGATGATGAAATACAAATTTAATCAAATAACGTGTCACTCAGCTGTTATCAGAATTGAAACATTGTGATGAATCTAATTATCATTTAGAAAATGTATTTGAATATTCATCAAAATAACTTCGAAGTCGGTTAATTAACGAACATTTTCCGATTCTCGTCTTCGATAAATTTGTTCGAATGACATTTCATAACGTGATGCCTGGATCAAATAACTCATAATATATTTGCATAGAGGACTAATAACTTTTAAAGCTTTTAAGCGATAAGACCGCCCATTGTACTTTTAGTTATATTAAGTTTTTGTTTATTTTGTTATTTTGTGGTGTACAATAAAGTATTTTCATTCCTTCATTCTGGGTATATTCTATGTATAATAAAAAAAAATCTATCTATGTAATGTATTGCATTAAGTATATCAGTCATCTAGTACCCATAACACAAGCTCTGCTTAGCTTG
Source organism: Perizoma flavofasciatum (assembly GCA_958496245.1). NCBI lineage: Eukaryota > Metazoa > Arthropoda > Insecta > Lepidoptera > Geometridae > Perizoma > Perizoma flavofasciatum. Next base: position 14,269,628 of record OY292425.1, on the reverse strand, counting down.
GGGCTAGATAATGCTGTGTGGATTGTCCAGTATTATTTATTATTATTATTTTATTTCAATGTTAATGTAACATCGGAATTATAATATATCAGCCGTTTAAATGAAAATGATTGTGTAAATCACTTTGGTGTGGCATCACCTTTATGTGACACGGATGAATTTGTACAGTTTTTGATATGACCCGTTATTATTGAGCTTGAACTTTCTGGCATTTTTTTAAAGTATCTTATGCATTAACAATATATATCTATACTAATATTATAAAGAGGAAAGATTTTTTTGTTTGTTTGTATCGAATAAGCTCCGAAACTACTGGACCGATTTTAACCATTTTTTCACCAAATGAAAGCTAAATTATAAGGAAGTAACATAGGCTATAATTTATTTAAAAGAAATTAGAGATCCTTAAGAAAATTGCAATAATGTAACCCAAAGTATCAAAATTTTGCCTACACAATTTGTTATTTGGCGTGCGCTGAGAAAACTATTGATGATACATAAAAATTATGTACTACATGATTAAAGTACTCATTATTACCTACAAAAAAGTCCGTGAGGGAATATATCTTACTATCATAGTTAAGTAACAATAGCAGCTTTTGTGTTCTAAAATTTAATTACATCGCCGATATTTTCACAAAATCGAAACTTACGCGGGTGAAACCGCGGAGCGCAGCTAGTTTTTAATAAAAAACCTATAGTGTCAGTAAATCGGTTCTTATTTTTTCAATTATCAAGCTTTGGTAGATTTATGATAAAAATCTCATGATTTATGAAGGATCTCAAGAGAACCTTCTATTGTATAAATCACATCATAATGTTTCTTATGTACCATGTTCGTCTGTTATGTACCATTATGCTTTAATAACCTTGTGGAGTGGACAATAACTCTGCCTAACCTAAAAAAGAATTAAATTATGGTGATTCTTATTTGTAACTTTAAGAAATATGCAAATTTTTAAACTTTTACATTTAGAGTTCATAGCTGATAGATTTATTGAAAACATTAACAATATAATTTGTATGTTTAGAACTGATGACATAAAATATGCAAAATTCATAAATTTAAATATATGTTGGGTATAATTTCGTTATTACAAAAAAAAAGCTCTTTCCAGTTGATTTCTTCCATTAAATTTGTATAAAATGGAATAGAATAAAATAGAATAATCGTTTATTGTCTTACCGAAACAGAATTGTGTTACCAAAAGTACCTAGTAGTTAGGACATCAATAAATAAAATAAATAAATAATAAATAATGCTGGACATTTTCACACAGCATCATCTAGCCCCAAACTAAGCAGAGCTTGTATTATGGGAACTACATGACTGATATACTACTTATATACATTTTTTTTGTAAATACATACATATTATACATAGAAAACACCCAGACCTGAGACAATATATTATACCTCTAATATCAATGTATCAGAATAGTAGCTATGTAATGTGTGGAAAGATTTACAATAATATACCCGATGAAATCAAAAACCCACCACTCAATCCACCACTCAATCCACCAAAATATTTTTCACGTAACCAACTTAAACGTTGGTTACGTGAAAAATATTTTTATATTGTAAAATAATTAATTAGGTAAAATCTAAATGTTATTAAAAATAATATGACATGTTATTAATTAATGTTATTAAATTGATTTAATGTAAATTAAAATTAAAATGAAATTAAATTTATGTTAGGTTTAACTAATATATACATTTGCATGCCAATGTATTTGGTGAAATATGTCAAAGTATAACTACTTACTGTAAGATCTTTTTAACCACATGAGAAATGTGGTTAAAAAGATCTTAATGAACCATTATATTTAATTTAATTTTACAAAGATCTAATAAATTGGCAACATTTAGTAACATTAGTTGTCGTTAGGCATACAATTATTAAAAATAAATGTAAAAAAACAAACAGGAAACAAAGTAAGCTATAAGTACAAAACCCGAACTCAAACGTCGTGTATATATGATTAAGTAGTTTTTCAAAAGGTTAACCAGAAAACAGCTGATTTCAGATTATGATTTTGTTTTCTAAATCTCGAAATATTCGATAAATAGGATTAAGATAAACTTCATAACTAGATTGAGGTTTTTCAGTATCTAACACATAATTTCAAGATAGTTAAAATCGAAAAGGTCCCAACGTTTTTATATTTACGCTAAATAGTAGCCATGGCCGCCGGCAACCTGTTCATAATTATTATGTAAAAGAACTAACGAAAGCACTCACGAGATACTGATTTATCTCACGAAAAGGCGATTATCATTCGAAATATCGTCTTACAAGCGAATAGTGAAGTGGCACGCTTCCGCTCAACATGTTTATCACAACGTTAAATAAGTTATTCAAATACTAGCCATTTTTAAATGTTCACAAAATTAATAACTCAAAAAAGTCAACATCGAAAAAATGCCACTAGCTTTTAAAACTATGCGGCAAGAAAAGTTAAATTTGGAATGTAGTGATGCGAATCGCGAGCGGTGAAGTTAATGTTGTAAGTTTCGATTTTCGATTTGGAGAATCGTTATCGATGGCCTATTCTATAACCGTTTGGTATCGATATAAATTGTTATTGGCGACGTGAGTTACCGTTTCAGAGATGGTATTATACCTCCAGACAATCGCATAAATATCGAATGGGGGTTTATCGTTATTCGTTATCTATTCGAGGAGAGATCGAAAGCTGTTGAAAGTTTTGAGTGGGTGATAAGTATTACTTTTATTATGCGAGCGGTTGAGTGTGGTTGAGGTAATCGAATGAAAACGCGGGGAAAATTTAATCTGGGTTCAAAGTTTTGTTTCGAATAGTGCGTGCGTGACCTAGCTTGGGTTATTCGTTTGCTTATGGCGATGAATTTTAATATATCGGGTGACAGAAAGACCAAATACAATTCTAAACTTAATCTAAAAATATACGTGATTTTTTTATTTTTTATTTATAGTTTATAATTATGTACTCCCATTTAAAATTACAAATTCTTTTTTGCTCCATGTTTTTCACAGAAACTAATAAAATCTTAACATAATAAAACCTTGTTTTACTCAAACTTTTAGTTGGATCTCCAAAACCGGGTCTACAAAAAGTTAGATTTTGAAGCAATAAAAAACTATTTTTTTTGATTAATGTATAGTTACCTACCTATTCTTATTGAGCCATTGGTTTGGTTTTTCTCTCTCATCCCCCAAATCATCGTCAATCGTCATTCCACTGAGCGTTTTTTTGACCCAAAAGTCAAGGCGTCCATGGTTTACTGATTTTAGATGATCGACCATGAACGTTTTTATAACTAAAAGTACTCGAATGAAATAAATGAATATCTCGATTCCACTCGTCTCTAATCGATTTGTGTCCGTGACGGATGTGAATGCCTATGCGACCGGATTGATGGGGCGTTCGTCTAAAATAGTGTGGATTACTTATAATTTATTTGTATTGTCAGTTTTTATTGCATTGACTCTGTGATTATTGAGTGCTGCTGTTTCCTAGATGGTTTATTTTGAGTGTGACCATATAAACGAATATTCAAATCTACGCACCTTTTCTAATTTGTATTTTAAATCCGATCATTATATAAGTTCACACTCTTACTTTGTTCTAGAGTTCCGGAACAATAACTTCATAGGTATGTGTCATCGTGTAGGGTTCCAATAAGCAGCGATGGGCTTGTCACATGTCACGTAAAATACTAACTAAAGTACAAACCGTGGACATGTTTGTCATTTGAAAACTTATTCTGTAATAAGGAAATAATCGCTCTGACGTTGAATTTTAAGGAAATTACATATATTTTTTGTACCTTTGTCTACGACTTGTGGAAGATCAAAGTAGAGAGGTTACTTTTCTAAGAATCTATGAGTCATAGGAAAATTTAGCTACAAAAATAAGCTCGTGATGATCATAAAGTATCCGATCAAGCAAAGTCCTTATAAATATAAGGTATTTATTGACATAAAAGTCAGTCATTTGACTCACCTTTGTCTAGCGGGTCTTTGACTTATCCTTGAATCAGTTTGCATAAATTTTATGTAGATACCTACTTTATTCTTAAGTTCTATTGTATTTTATAATCAACTATCCACTGTTAGACATTACAAATACGACGACGAAAGGTAACGGTCTCTGCATCACATTCTCAATGTGCTTGTTGAGTCGCTGGTTTTTATCTTGGCATTACTGCGTAAGGTCAATAAGATTATAGGCCCTGACTATATGACTGGTTATATAAAAGCCATTATTGTGAAAACATTAAGTGCACAGTTGAAAAAAAAAAAGTTTATATTCTTAAATTTTAATTTGTAAGACTATTATTGGAGCGGGCAGCCGACACAAAGACTATTACGATTTCCTACGAAAACGTCACCCGCTATTTAGCGTATCCATCGGTTCAAAGATTAACCAACTTGCAGTAAGACAATTCCCAACTCTGTCAGTGTTGCCACTGTAACAGGGTTGCTAGTTGCTACCTACCAGGTGTCGCGTTGAAAGTAACGCGCCCTGACGCGAGACGTCCCTAGCTCAAGTCTGAGGGTGTGGGCCAAGTAAGAGGCGAGGAGTATTTCAGTCTAGTTATTCACATCTTAATTATTATAGTACCACGAAAAGTATACGTCGTGTCTGTAGAGGCTAGAAAGAATATTGAAAATTTTATTCCAAAAACTATCGTGAACTTGACTATTCATATTGTAAAAACGGGAATTTTCACGTACTGCACTATCGGTGAAGGCACCGACTAAGTTTCGACTCATTCCGAGAGTCTTCATCAGGGTGAGTGGTTGCGACTTTCTCCTTCCGCGTCGCGCCGTGCGGAGTAGTGCACGGAATGAGTCGAAACTTAGTCGGTGCCTTCACCGATAGTGCAGTACGTGAAAATTCCCGTTTTTACAATATGAATATTGAAAATGTTTAAAAGGAAAACAATATTCTCAGTATAGAGAATTCGTGCCATGTAGATAATGACGGAGCAAATAAATTGTTTAAAAATAAATAGGTTCCTTATTGCTAATGATGTTTTGAGAAATCATAATTCGTGGTGGTCATTACCCATGATAAATACAAAGATTATGATATCTGAAGGTTAATAGATCAATAAAAATAATATGTAAGCAATAAATTGTTATTCAAGTCTAATTTATTGCAGATTTAAATCAACACTCGACCCATTATGAGAGTCCATTCCTTCGTCTTGTTTTTACTTTTTATTTTAGACCTCCGATCGACTTATATTCGACTTTGAAATGAATCACATTTTTATATTCTTTAACAAAGTAAATCAAAGGTTTGTTACATTTTTAAGTTATAGATGTTAATTGCGACCTTTCTAATTAAATTTGACATTGAATATGTTCGCTGTTTCTCACAAACTTAATCATTAAATTATAATGTTTTAGAGACGTTTTCTGTTAAAGTAATTTTAGAATTTAAATCACTGAGCAACCCAAAAGAGTGGTTATAAAATACATGACAACCGTGAAAAAAACAGTGTAGTTTTATCAAATCAATATTAAATTTAATAGTACCATAAGAAAAGTTTTAAAATGAGTGGTTGTGCGCCTAAGTAACTTGTGTTAGTAACTCGCTCTGCTTACCGCTCTCGCTTATAACTTATTCTCTTCGATGCTCGATCGCTGATAAATTCTATCAATAACATTGCCAGGAGACGCCGGGTGCCTTCAATAGTGTTTACCCGTGAGAAGCGCGGTTAACACCCTTGCTGTTTAGTGGAATTAATATTGTTGACAAATTAGAATTAAATCCCGGTTTAAACGTTTAAACGCCTTATTGACTGATTTATCAGGTTGTAGGCAGGCAACCGAAACGACCCCAATTTTCTGAAGATTGCAATAATTTAGAATATATTTAATTGAAACATTGTGAGATTTAGTTTGATTATTCGTGAAGTTTTTGGTCACCCCTGTGTTGTTGAATGAACCAGATATTTTGATTTTTTCAGATATAGATATTTTTTCCACTGGGTGACGTGGCTTGATCTTCACATTTTTCACGAAACGAAAGGGTGTTAAACTTGTGAATTCAGATTGTGTTTTCTTTTATTTCACATGAACTTCTTTAATAACCGTTTCACCCCCCAAGGGGTTGATTTCAGTTGTTTTTGTCGAAGTGCACCCAAATCTGAAATCTGAGCCCACGATTTTGTCTGTCCATCATGTAACGGTTAGAATAGTAGAATAGACTATAGTATTTGAACACAACAAAAAGCACAGAAAAGATTAAGGTAACAAAATAAATAAAATATAGAAGATAGATAGAAAATACTTTATTGTACACCAAATAACACATCAGCTTAGTTAAGTACTATCAACTTTAACAATGTTGTACAATGGGCGGTGTTATCGCTAAATAGCACACTATTTAGCGATAAGATAAGATATAATATACACTTTATAGATAACTGTAAGATATATTGACAGAGAGGAATATTTTTTTTTGTGCTAATTATTTCCATCTGTGCCCACAGTGGTTCCGAAAGTTTTGTTTCTAGTCTAAAAAGTCGACTGCAGTAATGTCAATAGCTATAGACTAGTACGATGGTGTACTAGAGAGAACACACTTTGCAAATCAAACTGAAGCACATAGTACAATCAAGCAAAAAAATACTTCAAAGACTTTTTCCGACTGTCAATGTCGAAAGAGGCGATACCCTCTTTTCAATTCAATAATTAAAGTAATTAGACACTTACTCGTAGATAGTTTTGACAGCACACTAGGATTCCCGGTATCGCGATACCACGAAGATTCGTAATAATGAAAATATTTGTCCCGTAGCGGGAATTGATCCGCACATCTTGCAGCCGGATACTCGCCGCCGCGCCACCGTGGTTGTCGAGGAGTTGCACGGCTCTCCACTGAAGAGACATAAAGAACTCTTTCAAACGTCTGTGATGTTTGTGTCTCTAAATATTGAGAAAACGGTTAGTAGTGTATCCTCCGTTTGTAAAGAGGAAGTTCTTCTACCGAGCTGATCTATCTGATCCACTTTCCCCGGTAGAGATTCCGGTGTAAGGTTATATATCCAGGAAGGTAACTGTATAGATGCTGCGATTAATCTGCGAAGACTAGTACTGGCTTGCTGCTCGCAGAGAAAGAGAGAGAGAGATGATGATGAAGGCTTTTCAATAACAAACTTGTCCACCTCATCGTGCCAAGATAAAATATTACCAAACTGAGCACCAAAGTAAACATGTCGATAGGTATGGCTGCTCTGAAAATTGAAGTTATTTTTGAGAATACGACCAATAGAATATAATCGAATATGTTTTTTAAAATTCTAATGATTTTTCTCCTCGTCTGTCCCCGACATGTTGCTAAGGTCGTGACTGGTCGGTTCGATTCCTTGCAGGTGTATTGGTGTCTCATGCAACTGAGCTATGCCACAGAATGTTCTACTAGCTATTTATAGTATATTTATTATTAGCGTTTTATTGCGCTTCTGTGGCTATTTCTTTTACATTGCCAGTTACAGGGTAACTGATTACGTCTTATTTTTCTTTGAAAAGATGCCCATATTGTCGCTAACCAGAAGTAAGTGGTTCGACAAAGTATCTGTTTTATCCACTAGCTCCTATTTATTACTGTATTTCAATATTTTTTTCTAAGGACGACTGGTATAATATGCTGTATGGCATGAAATCTTCCCTTTGTGCGTTCTTTGGGTGCAATAAAGAATTAAATAAATAAATAGTTCTTACCTTCGCGTTTCTAGATTCAATGTTTGAAGTTACAAATATGAACGTTTGGAAAGCAAGAAGATCTAGATCGAGACACCCAATATTATTTTTCTGATACATAAATTGAAACTGCAAATGGTACCATTCACCCTTCCCCACAGTCGGGTAAAAGGTTATTACACTCCTCAATCATGACAAAATAGAGGCATCACGGTATTTGGCACGAACTATCACGACTGTTGCGCGTACGCACGCCATTTCGATATTCGCCATTTTGATGTATGGGCGCGCCGGTTCACCTGCTGACTGGTTTATGCTGACTGATTTAGGAGTCCTACTTTGTAGCTATGATATATTGCTAGTACAGTTTGATAAAGCGAAGTTACATAGTGTAAAGGTTTAAATACAGTTTATTATACTTTTATCCTACTAATGTTATAAACGCGAAAGTTTGTGAGGATGGATGTTTGTTACTCTTTCACGCAAAAACTACTGAACGGATTTTGATGAAACTTTACAGTAATATAGCTTATACATCAGAATAACACATTGACGACCTCTGTGGCGCAGTGGGCGAAGGCCCGCCTGAGACGCAGAAGGTTGCGGGTTCGATTCACGCCACGGGACAAATGTTTGTATCTGCAAATATTTGTCTCAGGTCTGGGTGTTTTCTATGTATAATATGTATGTATTTACAAAAAAAAATGTATATAAGTAGTATATCAGTTATGTAGTTTCCATAATACAAGCTCTGCTTAGTTTGGGGCTAGATGATGCTGTGTGAAAATGTCCAGCATTATTTATTTATTTTATTTATAGGTTACTTTTTATCCGAGTACCACGCGGGTGAAGCCGTAGGCAGAAGCTAGTAGGTATATATAATTATGTTATTTATATTATACTTACGTTTATTCTGGAAGCTAAAGGTATGTTTGAATGTTCTGCAAAAATTTTGTTCATGATCAAATACTGTGGTATCATGGCACTCGTTCCTGATACCCACGACACAGGGAATTCTAGTATGGGGTTGACTATGCATGTGATGGGTGTTTTTTTTTAATGTAAAGGTCCTGCTGAATGTTGATCGCAATTATATCGAGATTGAAATTTAATAGCACCTTATTATACATTGATCAGCGTGTCGGGTAAGTGTTGCCAACTTAAAAGATAATTCGGTCACGTATGCGTCATTTTATTGGACAATTATTAGCGGTTGCTTCGGAAAATAATTGCTAGATTCAGCTTATTATTTGAAATTTTGACTCCAAGTTTTGTGACCGGTTTTAACTTTTTCTAATTTTTATTCGCTCGCTTATAATAAAACTAGTTTCTGCCCGCGGCTTCGCCCGCGTGGTATGTTGATGAAAGTAGCGTATGACCGTCTCCAGGCTTCAAACTATGTCCACCAACTTTTGAGTGAATCGAATCAAGGATTACAATTTTCCATACACAGTTTAGAACTCAATTGCACAACCCACAAAGGGTAGTTTTGAAAAAATACTTGTTTTATTATTTATTTTAAAGTTTATTTGTACCGTTTCGATCGAATCAAACCAAGGAATAAAATTTTCCATAGAAACTTTACCACCCTGTTTAACCACCACCCGGTTAGGGTTGATTTTCGAAAATTAAATTAGACTATGTGTTATTCCAGAACCTAAACTAGCTATATTCCAAATTTCATCAAAACCGGTTTATTAGTTACGGAGATACGTGGTAACAAACATTCACACACACAGACTTTCGCATTTATTATATTATTAGAATTAAAAATTGTTGATATTTGCACGAAATGTATTTAGTTATCAAGATAGGAGCACTCTCTTCGGAGCTTGGTAGGTAGGTACATTAACTTCGGAGCTTGGTAGGTAGGTACATTAACGAGACGAAGATACAAATATAACTATATAACCACTTATATTTCTAGCGTTCGTTCTACGGCATAGTAACTATTAATTAGTCTATGCCTGCTCAAAACATCGAACTGGGTTCAGCACCTAAACTCTGTACCAATCAATCTCAGCTCCGCGCTGTCTTGTGTGATTACCTCGGGACGAGGCTTATAAGACGAGGGGTAGAGTGGGGAGGGGGGGGGGGACCTGTGGATGGCTACTTGTTGCTCGTTAAGGCTTTCAGGGCTATTGTGATGTCGCCGGTGTAAGCAATGCTCTTTCACCACAGTGGTAATTTCATCATTGGCCACAGTTCCTTCCCTCCTATCAGGGTATCTAGACAAATACCACTTTCTGCTGACGTTGTATGTAAAAGACATTGGCTGTGGAAACGTCACGTGAGTCCAAGTTTTTCCTTGACAAATTTGCGTTAGCGCGAAAGGAATAATAAGCGTGAGGTATTCGTCTAGACCCCTGGATCTGGACTGCAGTTTGGTGTCAAAGAAAAATCCAGTGACACATCAAACCATGTTTGGTCATACCAAACAATCAAACTACGCTGAACTAAAAAAGTTTACTAAATTGGAATCAATGCAATTTTATAAAACTTTGTGTGCAAATAAGGTGTTTCTATGAAATCAAAACCGTTAACAGTTTTATCAATTACTTTTTACTATGCAAAAAAATTAAGGAGTGTACGAAGCGGATTTTGTTATGTGGGAATTAGAAATTACTTCGTCCTTATGTTCTGAATGAAAAAACTTTATTGTACACCTTATGAAATAAACAAAATAGACAATAACATTAAAGTATAAGTAAAACGGGCTGCCTTATCGATTAAAAGCGGTCTCTTCCAGACCTTTGGATGGATGGGACTCTATGTGATTTTGAGAGCAGCCGAGCACTGAATTTCTCCAGTATACAAATCGGGCGTATTTAAACTCAAGTCAATTGATAAGCCAGTGTCACATCATACCTAATTCTGCTGCGTAGGTACCAATAATTAAATACCTACCTTCCTACAGGTAGGTACATCTTGTAATGCTTATAATTTGATAGCGCAGCTGCAACCGACACACCGAGCGCAGCGCGCCAATAATCGCGATGTAATGAAATCCGCTGGTAGATGATTATCGACAATTTCGACGGGTAATTTATGGCGGGAACGATCTAAGGAGCTCGATGCGTGTGCGCCGATAAAACTTGCTGTTATCCTGAATAGGGCTGGTGATGTACCGTGGAACTGGAGTAATATGGAGCATAAAAAAGTACAACTTTAGTTCGTATGAGTCGCCATCTTGGATTTTTTCGGTCGTTTGAATAATAATAATTAATCATTAATGTTGGATATATTTCACACAGCATCTAGCCCCAAGCTAAGCAGAGCTTGTATTATGGGAACTACATGACTGATTTACTACTTATATACATTTTTTTTGTAAATATAAAGATATTATATATAGAAGAACACCAAGACCCATGACCAGAACCAGACAGATTGCGAGTTGGTTTGGCGACTGTTGAAAGCAAGGACTATTAGAGGACATTAAAGGACGTCCTCGGTGGCCTGGCGGGTCAATAGTCGTCGCTACGTCGCAAAGAAGTGCGAGTTCTCACTGCGGGACCAATATTTGCATAGTGGTATTACGGTTCTTTTATTTCCTGGTATCCACGACACAGGTTACTCTAGTGTGGAGTCAGGACTGGGTATGTGTCTTCTGGCTGTTTATTTATTTAAATACGTGGACACCAAATTAAAGTGTCATTACCAATGTAAAATACTAGAATCAATTTAAATCTGACTTGAGAATCGCAGTGCAGTTCCATTTGTATGTATTTAGCTAAGTACTTACTAAGTAGATGCGGTATTTAAAAGTTACAATGTAATCGAAGTACAAATTTCTAAGAGAGTTATGATTTAATTGACAAATTTTTGTAAGATCTGCAAATATTTGTCTGGAGTCTGGGAGTTTTTTCATGTATAATATGTATACTATGTATTTTAAAAAAAAGTATATAAGTAGTGTATCAGTCATGCTCCCTTTAATACAAGCTCTGCTTAGTTTGGGGCTGCATTATAAATGTCCAGCATTATTTATCATTTACAACCTTGATGTAACACTTACCTAAATTCACAAACAATAAATGATTTGATTTGATTTATTTATTTTGTATAGCAAATTAAGCAATCATTAAAACATTATTTAACCAACATCAGAATCGATTTTTACCGATTCTTGCTCTCATTGTATCTCACTCCTTACCCACCCTTATTACCCACAACATTGCATTACAAGAAGGCGCGTGTTATCTTTAATTACTATCCGCAGATTATCCAGCAGTATCCATAGCCGGGGATAGATCACAGGTATTATTCTTGATTTAATGGTACTGAACCATGATTTACCGGTACGCGGGTGAATTTATTTTCAATTAGAACGGATTTTATACTGGGTGCCGATAATCTAACATTGCATAAGCGTAGGTCCAGCCTATCTTCACAGTAGATAAGTACTCATTTCTCAAACTATAATATAATAATTTATACATAATGAAGTTTTTTATTAAGACGAAATAATCCAAAAGTGGTCGTAACTATACCGGATAATCAAACTTTGTTATCAGGATTTATGAAATTTTTACATAGTCGACACAAAAAATATCTTAGTATTTTTTTGTAGTCTCCAAATAAAAAAGCCGAATGTTCACATTTTATTTTTCTAGCTAAAATAATAATTCTGTTAGGAATAATTAAGGAATGGTTTTGCCCGCGACCATAACATAATAAAATTAGGTTTTATATAAATCCATTTTTCATACATGATCGAAGGCTACCTTTCTTTACCAATTTGGCGTCCAAGGCGCATAAAAACAGTGCGATCGGCTTAGAGGTATAAAATCTTAATTTTATCGACAGTGTTCACAAAGACTCTAGGTTAGTAGGTACTTAGCCATTATAGTACAATCTAAAACAGATCTATCTGTCTGTATCTCCATCCAAAATCTTAGTCCATTGTTCACTGTTCAGCTATTTTTTTTACTTTGTATTTTTATTTACTAAATTATCGAATTAAGATTAAATTAATCTTAGTGTATTGATCTTTTAAAAAAAACGTAACTAAAACTAGTCTAAACTACATGAAGATGGATCTTAAGTCAACACATTTAGGCTTATTTTACTCCGAACCTGCATTTATAGTGATACAGTTTGTGAACCCGCACTGAATTCATTGATTGATTTTAGGAGATTTCGATAAAAGTTTCTAGGTTTCATAATCAAAAGCATTTTAAATCTTGGTAAAGTTTTGGAAAAAACCGATATCATTCTATCGAAAAGTTTTGAATGTCATTTATGATAGAATTCGTAAGATGTATATGTTTTATGCCTCTGCGGTCTTATACCCGAAAGGGGCCTTAGTTACGAGTAAATCTAATTTATAAAATATTATTTATTAAGACTACAATATTTAGTAAAAAAATATATAAAAATTTTTTAACCGATCAAGTAAAAGTTACTGGCTTTATAGTCATTTGCAAAACAATTATTATAAAAAAAAACAGTTTTTTTTCTACATGTATTGTATGGTAATACACAGTTAAGATCATTATTACATTGCCATCATATAATCTGATTGACACAAATGTAAAATATTTATATGACACGTAGGTATAAACCTACTGCATTGCACATTAACTCTATTTTATTTTTATCTATTATTTATGTATTTTAAAATGTAACCTTATTTATTATTCTTTCAGAAAAATATATGTATTCAATGATAATGCAATAACGGAGTCATTGGCCACATTTTAGCCTCACTCAATCCACAAATCGATATCGATTAGCATCCCATCACTAAATCTTAGCTTAACGATGTGACATCGATATAAACAGATTAGTGCATCGATTGATATATTTATGACTGGTAGCGAGTTTTAATTAATTTTATTTATTTTCACGTTAGTCTTTTAGCTTATATTCTTATTAATTATTCCTTATTTAATTTATGGAGCGATGCTGAATCAAATATATTTTATGCGTATCAAGCTTAAAAGTTGAGGAGTAATAGGTTAGGATGGTATGGGCATATTGGGCATGTCATGAGGAGAGAAGAATGTCATATTGCGAGAAGAGTGTTAAATATGAATGTGGATGGAAATAAAAGCAGAGGTAGGCCAAAGAAAAGATGGATGGATTGTGTGAAGAATGACATGATTAAGAAAGGAGTGAGTACTGAGATGACGGCTGATAGAGGAGGGTGGAAGAAGAAAACATGTTGTTCCGACCCCACGTAATGTGGGATAAGGACAAGAAGATGATGACGATGAAGCTTAAAAGAATATATAATTTTTTGAAATTGTACTAAAAACCATTCTAATTTTAAGGCCAGGGTCATATCGACCACCTCTGGTTTCATGTTTTTTCTGTAGATGAAACTAATCAGCCATCTTATTACACTACCAGAATGTCTTTAAGAATGAGATAATAGCATTCATTTTGTCTTGAAACTAAAAAAGTTAAGGTAAAGGAGATTTTGCCTTTACATTGCTAAACTTAACTTTTGAAACTTAGAACGGGAAATATCCTGAAAATCAAACTGTCAAGTTGAGGGACTTGAGAGTTAAATTGTTCCCCGATATTTCTCACCAATCGTGGTAATAATCCCGTGTTAAGAGGCCTGCGTTGGATGAATTGCCCATACAAACGTAATACCATAGTCATTTGTAATTCGAATTTATTTCCATACCATATTATGTTATTATTTGCATACGAATAGTATTTATTTACGTACCTTGCTATATATTTTTTCAGAATACTTACCTAAAATGAAATATAAACGAATTTTGGATATTTTTACGTAAGACATGTTTTCTTCTTATGTGTTTCGTATTAAAAACAACAATACCTTACGTATCGTTTCATTAAGTACATAGATTATATTGTCTAGTTACAGAATAACAACACAATGTGAAAAATACAACAAGTTTTCATTCATATTTTTTGGTATTACGGAACACCACCAAATTTATAACATTCTGAACGGCTAATATTGCTATCTCGCAAACACGGGCGGGCCTGCATCAGTCAAAAAGAGGACGACTATATTTTTGGACGCGCTTCGAATTTAAGTTATGAGCGCTGTACGCCGGATCCTTAAGAGAAAACTATTGCACAACCTGTCAATGTGAGTCGATCTCAACCACTTTAACAGGCTGCCATTTCGTAAGTGTTATTAAAAGGTAGGTGTTTTTATACAGCTAAAGTCGTAAGCATACGGCCTAGTTGATAGCGGTTACGGTAACCTATGAAAGCTTGCAACACCAAAGATAACACTTGCGTTGCCGGCCCTTAGACATAACTCAAAATGATATTTACGAAAGCTCATAATCTAGACTAAATTATCAAGCCGGATCCTTTGTCACAAAATTTATACATCCCCAAGTCAGTCTAGAAAGCTTCTAACTCACCAAGTCAGAAATAAACAGCATTTAGCCGTATTCAACTGAGAATTATGAACTGAACACAGAATGAATAGTAGTCTTGATGCGATACTGCAATCTGTTACTCATTGTGTCTACTTCCTTACCTTGGACAATTGCTGCTGTGTGCACTGCGCTTTATATTTTCCTTCTAGAGCTGTGGATCCTTGGAATCTAGAGAATGCTTTTATTCATCACTAGGGCTTAATCAGTAAAAAAATCTACAAAGACATTTCGAAAGACATCGTTAAGGATAAAAAAAACATAATATTTCTTTCAAACCATTTGTTGTATAATTCTTTGAAATATTTCAACATCAAAAATATATGTTAAAGTTGTGTGTGTATGTCTGTGTGTGTGTGTGCGCATAAATTTTTTCTTCTGTTACAAAGAATAAACTAGTGCCACAAGCTGTCAAAGTTTCATACAAACAAAGTTTTTCAGAGTCATACTGCTGCGTATTCCACGCCGAAATGTCATTCGAAAATATTTTGTTTCGGTCAAACTGACGCTGTGGCGGGCGGTGGCGTTAGCAATCAATATATTCAAGCCAACTTTGACAACCACATCCCATTGATCGCTACTGCCACCGCGTCGATTTAACCGGACCTCAAAACAATTATCTCTTAAAAGCCTCCATCGCCATCACTTTTATGTACAAACAGTGTAACGAAGAAGCGAAATTGCAAAATTTAGTACCTTCCAGGAACATTGTGTCCAATAAGTAGCCGTAATGACATCGTCAACTATCCTTTCTATACCTCCGGCCACTAATGTGCCTCGACTCCAATAAATAAACCCTCATCATTTACATTGTTGCCTCTCCCCTCTCACTCAGACAAACCATTAAATCTGCGAGCCGGCAAGGGAGGTGGGATATTTATGCAGGAACGCCCACGGCTGCGGCCGCGCAGGTTTTGCGACAGTTTTTCTTCAATAAACAAGCGGCAAAGTGAAAGGACAGAGATACGAAATAGTAGGTACCTACTATTATGTACCTTCATAAGTTTTACTTTGATGACAATAAAATAAATACGATCTATTGCATGCGAGGTATATTTAAACTATGACAGCTCAATCACATTTTGACAGCAATCATTTTATAAAAGTCAAAGTCAAAGTTCATTTATTCATTAAAATCACAAGGATCTCTTTGAAACGTCGGTGTTATCTACTGCCTGTTCCTCCGCGACCAAGCCAGGAAAGAAAGGCAAGAAAACAAGGCTGGTCATTATTTTTAATAATCCTTTTACAAAACAATAGGCACCTAAAATTTTTATCGAGTTGGAGCATTTTCAATCTCAAGAGTTTTTGTCATCTAAATAATCGGATATTTTGTAGTATGCCTCTTTATAAAGCTTTTGTTAAATTATGTTTTTATATTCGTAAATTGTCAATTTTTGTATATCTCTTGGGAGTTTGTTATAAAAGCGTACACTATGCCCCTTTAAACGATTTACCAACTTTATGAAGTCTACATTCATGGCGGACTGTGCCGACGGAAACCATAAGTCCTGGAATCTTCTTCTTTGTGTCAATAGTTTGCTCCGTTTTCTTTGGCCAAAATATGACCACGTCTATGGCATCTTCTACAGACTAAAGTCTTTTATAGTACAGGTGTTAGTGCAACGTGGACAAGATAGAAGATTAAAAAAAAAGTTGGCATTTTCACACAGCATCATCTAGCCCCAAAGTAAGCAGAGCTTGTGTTATGGGAACTACATGACTGATATACTACTTATATACATTTTTTTTGTAAATTCATACTTAATATACATAGAAAACATCCAAACCCGAGGCAAATATTTGCAGTGCATACAAACACTTGATCCGCGGCAGGAATCGAACCCGCAACCTACTGCGTCGCAGGCGGGCCGTTCGCCCACTGCGCCACAGAGGTCGTCAAAAAAAAACAAAATAAATCATTAATATCATTTGGCGACTTTGATTTCCGCTTCGGGACAGACGAACATGTTCTGCTGATATTTGTTTCGGGTCCGGGTATTGAAGTACTCGTAATTTCTGATACGAACAAAAACCTAGTACGAGGTCAAGTTTCAGATGTCTGTTGGGTCTTTATTTATAAATCATAATACAGTATACAGCCTTGTTATGTTATTGACCTTAACAAACCTTCAAGTAGCTCTCATGTAAACATTACTTAGCCTGACATCGACGTATGACGCGTACACTATGGCGTTCCTTTCTCGTGAGCTTCGCATTTTATTAGTCCCATCAAGTCGCTTGCGTTCACTGTGAGTTATCTGACGTGAGAGCCTAAGGGCCGAGCCAGAGAAGCGGCGAGTGACGAAGCAAGTAGAGGATGTCGGTCGTAGCAAGGAAGAATAGAATAGACTAATCGTTTATTGAGCACAAGTAATGAAAAGGTGTTAATGTCTAAAGTTACATAGGCCGACAGCTAAAAGTAGAGTCGGGTACTTAAATCTTCACTTAGGAAGGTACGGGAATAAACATACCTAACCATTCCGTACATAGAAAAACGGTTTTGTTGAACATCGACAAATAATGCGAGTTGCTTGCAGTGAACAAAGTGTGAAGTGAAATAGTGTCGGAAATTATACTATCTTAAGGCTCTAAGCAGTTAAGTGAATGCTGAGGGAAACGATCTTGGAGTTTTCGAAAGTGAAAATGATTGATTTTACCTCAGGACAATTATTATATGCAATAAATGGCGCGTAGTGTACTATAATTTAACTAAGGCAGGAACCAATGATTACTTATTTTTACATCACACGTGTCAAAATTCAATTCTGTCCGCACATGAAATTTTGTCACGCATTTCCGCCATGGTCTTGGAATAAACTTAAAAAAAAAAACAGCCAACAGACACATCAATAGTCCTGACCCGACACTAGGATGGAATTCCCTGTGTCCTGGATATCAGGAACTAAGAGTATCATAGTACCATAATAGCCGGGCCTGAACAGATTTCAGGTAGTGTGCAAACATTTGCCCCGCAACGGAAATGTCTCAAATGTGGACTCGACTTGAAGCGTTGATATTAAAGTACATTATCATAAACTAGCTTCTGCCCACGGCTTTACCCGCATATTACCCGGATAAAAAGTAGCCTACGTGTTATTCTGATGTATAAGCTATATTACTGTAAAGTTTCATTAAAATACGTTCAGTAGTTTTTGCGTGAAAGAGTAACAAACATGAAAGGAAAAAAGAAAAGAAGAAAGAAAATATTTTTATATGGCAAAACGGAAAAAAGACATCAACTTTGCACTAAAACAGACACCCAGGTAAAATAAAAAAGGATATAATAAAAAGATAGGTACCTACTAAAAACATAATGTAGGTAGGTCCGCGGTTGGTAGTTTGGTTTTCTCACAGGTAGGTACTGTTGTGCCAAGTGAGTCAAACATCCATCCTCACAAACTTTCACGTTTTTAATAGTAGTAAGATTCGTCAATCGTAATCGCTATCACTGTGGCCACACCTCACCCCGCCCGTCACCGTGGGTGTACAGTATACTAGCTTTCTTTACGCATTCTCAATGGTTTTGATTGTACAACTACGTCTAAAGTCCATTCATACTGACGCATTTTATTGCAAGATGCTGAATGGATTCTATATTATATAGATCTTATGAAAAGGACAATGATTTCTAAAGGGATTAACTAGTGCCAAACCTCTGACGACCTCTGTGGCGGGTTCAATTCCCGCCGCGGGACATATGTTTGCATGATCTGCAAATATTTGTCTCGGGTTTTGTTGTTTTCTATGTATAATATGTATGTATTTACAAAAAAAATATATGTAAGTAGTATATCAATCATGTAGTTTCCATAACACAAGCTCTGCTTACTTTGGGGCTAGATGATGCTGTGTGGAAAATGTCCAGCGTTATTTTTTTAGAGATAAATAAATAAAGGTAAAGATTTTTTTATTAAAATAACTTAATAAGGTAGGAATAAGTAGGTAGATAGGTTATTTTAAATCAATTTATAAAGTAAGATGATTATAATTATTATTACTTTTAATTATTTTTTTATGTATTATTTGACATTCATAATTATGATTTTGCTATTAGTATTAACTCATTTTAAATAAATATTGACTGAACTTGCAGCGCCCTTACAGGGTCCATGTACTCCCCTACAGCTACTTTGATGTAACACCTAAGCTGATGTACATTTGAGCATGAATAAATTAATATGAATAAATGAATATGAATAATTTAAACAAAGAAACAAATAAAATAAGAAATGTTTTAAATAAGAAGTACCATCGATTCTCTGATATCTTAATTTATTAAAATAATGTCTCACAGAATCCTTTCCATTGAAGGAATTGGTGTCAAAGATATAAATCTCATAACTGAATGTGACTATAACAAATGAATGCATTATGTATGACTGAAGTGTGCAAATATGGTAAATTTTACAAGTTGCAGTAACGGTACATAATTTTTGTAAAACATTACAGACTAATCTGCATGACGTCCATAATTAAATCGTCAAACTATTATTGGTTTGTGTTGTACCTACACTTAAGGAAAATTACAAGAATTATTGATATCCCAAAAAATTTTACATCGGCGGGACTCGACTTGGTACGCGGGGGCAATACCAATTAAGCCACGAGATCGTTATTAGCCTGTCTGAAATTCTTGGGATGTTTCGGGTATGATTTTACGGCATACTAAAAATTATTATTACTATTATTTAATTAAATCTTTACGAACTTGACTATTCATATTGTAAAAACGGGAATTTTCACGTACTGCACTATCGGTCGCGTGCGCGACGCGGAAGGAGAAAGTCGCAACCACTCACCCTGATGAAGACTCTCGGAATGAGTTGAAACTTAGTCGGTGCCTTCACCGATAGTGCAGTACGTGAAAATTCCCGTTTTTACAATATGAATAAATCTTTACGTTTTTATGCGACGCTCAAAATATTATGCTTTTATATAATGCAATGATTAACGCAGTCGGGGATCCATCCTCCTACTAGGCCATCACGACTCACAACCATAGAACAATGGTGACTATATAGATCAGTAACTCGTCGGGGAACCAGTGTGCTGAAAGGATTCATAGAGCTTCACTGGAGCCTCTTTTATACAAAATACAGTAACATCTGCTGTGGCGGTAGTTCGTGGGCGGTCATCGGAACTGTGACGAAACATAATTAGGCCCATCTATCTTTAGGCGCTTCCATAAACCGCTGTATTTATGGCTCTGTGGCAAATCAATGCACGTAGGTCGTTTTATAGTTTTTCTGAGGCTTAGAAAGTTGATTTATATTGTGTATGTTGCGCAAAGTTTAACTTATAACATATAAGTGTAAAAAAAAACTTATCGTCAGCTAGCTAACAACACCGCGTAAATCGATTTTCCTAACTTTTCAGGAGAACCATAAAACTGTTTTATCAACTCCGCACAAGTCCACAGAAAACGCTAAATCGCCGTAATATTATCCTAAAATGTTACTCAACCACGATCAATTCTATTGCAACGTTATTACACTATGTAGAATTCATTTTTCGATAATTATTGACTCTGGAAAAATGAGCGTGGTGAAATACCCAAAGTTACTTAAAGAAGCGTATTTTAATCCAGCCAATGAATAAGCGAGTAATATAATTCATAGGACAGGTAATGAAGATATTCCGGTGCCATCTACCGGCTATGAGCGGTAATTCCTTAACCTCGTTGCATTGAAAGGTAATCGGATATCCAAACCACCCTCCAACCCCACCCGGCTCTTTTGTAACCATCTGATGAGAGTTAAAACTTGTCAATGCTAAAACTGTTATTATGTATTACTAGCTTCTGCGTATGGCTTCGCTCAAGTTGTATCCCAATAAAAAGTAGTCAACTTGTTATTTTAAGTTACGATAACGGAGATTATTATTACCTTAAACAACAAAAAACAATCATCTAGACATACAAACTTTACCATTTATATTATTAGTAAGATAAGATGAGGATGTAAAAAAAACCGTCATATAATGACGGTCTCATTATTATGATAGTAAATAAACCCTTAAATAAATAACTAAGGTTAAATTACATACATAAACAATCCTTTTGTTCTCACGACTTCATACAAATCTATTAATTACACAACGAACAATTAATAACACTATCAATATCGATTGAAATAAATCGCTGTCGATTGCCTCAAGAAACTGAATAAGCCGTGAGGAGTACTGACGAGGGACATTTACTTGTAATACAATAAAAATAAATTAATAATATACCCAACAGATACATACATAGTCCTGATCCCACACTAGGATTCCTTGTATCGTGGGTATAAGGAACTACGAGTATCTTGATAACATAACATCCAAACCTGGAATAAATATCAGCAAAACATGTAAACTTTTGCCCTGCAGTGGGAATCTAATCTCGTTCCTTTTGCATCGCAGCGGAATACTCGCCATCGACGTCGTCAACTGTAATATATATATTTAAAAGCTTTTTATTTCCCATTTGTAATTGGTAATATAGTTTATTTAAATCTATAAGTTCAAACAGCCTTATACCGCAACAAATATTTTTAAAGTACCTTCTGTTACCAGAGCTCTTGAACATTGAAGGGAAAATATCGTGAGATAACCGGCATGCTGCTCAGCATGCTGCTTATCGTATTCGAGAGACGTACTTCATTGTTTCCTCACACCATTTTCATGATATCGGACACTTTCTACATTTTCAAAACCAGGAACTTTCAATCCTACTAATATTCTACATGTGAATATTATGTTGTTAATGTTCTTAACGGCTCAACTGATTTTTAAATAATTATTATTCGTGACGTGAAAGTAAGACATGGGCTTTTTTATCTGGGTAAAGCACGGGCGATGTCGTGCGATACAGATATAAATTTTGTAAAATATCTTTATTCGAAATTTTATAACCTCTGGTTATTTTATAACAATTATAAAAGGAAGAATAGTGTGAATGTGTAAGCTCGCGTCCGAGCTGTTCGTTCGTGAAAATCCCCCAGTCTGCACACTTTACAAGCAAACAGCTCAACAAGGCACAATACCTTTATTATGGCAGTTTCGTTATCTTAAAAACAATTACTATTTTACCCGATAGCATCTACTCGTTTGAGTGAGTGGGTCTTTGAACCTGCGCAATTGTATCGAGTGGAGTGAACGGTCAAGCAGGTAGTGCAGCTGTTGACAGCTGTCAATGTCATATCGCATATCGTAAGTCGCTCACAAAGCTATAGAGAGAGCTATGCTTGATGGGATATGATTTATGTATCGTGAGTATCACTACGAGTACTAAGGCATCACTACACCCAGACCCGGAAAAAATATCTGCAAGACATGCAAACACTTGTCCCGCAGTAGGAATGGAATCCACATCTCTTGCTCCTCAGACGGCTACTTGCTCGTCGCGCCGTTGAGAACGTTAAAAATTAACATTTCAAACGCGTTGAAGTGCTCGTAAATCTGTACAGTTCATATTTACTTCAAAATTGTATTTTTCCAAGGCTGCCTGCCTTGTGTATTATCCGTGTTATACAACAATAATTAGGTACTTGTTTCGAGTACCTACACTCGAAAATGATTGGTCATTTGCGCGAACCTTACTTCTGTTTAAATTTACTGTAGTAAAGTAACAATGCTACCTCAATAGTTTGTTAGGCGTGAACGCACGGGTCGGCGCACTGTTAATGTTACGTCTCATTCAGTATGTTTACGGCCAATAACTGCGCTGCCATTGTTCAGTGCAAATGAGGAAGGTTGAGGGTGCAAGATGTATTGAGAAGCGTGTGTGGCTTTAGTGGACTATAATATTGCGAGATTCCCTGTAGGTAGACATAATAATCAAACAATTTTCAAATTCATATATCATGGTCATACCCGTTTTTTATGAAATATACTTTCCAAAGATAGATAGATAGACGACCTCGGTGGCGGGTGAGTAGGTACAACTCAAGTTGTGTGTTTTTTTTTGCGTGTTCTGCAGATATTTGTTACTCTGGGTGTTGTGGTACTATAATACTCGTAGCCCTGATACCCACGATACAGATAATCCTTGTGTGGAGTCAGGGCTATGTATGTCATTGTCTGTTTGTATATATGAATCCATAGAATTATTTATGTTTGCTGCCTTGACGTTAATAATATTATTATGCGAATACTTCATCAAATTATTTTAAATTATATAGAGGTACATACCAAAACAAAGTCAAAATTCATTTATTCAATAAAATCACAAGGACCACTTTGAAACGTCGGTTTTTATCTAGGTGCCTGTTCCTCCGCGACCAAGCCAGGAAAGAAAGGCAAGAAAACAAGGCTGGTTATTCTTTTTAATGATCCTTTTCAAAACAATAGGTTCGAGTTGGAGCATTTTCAATCCCAAGAGTTTTTGTCATCTAAATAATCAGATATTTTATAGTATGCCTTTTTAAAAAGCTTTTGTTTAATTACGTTTTTAAATTTGTTAATTGATAATTTTCGTATATCTCTTGGGAGTTTATTATAAAAGCGTACACCCTTTAAACGATTTAGCAACTTTATGGAGTCTACAAGTGGCAACAGCGAGTTTATCTTTATTTCTAGTATTAACATTGTGATTATCGCTTTTTTTCTTACAACAAATAATAAATGGTAGATTTATTTTATAATACGACAGTTATCATTTCAGGAACATAATTGAGGTTCGAGTTGTTTAAATATCATAACTTATTCAGGTTTAGAACATAAATGCTTTATTTTATTATTGTTATTTATTTTTTAACGAATATTTCGCTTTGCCTAAATCTGCTTGCTCATGTCCAAATCAATACTAGTTACCTAAACTAGGATTGATTCGGACATAATTTTTCCTTTAGCTTCCTATAAGTTCATCTAATAACTAAAATTATAATCTTAATACTATGTTAACGACTATACCTAAGTACAAATATTCTGTCCACACCACAAAGGTAGAGTCAACTTCCCATCTTTTTTGTCGCATCTCAGTAAATTATATCCCGTTCGATACTTAGACACTCTTCATTTATTGAAGCCCATTCATTAGACAGGGGATAGGGAGTGAAGGGGGTACATCCCTTCGACACATTAGCAATACAAAAGGAAAAAAGTCGTATGGTCGTCGTTTGTGTCTTGTGTGTAGGTGCGAATTGATGCCAAGAAAAGTCGCCTATTTTTGCGACCCATGCCACAAAAATCTGCGACCTAAAGAAGCTTAATTTTAAGAGACAAATCTCACAAATACAATGCCTTACATTTATCTTTTTTATATACGTTTATAAAGTGGAGAAATCCAATAGTTTTAAAGTGACAATTTCATTATAAACGATAAACGTAGTAACAGAAGGAACATTTAATCCAGATGGAGGACATTTTATGGTCTGGTTTGATAACGCTCCGAATATGGCCAATTAAAATACCTACATCGGAAATAAATCTATACAAGATAGATGTATTTCCGATGAAGGATTTTTTCATCGATACAAAAGAAAGCTATTTTCTTAGCTAGCTACTTTCACCTAGAAAGTCGCGTCTCTCAATTTTCCCTATCTGCTGATTATAGACGGAACAAAGAGTAGCATAATTAAACAGAGAGCGTCGGCCACTCGATTATATATCTAAGAAGGTGCCTTTTCTGCACTTCTAATTAACCTATAAGTTATTCGAATCAGTTGGATTTTCAATCAGGAGTGATTTTGGTGAGAAGCTTATTGGTATCTTCTTCGAAAAATTTGTGAAATTACGTATTTCCACACAATTGTTTAACCTCGATCAAAGTATTCCTGTTTGTTATTCCAATTTTCACAACACTCGATCTTAGGAAGATTATATTAGAAGAGATATTCATACTTTCGCATCTAAAATATTTGTTGGATAGGATTATTAGAATGGTGTTGTAGCCTATTGCTTTCATTTTGGCCTTTCAGACTGAAATAAACATTTGTATTTTTATAGTTTTTTTTTAATATATAGGGTAGTTTGATTTTCGCCAGTCACATACTATGCATGTGACTGGTGAAAATTAAAATTCCCTTTATTGTGGGTATAGCAGACCAGACACAGAACACATGTCTATAAAACCTACAAACATTTGTCCAGCAGCGGGGAACCCACACTTGGAGATGTTTCCCAAAATCAATTCAGCGAAACTTGGACCCACTACTTCACCGGCAATGCGTTAGCCAATTAAGCGGTTGACGCTTAATCCTTTATTGGGCACTTTCTATTTAACTGTCGCTATTATATTTACATTAGTTTTACTTTAATGTGTTGAAATTTTTCGAGCCACAGTCATTTCTAGGCAAGAATGTTTCTCAGTGGCTGAAGAACTGCTGCTGGAATCTGAAGGGGTTGTCTCGATGTTGTACCATGTTCTCATATGCCATACCCAGACCGACGAACGTAAAACAAAAGAAGGGGGTAGGAGACTTCTTTTTCGTTTCGCGTCGTCGAAACGAAGTGGCTCGTCCAAGCGCTGCGGAAGTGGACAGTCTGATGAAAACTCCACGTAACGTAGGGCTGACAGATTTAACGTGACAGTATTGTAATAGATTGTTCGTCATTTCACTGTTTAGGTGAGGCCTTTGCCAGAAGTAGACGCCTAAAAACCGATGTTGATGATTAATAGAATAGATAAATCTTAAACAGATACTTTAGCTCGCAAATAAATTGATGTTTGAGCTGACGACCCGACTGCGGCGAGAAGCTGACTGTGGCTGCCGGGTGCGGATTCGATTCCCGCTGCGGGACTGATGTTTGCATGCACAGGGAATCCTAGTGTGGGGTCAGGAATGTATGTGTCTGTTGGTTTTTTTTTGCAAGTACACTGAAATATGAAAATGTGGGATGCTAATCTTAATTGTCATGTACGTAAAACAGTTATTTTAAGATTACAGAAACAAAATATTATTATTCGATTTGAATAACAAGGTTACGAAGGAAGAAACATTATTGGTAGTAATCAATTGCGCTATTTTTTTTATAAAAAACGAATATTCATTTTCACCAAAACTCACGTATTTGTCAATGCGCCTTGGAAAGGCGCAAAACTTTGTAACTACGAAGGAAAAGACACATTCTTGAGATCTATTTATATATATATTTTAATTTATTAGAACGGGACAGACCCAATTACAATAATTATTAAAAATAACATAAATAATTACACAACACAGAGATAAAATAATATGATAAATTGAAAAAGGAAAAATAAGCATATTAACAAAATACAGAATTAAATTACATAAATTAAATTGTTAAATACATACAACCACTCATACGCCATTCTCGCATATAGTCTTAATATTCCTAATGAAACACAGAAAACTAATTTCTAGCTTGATTTGATAAATATATTCCGAATAACTATGGACTCAGCATGAGTGCTTCCCCGTTCGACCCAAGATTTTTCTACCCAATAGGTATTTTGCTCCGTTCGACCCAAAAAATTGATTCAAGTTACCCACACCTTCTTGGGATTGATGGCGTAATTGGTCGAAGCACCACCGATTAGAGGCAATATCTAGATACAGCATCTCTTCGAGTATCAAATCCTCTGTACCTCAAAATCATCCTCTCGTAGCATCCCTAGCCTCCTTTAATTAAAGGCCAGTGTAAGGTTCTACACATTTTAAAAGATCCTTGATTGAACCAAGGTTTTGTGAAGGGTTGCAACCTAAAGGGTATATGGACGCGCCGGAAAAGGCACAGACGGCGATGTGAGGCGGTATAATTACTGACTTTGGCAAATATAAGGCTACTTTCCACCACATCCAAGTCCATTGTTCTCGTAAAAGAAAACATTAAAAATATTGTGATGTGGTAAGATTTTAGGATTTTAGGTCACCTGGAAAATAGTAAAGCACGTGGTATAGTCTTAATTATATCCTGAAGTACTCGAACGTAGTTTTTTGTTGTTAAGATTATGTGATTACATGATAGATTATGTTTTGAGATTATGTGAATGAAGCATTTTTCTTAATGTTAAGATAGGGTGTTTCATTTACAAAAATGTTTTAAGATTGTTTGTTTTTATTCGTTTTTGAAATGCTAGTTTCGTGTGTTATATTAATTTAGTTTTATTCTGTTACAGGTAAGTGGAAACAGTCACAAATATGTACTTTGAAGTAGTAAGGAGGTAAGTGGATTCAAATTTCCATCAAACTTGGATGGTAACCGGATTGAAAGTGTCACGCACTTAAAAGTGTCCCAAATTTTGTCCAAATTTGTTCAGCCGTTATGGAGATCGAACATCCAAACATATCTAACTATCCGAATCTTTGAATTCATAATTTAGATTTCGATAGATTTTTGTTTTCGATAGATTTTTGATCTAGTTTCGTATCCACCTGGAGTTTCTTCATTGCCTATGACTAACAGCAAAACCAATAACCCATGTATGTTTATCCACACGTTTGGAAACTACAAAAGACAATTGGAATGCGACCTAAACTACTTATGAAAAGATATTCAAAGTTTTTTTTCTAAAAATTCCCCTAAATGGGAATTGAACCCACCTTTAACTCCCTGCCCACATTGCATTAATATTCATACTAATTTCGATACAAAATCTTTCATCGCCGTATTTACTGTATAATTTCTCTAAACTTTAAATTGTCATAAAATTCTATTGTCGCTAAGCCGTCGTAAAACCTCAAATAAACTATTGTTAAACCAGTTTAATGTCTAAATTAAATCGGAAAAACATGTAACCGATAAGAATTCGATCTGTTGTTTACTCCAATAAGAAATGTGTTTATTTTGTGGGCTTATTCTCAAGCGCTCAAAAATCTATTCACGAGTACGGTGATCAAAAAACGTTTTGGACTAGGTACAGATGTGTAATTTTTTGTCAGTTTCGTGTTACCAAAATTCGAAGGCTTGTTTCATCAGTTAGTGTCCCAATAAGCGGCGATCGGCTCGCAACTTGTCACATGGAATGCTAGCAACTTGCAAAACGCGGTCATGTGCCAAATATAATATTTGGACGTGTTTTAGACTATACCCTTCTTGGTATCATGACAGATCTGCATGCTGAGTATAAATATATCTCGATCACGGGGATTATAGTTGTGAGCGTGTTTGTTTTTTTTGTTATCTTTCGTATCACCGTCAGTAACCAACTTTTGGATCAACATGATCGATGATTCCCCAAAAACAAGTGCCACGAACACCATTGCATAATTATTTTCATACAAAATAGGTAGTTATAAAAAGACGAATTTGGCACATGATTTATCATGGAATTGCATGAATTAAAGTTTATCATCTCGTACGTATTGTATATTGAGTCTGTGGTCGTTCACGATCTATGGAACGGTCATTTAGCCCTCTATCTCTATTGTTTTGTATCTCAAATTGTGTGCTCTGAGTAAAGAGTTTTTGATTAATTGAAATAAAATTTGTGGTGTATTGTTGTGGTATTAATTCTTATAATTCTTTATTGTACACAGAAATAAAACAGAAATATTAAACAAGATATTAGGTGAGGCATGTACAAAGGCGAGCTTAACCCTAAAAAGAGTTTTCTTCCAGCAAACCTTTGAGGAGAGATAGAGAAGTGATAAAGTTGGTAGTTTGTTACTATTTCACGCAAAAACTACTGAACGGATTTTGATGAAACTTTACAGTAATATAGCTTATACATCAGAATAACACAGGGGCTACTTTTTATCAGAGTACCACGCAAGCGAAGCTAGTATCATATAAACTAAAGAAACTGGAAATATAACTACGTACTAATATACTACGTACTGACGTAACAATAGTATTTTTCAGCAGGCATAGAACAGAGTAAACTCGGAGCACTTGGGAGTGAGCCCGTCGACCTGCGTAGGCGCAGGCCAAAGGTGCAATATTTTGTCGGAAGCTATTCCAATCGGTTTATTATTCACGATATCGGATGGCAAACGCCTTCGCTTTACATTTAGGGTGTGGTTGTTCTTGAAGCGTCTTCCATAAGCAGAATAAAGTGCCCATGAAAAAAACTGATAAATTTATTATCATCATCATCATTAACAGCCTTTAGAAGTCCACTGTTAGACAAATGGCTTCACTAAATCGGATGTATATGTCGCAGCCAACTAGTTTAATTAACCTTTCAGTTAGCCTAGCCGCTTTACAAAACAGCACTGTTTCATTTCTGGATAGCTGAAAGGCTACTCGACACATTTGATTGTTAATTGCGTTATAATACAATTTGTAATCATTCTCTATGAGCCAACATAAAAGAAAATATTTCTTTGCATAATATTATGTGTTTTATTCAAAGTATTTCAAAATATAATACCTACGTAGATGATTCTACGAAATAGTGGTTAAAATTTTTCGTAAAACTAAACAAGGAGTTATTCGACATGTCAATTTTTCAACAATACCTATTTCATATAAACATCAAAATTCCATTGAAATAATACAAAACAACCACGCTCACAACTGTATTCCTCATGATGATCAAATATCAGCTAAGTACACAGTGCATAGACCTTTGAGGATACCAAATGGGGGGTATAGTCAGAGGCACTACACCCCCTAGTTGGTACACCCTAAATACCCCTAGTTGGTACACTCTAAATACCCCTTTTTGGTACACCCTAAATATTGCATTAAGCACAATTCCGCGCAAAAGAGAATAAAAATAGCTGCGGTTAAACATAAAATGATGATTAAAATTTTTAAATAAAGTAAAATGTAAAAAAACGTAGAATTCCCTTTATCTTTTCAAACCGCTGTAAGTAGGGCCCCGCGTTGGTCATCTCATACATATTTTTATCACCAACATCGTCGGCCCATGTCAATTTCATCTATGATTTCTCCTGACTAAACAAGTTTTGATTATAATTTTATGTGTAATATAGTTCAGAATTGATTACCTATTATGACAGGTTAGTAATGAAAGTATTATGAGTTATATTGACAAAGTGATAAAGTTTAAACTTAAATGTAGTTACATACGGCTGTTGACAAAGTAATGGTGATGGCTGGTTATTTTATGGGAAATGGGAAAGTTTGGGTTTTTATGGAAAATAACGCAATGTTTTAATTATATGGGATCAGTAATTTACAATATTATTATTATATTCCATTAAAATGGTCGAATCGAAGGCTTCAATAATATTTGTTACTATTAAATAATGTATTTATGTTGGTTTTTTGTTTGGTTTACAAATGTTTCGGAAATTGAGATGCTCTACAGCGTCATTACAATTTTATCTTTCCGTAAGCGTTAACGCCAACGGAAAATGGTATTTGTCTAACCTACCAGGGCTATTTCAGTAATAGCGCGTGCGATTTTAATGCAATGCTGTCCTTGATGGTGTGGCAGGTGAGTAGAATCGAAACCGCAATCTTCTGCGTTCCAGGCGGGCCTTCGCCCACTGCGCCGCAGAGGTCGTAGAGTAGGTATTATTAATTTAAGCAAAAAAAGTTTGCGGGCTTTCAGTAAGTTAGTTCATTTTGCTGTTAGCTTTTCAACTATTCAGATTTTGCTATCTTAACATTAACATGAAAAAAAGCTTTGAAGTTTGATTATATTTTTCATTAATTTTGTTTCATGTGATCAACCATGCCACATACAGTACTATAACCATATCATAATCGGTCAAGCCAAAGCCAAACGACATCGTGAACGTCACTGGTGGGCGGCGATAAGCGGAGATGACGTCATTGCATGGACATGACGTCATAATACATGCTGACAGACCGGATATGGGCAATCATTGATAAGAGTCATGTCAAGCCTTGCAAATTATAAGGTCGTAAAATCGTAATGTTAATGTCTAAAAGTGATGTTTATGTACTGTAAAATGGGGTGAATAGGATGCAAGGGTGAAAAGAAACTAAAAGGAGAGAAATGAAAGTCTTATAATTCTTTATTGTACACATAAATAAAATAGAAATATAAAACAAAATATTAGGTGAGGCATGTAATGGGGAATTTAAAAATTCTTCCATTGATTCCCACTAAATAAACAACCAAAAAATTACTGATTTGCAGCAATATCAGTGGGAAGGTCCCTATTGTATTATTATTAGTGGTTTTGTATTGAAAATTATTAGAGGAATTTCACTATCCTTTTTATCTCTATCCATCTTTGCATCTCTGTTCACCCCATTTTAATACAATTTAAAAGAAAAAATATTTCGGTAAATAGTAAAAAAATGGTTTTATCAATAAAATATGAAATTGTAAATCAAATCAATCAATCATCAATAAATCAAAGTATTTTTTACATAAATGAGACGTCAAAATTAAATGTTTGGGCCACTATAAACAAAATTAAATATTTCTTTAGTTACGCGTTCACATAAAATCATGTAAACATTTTATTTCTTATTTAAATAAAGAAAATGACATAATTAGAAGTTTAACGGGTCTTTATTATTTTCCCGACGTTTCGACTGTATTGCAACAGCCGTGGTCACGGGATGAAAAAGAAAATGTCACCGTAGTCTTCTTTATCACGTCCATCATATGTCGACCGCCGCTATCTTAAGTAACACTGGTTAACTACAATATCACAATCTAATAGGCAATACACAAAGCCGCCAAGACAACCACTAATGAGATTTCCACCGGCCTAATTAGACGTCGTCCATTGCTGGCTGTCCACTATGTTGACAGATGCATTAACTTGTCAGCGAGTAATCGATAGGGAACATGTTTTATTGGAATTATGGGTGATTGGCTGTAATTATTGACAAAATAAATTACCTAAATAGCTTTTAAAAGTAGGTGTTTTTGGAAAAATCACGTCCACGAGATATCGGCGTTAACACATAAAAAAAAAATCCGTTTTATAGCATCAGTACGTTAAATGACTGGCACCTGTTTTAGTAATCTTATTTTAGTGCGAAAATAAGATTAATAATGTATCATTCTGATAACATAGTTTGTGTATTTTCATTTAAAACTGTGCTCAACGCCATCTCACATGTAAATAATATCTTCATGCAAACAGACGAACTTCAGAACTCGCATATAGACAGGCTGCATTCGCTGCATAGGGCAAGCAGAGTAACAATAGCATACAGAGCGCGAATTCGCTAATTTGCTAGTGACTAGATGGCTACTAGTGGCTATTTCAGTACGAACATACAAAATTACAAATACGAAATGCTTTTTGTAGAATAACACAGCATAATGTGCTGTGATACTGTCTCCTGCGTTTTAACACTGGGTTGCAGTAACTTCCTCAAAATGGTCACAAAGATCTTGTACGATATTAAGTACTTATAACATATCATCTAGTTGGATCACATCCTTAGAGAATCGCTGATCTACGTGATGGTTGGAGTATCACGAAACATTGATTTTAGTCATACCATTTTCAGTTTTTGCTCCAGTATTGGTATCTTGAGGATTACAACGGTAACGGATATTATTTACCAAAATTAAGATTATTCATATTGTAAAAACGGGAATTTTCACGTACTGCACTATCGGTGAAGGCACCGACTAAGTTTCGCCTCATTCCGAGAGTCTTCATCAGGGTGAGTGGTTGCGACTTTCTCCTTCCGCGTCGCGCCGTGCGTGATAGTTTTTGGAATAAAATAATCAAGATTGGATGACAAGCAACATCTTTCTCCAAAAAAAAAAAAAAAAATGTAATAATATACCCTAAAATTATATCAAACCTCGACAATTTCAATTCTATCAATATTGCAATATTGCTTAATATCATTACTATAATTTTTTAATGAAAATATAGGTAAGCGATTTAATTTTGAAAATGGCATGAGACGATGTAAAACTTATTGCATCTTGACTAAGTAAGTGGATCTCATTTTTTATTTCAAGATAATAAATAAATAATGCTGGACATTTTCCACACAGCATCATCTAGCCCCAAAGTAAGCAAAGCTTGTGTTATGGAAACTACATGACTGATATACTACTTATATACACCATTTTTTTTTGTAAATACATACATACTATACATAGAAAACACCCAGACCCGAGACAAATATTTGCAGATACAAACATTTGACCCGCGGCGGGAATTGAACCCGCAACCTTCTGCGTCTCAGGCGAGCCTTCGCCCACTGCGCCACAGAGGTCGTCTAAGATAAGTTACGTTCATACTGGCGCATTCTCCATACAAGTTGCATAACTCTGAGGGCCGCGGAATAAAATTTCGCCAGAGCTGGTCTTTACGAGTCTTCACAACTTTGAATAGAACCTAAAGGGAAATGAAATGGAAAGGTTGTTGTGTACGTTGCTACAAATTATAGCTTTTGAGGCTATTCTGACGCAAATAGAATTATAAAATGGTTAGGAGAGCCAGTTTTGTTCTAAAATGTTTATGTTTAAAACGAGAAATGAGTGGGTATTTTCATTGTTTCCATGAAAGTTGGGTATCGTTGTTCAGGCAAAAGTTATGATTTGAGTACATGATTAAAATTATTGAAAAAAAAACATGAAAATTCACTATCAAAAGTTGAAAAATGGGGTCAAAGCAAAATATTACCAATATAATATTACCAATTCGAGACGTAAATTGATCTCGTTTCCCCAACTTAGAATTAGAAAGAGAAAAACCCCCTTGTAAACAATCAAAAACGTAGTCTAAACCCGATAGTCTTTGGTATTGTTCATTTGGCCCCAAAATGTTTAGTCATTTCCCATTTCATACAAACTGACGGGAACGACTAAAATCTCAAAATATCCGAGCCAACTTCAAAACAGCGAGCATAATACACATAAACATATATAAGTTACACCCCCCACACCCCGGTTTATCTTTATTATTAGTCTGCTGAGCGAAATTATGACGACTGCAAAACGTCTTTTATTCCATCCCTGTCTTTCGCCTCTGTAGTTGGATCTCTCTGTCTCGTTCTAACTAAGGCTGTATGCACGCTTGCAGTGATTCCGTCAGACGACCGCCGTGGGACGGACGGGTAATGTTTATAAGACCTCGGAGAAGTAAGTTTTGTATTTAGTTTCTTATCTCGGGGTTTATTCGTCCTGAAGGGGTGGAGGGTTGAATTAAAATATAATTTTGGTTTTCTATTTTTCTTGGGGTTTCACGGTGTGAAATAACTGTATACGTTTGCTGGTATTTCGAGAAATGTGGAAGAGCTCTCGACACAACTTTCCTAGATAGATAGATAAACTCTTCGTTACACACCAAAGCAAAATACAAAAAACACAATAATATTAGGTACAATGGGCGGTCTTATCGCTAAAAGCGATCTCTTCCAGACAACCTTTGGATGGACAGGATGAAATAGAATCAAAAGACGGCTGTGTACGAGTAAATCTATATATAATATTTTCTAGTCTTTTTTAATTGTATCGCCAGTTCACCAGTTGGATGGGTGACCGGTAGTGCCTTTGGAACTGAGTGCTTCCGTGTTAGAGAGGACACGTAAACGCGTCGGTTTTGGCTGTATCAATAGCATAGCTTATACTTTTCAAAATCAAATGATTTGAATGTCTAGATATAATGTTTATTTAAGTAGTCTCATATTGACTTGTTCACAGTTTGACAGATTTCAGAAGAGGACAGACTGCTGTCCAGCTGTGAACTGCGATAAGTCGATGAAGATTACGATTATTTAGTTTTTATACCAAATAATCATAATAATATGATTCTTATAATATCCCAAAAAATAAATTTCTGTGGTTTTCAAACCTAAAAACAATCCAAACCAAGAGTCAATTTAATAAGCTTTATGTAACTTTGGTCATTGAACAGGCTTGGATAACTGCAAAGTTCTCTCTGTAGAGAGAACCATCCACCAGTGGTAACGATCTCGTGGCTTAGTTGGTATTGCCCCCGCGTACCAAGCGAGGGAGGGTGCGGGTTTGTGTTCCGCCGAGGACAAAATATTAAAATTTTAAAAAAATATATGTGGTAATGATGACGATCTAGCTATACTTATAATCCTTTTGTTGCTCAATTTGGCTAGACGACTAGCTTCTGCCCACGGGTTCGCCCGCTTGGTACCCGGATAAAAAGTAGCCTATGTGTTACTCTGATGTATAAGCTATATTACTGTAAAGTTTCATCGAAATCCGTTCAGTAGTTTTTGCGTGAAAGAGTAACAAACATCCATCCTCACAAACTTTCGCGTTTATATTAGTAGGACTATTTAGGATTACGTTACAGTCCCGATTCATATATACAAGCGACAGCGTCTCAAATCGCAAGAATACCTAACAAATGAGGCGCTTAACACACGGGCGACCACGTCGCAATTATACGCCGCGACCGGTCGCTTACTCAGTCGCGCTAATCCGCTCCGAGTCGCGCGTGAGTAATGCCTACTTCAGGCAGCATATGAAAAATCAGAGGCTATCAAAGAGTGTGGTATCGTTTTGCAGCTGTAAGTCTTGGAGATAAGAGTTGAATATTGCGATGCACGAACGTAAAAATAGTTTAATATCGTATTTGCAATGTATGGTTGAGTGTACAATAATCTATGTTAGGTGTGAATGGCATGGTATAATCGTATTTGGATTATGAAGATTCAAGCAGTTGTATAAAATTCTATTATCTTTTTATTATTATGAATATGCAAGGTATACTGATGTTGCATGTAACCATAGGTTACTTTAACCACGTACCAAAAGGGTTGTATGCTTGGTTGCCATTTTAGTTGTATAAATGTAACCTAGGACATAAGAAATAGCAGAGCCTCCTGTGAAAGAGCTTGTCCAGAGAAGTATTACACTTCTCTGGACAAGCTCTTTCTATTGGGAATTGGGTTTTGTAGATTGAATACAAACGAATTTGATAAAGGATAACATATTTCTAACAAGGAAACAACTCGTTATATATATGTTTTTTATAATATTTCAACACATCAAAAAATATTATTTTATGTTTTCTACTGATTTTGTGTGTCTTAGTTCAGTCATTCCAGAAAGCCATTTTGTTAGTTCAAACAAATAAAATTATATTATCCTTTTATAATCACTAGGAAGTTTTATACGTCTGACACCAAGCACATAGTTGACAAGAAGAAAAACTATAGGCGCTTCTACCATGTGTTTTAAATAAAACCTCTTTATTAGAATAAAGATTACTTTTGGCTAATTAAATAAAATAAAACAACACTTTCACCATACTTATTTCTGAAATAAAATACGTATTTTATATATAACTATTTTTAAAGATTCAAAATGTTTATTTGCAAATAAATAAGTGTTTATAAGTACATTAATTATGTATTTGCATAGTTTTGAATACATTTGCGATAATAATCTAAAAACCACTTGTTTTAGTTTAGAGGTAAAACTACTTGATACCATAATCCAAACAATTGTCTTCGTCAAACCTCCATCTCCAAAATATAGAGGCCCGTACACATGTGTTGGGCGTTTGACCGGCGGCGGCCAGCGGCGGCGACGACGACACTATGATTTGTGGTTGCTTGCGAAAGCGACCTCTGCCGGTGACGTGCCAATTGTCTCCATCTTGGACGGCTGGTACAATATGTAGGATGTAGCAGGGATATAAATAAATAAAATAAATAAATAATGCTGGACATATTCACACAGCATCATCTAGCCCCAAAGTAAGCAGAGCTTGTGTTATGGGAACTTCATGATTGATATACTACTTATATAAATTTTTTATGTAAATACATACATATTATACATAGAAAACACCCAGACCCGAGACAAATATTTGCAGATACAAACATTTGTCCCACGGCGGGAATCGAACTCGCAACCTTCTGCGTCTCAGACAGAGAAATGGTTGAAACTTAAGTTAGTTCAGCTTATTGCAAAATAAATTGTTAAGAGTACTTAATGTTGGGAGACGTAAATTTAGTTGGCTAGTAATTTAGTAATTAGATTAAGTTTGGAGTAAATGAGCGTATTCCGTCGTTTACTAAACTAAACTAAAATGCGTGGCTCATTTGTTTGCCTCCTCATCATCATCATTCCAGCCCAAAATCACCCACTGCTGGGTATAGACCTTTCGCTTTTGCCAGCCTCCTCTGTCCTTTGCCTGCGACTGACGATGTCTTCGAACCACCGCGCTGTCGATCAAACCAGACTTCTTCGGGCTGTCCTCGGCCTCCACTCTGGATTTACTCCAACGACCACCTCCATATCTTTCCAGGACGTTATTTGCCTTGTGACCGTTGAAATGAGCGGTGTTCGAAAGCTTTGTATTATGAAGCATTTAAAACGTATAAAAGACGATTCAAAACGCTTGCGTCTGTTACTTACACCGTGCCGTGTCTCGTGTCAGAAGCAATGCCTTGTGTGAACGCTCCTTGATACCGCCGAGGCCTGCGTCCATAAAACATAACATTACCATGATAATACACCTTCGGTTAACATAGCTGGGCTGTTCTGGACATACTTATTAATATGGGGAGTACCACAAAAAGCCGTCACCACACTATATGCATAGCTGCACATGCATATAGTGTGGTGACGGCTTTTTACCCATTCTAAAACTAGAATGGGTAGAAAAAATTTATTTGATATATAAGTTCAAGTATGTGAGTTTGTGTATGTAATATGTATATATTTAGATATGGGTATTAGAGGTATATCAAAATTAATGTTTAATTTGTATTTTTATATTTATTTTTCACACTTTTATTCAGGCACCGTCATTCTTTTATATAGTTCTCTCCATCCTAAGGTTGTCTAGAAGAAATCGCTTTCAGCGATAAGACCGCCCATTGTGCATTTCTTTTTTTTGTTTTTTCTTTTTACTATGTTCCTTTGTTGATATTGTAAATTGGTGTTATGCACAATAAAGAGTTTATCTATCTATCTATATATCTAAAAAACCCCTTTACAGCAGCAGTTGAACCTATTCTTATAGTAACCTAATATTCATAGGTATGTATCGACATAGCTCAGAGGATTAGTAAGCTGAAGTGGCGGTAGTCTCATATATGCCGAAGAACCGACAACCGTTGGGGTAAACGAGTTCTTGAGTGGAGACCGCGTCTGGGCAAACGTAGTGTGGGGCGCCCCCGGCTAGGTGGAGCGATGACTTAAGAAAGGCAGCGGGCAGTAAGTGGATGATAAGAGCGTATTGGGAGAGGCCTATGTCCAGCAGTGGACTGATGTGGACTGATGATGATGTAATTAAAATACTTGCCTGTTTCTAGCACCCTTCTAAGTCCTACAAAGTATTTTTTTCGACGTAACCAAGTGTGTGAGTATGAATATAAAACAGTTACGCTCACG
The DNA here is from genome assembly GCA_958496245.1 of Perizoma flavofasciatum. Classification (NCBI taxonomy): domain Eukaryota; kingdom Metazoa; phylum Arthropoda; class Insecta; order Lepidoptera; family Geometridae; genus Perizoma; species Perizoma flavofasciatum. The sequence continues at coordinate 14,231,401 of OY292425.1, read as the reverse complement.
ATAGAAAGCCCCATGATGGAAATTCTTAGACATACTCAGTGCATACGGCCTTGAGGATACCAAGAGGTGAAGTTAGTATTCCATGTGTCAGGTTGCAAGCCTATCGCCACTTATTGGAACACTTACCAATGGCAATATTTTCGAATGGTTTTTTTTTGTACGCATTAGCAAGTTTGCGAAATAGCAAAGGAAAATGTCGTATTGAAACAGACATGCCCTAGAACCAAAACTTCGAAGGTATATGACGGTTAGTGTTCCAATAAGCGGCGATGGGCTTGCAACTTGTCACGTGAAACGCTGATTATTAGCGAAACGCGGGCATCTGTCGCATGTAATTTTTGGACGTGCCTCTGATTACCCCCTACTTAGTGTCTTCAATGATCTACTCATTGAGTATGAATCAGATGTCCATCATGAAGAATAAAGTCAAGAGCGTGTATGAATTTATTTGTACTTATTTATTTATCCTACTACTAATATTATAAACGCAAAAGTTTGCGAGGATGGATGTTTGTTACTCTTTCACGCAAAAACTACTGAACGGATTTTGATAAAACTCTACAGTAATATAGCTTATACATCAGAATAACACATAGGCTACTTTTTATCCGGGTACCACGCGGGCTAAGCCGTGGGCGAAAGCTAGTATCTTATATATCTCATAAAGTTTTTCAATACATTCATGATAGAAACGAGACACGCATAGGACGGACGGATATAAAAACTCTGTGGACGTGCCTTTGTCTCTGGAGGAGCTTTGTCAGTAGATTTTCTAACATTGCTTTGATACCACGGATAAGACAGTACCGGATACCCGGACGGATTGAAATAAATAAAGTCGAGAATGTACAATTTGTTCATTCGTGTATAATTAAAAAAAAAACTTTAAATAACAGGATGTTGAGTACATTATGAAAATTCATTTTATTATTTTTTTAGGTTTGGTATTTTTACATCAAATGTATCCCTTGAAGTATACTCGTACCTTACCCGTTAACAAAGGGATCTTCAAAATCGGGTCACTACTGAGAAATAAAGTAAACATAGGAATGTAGGTATAAGAACTCTGAAAATTTGTGCCATTTTGAGAATTATACCTACACGGAATTATTTAACTGTGTAGTTAAGTCCAGTTGTACACATGAATTATTTGTTTAGTAAAAGGATCATTAACAAAAATGATCTACCTTACCCGTTAACAAAGGGATTTTCAAAATCGGTTCACTACTGAGAAATAAAGTAAACATAGGAATGTAGGTATAAGAACTCTGAAAATTTGTGCCATTTTGAGAATTATACCTACACGGAATTATTTAACTGTGTAGGTAAGTCCAGTTGTACACATGAATTATTTGTTTAGTAAAAAGATCATTAACAAAAATGATCTATCTTACCCGTTAACAAAGAGATCTTCAAAATCGGTTCACAACTGAGCACTATAGCAAACATATGAATATAGGTATAGGAATTATACCTACACGGAATTATTAAACTGTGTAGGTAAGTTCAGTTGTACACATGAATTATTTGTTTAGTAAAAGGATCATTAACAAAAATGATCTATCTTACCCGTTAACAAAGGGATCTTCAAAATCGGTTCACAACTGAGCAAACATAGGAATATAGGTATAGGAATTATACCTACACGGAATTATTAAACTGTAGGTAATTCCAGTTGTACACATGAATTATTTATTTAGTAAAAGGATAATTAACAAAAATGATCAGCCTTCTTTCTTGCCTTTCTTTCCTTGCTTGGTCGCGGAGGAACAGGCAGTTCAATGTGCTCCTTGTGTTTTTAATGAAGAAATGATTTTCAAACCGACTAAAAGACCACTAACTGATGGTACTTTCCTTCAAACGTTTTAGAAACTAGTCGTTGATGTATTTTGTTTTTTTTGTGAACTTAATTTACGTTCCCAATAAATAAAAAGTATCAATGCTCATTTATATTTATTGTGAAAATAAAAACAGAAAAACAAATCACAGAATTACAAAAAGATTCGCTTTTCACTAAAATACTAAAATCATTCTTAATTGACAAATGCTACTATGACATTAAAAATTATTTAACTAGAAAGCTAACAAACCTTCTTAAAAATAAATAAAAGTGACGTAAGTACCTATTTTGACTAATGAAAATTAAAACAAAATAAAAAATGACTAAACTTACTTCATTGTGTTATTTCAAATGCTAGATACCTTGATAATTTGCCTATCTTGATTTTATCTTATTGTATCTACTAGTTTTTTGTTTACACAAAACCTGTGAGATCCGAAGTTCATGTGAGATACCTACCTATAAACACTATCTATGTACCTACCATGTGAAAGCAATAAATGTATTGAGTATTGAGTATTGAGCAGTGGGCGTGGACAGTCCATTCTAGGAATGAATATAATATTAATTTTGAAAGTGTCTAAAGGGTTCCGCTTACATGTTTGCTTTGGTGCTCAGTTTGGGAATAGTTTTTGAGTATTATTAAAAAGAGATTCCCAAAATAGCCAATAATTTTGTAGAGAGATGAAATGTTTGTAATGTGTATGTATTTACAGAATAAAAATGTATATAAGTAGTATATCAGTCATGTAGTTCCCATAACACAAGCTCTGCTTGCTTAGGGGCTAGATGATGCTGTATGAAAAATGTCCGGCATTATTTATTTATTCTTCTCTGTCTATTTAGGAACTGACATTTAAGGTCCTCTCCGTGAAATCCATCAATTAAGTAGGGCTGAGCTCAGTTCACATTAACTTTTAATCGTTGATGAGAGGTAAATCATGACACACATCGAAAAAAGTTTGCGATCAGAAATTTAAAATATTTTCTTAATTTTGTAAAATAAAAATAAATATTAGAATTTGTTTTCTTGTTGAAAATATAACATTTAGAATGAAAATAAACCAGCTTATTTAAATTGTGTTTATTATACATATTAACAAAAATTTTAGGTATTCCTATGAGAAAGCGATTATATGATTTTTCTTTCTTAAATGAGCGCCTAATTTTTTTGATGTGTGTCGAGTACATTAAATTTCAGTTCGGTCAAAGTTCCCTAAAACTAGTCCAGTTTAAATAACATTTCTAATCCCCTCTTGAATAAAATATATCGAGTTCCGGCGTACCGTCGCGTCTGTGACATGCCACGTCAAATGGCGTCACGTGGGCTGACGTCGCGTCACGTGGACTGACGTCACGTCGCGTCGATTACGTGATTACGTGTCAGGACTAAACTTATTTGATGATTGGAGGTTTTAAGATGGTGAAAGAGTTTCATGAACATTGTTCTTGTTTTTGAGCGTCGATGGACCTGTCATACGCTAACTACTTGCGAAACGTGGGTATATGTCACGTGCCATATATAATACTAGCTTCTGCCCACGGCTTCGCCCGCGTGGTATCCGGATAAAAAGTAGCCTATGTGTTATTCTAAATGTCTCAATCAAATCCTACTATCCTACTAATATTATAACCGTGAAAAACTACCGAACGGATTTTGATGAAACTTTACAGTACAGCTTATACATCAAAGTAACACATAGGCTACTTTTTATCCGGTTACCACGCGGGCGAAGCCGTGGGCAGAAGATAGTTAGTTAATATTTGATTCAGTTTGTTTGGCGAGTGAAGGCGTTAGGTCTAGAAAATTGATGAGTGCGATGAACAACGTGTGAAAAACGATGAGTGATCCAATTGGTAATTTGCCATTAAAAGTATTTAAAATTAAAATAAAATATATAAATAAATAAAAATAAAAATTCAGAGCCTGAATTTTTACGGGAACTACATGACTGATATACTACTTATATACTTTCTTTTTATGTAAATGCATACCTACATATTATAATTTTGTAGTAAACAGCCAGACCCCAGTCAAGTATTTGCAGATCATACAAACGTTTGTGTCGCGGTGGGAATCGAACCCGCAACCTTCTTCGTCCACTGCGCCGCAGAGGTCAAAATCACGTGGACAGTTCACATTATTTACACCAATTCCTCGCGACCAGATGCCCAAAAGAATCGGCAGCAGACTTGGCTTGGTAATTCTTTTGAGCTTAAGTATTGGTAACGAAGTTCTCAAAATTTTAAAAAAAAACATCGTCATCAAAAAGACCGCAAAGATATTTTGTACCTAGTAAAATAATGTAAAGGAAAAAAACGACAAATTTTCTTCGAAACTTCTTTACTTTCATTCTCCCTTCTTTTAGCAAGTTTACTCTCCTCAATACCCGCTATAAAATACATATCCCGCTTTCCATCGTTGCAGGTAAGTGGCAGCGCAATTTACCGGACGACATACATCATGCGAGGTATCTGGCAAGGTGCTATCAATCATAGCGGAATAGAACCCGCTCTCATTACAGTGTAAAATAAGCACTCAATAGTTATGCAGTTTTAGTAAGTACTAGCCTCTGCCCACGGCTTCGCACGCGTGGTACTCGCATAAAAAGTAGCCTATGTGTTATTCTGATGTATAAAGTATATTACTGTAAAGTTTCATCAAAATCCGTTCAGTAGTTTTTGCGTGAAAGAGTCACAAACATCGATCTTCACAAACTTTCGCGTTTAAATAGTAGTAGGATTTCCCCGTACCCCAAGCGTCATATTCGCAATAAAACGCAACGCACGCGCGGAAAACGCACTGTGACCGCATCGCCTTAATTAGACTACCCAAGATGGCGTTCATTAGCTTCTTCTAATTAAATATAAGACATGATTTTCCGGTAAAGGGATGAAAGTGAGCGTAGGTGCAATGTACTTGATTAATTAAAAACGGCTTAGCCGGTAAAGTTCGCTTTAATTAGCTCTGCTCGGGAAAAGTCGATACCATTATATTGAATGCTCTAGATATTGATAGAAGACTTGTTTTGGCACAAGCTACTGCCCACGGGTTTGACTGTTGTTGAGTGTGGATCCTAATCAAGAACCTATTAATTCCAAATATCATTCGAATCGGTTTAGCCGCTACATACATTTATATATCTAAAACTTCCAAATTTTTTCATCTATAATATTACTAGGTTAGTATTAGAATTTACATACATTGAGTCACACTAAGCAAAAAAAAAAACTCTTCAGGTTTACGCGCATGTCATATAATTTTCTGCCTTTGTGAGTGTTAATTTGTGTGTACATATTTTATATAAATAAAAATCGATTGACGCATCTAGAACGGCTCGTCCGAATTGGCTGATTTTTAGAGTTCTGTCCCTCAAAAGGAAAAAACGGAACCCATATAGGCTCATTTTGTTGTCCGTCTTGCTGTTTGTCTGTCAATATCCCATTTCTTAGGAACGCGTGGGGTATCAAGTTGAAATTAATATCTAATGTCTGCGGTCCCTAAGAACATTCTATTTCCGTTGGAGCTCTAGAAAAATCAAGCTTTAAGTCAACGTAATAAGAAATAAGGCCAATTATGCTTAACATTTTGATACTTGGAAATAACCAACAACCTATTTTATTTTTGGTTACAAGTTAGTCTTGCAGTTGGATAATTAACGTATCGATATACGTCGATATGTATGGGCGAAAATAGTCTTTGGATCGGACGAATATTTCGTTAGAAAAAACATCAGAAAAGTCGGAAAGAGCGGGTCGCTGATATAGAATAAAGAAATAATGTGGGCGAAAATAGTCTTTGGATCGGACGAATATTTCGTTAGAAAAAACATAGGAAAAGTCGGAAGGAGCGGGTCGCTAATAAAGAATAAAGAAATAATGTTTGATGCTTTATAGGCTTGTACGGAAACCTCGGTGTGCAAGTTAGACTCGCACTTGTCCGTTTTTTTTTTGTGTTCGTAATTGTCAGGTCAAGGATTGTATGAAAAAAGGTTTTTGGAAAATGCATCGGAAAAGTCGGTAAAGGCGGGTCCCTGGTAAAAAATAAAGAAAGAATGTTTGATGCTTTACAAGCTTGTACGGAAGCCTCGGTGCGCGAGTTATACTCGCACTTGTCAGTTTTTTCTTGTTTTCGTAATTATCAGTACAACTGGTTTGTATGATTTTTTTGTTAAATACTTCGTAAAATTCGGAAAGAGCGGGTCGCTGGTAAAGAATAAAGAAAGAGATTAAAGTTCCTATGTAGGACATGAATTAATGAGAAATCCGAAGCTCCTACGAATAGGCTTCTATACCTTTTAAGGAGGAACATATCGCACCGGTATGAGACGGGTTTCGTGCATCAGATAGCATTGCCATCTATCGTCGCAAGCTGATCTAAATAACGAGTCGATCGGATAAATCGCCTCCTGTTCCTTGCCGCTTGTTACGTGATAGTAATTAATGACTGGCCTCGGCCACAGCTTCCTAGGCATTATGATTGTACGGACAGTGTGAACGCATTCCTGGATACACAACAAATACCAAACAAACTCACGATTTTATCATCCATGATGTATATTCATATTTTAAAAACGGGAATTTTCACGTTCCGCACTATCGGTGAAGGCAACGACTAAGTTTCGACTCATTCCCAGAGTTTTCATCAGGGTGAGTGATGGCGACGCTCTCCCTCCACGTCGCGTCGCGCACCACGCGCTGCCGCTTGTTGTGTGCGGTTCACTCGGAAGACTCTCGGAATGAGTCGAAACTTAATCGGTGCCTTCACCCATAGTGAATTAAAATTATCATATTGAAAAACGGAAATTTTCAAAACGGTTAATTAGCCGATTACTATCGGTGAGTAACGTGAAAATTACCGTTTTTCAAAACGAATGTCCTAAAAACGTTATATTCATCATAGCAGCGAGTACGGAACCTTGTGCAACAACAGTCTGACCTCACCATAATGTTCTGTTTTCGTCTCCCGCCTATAAATAATTCTAAATCGGGCCCTATTAGATATTCAAAGGTTAAAACGCAAAGCTGGTGCATTTTACTAAAACATTCTGCGGGTCCGATCGTATATCAATCGGTTCGATACCGTCTCGCAGTTTCGGTATACAGGGTGTAACGGAATATAAGTTGCGCGCTGAAAAGGGATAAGTACACAATAATCGAAACTACGAATGAAAGACCTTATCGCAGTGTTTTAAATGTCAATGTTTTCATCACGTATTGTATGCCCAATACGTGATGAAAACATTGAAGGAAAATGTCACGAGCAAACCGGCATGCCACAAAAACTATAAAATCGACGGAATGAGCTGTCAGTTAGTGTTCCCATAGGCGTGCAACCTGTCATAAGAATTGCTACGTAAACTTGTTCCTAATATTGGACGTGACTCTAACTACTGTTTGGTAACCTAACGTATCTATGCTCTGAGTATTTTGAGAATGTCCATAATGGAGATTATAATTGTGAAAGATTTTATTCAGTAAATTAAAAAAAAACTAACACATTTACAATTATTCCATGGTTGTCATGAGATACATACTCAGTGAGCAGATCTTTGAAGATACCAAGTAAGAGGTAATTAAATGCACCTCCAAACATACAGTTGGCACAAACCCGCATTTTGCAAGTAGATAAAGTTCCACGTGACAAGTTGCAAGCCTATCGCCGCTTATTGGAACACTATCAGTTTTTAGCAAAGTACTTCTAAGTTGAAAAAAGAAACAGAAAAATACGAAATTTACAGAAGAACACAGTAATTTTTTTTTCTTCTGGGATGACACAGAAACATGATTATTCTGGGACACCCTGTATAGTAACTAGTGTTTATTCTGTGCGTTCGGTTCGTGGAAACAATGCGTGCGACTCCTGGCCCCCGGCCCGGCTGGCCACTCCGCTACCTGTTGCTGTCGCCCGCGATTTGTGGTCGCGAGCGCTGCTGTGCGCTATCGCTTACCGACCGGTCAAACTAGGGATGTCACCTATCAAAACTTTCATTTCAAAACAAAAAATAAAAATATAAAAAAAAACAGATTTGTACGGTACAAATTTGTTTTAATAAGTGTCTAGTAACAAAACCGTACACTTCGTGCTATATTTAATTCAGATTAGTTACCTTTGTGTTGTATTGAACGACTAGCTTCTGCCCACGCCTTAGCCCGCGTGGTACTTGGATAAAAAGTAGTCTATGTGTTATTCTGATGTAAGCTATATTACTGTAAAGTTTCATCAAAATCCGTTCAGTAGTATTTGCGTGAAAGAGTAACAAACATCCATCCTCACAAACTTTCACGTTTATAATATTAGTAAGATAGGAGACTAGCCCTTGCCTTTGACTAGCCGTGGTAGTAGGTAGGTTATATACAAAAATAATTATAAAATAAAAAAAAAATTAATCGGTAAAAACTTTTAATAGTCGGGTAAAAACATCACTAGATCTCAGTTCATGGCGAACTACCAATTAACGGGTTCTTGTACCAATTTGCACGTGTCTACACTAATATTATAAAGAGGTTAAGTTTGATGTAAGCTCATCCGATTTCCAAAAAATATTCACTAATATTTAAAATGGACCTAGGCTGTATCCTGTTAAAAAGGGTTAATGGAGACCAATTTCGCAACGACGAATAAACGGTGCGAAGCGTTTCTAACGAAAGCTGCCTTAACGGTAAGAGATACTTTTTATCCGGGTACTGTACGCGGGCAAAGCCGTGTACAGTAGCTTAGTAGTTGTAAAATAATAGTGCATTTAGAGCAGCTGTTTAGAGTTTGTTGACAGCCCTACCGCTGAGTTGGCACACACGCGCGACATCGAGTCGCATTCAATGATATCGTCGATCTCAGTAACGCACGAGATTCGCTTTTGTTTCGTGTCTGAGCAGACCCACATCACTTTAAGTTTACTTTCAATGCGAAATTACCTTTCTTGCGATGGCTCTAGATTTGATAGGACTACGAAAAGTTGTATACCGACACTCTTATCGTCTGGCTAACAGTAGCCAACTTATAAAGACATTTGTTTCGACTTAAGATGATAGAATCATCATCCTCATTCGGTCTAGGATAAATTCCCCGAAGAATGCCACGATGAACGTATTTGGGCTGGAGGTGGCCTAACTAATCCCCAACAACTTATGAATATTAATATTTATTGGTCTCATTAACTGTTTTGTGTGGACGTATAAAATAATACATATAGATATATGATCGACATTGTAACTCATACTTAGGTGAGAACATTTTTGTTATTTTTTTAGCGGAAATAGGTTCTACATGATCAGCCTATTAATTTTCACTGAGAGCTCTACAATTTGTAATTAAATTTTTAAGTGTCATCTTAGTGAAACATCTGAAATTGCGTACTATTCTTTCTTCTGTGCCATAAGAAGCTTTTCTCTCGTGTCCTTAAGAAGTCGGACTGCATTAATATATTTTGTGTGTCCACCCTTTATGCATAATTAGGTGGTCGCCATTGTCCAGAGATCTCTGGAGATATAAAAAAACTGCAAGTATTTTACTTGAAAGCTGGACTGTGGAATGTATTTATCAGTTTAACTTGTTATATCAATGATCATCTCTTATGTATAAAGTATGGTGAAAGGGTTCAATGTGTATCGCAGAAAGCTTTCATGTAAAAACACTTGTCTAAGTTCATATGCTATTCATCATCTTCTTGTCCTTGTTCCACATGGGGTCGGCACAACATGTTTTCTTCTTCCACTCTTCTATATTTTGGATAATACAAAACTTATGACGTATATAATATGTAGGTATATTGTATATAATAAATTATGTGTATTATAATATATTCATAATATGTGGTAAGTACACCAATTAAACCCCTTTTAAACTCTCTTACAGTCCGTTCCATCCAAAGGTTGTCTGGTAAAGATCGGTATTTAGCGATATGAGCGCCCATTGTACAACATTGTTTACGTTGATAGTACTTAAGTAAGCTGATGTGTTATTTGGTGTACAATAAAGTATTTTCTATCTATCTATCTATCTATCTTCTCTATCAGCCGTCATCTCAGTACTCACTCCTTTCTTACCCATTTCATCCTTCACACAATACCTACCTCTGCTTTTATTACCATCCACATTAACATGTAACACTCTTCTAGTAATGTGACATTCTTCTCTTCTTATAACGTTGATATGATTATTTTTAAAAATAATATAAATACTTTTACGATTCCATCGATCTATCATATTTAATGTATAAACACATTATCATATTTTTAAATATCTATTTAGTATATTTGTACTAATAATGAAGTTGAAAAGTTTTTTGTTTGAACGCGCTAATCTCGGGAAATACCAGTCCGTTTTTTTTTGCATTTGATAGCTCAATTCTTGGGAAAGCTTATAGACTACTAGCTTCTGCCCACGGCTTTGCGCGAGTGGTACCCGGATAAAAAGTAGCCTATGTGTTATTCTGATGTATAAGCTGTATTACTGTAAAGTTTTATCAAAATCCGTTCAGTAGTTTTTGCGTGAAAGAGTAACAAACATCCTCGCATACTTTCACGTTTATAATATTAGTAGGATTTGACATCACTCTGCGACCTTTAGGAGCCGAGCAAAATAAGTAATAGCGCGGACGGGCGATTCGACTCGGGCGCCGTACACATAAATCTTAAAATGACTAAATCAAATCAGTCTCTGAATTAAGTTAAAAAATATTTTAATCTTTGTTAAAATGACTGCAGAGCCATCAATATTGACTGGTTTAGTTTCATAGCATAGATTATCAGAACCTGTTAAATGAACATTCCATAGTTATAAGAGCAAGATTCGATTTTTTTAAAGCAAGGAAAGGTGCCTCATACCAACAGATGCGCCGCCATATTTGCTTGCCATCTTGGAGATATAAAAAAGGTGTAAGGGGCCGAAGATCGGGGGACAACGGGAACAGCCCGTATAGTCTTGTTAAATACTATAAACATGAATAATCATGATTGGGCCATTCCATGTCTAATTTGTTACTATATGATGTAGGTACATTAGTTATGCATGAGATCAGAGTTAGAGAAAAATCCGAAAATATATAAAATTATAAATATTCAATGCCAGTGCAAGTTATGAGTTTTAATTATACTATTTGTAGAGAATTATATTTTGTTAATTATGTTTTGGTAGTTTATTGACGGAGCTATTAGCCATCCCTTTTGAAACGACGGACAGTAAGGTCAATTTATCTTATTATGATTGAAATTGATAAGTCGTCATAATGCAGTGGGCATAATCGTAATTGAAACGATGAACTTGAAGTTGTATTCAAAAAGTATTTTGTAAGCATTTTTATATCAATGAATAAACGAGCTACAGTCGTTTTGTACAATTTGATTTAAAAAAAATGGTCTAAAAAAGCTATGATATTACCGTTTTGTCAAACTTTGAACCGAAATATCTGTGGTTAGACTTGAAATTCTAAATTCAAATAAACTTTATTAATGAGGCATGATATTCTGTTTTCAAAAACAGTTGATCATATTTTTTTTTGCTTTGTTTTACTTTGAATATGAGTTTCGACGTTGAATCAAGCATCTCAAATTACACACTATTAACGACGACTTACCAACGAACAATAATTGAAATAATAATTGCTTTTAGTTCAACCTCTTTCGTTTTGAAATGTTGATGTCGCAAACGAACCTCGTGGACGCCAAAACAAGGTTGATTATGATTAATTGAAAGCAGATCCGTCTCAAACTACAGCTGAGTTTGCATCGGCTATTGATCATCCTGCTTGTCCTTATCCCACATTATGTGGGGTCGGCACAACATGTTTTCTTCTTCCACTCTCCTCTAGCAGCCGTCATCTCAGTACTCACTCCTTTCTTAACCATGTCATCCTTTAAACAATCTATCCATATTTTTGCATCGGAAAAAGATGTTAGTGTCAAAACAATATTGATCAATTTATGGCAAATCGGCAAAATAAAGAAGCTTAGACCTAATATTTTTTTGGTATCAATGAATATTAAGCTTATTTTATTTATAAATAACAGTGTTTAAGTAATTGTTTAGCTGTCTGCCTTTTGGCACACCAGGTTAACCGAAGCCATACCGATACCCCACGCTCATATATTACACGGTTAACGTGTTGCAAAACATCGCTTGAAGATCTTCAAGTTAGAAAAGTAAGTTCCCATTCCACGAGATACTTACTCGACCTTTTAAATCGTTCAAACAAATCATAATGTAATCTTATGAAAATAATCTGTGCAGCGACTGAAACTCATCTCGCGTCTCGTCCGCCTATAAACAATAAATTCAACTTAGCTCCGAAACTTATTATGTCCGGACATAAGTTGGATGATATAGTAAGTAATAAATTGGTCTGTCCCCGACATCGGAATCTATCGACGTCGACAGGTATCAGCCACAGCTTAAAAAAAAGCGTAACTGGTTTACTTCTAAAATAATATCCCGAATATTATAATGTCACGAAAATTCTACCTCAGCGAAAGTTGTACCCGCGAACTCCCGTTTGGTACGTCGGTTAGTTTGTGGATTTTACAGCAAGTTATGCGTAAGTAATATGGATTATAGAACTATCCCACACCATTTTCAATTTATTAACCATAAAAACAATTACCTGAAGATAAAATTTGAGATCTTAAGTAATGAAGCATTGGACCATAACCTCACTTGATCGAAGATGTAACATGCTTGTCTAGAACATTTCCTGTGACTCAAAGGCTTCAAGATTGATTTTATTGGGAAATACCCCCGCTGGCATCAAGTTTCTCTGCAGTATAGTAAAGATGACAATCGAGCTCAGTTAAAGTTCACCAGCTGTTTACTAAAAGCTGTCATCAGGGGACATAAAATGATAAAATTAAATTATTTTGAGCGGCATCACATAGAATATTTATCTGTTTTACGTAGTTCATCTACTTTACAGAGGAGATAGATATTTTTTGTCGTTTACGATAGAAGGCGGGGTTGAGACTGTTTGATTGATCAAAACTGGCTATCTGTTTACGTTATTTACTTTATAAACAGGCAATAAAATGGATGTCAAATAGAGTTCAGATCAAGAGTAAATGGTTTTTCTTTCCATTTCAACAACTGCCGTCAATCCATGTGAATTATCTTTGATGAAAACGACCCTTCAGCAAAAACCTGCTGTAGCTTAACTATATTTTTGCTTCAATAATAACTACAAGAATCAGAAATGCTATTTGCATTTAGACTTTAATCATTTGAGTGTAACTGAAAAAATTATTGTGCTTTCCAATTCGTTTAAAAACACTTTATCACTTCGATGAAATAGAAAAAAACAAACTAGCAACCTCCTACCCCAAACGCTAAAACGGACTCCTTTCGTCGCGGGTAAAAACTATAAGAACATTGAAAATAACCCTTCATACGCCGCTTGCCAGGAATCGAACCTGTCATGTCATCTCTAATTATCCAATTGTCGTGTTGTCTTCGCGCAAGTGGGCGTGCACTTGGCGGCCAACAGATGGCGTTCTGACAAGTAAAATGATAAACGGCATTTTTGCCAGGAGACAATGTAATGTTTGACATGTAGTACTTATTGTTTGACTGCAGAAGGGGACTAGAATGGTGGTAGCATATTTTAACTGCAAACGAATATATTTTCGTCTTTGAAATCAATAATTGCCAATAAATATTATCTGTCAGTCAAAAAGATAACAAATTGTCTTAAATTCCACGTAATAATGACCTGGGGCCTAACCATGAAGTCTTATAGCGATTCAATTCAGGCAAAGATGTCAAATCCCGCTTTGCGAATGACAAAGCTTTAGCTACGCCATAGCGTCCTGAATCGCAAAGCGGAAAGTGACATCTTTGCCTGAACTGAATCGCTATAAGACTTCATGGTTAGGCCCCTGCTCACACATATGTCGTGGCATCAAACACTTCCATTCCGCGTGCACTTGTCAAAGAGACATTAACGTTGTCAAAATAGTACAGTCGTAAACAACCGTCGAATATCACAATCGCTATCAACGCGACTGTACTGGAATAGCGCGTCATAATTAGGGTTGGTAAATAACAGGTGAAAGATCTGACAGTTCAATAGGGTTGCAGTACGTAGATAAAATTTTACGTTGGCAGAAAATTCTTAGTACTATCACTAGTTGTCTTTGGAAACAACAAATGACAGAACGAGTTCTGAAAAACAAATGTATTAAACTATACACCAGCGTGTTGTTTCGTATTTACAATGATGAATGCTCCGAGACAAACTTATTCCTGCATCAAGGTTTTATCATTGCAACTCGCGCAATCGAAACCGGGTTTATCCATACATGATTGATACGTGGTTGTCTCGTACTATCTGCTATACAAGATACCGTCTTCCCCGTACATGTAAACTGTGAAATGAGCTGCCTTCTGAGGTGTTTCCGCTGAACTACAAAATGACCCGCTAAGGACTAGTTTTATTTAAAAAAAACTAGTCCTTAAGAGCAGGCAACGCAACAGCAATGCCAGGTGTTGCAGAAGTCAATAGGCGTACGATAACCGATACTGTTGGGTGAAAGGGGCGTATTTGTCTCGTTATTACATAAATAAAAATATATAAAAACAAACACCAAATTGTGGTCAGTGAAGTTGGTGCTTGTAGTTAGCCTATGGCAGCTTACTTTGGCACTCTTTGGCGGAGGGATAGGGGAGGAGGTTTCTTTATCATGGCCTGTTCTTGTAAATTTCTAATCATTACCCTTTCTTACATGCTTTTCCACATGCCGATGTTCTTGACGTTGAGTCAATGCAGTGAGTCTCAAACAATTTTTAACCTTTTTAGAATATTATTACGACTGTACCACGTACTTTACTATTCTCCTGCTGACGTTTCATGGTGATGTGCTGGATGGGGGATATCACCTTCTTGGAGACCGCTACTGAATTCCACAACAGTTGTTCAAGACAGTGTTCAGACTCGTCTGGAGAGCGACATGGTCAGCGCGGTGTGTTCGCAACCTTACGTCACCGATGCATGCGTCGAAGAACGGGTAGCTGCCTCCCCTCTACCGCTCGCGCCGCCGTTGTCCAGACGAATGATACCAAACCACGATAATTTTAATTTTTACCCTTCCTCTAAGTTAAACACCTATCTAATCAGCCGGTAACACCCACTGCTTCTCTATTATGCCACTCCTGGCGGTCTTGTGCCAGCCGGATCCAATGCTCACCTACTGCCCTCAATATCATTCGACCAGCGGGCAGGTGGTCTGCCTCGAGACCTCCGCATATCTCTCGGCCACCATTCTGTGACTGTTTTGGTCCATCTGTGATCCTCCCGCCTAGCCAAGTGCCCTGCCCATCTCCACTTGAGCCTCGCAATCCGTATACCTACATCCTCCACTTTAGTGAGACGTCTAATCTCAATGTTTGGTATACGGTCAACGAGATGGATTCCTAGCATGGCCCGCTCCATGGCTCTTTGAGCAACTTTAATCGTATACATGTGCTCATTAGTCAGGGGCCATGTTTCGGCTCCATAAGTGAGGATGGGCAAAACACATTGGTTGTACATCCTGGTCTTAAGAAGTTAGGGGATTTTGGATTTAAAAACGTCTTCTAATTTTTTTTAAACACCTTAGAACAGATACTTATAAAAAGTTTGTATAATTATTTATAGATGCGAAAATATGATTTCTTTGTTAAAGAAATAAACATAGATAAGCTGTCCTCTCCAAATTAGCGACTGACAGCCCTATTAATAATCAAAATGGCGTCTGGCAATTCGTGCGCTAATCGCGAGCCATATATCAGTTGACACTTGTAATTGCGCTCGCGCACCTATGGCTGTATGACACTGGCATTCTGCGCATGATCCACTGCAGATGTGAAGATGTATGATTGTTAATGTGATTTAGAAGTGGTCTTAAAAACTCATCGTTCTTATTGAGCAAAAAATGAAATCAGTTAATGTTATGGAAATATTTAAGATTAAATGAGTACAGGTTTATATCTATACTAATATTATAAAGAGGAAATATTTTTTGTTTGTTTGTTTATATCGAATAGGCTCCGAAACTACTGGACCGATTTTAACCATTTTTCACCAAATGAAAGTTAAATTATTAATTCTTAAGAAAATTGCAATAATGTAACCCAAAGTAGCAAAATTTTGCCTATAATATTTATTATTTGACGTGCTCTGAGAAAACTATTGATTATATGTACATAAAAATGATGTACTAATTGATTAAAGTATTCATTATTACCTATAAAAAGTTCGCGAGGGAATATATCTTACTATCATAGTTAAGTCACGTTAGCAGCTTTTGTGTCCTAAAATTTAATTAGATCGCCGATATTCCCACGGAATCGAAACTTACGCGGGTGAAATCGCTGGGCGCAGCTAGTTTTTTATATTAACTTTAATTGAACTTGTTATGATTACTTCTATTTTGTATGCTACTAAAGTGGCAAACAAAGTTATGGCCCACTTGGTGGTAAGTAGTTATCGTAAACTATGGACGCTTGCAATACACGACGTTGTCTTTCTGAGGTACCGGTAATTTCACCGGCAACCATACCCTTCAAACTAGAACACAGCAATGAAAACATTCTCAAAATTTGCCAAAAAACTACTATTACTTTGACTACTTCTACTATCAATAGATAATTTTATGAACCGAAACAAATTCTCTAAATATAATAATGATCAAAATATCAACATTCAAGAGCTTTCGTGTCGTGTCACTTTGATTAAGTCAAAATAGTCGTCAAATTTCTAAAACCGTACATCTCAAAGGGTTAGGACACGTCTTAAACGCAGCTGTCATTATGACAGTGACAGCTACACGGCAATTTTGCGACAAAAATAAGCAAAGCGACCGCGCGAACGAATCTCGCCACTATTGTTTGGATGTTAGATTCTAGTGAAAGGGATTGAGAAAACGTTGTATTTCTATCAGAGGCGTAAAATATCTGTCATTGGTTAACAAATGTGGACAGAAATTGATGCGCACACGGACAGTGAAAAACGCGGATTCTCCGACGACTATTTTTGGTCGCAGCTGTCGCGCTGTGTCGCACGGCATCAAGACGAACGTTTTTCAACGGGTTACGTGGCTTAGACTAACCTTTAAATGAGGCGGATATGTTTATTAATAACATCTTGTTAGCTAAGCATGATGCTGTCATAATGGGCACTTTTCGGTACTTGTAGAATTACTTTGAATTGAAATATTTGTATTAATAAAATGATCTTCGCAATTTGTCTACAGGACATTAAAGGTCAAACTAATGCGGTGGTTGCCAAAGTTTGCGTCAGGTACTGTCGGTCGCCGTGACCGCACCAGTTTAAGCCCCTTCTTGTTTTTTAGACTTAAAAGTAACGTGCATGTTTATACAACGTAAAAGTGGGCTTACTTATTTTGACTATGAGCTCACTTTGTTCGATTGGCACAACACTAAAGCTGAATGAAGGATCTTCAAAAGAAAATCAAGCTGAGTTTGTTGGCTTTTTCTCCTAGGTTTGGTCGCGCGCGAGTAATCGTTCTCAATTTATTTTTTATTTTATTTCTTATGGACAACAAACAGTAAGTAATAAGTAGCTGTAACACAATTAAGTAAAATAATAATTAAAATATTACCAACACCATTATCTACCATTCATTTACTTTGAAAATCACGTAGTTTATATAAGCTGACGTGTCCATATGGTCTTTGTGATTTCATGGATAAAACTATTGACTTTGACCTTATCAGCTATGTTTTTTAGATGATCAACTCACTGACCTAACTGATTAAACTTTGACAGAGTTACAAGAGATAGAAGTAGACTGCTACCTAACATTTTCATTTCTTTCATTTGAAATTTTCTTCTCTAGCTGCATACTCTTCGTATTCAAAATTAAGGCCAAAGAGGTAATAAATTAGCTTATCGAGCTAATGAGGACGTGTCCAAATATTTAAAGAGTTAATCTTCTATAAAACACATAAATTATTTGACAATCTCAAAATAAACGCATAGAGAATTAATTGTACGCTAATGAGTTTTCAAGAACTATTAAAATTCTTTTGTTTTAGAGACATTTTTTATAGATTTTTTCGAGGCTGAAAAAATATTGTACTTAGACTATGTATGTTTGTTTAAGTGTAAGTTAATAAAGGCCCTTTTTTTTATTTACATTCTTATTGCTATTTAGTACAACATGTGTCATGTGGATATTATTTAAGATTTTTTTTGTTTCAAATAAATACTATTTAACCGTATTTAATTGTAAAACTATCGTAACATATTTATTTTGAATATTAATTCATTCGATTTCTGATGTTACACGCTGTTAAGTTGCATTCATATTAAAATCTGTCACACCCTTAGGCGATAATTATGTTGCTACATTACTGGGAATAACATCTTCCTGAATCTTTAATTCAATAATTTGTTAGGTACCTACCTACCTACCTAGTTGTGTAAAACCAAGGGCACTACAAGCCAAGGGCTTGTCAGTTGTGTCCGGGGAAGTGCTACCGCCATGCCTATTTCTGCCTATTTCTGCCTATTTCGTCTTTTGTCTTCCCGTTTTGCTCATTCGTCTCGGAATCCCTTCTCTGCCTATACATCTCGCATCCATGTATGCCCTGCATATGTATGTATTTTGAAAAACTATTGATATTCACTTACCGATTTTCCGACACATCAGTTTTTAAACACCAATCGAATAACTTGTGGATTTTATAGCATATATGATTTTATAAAATGCCTTAATAATAAAAGGATATTATACGATAAAATGTTGATGAATTTTAATTTAAAAATTAAAGTAGGTAGGTACAAAAGCCCCAGTACAACAAAACAACACCCGAACACATAACACTAAATCATAACAAAAAAATCAAAGTGACCGCTGAACACCAAATCAGAAAGAAATGGTTTGGAATCTATAAATCCAGGCGTCTTACCATCACAAATATGTCAGAGACGGCCATAAACGTCGCTCGATGTATCCTAGAGATAGTTTATTAGAAAGAATACAATGAAGCCGGGGATATGTGGACAATAATAGCGATTGATGAAATGAGATGGCTTTGGGTAGCTAGCTTTTACTGTGCCTTTATGCCCGTGACGGATCTGAGAATTGAACACTTTTGAGGTGTTTTTTTCGTTGTATCCTATTTATACTACTAAAGTGGCGAACAAGTATTCGTTTTAGGATATTATAACGACTATACCACGTACTTTACTATTTTCCCTGTCGTTTCGTTGACCGTTTAGAGCACTGTTAAAGTGGGCCATAACGCCCCCTTGTGGGCGCTGAAGGCCTTCAGGGGGGAGGTAGAAGGCTCTAGAAGATATTGGGGGCGCTAAGGCGGTCTAGAGGGGAAAGCATAGGTTGTTATTTTTACAAACTTTGGGAGGCGCTAGGATTTTTTATATCCTCAAAGTGGGCGGTGGGAAAATAAGTTTGAGAACCTGTGGTTTAGAGGTCCTTCCTCATGAGCACCGTCCGCGATCACGCTCGACGGTCGTGAGACGGGAACCCTAGTAATATCCTGTAATGATACCAAACCACGATAATTTAAAACAAGCATACAGTCCACCTATTGGTAAGCGGTTAACGTAACCTATTGACGCTTGCAACACCAGAGGCACTGACCCTGAGACATAGCGGGTGTATAGTCTCATATGCTTGTAATTCCACCGGCACATCCTCCATACCCTTCAAACCGGAAATAAAACCACTATAAAGTTCTGTACAGATCATATTACCAACACCCTTCTAGATTTTTACCCATGATGGGGATTTTCTCTCTGATGAAATTGCCCCAGCTATGCGCCCCAGCTGAATCTTGTTTTTGACTCCTTAATACAACGTGGGAAGCGTTGTGAAAGTAAAATTATTAATTGCAATACTCACAAAATAATGATCGTGTTAATATTGTAAAATTTTAAAACCATATTAACACAAAGTGTATTCCATTAAGATACGTTTTAATAGTTAATTATTATTATAAGTAAGTAAGTTTTCAAAGTGAAACTAAAGTGAATACAAAACTTTTTTTTTACATAAAAAAAAACGTGTTATATTTACGAGTTTCAATGCTTAAGTACATTTTCCTCCAAAAAGACTTTCACTTTAGAATATTCGCTGGCACATATCTTAAAACCACCTTTGAAGTCACACAAAAGGATTATGAAAAACTTAAACACTACAAGAGGTTCCTTGCGTCTTAAAAAAAAACATGGCATCACCTTAATAAGATTCGGAGGATATAATATAATAACTCCAAGATGGTTTACCGACTCGCAGCACATAAATAATATTAATACGGCCCGAATTAAAGCAGCGAAGCGAAACTCCACAATTTGCTAAAATTCCACATTTTTTATGTAAATGTGGCAGATTTAGATACATACTTACTTACTTGTTATTTTGTATGTAATGAGGTTTTTGTCCTTAGTTATGGGACACCCTTCGAAGATAAATGGCCAACGAGAAATCATGCAAAAATAATGTTAATTCATATCGTAGATTGAGCATTTGTTGTGGCGGATTAGTTCCGCGCCGCAAACTAGATGGCAGTGATTGTCGTGGCGTTAGGCAAACCTGCATATCACATGAAAGCGAGATTTTAGCCAGCTATCTTTCAGTCTCTGCAACAGATAAAAGAAAAACCTCTCATTTTTAAATTTCATTTTTCCTGGCGACTGTACCTGTGAATACGTTCATTCATCAAATCCAAAAATGAACCAGATCATGATCCATAAATGTCTTCCTCGAAACATCCCAATCTCATAACCCGAAATCGATGTAATATACAATCGGGTACGAAAGTCATTAGCCATCGGCCGGACTTGATAAATATAAATAGTCGCAATTAGCGTTGATTTATCCCCGGGCGGAGGGATTAAACTCACCGATTAATACCGACATCTGCGGCCATCGATCCTGGGCCGACCTTTAACTTTTCTCCGTGACTGTACTTATCGAACAACTAGCTAAGTACGAGTCATTTGTATTTTAGTTAATCGGCTGAGATTTTGAATGGCATGATCAATGACAGACGGCAAACGGTATAACCCAAACATAACATTCTAAGACAAGATACGTGCGTGAGAGCAGCTTATTCGAGGTGCACTGAACCTCGGTACCGCGGCGGGTAAATAGCCGGCTGAGACGCAAAAGTAAGGGTTCGATTCCGGGCAAATATTTGCATGTTCAGTAGATATTCGTTTCGGATCTGGTTATTGTGGTATTATGGTACTGCAGGAATCCTAGTGTTGGGTCAGGACCATAGGTATATGTCAATGTTGCGTGTTTATTTATTGTTCGTAAAGTCCCCATACCTCAGCTTACCCCTAATTATACTACGAGGCAAATGACACTTATTAACCAGCCTAAACAATGTCTTAAACTACAACAATATCACAAAAGAAAAACTAAGGTCAATAATAAAATTGACAGCATTTTAAACTGATTAAAAAGAAGAGGTTCTCAATTCGGCTGTTTTTTTAAAATTATTTTTAGATTATTGAAATAATTCGTTTGTCACTTTAATTCTGTTTGCGTATTTAGAAAGCTAGTTACTAACGCTAGATGCGCAAATATCCAAAGAAAAACCGACGACACGGTAAACGAGAATTGTATTATTGACCATCTTGATTTTTGTCTTTCCATACATTTTAACATTAAAGTCAAGCGACGCGCGATACTCCGAGCAAACAAAATGATAAAATGCAAAAACTGTCTCGTGAGGTCGCTGATGACGCCCCGACGAATTAAGCGGACATAGGACAACGCCGGCCGTAGAGTCGACCGACTATATATCAAAAATAATAATAATACGCCTTTTATTTGACAACCTCTGTGAAGAAGGTTGCGGGTTCGATTCCCGCTGCGGGACAATGTTTGTATGATTAGCAATTAATGTTTGTCTCGGGTCTGGGTGTTTTCTATGTATAATATGTATGTATTTACAAAAAAAAATTATATATGTAATATATCAGTCATGTAGTTCCCATAATACAAGCTCTGCTTAGTTTGGGGCTAAATGATGCTGTGTGAAATATGTCCAGCATTATTTATTTATTTATCCATCGAATGCTGATAATAATTAATTTAATTTCTAAACCAATTTAATTGCTATATCGCTAAATTTACTTAAGCATTTAAAATAATAATGAATGCTTTATGTTAGCTAAAATGCAGCTGTTTCGAAAATGCAATGTTTTTATTTTTAGTTATTCTTAAATACGAAAAGTTATTCAGAACAGCTAAATGAGATAGTCAAATAGTTTGTATTAGGAATACTCTAATCATATGAAATCATTTTTTTCTAATCATTTTAAAAATCAAATCATTTTTTTTTTGGAGGAATTTTCCGGAATATTACCCTTAGAGGATGTAGCGGAAATATGATACCAAAATCTCGGTCGTCCCACTAGAATTATCATAAAAACGACGAATCTTTTGTTACGTTTTTGTCCATATTCATACTTTGTACAGCAGATAATAATTAATTTGATAACAAAACGTAAGAACCGCTGCTCTACACATTTCATGTTCAAATTCCTTTCACAACAGTCACCGCGCATTTGCTACGTCACAGTTCGTCTATTTGGCAACTTGTATGGGGCCTTAACTTACATTGTGTTTAACGGGCTACTATTAAACGAATGTTTATATGTAAAATTAAAAAAAAAATAGTAACTTAAAAATATATTTATTAAAATATATTTCAAATAAAGAATAGGTTTACTAAGTATTAATAAAAACAAAAATGTCTTCATCTTTTCGTTGCATATTTTCAGGAAGTCTCAAAACATTACTTAAAAAAAATATTCATATTTAGTTTTTTAAATTTACTAAGACTAATTAAGAGAAATACCTTTGCATGACATTTGTATACTTTAATTTTAAGAAGTGAAGGGCCCTATCAATCTGACGTGGTGGACGCGGTGGTCGCGGTGGCGACTTAAGCGAAATAGTTGTCAAAGTTTGCGTGAATATATAGATTGCTACGTGTTAGTTTGACCGGACCTTTAAAGTAAAAACTTTTTAATAAAGCTTCCTACTCCACGCATCTCATGTTCATGTATGACATGAAAATGAGATGCGTGTCTATCTGACATTGTATGCGCCAACTTACCACCGCGCTGTATAATGTGCCATTCATATCAAAAGTTTATGCGAGTTAAATATCGTCTGTCGTCCGCTTCTGTTGAAGATGTCGTAAAGATGTTTATAAATAAAACCACTAAACGAATTAGCTGTACAGAGTAACCTAAAATCAAAATATATATATATAATAATAATGCTGGACATTTCCACACAGCATCATCTAGCCCCAAACTAAGCAGAGCTCGTATTATGGGAACTACATGACTGATATACTACATATATATTTTTTGTAAATACATACATAATATACATAGAAAACACCCAGACCTGAGACAAGTATTTGCAGATACAAACATTTGTCCCGTGGCGGGAATTGAACCCGCAACCTTCTGCGTCACAGGCGGACCTTCGCCCACTGCGCCACAGAGGTCGTCAATATGTATGTACCTGAAAGTGTTAGGTATTCTATGAAACCATAACCTGCCTTTTCTTGCCTTTCTTTCCTGGCTTGGTCGCGGAGGAACAGGCACCTAGATAAAAACCGACGTTTCAAAGTGGTCCTTGTGATTTTATTGAATAAATGAATTTTGACTTTGACTTTGAACCAACTCCGCCCAGCTCTATTTCAATTCAATTATTAAGTGTTTTTAAGATGGTTTAGGCAAATAGAAAGGATGAATGAAAGAAGATTAACAGAACAATTGTATAAGGCGAAAGTGAATTGAATAATTGGAAGAACTGATTGAAGACATTCTGGAGAATTATTAAATCTACACGAATATATGTATATAAATATTATTGCATGTCCGAAAGGATTGATTGTGGGACACTAATCCTAGTATAATTTCACTTAGACCAACTGCTATGTAACCATGATTCTTGCAATAAAGATTATGAATATGGAATACTAGCTTCTGCCCGCGGCTTCGTCCGCGTGGTACCCGAATAAAAAGTAGCCTATATGTTATTCTGATGTATAAGCTATATTACTGTAAAGTTTCATCAAAATCCGTTCAGTAGTTTTTGCGTGAAAGAGTAACAAACATCCGTCCGCACAAACTTTCGCGTTTATAATATTAGTAGGATACGATGAATATGAACAGAAAGGCCAAGTCTAGAGTACACTAAACCAACCGACGAGCTTGTATGAGGAATGTGATGAGGATGAATGAAACGAAAAAGGCATGCCAGGATCGTAGCAAGTGGAAATCCGTGATCTCTACCTACCCCTCTGTGAAACAGGCGTGCATTTATATATGAATATTCGTAATCATAAACTCATGGAAAAGTATGTGTGTCAAGTGTGTGTACTCTCTATTAGATTCGCTGAAAGTTGAAAATGAAGATGGCGATATAAAGCAGAGGGCACAATCTATTCATTTTGACAGACTTCGAAAGATAGTGAACGTCAATAAATCCAGTAAAGTCCGTTTCAGACGTTTGCATTGCATTGTGTGTGACAGCTAAGATTGTGGTCTTGAGATGTCTCGGACAGAGGTTTAGTTCCCCGACTGTACTAAATACTAGTAGATTAAATAAACACCTACACGTCAAGTAAATCATCATGGTATCTTGTATCACTGATTCTTTTTTGTAACTCTTCAGAAATATGATTGAAATTTTAGTATGTAGAAATATCTATTATAATTTATACAATCAAATTTAGTTATTCAGTACTCATTTAGGTTTGAAAGGTTTTCTCTTCTCCCTTTTAATAATAGCAAGAAAAGACGCAACGTTTATAAATACCATTAAAACAACTTAATTCCTGTTCCAATAGTATTCGAACGAAAGAGATTTCAATTGATTCAGGTTATCTTTATCTAAACTTTCAAATATATACTGCTAAATAAATAACAGCCCACACACCAATAAAATAATTAGCAAAATTGGATTTCGATGCATCAATTTAACATATTGCTCGCCACATTTGCGACGGGCGATGTAAGATAATAAAAAATAACAAGTGGATAGAAACGCAACAAGGGAAAGAAAAGTTTTTGAGTTCGCATCAGTACCAGTCTACGCAGGCCATTACCTCTAGCACTTGTCAATCGAATTGACATACTTCATGCTTTTGTTCTAGAGTCACGCTTTGTCCATGATAAATTACAAACTAAACGATTAACAGCTCGTATATTCCACAAAGACACCGGGTATGGTTTTTTTTCTTTTCGTATCAATATCCATTCGTTTAAGAAATGTACTTCTTGACCTATACATTCCTCTTTTTAAGTGTTAGATGCTACAGACATTGTGACGATGGGGTAGGTAGGTCTTCGTAAAATGAACTAACTGTTCTGGAAAATACATAGATACGCATCACACATCTGGATTTTGAGTATTGCGCACATTATGGTCATATATAATCCTTGTGATTTCATTGAATAAAAAGCTATTAATTTTGACTTTTGACTTCCAAAATGAAATCTATTAAGTACGTCTGGGGTGATATCTTATGACCACGTCAGTATTCGTAGTCGGTCACTAGACAATAAATCCTTGGTGTTAGAGTGTCACTTCTGTATTCGTAGTCGGTCACTAGACAATAAATCCTTGGTGTTAGAGTGTCACTTCTATTGCCAATCATGCTCAGAGTGTCACTTCTATCGTAGTATTGCAAATCATCATCGATAGTTTCCGCAAAATTTAAAAGGCGGAAGTGTCGACGTATTTTTGCCTCGGCTGTCAATAAGTAATGGGCTCGCGTCCACTAGTCACAGTCTGAGAGCTAATGTGTGTTGATCTTAGTCTAGCTTTTGTTATGCTGGTAACATTGCCCTTACTACTAATGTTACACAATCGAGAGTGAGCTCCTTTCGAAAACAGTAAAAGATGGTTCCCAAAAAAATCCAGATGAAAGCAGTATTGCTATTTTTTATTGCTTAAATTTTATTGTACTCATTAACACTTACAACCATTACATTAAAACGATAATGATTTATAAAAAGAACGAATGAAGTCTTGAAATAGGATTGTGTGTTGAAATCACAGAGGATTAGATGAAATATTTTGTTTTGGTACATTTCTTGTGACCATTGGCACCTTGTCAACTTGTTAATTCAATAAATCTATCAAACATAGTTAACATAAATGAAGTGAGTCACACGAAATTTTTATTGCACTTGTCCTTCGTCTATTTAAATCAATAAATAATTGCGAAAATTAGGATGTTTAGACATTTGGATGTTTATTGCTAATAATTTTCGTAAGTGCTGGATCGATTTGAAAGAAATTCGGGACAGGTATAGTTCGTGACCATCGAATAACAAAAAGACTATTCTTTATCTGGATACCATTTAGACTAAGCCGCGGGCAAAAACTTTGATTTTATAAATATGTCGCAATATTAAGTTGAGTAAGAAATTAGGAATGATTTAAAACGGTTACTTGACTTAACAGTACCTTGTTTGACTTAGCTAGTATGTCGCTTGATTATTAAAAAGTACAGTGAACGCAGAGTGGCGGCGCTAGTGTCGCTATTTACCCCCACGTTGCGAGCGGGCGCTTCACTTTGCTTGGGAGCGCCAGACAGAACGGAACACTTCTCGTGCACTAACGGGGCATCGAAACTGTCACGTTCACCGTACTTACCTACCTCAAGAATATTGTACCTCGTTGGTAAGCTGTTTTCTTCAAATAAACTTGTGTGAGCTATATTTTACTGGTTTGTCTGAGTACCCTAGAAGATGGATCCTATACCCGGAGACGGTGGTAGAAAGCCGTCTATAGCTTCACCCACGCTTGTGCCGTCAAATATTTATATTTCACATCTTAGAAACTGTTTACAAACTCACATGCACTTTGTTAGTGACCAATCTCTATTTTCTACGGCTGTCACTCATGAAGACAAGAAACATTGTTTAATATGTATTCGAGTTGTGTCAAGGTAGTCTTCTTCTTGCGAGTTATGCTCGAGTTTTTGTGGTAGCGGTGTCCAGTATCAGTATTGTAACAGAACATGCTGAGACGCCGACGCGGCTACAATTACTGAAATAACTGGTATTGACTTGATTGCTGCTTTGAAGATATAGCTGGGCTATCTGTATTGTTTCAATGCTGTCTGGAAATTGGATATAGATGTAGAGATGAGAATTAGTGTTTAGAAAAAAATAACTGCATTAAGAGGTTTCTCGTGAAATTAATAAATTTTGTATAAAGATAAACCACTTGCCACTTGTAGACTCCATAAAGTTAGTAAATCGTTTAAAGGGCACGGTGTACGCGTTTATAACAAACTCCCAAGAGTTATACAAAAAAAATCAATTAACAAATTTAAAAACGCAATTAAACAAAAATATATAAAAAGGCATACTATAAAATATCTGATTATTTAGATGACAAAAACTCTTGGGATTGAAAATGCTCCAACTCGAACCTATTGTTTTGTAAAAGGATCATTAAAAAGAAAAACCAGCCTTGTTTTCTTGCCTTTCTCTCCTGGCTTGGTCGCGGAGGAACAGGCAGTACATAAAAATCGACGTTTCAAAGTGATCCTTGTGATTTTATTGAATAAATGAATTTTGACTTTGACTTTGACTTTGACTAGATGAGAATTAGTGTTAAAATACAACTGTATTAAGAGGTTTCTCGTGAAATTGTAATAAAAAAAGATTTATCTTCATTGTGGAGGCGGCATTTAAAATTTTAACACACGAGACTATTGTCTTCTTTACATTTATGATTTGAATTTTTAAGCTGAGGGGTCAGCTTTAAATTCAAAACTATTATCTATTTATTCTAAACTATTAATTACCAAAATATTAATATTTCCCTCCCACATTATAATATTTAATAATAAACGTGGCTAAATGGTTATAAAACAGTTATTTGAATCTCTTTAAATTGCGTTAAAACGTCTAATTTTAAAGTTTATTGTATTTATGTCACTAAGAAATGTTTAAATACGTCTCGACTGTTTTTGATGATGTTCTGTGATAAGTCGCGTGGGTTTTTATTGTTCTGTCGGTAATTTAATGGGTTTGTTAATTTAGTGGGAAGTTTCAAAGTGAGATTTCTCGATCTTCAATAATCATTTTTATGTCGTTTTGATATCTGCTTTGTGAGATCAGATGATTTTAGAGGTCGAATGTTTTGGGTATCTTGGTAGCTTAGATTTTTTATTGAATTGGCTATCACGGGTATAATCTAAAAACATAGCTATTTATTAATAATAATAAATAGTCAAGTATTAAGTTGTAAGTTACTGACTAAAGAAAACTGTGTTTACGTAAATATATGAACTTAAAATCAGTGAGGGTACCAAGCAGGGGATAATCAGAAGCACGTCCAAACACTTATTTGGCACCCTATTTATTTTATATTTTTTTATTTTTGTTTATTGAAACACTAACCGAAGGGACATGCCTTCGAACTTTTGGTTCTAGACCATGCCGGTTTCATTACGATGTTTTCCGCCGTTTTGAGAATGGAAAAATCCGTTGTTTCGAATCTGGGTTCGTGTCCACAACTTTCGGGTGTAAAGACAAACGTGCTACAATTTTTTTTCAATAATTTGCTCATTTTGTTATCATGTTTTGCCCAAAAACTAGAATTAAAAGTCCACAGCGCCTCCGTGTCTCCGACGCTACCCGTCACGCGACATAAACTTAGCGCGACAGACAGACTGACGCGATTTTAATTATATACTATATAGTTCAGTTCTATAGTAAAGATAGTGGAATTCGCTAGAATACTTCAGCTAGCAAGACGCTTGAGTCTACGTGGATTAGTATCTATAGTAGTTAACTTGATAATGAGTATTCCAAAAACAATCGCGGACTTGACTATTCATATTATAAAAACGGGAATTTTCACGTACCGCACTATCGGTGAAGGCACCGACTAAGTTTCGACTCATTCCGAGAGTCTTCATCAGGGTGAGTGTTCGCAACGTTCTCCCTCCGCGTCGCGTCGAGCACACCGAGTATTTTAGCAATTGGTTAAGCATTAAAATTTTAAAATGTATGCTGGCCTAGGAATTTTGGTTGATCATTTTAAGCTTTTTGTTTTGACTAATGAACTTTCTTGATTGTGTTGAGGTTTTCTTCTAGGCCTGGTCGCGAGGAATCGACGTTAATTCACTTAAATTTTAATGTCGCGTAGTTTTTGTGCTGATATTGATATGATCCTTGTTATAACAATGAATAAAACATTTATTGGCTTTTAAAAAAGTAGTCATCATGTGGCATTTCTTGATTTTAGCCTGAATTCGAATGAATAATAATATGTATCCAACTTCAAAATATTAAATGGAATCTAGTATTTTACTTTAACAGGTTACAGGTTTTACTTAAACTTAACTATAGAAATCCCAACCCATTTATGTTACGTAACTTGTAATTTTGAATATTTTTTTTACTTAGATTGACTGCACTTCATCATAAAGTGACTTTTATGATTTCATCAACCTTACGATAAATTATTATTTTAATTAAATTATATTTTCTTCTTAATAACAGATTAAAAAAAAGAGTTACTTATCTACCTACACAATCGAACTCAAAGTTGCAGCGCCCTAACGGAGTTCATGTACCTACCTACTTTCTTATGTATTGTTTTAACACCTATACTAAACTGTGTACATGACAGCAATAAATATGTATATGCAATTTATAACCCTCACTTGGCTTTGCTGTTAAGAATAAATAAAAAAAACAAAAGTCATAATATTCCAGTACATGCAAAAATTGCAGAATTTGCAGATGCGCCCAAAATTAACTTGTCACGCTAAGCAAGGCTCATGTCTTGAACAATTTGCGTCCGCTTCCGGAGGAAAATTACATTTTTGTCTGGTTTATTTGCTTATAATATTGTTTTATGTTTCAGGTAAGCTTATTATGAAGAATGGAAGGACTATGTTTGCACGGTATGTTTATAAATAAAGCCGAATACTTAGTAGGTAATGTAAATAAACTAAAAGTAGGTTCTTTCTATATATCATTTTAATCTTTAGAGTGAAGTGAAGTGACCCTAAGATTAGTGGTATTTTATAAGCTTTAAATAATCATTTAACTTACTGAATCATTATATAATATTAGGTATCGATAAATAATCTTTACACAAGAATCTATCGAGCACCATCAATGTCATCCATTATTTTTACTACATCAAAAACAGTAAAGCAACTTCATAAAAAAACAATCAAAATTGCATCAACCATCAAACGAACCGAAGTTAAAAGGCATCGAAGAGTTCTGATAAAGTCACTATAAACATAAAACTATTATCGTATATAAAAAAAAACGAACTATAAAAACTATTGAGTTTAAATATTTTCACTGCGATGGGCGGTGTTTAAAGTAGTAAAGTCGATCGTAAACCGTACATAAAAAGGTAATAGGCGGTGACAGATGTCTGCGCCTGCGCAGGCCATAGTTGAAATACTACCCAGTAAACCCACTTTGACACTAATGCAATTGAAGCTGTAAAAGGTGGTTGTGTAAGAAATTGCTGTAGTCATCGAAATGAATTGATTAACGAGTATAACATCCTGCATAGTTTAACAACAAATTGAAATTAATTCTAAAGTTGACGTAGAAAAAATGGTCACGAAATGCCAGTTTATATTACTTATTCACTTAGTATTTCTACGTAATTTATTTATATGAATTTTTAAAAATACCGTTTCAGGTTACATAGTTTGAGTAGACATTATTGTATCTCGATTTGTCTAAGAGCTTTCACTTTCGCATAACTGACATGCATTACTGTGTTTCACTTTACTATGTTCTGCTCGACAGCCAATCATATTGTGATCCTGCGTATATGCGGTCATTTTCCCGCGCTAGTGTTGCCGACTTCCGGGTATATCGATGTTTCTGTCGATACGAACTGTCTCGATAAAGCTATCCCATACTACCGACACTTATTAAGTCGATCTAGTGACGAGATTGAGCGCCCGTTTTGAGTATCCGTGGTAATAATCTTCCCACATATTACGTATCAGTAGTTATTTACTTCCCACATGGAATTGATACTACTTTCTCGACTACTTGTCTTGTATCGATACTTAAATACTGTATGTTTTATCGATAAACCGATATAGCTCCAGCTTAGAAACTTATTTCCCAACCGATTTAAACAAGATAAAAAACTGTAGCGTAGTCGCCCGCCATATTGCAAGTAGTATTTCAATGCCATCTCTATATCTCTGCAATGAATCAACAAAAAGAGCTATATATTTACCGATCGACGTGGATTGATAGCATCTCATCACACACTACAATGAGGCTGCGCGCGAGTCGAAGTCGAAGGGTCGAACATATCGGTTGTCAGTTAAAAAACGGATGTGCGTTCCTCCAATAGGAGCGCGGGATTTGAATAATTATTCGTTCGGCCGCGGCCAATCGGCGCACTTCTTTCAAATGATTAATGTCTTGACGTACGATGATTTGTACGAGTGACGTGTCAGTGCTGAGCCAGATTTACGATTACGTCACAGAAGAAGTAATAGTAACACATTTACAGAAGTCCAACTCTGATACAAAACTGACGGTAGGGTACGTTTGAATCTGTGGCAGGCACGCAAGTGACTTTGAATCTTAATTTCATAGCTTGACAGTTTATGATAGCAAGGCAAAATCAGTCATATAACCATTCAACCTTCGTGATTGAAAATGGCAAACATCTGCGGTGCAGGTTCGATTACAGTTGCGGGACAAATGTTTGCATGTTCTGCAGATATTTGTACTCGTAGTTTCAGATACTCACGATACAGAGAGCCCTAGTGTTGGGGCAGGACTATGTGTGTGTCTGTTGGGTGCTTTATATTGAATTTAAATTCAGTGGCTTAAGGTTCATTTTAAACTGCAGGCAGATTGAAGTGACAAGTGGGTTTCTGTGTCGTGTCGTACAGTACATGGCGTGTATGACGGATGGCGGGCGTATATCATTTATTTGTATAATTCCAAGAATATGTAAAATAGTTCTGTTATACTATGTATAGTTATAGTACATCACTATTTTATACAGTCAGTGCGTCGATAAGCCTTTTATAATTGATTACCAACAAACTCGACTTTAAAAATTGATATATGAAAATTGATACATTTAAATAAAATGTATATATAAAAAAATACATTTGAAAGTCTCCTCCTATTTTTAAAATCGATTAAAAGCAGCAGTAAACATCACTTCCCTATGCAATTTTTTGAATTTTTTGCACTAGGTGGCTGTAAAATAAGTTTTTTTGTATGTTTAAACCATGGTTTAAACATACAAAAAAACTTATTTGACCTATGTCAAAAATATTCGTACCTTAGGGGAGGCATTTGTACAACCCACGTACGGATGACGACGTCTATTTTGAGGACTAATGATGATGATAACATGTACAACATCAACTGGATCAGTTGAGCTATTTATAAATCGTTTGGAACGATCTTTAGATGGCTAGCTGTTTTATCTGCATTTTTTTGTATAAACCTATTTGTACATAGTTGTATGAATAAATGTATACATTAACTTGCTTTAATAAAAGCATTTTAATTCTGATTTTCTTTAAGTGTCATTCGTATTGGAGTATTTAATAATATTTTTATTGCATTTTACATTGAGATCTATATCGGGCTACTCTTCTGCTGCGAGTTTTTCATCTTCTTATAATTCATTATTGTACACAGAAATAAAACAGAAATATTAAACAAGATATTAGGTGAGGCATGTACAAAGGCGAGCTTAACCCTAAAAAGAGTTCTTCTCATCTGGAGTACTTTCAAACTTAATTTAAGGAGGTATAACTATGATAGTAGACTTTAAGGAATAATGTGTTCAGATATTTGTATAAATGCAACACTATTTATAGCAATATAATAGCAATATAGTGCATATATGCGATAAAAAGCAGCGCCCAGACGTAGTTTTTATTTATATACGAATTTCTATATCCTTTTTTTATACAACTTAATTGGCAAATAATCATACGAGCCTGTTGGTAAGCGGTTACCGTAACTTATGTACGCTTGTAACAGCACGTATCACTACCACGTTAGCGACTCTGAGACATAACGCTGAAAAGTCTCATTTACCTGTAATTTCACAGTATGTATCGCTCATCTTGGCTTATACGATGGGTAAGCTTGACAACTGCCGCCGCCTCTAGGGGTCTAGACAAATATCACTTTCTGTTGGCGTTAACGCCTGCGGATAGATTGTATGGAGATGACATTAGCTGTGAACATTTCACGTGACTGCTGCACGAGCTGCCAATTTTTACCTTGACAAATTTGTTAGCGTGAAAGGAAAAGTAAGCGTGGGGTGTCTTGACCTCAGGTTTATAAACATTCCTTTGCTTCGAATTTTCCTTAACTTTTTCATAGTCTTAAAGCATCGACAACTCCCGAACGGACGTAGTCAATCAGACCTTCACTAATTACCAGCATGTCCTTTAAAAACGTAAAGGCCTCCGTCCACTACACCGCGTTAATTATCTAATCGCGCACGCAATCGGCCGGCATGATGACGCGTGGACATAGAATAATACAGTACTTTGCGTATAGAAGTGTCACTCGCTAAAACTTGGTCGTATTGATGTTCCAAATGGAACATCGCACGCAATTTGCTAAATTCTATTTGACATAATAATTTAACACAGTGTTCGGTACTCTAAAGCAGAATATAATCCAAAAAAAAATCAAAACAAATTCGCTAGAACTTTTTAAGATACCTTGGAAGTTTAGAAATAAGTACCGGATAATATTTTCATGGGACTTTACCACGATCATTTCCTGCACAACCAAGAAAAAACAATTAACCAGTAATCGAATTACGCAAGAAATACTTAGTCCCCGAATTTAGAAGCCTTTTTGAAGTGGAATAAAAAATACACGATATGAGTTGCACGGAACTGTTTTCCGAAATTCTAATTCTATTATGTTCTTTATCGTCAGGGGTTATTTCTTGGTCACTCTACTTTAGGTTATTGTGCTAGGTTGTGCTAATGGCCTGATGATGAATTCTGACTGATGTTAAAATAACTAAAGGATTCAGCGCATATGGCGACTTTCATTATATACCTTGGTGAAGCGTGATAAGACTCATTTTTTAGTAAGAGACGGTTGTGAGAGACACGGGCCTAACCTGAGATAGAAGGGGGAAGGGGGAGGGGGACTGATCGCGGCCGTCCCACATAAATCTGTCAATGCGCTGCGCGAGCGCACGGTAACGCACACATCTTGATCTACGGTAGGGACGCGCAACCTTTTTTTGTCTCGTAATTGGACGAGCTTTGTGAGAACATGTAGCAGGATAGCATTTTAGAATTCAATAATGTTCCAAAAGGGATGCGCTAAGAGATAACTCACAGTGAAATACTGCTTGGGCATTTTTTGGTCGGCTTTAAACCGGCGGCTACTTGATTAACTTGACCGACCATTGCCAGAGACAATGAGAATTTACATAATAAAAATACAACAAGTTTTATAAACAAAGTTATTAATAATAATAAAATAATAAATATTTCTGGACATTTTTCACACAGCATCATATAGCCCCAAACTAAGCAGAGTTTGTATTATGGGAACTACATGATTGATATACTACTTAGATACTTTTTTTTTGTAAATACATACATATTATACATAGAAAACACCCAGACCCGAGACAAATATTTGTAGATCATACAAACATTAGTCCCGCGACGGATACAAACATTACATATGATCATACAAACATTAGTCACATATATTATAATATATGTGACAAAAAGTGACCGTATTATTTTCTAAAGAATGACACATATCGTCTATCGTTTGCACACCATGGTCTTACCACGAGAGCGCCGGCCTTAATTGACCAAAAAGTTCCCTCGCGTCAAAAATAATACGTAAAAACCGGAATATCCAATATAAAAATCACAGGTATATTTCGCGAGTCTCTCTATTAGTTTTTTATTTGTTAACCATGGTTTGATGACATGGATTGGTAAATATTAAAAAAAAAACTGTCTGCACTGAACTTTGACCTTTTCTAACTCAATGTCTCGTGACAATTTTCAATGAAAAACGGCTTTTGTAACATACTCAAGTCTTTGGTTAGGCTTTTTTGACTTTTGTCATGATATCATTGATCTATCTTTCCTATACTACGTTGCATAATCGTCATTGAGATTCTAACTGAAACACGGTTTAACAGCTTATTTCCAATTGTATCGAACTGTGTCTGGATCACAGCTTAGGTTTCGTGTTCATAATTGCATTTCAACACTGAGAAAGTGTTTAATCTCAAAGGTTGTCGACGCCTGTTATTTGTGTGCGTGCTACGAACGGAAAAGCTGGTGATTTGTGATTAGAGACCTTTGGATTTATGCGACGATTGAGAGCCGTGTGTGTGGAAATTCTTTGTGTTAAGTACTGTTTTATCTTTTGTTTATTGGTGTTCTGTGTTTTGATCGTGGCTCGGGATTACAACATAGATCTGTAGATCAGTGTAGGTACTAATATTGGAAATAAAAACTAAGCTGGTGATTCAGCAATTGAAATGTTAGATACATTTCAGAGAAACACAAAAAGCTTGGTCAGTTTAAAAAAAATACGATTAAGATACGAATAGTTTATTTGAAACAATTTATGTATAGTAGTTTGTGGTATGCGTTTTTTTAGCTTATTGATATATTTTAGGAAAATGACCCTATTTAGCGTAATCAATTTAACAAAAAAAAAACGCGCTCTTGACTTTATACACTCCTCATTGTAGAGCTACTCAGATCTGTGAAGATGCCACGAAGGACCTAGCCACCTAGTCGGAGACACGCCAAAACGTTATATTTAACACATGTCTGCGTTTTTGCATAGTTTTGCGTCCCTAAATTATACTTTTTTTAAAATAATAATATGCACTGGACATTTTTCACACAGCATCATTTAGCCCCAAACTAAGCAAAGCTTGTATTATGGGAACTACGGAGCAGAGTTTGTATGCAGAGCATGCAAACATTTGTCCTGCGGTGAGAATCGAATCCGCAACCTTCTGAGTCTCAGGCGGGCCTTCGCTTGCAAATAAGAATTGAAGAACAACAAATAATTGTGATAGTCCAAACGATTAGTCAATTTTCCACTCCTAACGAAAGTTCCCACGATCAACACAACTAGATCCAA
Organism: Perizoma flavofasciatum; assembly: GCA_958496245.1. Classification (NCBI taxonomy): domain Eukaryota; kingdom Metazoa; phylum Arthropoda; class Insecta; order Lepidoptera; family Geometridae; genus Perizoma; species Perizoma flavofasciatum. Next base: position 14,195,410 of record OY292425.1, on the reverse strand, counting down.
AGTCAATCGTGAATCAAACAATGACATTACGATTTACTGTGAAATTAAATCGCAATCTTCAATCTTACCCGATGGCAGATCTAGATAGCTAGCTATCCGGATAGACTGGGCTAGATAAACTGGATTTAGCTGAGTTATTCGGCAGATAGACAAGGGCTTTCAGTATCTAGGTTCTATGATATACTAGCTTCTGCACATGGCTTCGCCCGTGTAATACCCGGATAAAAAGTAGCCTATGTGTTATTCTGACGTATAAGTTATATTACTGTAAAGTTTCATCAAAATCCGTTCAGTAGTTTTTGCGTAAAAGAGTAACAAACATCCATCCTCACAAACTTTCGCGTTTATAATATTAGTAGGATTCAATTCATATCGTTAAAATTGGACTGGAAGTTTCTAAGTCATTTAATAATAATAATACGATTATTTATCTTTGTTCTAGATAACTACAAATCAAAACGATATCCATCAAATAAAGCACAGACCACACCTCACGTCACAAATCATACATAACTAGAAAAACCACGCCTCGCTCCCATTAAAATAGTGATTTATATCCAAATATGAAATTAACTGGCTCGTATACGAAATATCATTTACAATATCGTATTAGTTGTCTGTGAACGATTTATGGCGCTGGTGTGACCCTACCTTAGAACTTTGTTTCATAGATAGGAAGTCATAATTTTAGGTTTGATTAAAAATAATAGCTACGTGAAAAACTTTGCCCTTTATCAAAAACCTGTAGGGGTCAAAGTTTTCATCAATTGAAAAAATATAGAAGTAGCGTAATTAAAAACCACATTATCTTCATTTCAAAATGTTTCTTTTATACCACTAAAGTGGCAAACATGTATGCTGGTCCATCGGTAGTTAACCAGCAATATTTTCGGTATCATACTTCAATTTAGTAAAATGAAACGAAATTGTATTATGATTCAGAAACATTAGATTCATATCATCATTATTATCATTAAGATCCTATACGATATTCCATGATGGACAACATCGGTACCCAGACTAGAAATCCCTGTGTGATGAAGTATAAACAGAAGAACCTGTGTTGTCTGGAGCAATCGCTGTGATAAGGCCTAATTGGCAAGGGGTATCGTAAATTTAAGAATTACCAAAGCTAGCTATACCATAAGCGATTTGAAGAGGAATCCATTCTTTTCTCAGGAATAAATAAAAACCGTCTCCAAAAACTGGCAAGTTGATATGAAATTTCATCCCACATTTTTCACCCATAAGAGTAGATTTCCATACAATTTATATACTCATTCTTGACCATTCAAAGTCAAAAGCAAAGTCAAAATTCATTTATTCAATAAAATCACAAGGACCACTTTGAAACGTCGGTTTTTATATAGGTGCCTGTTCCTCCGCGACCAAGCCAGGAAAGAAAAGCAAGAAAACAAGGCTGGTTATTCGTTTTAATGATCCTTTTACAAAACAATAGGTTCGAGGTGGAGCATTTTCAATCCCAAGAGTTTTTGTCATCTTAATAATCAGATATTTTATAGCATGCCTTTTTATAAAGCTTTTGTTTAATTACGTTTTTAAATTTGTTAATTGATTTTAAAAAAGAATCATTTAAATCGATTCACAATTAGCGCAGAATATCGTGTAACATACATAAAAAAAACAAACGAATTGGGAACCTTCTCCTTTCAAGTCGGCTGGAAAGCAAAATCACACGCTTTTCAGCAGAGCGTCAAACTCAATGGAAATCTTCAATCTACAGCCATTAGGAGACAGACAGACAAACCAATAGCTATTAAGATATCAATCAAACCGGTAGGGTTCGTTGGAACCAGGTTCCTAATAAAATTAACATCGGAATGGTCACCTCGCATTCTCATAAGATCATAGAGCTTGGTACAAGAGAAAGGAATAAGCGAGTAACTTTTAAAAATAGATAGAAAATTATTTATTGCAAAAAAAAGTCTTCTAGATAAGTCATTTATCAGATCTTGGTAAAAGATGTGTTGTTAGAATGGTCAAAACAAAAATAATAATATAAATAATAAATAAATAAGGCTGGACGTTTTCACACAGCATTATCTAGCCCCAAAGTAAGCAGAGCTTGTGTTATGGGAACTACATGACTGTAAACTACTTATATATATTTTTTTGTAAATACATACACATTATACATAGAAAACAGCCAGACCCGAGACAAATGAATGCAGATCATACAAACATTTGCCACGTTGTGGGAATTGAACCCGCAACCTTCTGCGTCTCAGGCAGACCTTCGCCCACTTCGCCACAGAGGTTGTCATTGTGAATATGTAGAGATTATCTAACGCAAATGTTTAAAAACACCTAGATAATTGATAGTAATATTTAAATACTACGGACATAATTACATATATAAAAGAAAAGAAAATATAAAATAAACTAGAGTCTAGGGACTATGACTTTCGATAGTCGTGGCTTTGGAACTTGTCATGCACAATTTTTCCACTCCAAAATGATATACGCAATTCTATTGTGCTCTAAAACGGTGAAAGAAAACACAGTGAAGAAATCGTCATAACTTAGGAGCGAAGACAGTCTTTGAATGATTGAATGAATGAATGAAAATACTTTATTGTACAAGATAACAAAATAATCAAAAAAGTAATATAACTAAAAGTACAATGGACGGTCTTATTGCTTGACTTTCTCTGTTCTCGAACTTTAAGAATTTTTTCCCACCAGTTGATGTTCACAGCCACTGCGTTAGTTTGCGCCGACCATTCATTATGAAGTATCCGGCTTTGACTACCCCCTTTTTGGTCTCGTCAAAGATCTACACACTGAGTATGCATCTGAGGATGCTCATCACAGGGAGCGTGATTGATTTTGCCATTGATTAGGTCGCACAAAATCAGGGCGATTAGGAACAATCTAATGAAGGTATAACGACTGTGTTTTTTTATTATTTTTCCCGAAGACGTTTCGATAGTATTGCAGTGTATTTTTCTGTGTATAATATGTATGTATTTACAAAAAAAATGTATAAGAGTAGTATATCAGTCATGTAGTTCCTATAATACAAGCTCTGCTTAGTTTGGGCTAGATGATGCTGTGTGAAAATATCCTGCATTATTTTTATTTTATTTAATGGCCGTGGTTACGGGATGACTGGTCTGGATTAAAAGGAAAATTCGATGAAAACCCTTTTTGTTTACGAATATTGTTTGATATATATAACGACAGCGGATTTTATAAAAACGCTACCTGTTCCTATCTTAGAACATTCGCGCTAACGACATCCAGAGACCCTTAAGATACCCTGCAAGTCTATGAAATGCGTATTGAATAAGCTAGTTAGCACAGATAATAAATCACCAGTTCATCTATCCATTATAAATGAATAATAATAAATAAATAATGTTAGAAATTTTTCACACAGCATCATCTAGCCCCAAACTATGCAGAGCTCGTATTATGGGAACTAGATGACTGATATACTACTCATTTTTTTTGTCAATACATACATATACATTGAAAACACCCAGACACGAGACTAATATTAATAAACACCCAATAGTTTAATCTAACCCCACACTAGGATTCTTAGGCCCGAATTCATAGTCAATTAGGGGCTCCCCTAGGGGACTGTTCAGGCGCTAAGTAAAAATTCAAGTGCGAATTCAACCTTTATGCACCCAGCCATAAGGCGAATTCTGAATGATGGATTTCGGGGGACTGTTCAACCCCCGACTATGAATTCAGGGGTCTAGACAAATACCACTTTCTGTTGACGTTAACACCTGCGGAGACATTAAATTGTATGGGAATGACATTAGCTGCGGAAATGTCACGTGGCTGCTTCCAAGTTTTACCTCGACAAATTTGCGTTAGCGTGAAAGGAAAAGAAAGCGTGAGGTATTTGTCTAGATACCCACGCCTTAGTGTCGGTGTCTGGAACTACGAAGCCTGTCTCGTAGAATGCTATTCTAACTACTTGCAAAAACGCGGGCATGTATCAAATGAAATGTATGTTACATGTTACGTGTCCTCTGACTACCCCCTACTTGGTATACTCAAAGATCTACGCACTGAGTATGTATCTGAGGGTGTAAGGGTGTCCATCATGGGCGATATGGTCGTGAGCGTGTTTGTTTGTGCTTGTTTTTGAAAGTGAAATACTTGAAAAAATCTTCACAAATATACACGTATTCTCTGACATTTCAACATTGTGTAGCGATCTACCCGATTAATCCGGCATTGCTCTAATTAGAAACTTACTATTGTTTTACTCCACTTCCTTACACAACTTATCGCCACTTAAACAAGTCGTTGACCCGACGAACAATACCTAAACACAGAACACAATAGGACATAAATTCAGTAAACGGTCAAAGAACACAAATATCAATAATGTACAGAAGAGTTACTCTGATTTGTGACGACTATTTTTGAGGATTACGATATACTTATCGAATAAACTGTGACGTGCAATCAAACTAATTTTAATTAATTGCGTTATTTTTTAATTTATATGTAATATTTTAATCTAAATTAGAAAACAATATTGACTTGCTTTGGTTATTGCTTTGTTATAATTAGGTTTAATGAATGAAATCTGAAATCTGAAATCAGGAATCGGTTAATAACGTCTCGAAGAAACCGTTTATAAACTTCTAACATGCAAAATGTAGAGCTTAGAAGTAGCTTTACTGCTAATAGATACCTACTCTCTTTCTCCACATAAAGTATTCATTAATTTCAAACCATAGGGACATAGAGAACACTTGGTTACGTCAGTTTACAGTTAAGTCGCAATTTAAAAATAATAAAAACAGGTACAAACAGATATAATTATGATGCAGCTGTATAGGAGCTTTGTCAAAAATTTAATGTAAAATTGTAGTATGTATAAAAAGTACGTTTATTCAACCAACCACCATCGTGTACAGAAATCAACTGCCGGCCGAAAAGGAAGCTAGAACGAGGACCGGAGTCATTCTCATGTCGTTCCTTTTCCGGTCATAGATAATATATATACAAAACCTTACACTAGTGCGGGCGTACTCCCTACAAAATCTAAATTGATATGTCACATATATAACAATTTTATATTTAATACATAGCGGCGGTATTTACAGAGGCCTTTTCAATCAAATATCCATAACATGTCATGTCAAAAAAAAAATTGAAAACTGACATTAAATCTGAATTGACATGAAATTATATGACCATTACTAACAAAATAATGCACCATCTCCTAAAGTACCTACTTTGACTACCTACAATGAAAATAAAACCTCGGTCTGCCGCCATACCCTAATACAAAGTTCATTTGAGAGACTTGACTTTATTTACTGTAGATATTAATAACTAGTTCGTTTACGCAAAACCTCGGCCTGCCTACCTATCTGTTGACAGGGTTCATGTGAGATACCTACCTATAAACACCATCTATGTACCTACCATGTGAAAGCAATAAATGTATTGAGTATTGGTGGCAGCTGTATAGAGGTTTTGTCAGTTTGCGAAGTCACAGAGCTAGCTAAAGAAGTATCTATTTTCTAAGTGGTCTGTACAATCATTTTTCTTAAAATAAAAATATTTGATTTGATTTGATATGTAGACACCAAAGGATAACAACTAAGTACAGAAGGATCTATTTGCACACCTATTCTACCAACGCTTAATTCTGTTCCGTGGACTAACAGAAGTCCATTCTAGAGTTTTAGCATCCGTTTATGGCGGTTCTCGCTCAAGAAAATTGGTCGCGCTAGAAAGGAAATTGTCTTAAAGTTGCTTTTAATACAGAAATTGTTTGATATTTCCCTCAATTCGTTTTAAATAATGTTCAGATTTTGATTTTTGTTTACCTATTTTAAATACTGAATTATTTTGTCGCAAAAGAAATGAGATTGACTATTTGAAAGCATTAAGTTCTTTACTTTTAAAATAACAGTTACTTTTGTAGGGTTATGGCACATTGCATTTAAGAGGCTCACCTATTTATACCTCGGCACTCTTTGGAATAGCGGGACTATTCTCTAGTCTTTTATGGCAGTTTTCACTCAACGCGATTGGTCGCTCAATACTGGCAGAATGACCCACACTATTGTAATGCATTGTCTTGTATTCGCCTAATAGGGACGTTGGTTTACGGTGTTGAGAGGTGATTGTTTTCTGATTGAGTAAATGTAACGATACTCAAACTAACATAGAGTTACTGAAAGCTAGTATCTTTCAGTAACTCTATGTTAGTTTGAGTTTGGAGTTAGTTTGGTACTCTACATAAACAGGATTAGTGTAAGCGGTGGAGATGAGAGTTTTGAGGAGTATGTGTGGTGTAACTTTGAGTGATAGAGTGAGGAACAGCGTGTTAAGAGAGCAGTGTGGAGTGAATGAATATGTAGTAACGAGAGCTGAGAAAGGTATGTTGAGATGTTTCGGGCATATAGAAAGGATGGACGAAAGAAGATTAACAAAACAAGTATACAAGGCGAGCGTGAATGGGATAGTTGGTAGAGGAAGGACTCTGCGAACATACTCTGATCAAATTAGAGATATTCTAGAGAAAGGCCAGTTAAAAAGTACACTAAACCGCCGAGTCTGTATGAAGAATGTGATGAGGATGAATGAAGCGAAAGAGGTATGCCAAGATCGTAGCAAGTGGAAATCCTTGGTATCTGCCTACCCCTCCGGGAAACTGGCGTAACCATATGTATGTATGTATGATAATAATAATAATAATAATCTTTATTTAGTTCATACAGATGTTCGGTACATGATTTGGTACTTAAGAAAATTAACTTAGATTAATAAGTACCTGACGGAGCTCTGTCCCCCTCACTAGGTCTCTGACGAGAATGTATAATATTATATCTAAACATTCCTAAATATAAATATTATTATATATTATATACCTACTATATACTACTATATACTTACATATTTCATCGCTTTAGGCTTCAAAAAAAACCTGTAACGATGTCATAATGTATTCTGAATAAATAAATAAAATAAATAAATAAAAATGTCTTGTCTGGCCACTATTTTGAACTAAAGTAAGGAGTTTGGCATATTTTACTTTTATTGATTTAATCGGTAAATGTTTTAACAGAAACTGAAATAAATTTCTGATTTTAGAAGTCAAAAGGAATTCTCTTTATGCTTCAAAAGAGGTCTTACATCTTCGATGTTGTTTTTGGTTATTGTTTAAGCTATATCAAAGCGTTTAAATTTAGGTCAACCATTGTTTTATGTTCTAAAAATATGCAAGATTTTTTTATTTTTTTATAATGCTGGACATATTTCACACAGCATCATTTAGCCCCAAACTAAGCAGAGCTTGTATTATGGGAACTACATGACTGATATACTACTTATATACATATTTTTTTTGTAAATACATACATATTATACATAGAAAACACCCAGACCCGAGTCAAACATTTGCTAATCATACAAACATTTGTTCCCAGCGGGAATCGAATCCACAACCTTCTGCGTCTCAGGCAGGCGTTCGCCCACTTCGCCACAAAGGTTGTCAAGCCTTTGTCTTTTGAAGAAGACTACATATTTTTGATCCATATAATGTTCAGTATTTATGTCATTGTTATGTTTTTTTTTTTCGTTTTTGTTAGTTACATTTGAACTAAATAGGATCTTATATATAGGATATTGATTTTATTTCTTACAAAGAGGGCTAGTTTTACAATGCCACAAATAAATTAGTACGATTAAGATTTTCTTTTTTTATATTGTACTAGCTGCGCCCCGCGGTTCTACCTGCGAGAGTTTCGATTACGTGGAAATATCGGGATAAAAAGTAACAGTAAAGTATTTTACTGTTACATAAATATCCTTGATGATAAAACTATTTATTTGAATAAGAATTAATACTACGATATAAATGTAACCAACTTTTGTTTCTACCGGCGATCTAATTAAATTTTAGAACACAAAAGCTGCTATTGTGACTTAACTATGATAATTAAATATATTCCCTGCAGAGTTTTTTGTAGGTAATAATGAGTACTTTAATCATGTAATAGATATTTTTGATGTATCATCGATAGTTTTCTCAGCGCACGCCAAATAATGAACTCTAGGGACAAAATTTTGCTACTTTGGGTTACATTATTGAAATTTTCTTAAGGATCTTTATTTTTTTTAAATCAATTATAGCCTATACTACTTCCTGATAATTAAGCTTTCCATTGGTGAAAAAATGGTTAAAATCGGTCCAGTAGTTTCGGAGCCTATTCGGTACAATTTAACAAAAAATCTTTCCTCTTTATAATATTAGTATAGATTGATATAGATGTGACTAAAAATACAAAATTTAGGTAAAAGTAGCCGCTGATATGTATCCTTTTTTACGAGTAATATTTTTGAATTTCTGAAGGCAAATTCAAATATCAATTATTCGTTTTTTTTTTATTTCAGACAACATTTTACTAATAAATATGTACTAGTATTGTGTAGCGAAGGGTGGAAGAAAGGAAGGGGTTCCGCTGGAGTGGAACAAATAATGATGACGATCTGCGAAAGACTGCAGGCAGATGCTGGATGCGACAAACTGAAGACAGGGCGCTATGGCGCTCATTAGGGGAGGCCTATGTCCAGCAGTGAACTAATATAGGCTGATGATGATGATGAATAATAAATAAATCGTGTAGGTCGGTTTGTAGGCTGCAGTTCAGGTCACGGTGTTTTCGTACAGCCCTCAATGGCAAACAATTCCCAGGAACCTCTCCGCTTATTTCCTTATGGCATTAGCTTAGAATTATCATTACCGCGATGCCATACTAACTTACAGAACAGCGCCTTACACACTACTGAATAAAGTCTACTTTACGTCAACCTATTTGAGCTACCAACTCGGAATTTGCCAAGCTTTTGGACTTATTGACATAGAGAAACAGTACGTTTTTGTTTGGATGAAGTTGGAAAAGTTGGTATTCTCTCGCAAAGGATGACCGGTAATGCGACAGTTTGTAAGCATGAGCTCAGAACGGTAAAGGGGGAGTGGGGGGGTTGGGGGGGAGTAATAGTAAAGAAATATGTACAAGTTGTTGTTGTGTAGGCAGGTCGGAGTATACTGGATATTTTATTTATCCAGCTCTTTTGGGTAAACATAGATCATCAATTTTTTTATGTGAGTCGTCTTCGTGATGTAGGTGGAATGGTTATGCTTTTCGTAGTCTTTTGAATGTACTGTCAGAGACTTTCGGTATAGATTAGGGTAGGTAGAGTTTTATGAAAATCAGGAAATAGTGACTTAAGCTTAATAACGGATTCGTTCGTACCTACACCACTATTTACCAAGTCTAGGCAATGTCTCTTACTTAATTGTAGGTCACTCCTTAAAAATCCACTATATTATTTAAAATAATAAAGTTATCTGTTATCGGCCTTATAATTATTATTACACATGTTTTTTTTTTGTTTTTACGCTGTTGATTATAAATAAACAAATTAACACTGTCACAAAATTCTTTAGATTCAGATGCAGATTTGTCTATTTGCGAAACATTGGTAACAGTGTGTGGTAATTTTTTATTAAATTTGAATAAAAAAAATTTTTTTTATTAATTATATTTATTCTTCATTGTACATTACAAAAGGCAGAATGATATGACATGTACAAAGGTCAGACATGTGTACAAAATTTAGATACAGTTATCCGTAAGTAACAGACTCAACAATTTGGTGTACTTAGACATATATTTTACGTATTTCATTTATATAAGTACGCAATAGCTCTATTTTTATGAAATAGCAAGTATTTTGTTTTCAGTACGACTCGCTTGTTTTTTCCATAGATAATTATATACTATTAGCGTCTGCCCACGGCTTCGCTCGTATGGTACCCGGATTAAAAGTAGCCTATGTGTTATTCTGATCTATGAGCTATATTACTGTAAAGTTTCATCATAATTCATTCGGTAGTTTTTGCGTGAAAGAGTAATTATTTTACGGAATTCCCGCGATACAGGCTGTATGCGGAATCTATTGTAATTATTTATTTCACAGAAATAAGACTTGTATATGTATGAAATTCACGACTTATGAGAATTGCTCATAATGTAAAAATTTCACAGTGTTGAGTAGGTATGTGAGTTTTTTTCGCAAAGTCGCAACCACTCACCCCGATGAAGACTCTCGGAATGAGTCGAAACTTAGTCGGTGCCTTCACCGATAGTGCGGTACGTGAAAATTACCGTTTTTACAATATGAATAGGTATGTGAGTACCTTTTTATAGTATATTGATATAAATAAGTTAAGTAAAGTAAAATTTAAATATGTATTTTCTGTGAAAATCTATAATAGATATCAATTTATAGTCATCTATTATTCATATTGTAAAAACGGGAATTTTCACGTACTGCACTATCGGTGAAGGCACCGACTAAGTTTCGACTCATTCCGAGAGTCTTCATCAGGGTGAGTGGTATTTTCAAATAAAATCATTATAATTGGATTACGAAAGGCCGTGCTAAGATTATTGAAAACAAATTAATTCAATTTACAGGGAGATAATGGGTGTCTGTACACAAGATGCCCGAACCCAAACGCCCCCTCTGCTTAATTAACTACTCTTTGACAATCAACAAACAGTAGCTACATAATTACAATCCACATTATCTAAAACAGAACTGTGTAAACCCATCTTTATTGACAAGACTTCAGAGGGGGTGTTACCCCCCCTTAAGTACAGTCAGTTACGAAAATCGTTCGATTTTTAATTAGCAGACTCTCGCACGTGATCGGAATGAATAAGTTGCATAACTCTTCATGCATCAGGCTCAATCCACTCAAATTTGCACCCTATTTTTAGTAAGCTCAGGGTGGGTTTTGGGTTGGGAGGGATCGAACGTGGAATTAGCAGAAGAATTTAATGCAGTTAGGTTCGATTTGACTGTGCAATTAGCGATTGCGTCTAATGAGAGAGGCGTCTTTTTAGCGCTCTGTTTTAAGATGTTAATTTTTGCGATGTTTTGGTTAATTTTAATCGTTTGATCCATTTGTTAGATCGATGCCGAATGGTATGTATGTTCATATTCTAAAAACGGGAATTTTCACGTACTGCACTATCAGTGAACGCACCGACTAAAATTCGACTCATTCCGAGAGTCTTTACCGTTTTTACAATATAATAGTCAAGTTCACGATAGTTTCTTCATATTGTAAAAACGGGAATTTTCACGTACTGCACTATCGGTGAAGGCACCGACTAAAATTCGACTCATTCCGAGAGTCTTTACCGTTTTTACAATATAATAGTCAAGTTCACGATAGTTTCTTCATATTGTAAAAACGGGAATTTTCACGTACTGCACTATCGGTGAACGCACCGACTAAAATTCGACTCATTCCGAGAGTCTTTACCGTTTTTACAATATAATAGTCAAGTTCACGATAGTTTCTTCATATTGTAAAAACGGGAATTTTCACGTACTGCACTATCGGTGAAGGCACCGACTAAAATTCGACTCATTCCGAGAGTCTTTACCGTTTTTACAATATAATAGTCAAGTTCACGATAGTTTCTTCATATTGTAAAAACGGGAATTTTCACGTACTGCACTATCGGTGAAGGCACCGACTAAAATTCGACTCATTCCGAGAGTCTTTACCGTTTTTACAATATAATAGTTAAGTTCACGATAGTTTCTTCATATTGTAAAAACGGGAATTTTCACGTACTGCACTATCGGTGAAGGCACCGACTAAGTTTCGACTCATTCCTGTAGTGCACGGCGCGACGCGGAAGGAGAAAGTAGCAACCACTCACCCTGATAAAGACTCTCGGAATGAGTCGAAACTTAGTCGGTGCCTTCACCGATAGTGCAGTACGTGAAAATTCCCGTTTTTACAATATGAATAGTCAAGTTCACGATAGTTTTTGGAATAAAATTCACGATAGTTTTTGGTATGTATGTTATACCAATATTTTTTTTCATTTGTGTCCTAAATCCTACTTAATATTATATATAATCGCGAAGTTTGCGAGGGTGGATGTTTGTTACTCTTTCACGCAAAAACTACTTAACGGATTTTGATGAAACTTTCCAGTAATATAACTTATACATCAGAATAACACATAGGCTACTTTTTATCCGGGTACCACGCGGGCCAAGCCGTGGACAGAAGCTAGTCTTGTATAAAAATGTACGGACGATGAATGTTTATTGGTCAGCCCTTCAAATCGAAACACAGTGATGCGAGAATTACTGCTTGGCGACTGAAAGGGTCATTACCGTTAGGGACTCCGAATAAAATGGACTGCCGGTCCCTAGAGATACTTTTGAAATTAATATTATTTTCATTCATCGAAGAGACCATCCACGCCCACTTTTTTTTACAAACCTCTCTATATTCAGTACAGTCGTAAACAAATTTCTCGTGGAAAATAAGTGACCGAATAAGAAAAGAATAGAATTTGTTTATAAATTCTCTTATACAATAAAAACTAAAAATCAGCTTAAGAAGTTGTACAGTCAAGTCTTATATAATAAAATCACAGAATCAGAAGTATGGCAGTTATTAAAAAACAGTCCTTAAAAAAAACACAAGTACCTATTATTTAATAAAATGTCTACACATTTTTTGTCATTAACTAGTAAATCAACAGATATGCATAAACAAAATAGTAATGGTGATAGTACATTCCCGGACGAGTTCTACTACTTCAAGAAAGTATTGAATGAGCGCAGACAATTCTCAGTGATGCGTTTTTATTCGAGGGAATCGGTCCCAAAAGTGTTTTAAAACGCAATGTCAGATTACAAAATGAACGTTCAAAAAAACGAAGCTTAAAGGCTGTCTGTCAGTCACCCCCTACCCCTACGTAAATAGCTAAAAATAAACTCCTCACTGCGGATTTCTTTGAGCTGTGAGAAGATTTTAACTAGCAAGTGTAGAGTTTCAGCGTTCGTGGTACTGGTTCTTGGTCAACTATGCTTCAGTTGACATTGTTAAGGTCAGGTCACATATATTATAATGCTGCATGAATAAATAATAAATAAATAATGCTGGAAATTTTCACACAGCATCATCTAACCCCAAAGCAAGCAGAGCTTGTGTTATGGAGACTACATGACTGATATTATCTTATATACATATATACCATACATAGAAAACACCCAGATCCCGAGACAAATATTTGTAGAAACATTGGTCCCGCGGCGGCAATCGAACCCGCAACCTTTTGCGTCTCAGGCAGGCCTTCGCCACAGAGGTTGTCAAAAATATATTTATAATTGAAAAAAAATATATACTGTAAAGGTACCCTCACTGTTCTTTTTATTTGTTTTATTTAATTAATGAGTATTGAAACAAAGGCCCTCACAGTATAAAGATTATCACCTTTGCTTTTCCAACACAAGTACAACCCTTTAATAAGTTAAGCTTGTGTGGAGACAGAGAGGTGGATTTTTTCAGATGTGAAAAAGGAAAACATCACGTGACGTCGTGATAGGGCTGTCAAAGTTACCTCAAATGGGTAAATTCCAAATCCTATCCTACTAATATTATAAAGGCGAAAGCTTGTAAGGATGTTTGTTACTCTTTCACGCAAAAACTACTGAACGGATTTTGATGAAACTTTACAGTAATATAACTTATACATCAGAATAACACATAGGGTACTTTTATTCGGGTACCACGCGGACGAAGCCGTGGGCAGAAGCTAGTATTGTTATAAACGTGATAGCTTCTGAGGATGGATGTTTGTTACTCTTTCACGCAAAAACTACTGAACGGATTTTTATGAAACTTTACAGTAATATAGCTTATACATCAGAATAACATATAGGCTACTTTTTATCTAGGTACCATGCGGGCGAAGCCGTGGGTAGAAGCTGTTGTTCGTTGCTAAGCGCAAAACTTGAGAAGGGCTGGACCGATTTGGCTATTTTTTACATGTTCGCAATAGTCCGTATAAGGTTATTCTTAAACACTTGCCTGGTATACGTAAAAACAGAATGTTTCTTTCTCTCGTACAAACTGTTCAGAACAAGTTCTGTCGGGTAGTTCAAGATAAAAATGATATCTTTAAAACAATTTCTATAAAAATATCATAATTATGACTCAAAAGCAGTATTCCGAATACTCTTGGTCAATAGACCAGGTGTTAATAAACAAATGCCATTTCTCGCAGATATCAATATACGATGACGAGCGTAGATTATTATATGATGGATACGCCAGTTTGCATCCAAGTTAAATTAAAAAAAATAACATGTTTGCTGCTCTATCATCCCTATACCAACCCCTGTAAGTACTTTATAAAGTGCAAATGAAAACAGCAGCCCTATTCGAGACAAAAGGAATTAATGGGTCGACGTCACCTTGCAAAAGAACGGACGCAATGTCCAGCGGTCTTGATTTGAAGGGGGAATACAAAGATGGTTGGGCTAGACGCTTTTGTACTGTTTGTGAAAACTCTGATTAAGTAGTAGATTGAAGTGAAATAGTGGATTTTGCCTACCACAAGAGAGCAAAATAATATTTTTACGGCGAGGGCGCTTTTCAAAGTACGTCGCCGAACTAGCGAATCGCTCGGCCGCAAGATGTTTTTTTCCTACTTTTTAAAACAATAATAGACCCTTATTTGGCCATGATCTCACCTGGTGGTAAGTGACGATATGGCCAACGATGAAGCATGCAGATCCAGAAGACACTTATCATCTCTATGATAAAATTAAGTTAGTCACTCTTGAATATTAGAGGTACATAATATCCTACTACTAATATAAACGCGAAAGTTTGTGAGGATGGATAGATGTTTGTGACTCTTTCACGCAAAAACTGCTGAACGGATTTTGATGAAACTTGACAGTAGTATAGCTTATACATCAGAATAGCACAAAGGCTATTTTTTATCCGGGTACCATGCGGGCAAAGCCGTGGGCAGAGGCTACTTTTATTTATAACTTTCTTGACTTGTAAACGTGCGGTAGGTAAGAACACAAGCTCTTGTTATCTATACACTGAGTATAATAATAATGCTGAACATTTTTCCACACAGCATCATCTACCCCAAACTAAGCAGAGCTTATTATGGGAACTACATGACTGTTTTTTTGTAAATAATAATAAATATAAATAAATAGATCATACAAACATTTGTCCCGCGGCGGGAATCTAACCCGCAACCTTCTGCGTCTCAGGCGGGCCTTCACCCACTGCGCCACAGAGGTCAACACTTTGTTACAAATTCTAGCTGCAGTGTCGCTTACGTTCTTATCTTTGTCGTCAGTAAGGTACTATCTACTGTCATAAGTATAGTTGAAAACTACAAAAAGTTTGATGAAAAAATGCTATCGCCATAGACACGCTGTAATCAGTGTGAAAAATACTTAGAAATGTCTACCCTCTTTCGAATCGGATCTTATCAGAGCTCTGTCAAAGATAATAATGTTCGGAGCTTCGATAGATGCGGAAGTGACACTGAGCCGTCGGAATGACAGTCGTCGTATGAATGACACTGACAAGTGACGTACATGCGAGTGAAGTGACACTCGCGCTGGGTATATGTGACAAATGCGATGAAATGCACCCGGGAAAATATCCTATCCTATTATATAAATGTTATATTATAGTTATGTATAAGTCATAGTACCAATTTTATATGTAGCTGTGTATAGTTTTTGGTCAAAATAAACTTTTACTTTAAATTTTTACTATCCTTTTAATATTAAAAGTTTTTTTTTTTCAGGGACACATTAAAGCCGTCTTCAATTAACGGAAAGTTGATAAAAGTCCACATCACCCATTTCTTCATCCTTAAGGGTGGGATTTTTTCATAAAACTTGTACGGGACCAAACTTGAAGTACTCGTACGCAACCAATTATAAAAGAATCATTAAAATCGGTTTACTTTTAATACGGTTTAATCATTAAAAGTGAGTTCCTAAGCCCTTGTGCAATCGTCAGTAATCAAATTATTTGCCTACTTTGATGTTCTTTAGTAAGTACTCCTAACTTTAGATATGGTTTTTTCGTAATGACATGACGTAGGAATTTTTTTTTTAATTCTGGACATTTTTCACACAGCATCATCTAGCCTCAAACTAAGCAGAGCTTGTATTATGGGAACTACATGACTGATATATTAATTATATACTTTTTTTTGTAAATACATACATTACCTTTACAATAATGTGTATTTATGTTTTTTTTAATATCCTACCAAAGAGGCCATCAAACTAAAGGCAAGCTAAGCGGCTTGTGGTAAGCGGTTGCCTCCCTGAGATATCTAGATGAAAGATCTGATGAATCTTTCATTTCAACCACTAGCCTTCCACGGATTAGACAAGCCTCACATAAATTATCCATCAGCAATAATTTTCTGCGGAAATCCCACTCGAATGACAGATATAGATCATGGAGATGACACGTAGCTGTCACATACTTCACCGTGACGTATAGGTGTCATCTCGATGAGACATCTATCGAGATGGAGTAAAGGCTTGGCTGTACTGAGAGCAATATTAGAACGAGACAGTGATCAGTGAGTTCACCTCGTTCGATTGCCACCACACTAAAGCTGAATGAAGGATCATTAAAAAAATAACCAAACAGAGTTTGTTGCCTGATTCTTCTTACTGTGGATTGGTCGTGCGCGAGGAATCGGCGTAAATTCACTTTCAAATTTTTAATTTACGTAGTTATTGACGTTTCTATATGATCCTTTTGATTTTAATGAATAAAACCTTTTGACTTTGACCGTTTTATGGACATGGTATCGTTTTGCTGCCGCCAAAAATGAGAGGTTAAATTTGTCTTTTTTATTTGAAGCAGGCTTGTTTTCTGAAGGTCTTAATGAATGACTATTTGTCACATGTACTCGTGTCTCTTGGAAATTAATATGAAGCTACATTTCTGACAGTCTTGTTCTAATTTGAGCTGTGAGACTTTGACGAACTCTTAATTGGCTTATCACAGATCAATAGTAAACCTCTGCGGTGCGTATATATAGATTATTGCGTCACGCTAGCCGAATTATGCTGATTAGATAATTATTTTTATAGAACAGTTATTAACTTATATACATACTGAGTTAAAAAAGAGATCACCAGTTAATTTGTCACTTCCATAACTAACCGAACTGTGAGACAATATTAAGCAGTTACAGTTTGTAATTTGTTGTACCAATTTTGTAAATTTCGTCACGTCACGTTACGCTCTCAGTGTATCGGAGCCTTAAGTTGATTTATGGATTTGATTATACTGATGATGCATTTATTTTAGGTGAATACGATGTGTGAATGATGACATAGATATGTCTAAGATCGTTCTTAGATCTATCTGTTTCTCACTTCACTCAATTTTGGCATACATTGAAAAAGGTGTGCATAGCAAATTTATTTTTGCTTTCATGTTCATAATATTCGACGACTATGTTATCAGTTCGACAGTCGTGTCCCCTACGACCCATTATTCCCACTGATCACTGAATCCCCCTGTAATCACTAATAACGGCACATATCCGTCACAGTCACTGGTCTATCTGTCACAGAAGTGACGAACCAAGTAATAGCTGCCGTTGAGAGAGCTTTTATTCCCTGTCATATAGAATTTACTTTTCAATAACAGGACGGTTCGGATAAATTCTTTGAAATCACGTGGCTGGTGGAATTGGAACTATGATTGCGAGATGAATGGAGGTAGGCAGAGGTCTTCAATGGCTGGACTTGTGTCACGTATGTCACGGTACATTATCTCTGCCTCTTAATTGAAGATAATAAGGGGAGACATGTGTCTTTGTCGTGTTTTTATGGAGTGTAAGAGAGGGATGTGTTTTGCTTTTTTCAACTCTCGTTAGGAACTTGGGATATTAATTTGTGTCAGTCATTTTCATTAGGTGTGAAGGGAAAATGAGTTCGTATTCTGCTTTTAATTTTAAATGGATTTTATCTTTGATGTGTATGGCGGACATGATAACTGGTTTATGGAGATTGAGAAGCTTTCTTCAGAGATCATTTCAAACAACCCTTGAAGTTCATTTGAACTTAGTGAAACGAAAGAAAAATTATGATTGAACATAAAGGTATACTTCGAGACCATTTATAATATACTAGCCTCTACCCACGGCTTCGCCCGCGTGGTACCCGGATAAAAAGTAGCCTACCTATATGTTATTCTGATGTATTAGCTATGTTACTGTAAAGTTTCATCAAAATCTGTTCAGTAGTTTTTGCGTAAAAGAGTAACAAACATCCATTCTCCCAAACTTACGCGTTTATAATATTAGTAGGATTATAATTGATGCCAGACGTGCATGAATTTTTCAATTTATGTGCGATTAAAACGTGCTGAGAACGGTGACGGAAAACACCGCGAGGAAACCGGCATACCCTAGAACTGAAAATTCGAAGGCATGTGACATCGGTTAGTGTTCCGATAAGTGGGGATGGGCTTGCAACCTGTCACGTGGAATGCTTATGCAAAACGAGGATATGTGCCAAATATGATGTTTGGACACGTCTCTGACTACACCTTACATGGTATCCACAGATACTAAGTACCTATGGATCTGAGGACCTCTATCATGGAAATTAAAGCCGTGATTCTTATTTAATAAATAATTATTAAAAGTCACACACCGACAGTGGAATACTCGGGTAACATACACTAAGATGGAACTTTATAAATCGCCATTGTTCCAAGATCGTTGCCCACCTGCATCGCGGGGCAATATCAATCCATCTGCTGCGACGTGGGGTGGCGTGGCGTGGGGTGGCCTGGGGTGGCGTAAGGTGGCTCGGGGTAGGGGAGGCGTCCGGTGAAGTCGACGTCTTGCGAGCTCAGTTTTGTGCAAATGACGTGACGGACAGACAGCTGAGCTGACTGTGACTAGACTTTAGATTGCTGTTTTTTTTTGGCAAAGCGAAAAGAGAGATTAAACTGTCATGTTTAACTCTGGCTTAAGTTAGTGGAGTGAGTTTGAAAGTGGACGGCGCTTTGTGGACGGACGATGATGAATGAATCATTGTGTTGAATATCAGTTCTTAAAAATAACTCTTTATTTTATTTTTATGATTAATAAGATTGATAATGAGGAGCACTCTTTTTCTATAAATTAATTCACTTCGTTCGATTGACACCACACTAAAGCTGAATGAAGGATCATCAAAAAAATAACCAAGCAGAGTTTGTTGCCTGATTCTTCTATGCTTGGTCGCGCGCGAGGAACCGGCCTAAATTCACTTTCAAATTTTAAATTCACGTAGTTTTTAAGTTGACTTTTCTATATGATCCTTATGATTTCAATGAATAAAAACCTATTGACTTTGACTTTGACTTTCACTGCTAGGGAAGTTTCTTATTATCCTACAATTCACTTGCCTATTTCTTTTATATATCTCTTTGCTTGAGGGACCGAACTAAACTAATGATCAAAGCTACATCTCTCAAACACATTTTGAAAACGCCATTTGAAATACAAGTCCACAAAGATGGTACGACTCAGTCCATACCCCCCTTATTATCCAAGGGTGGGGGTCAATATGCACCCACACCCTCCCCCACCGGGGTGGTAGGGGGGTTGTCACGTCACTGTCTCCGCTGGGCGTCTCGTTTGCGTCCATCGGACTACTTCAAGTTGATGCCTTGTGAAATAGAAATGCTTTGCTCGGTTTTTAGTGTAGGGATGGCGCTTTGTTGGATTTTATAAGAGACGTTTCTCTTTATAGGTTGTCTAACGACTGTTTTGGAAGAATTGGAAGGTGATAACTTAGAAGACATGCAAGGCTAACATTTTATTGTTCTTTCAGGTGAAAAGTATTCTGCTCATACCTTTAGCACTGAAAAGTTTGGCCATGCACAAATAGTAAGTGATGGGGGGGCTGTATTTTAAAAGTGACGTAATGAAAACTACCGATTTTACCGTTTGAAGGTTTTTTTTTAAATGTATTCATTTGAGCCCGTGTCGAATGTCTTCTTCAGTTGGATGACTTCAGATGAGGTCACGAAAGCTTTTCTTTGTCTGTGCACGCTGTTATGCGAACGAGGCCTGTCATTGAGACATCAAATTGCACAAAACCATTATCTTTCCTGCAATAATTGAACTTTTAAATACAAAGTAGCAAGACCCTGGCCCAAAACAACATATTAAATGCAATATGCTTTTTTTATTTCCCGTATGCAATCGCTCCATCTTACGTTCCGGCAGCAATATCAATCCGTCTGGCGCGTGGGAGTGCAAGGGGGTAACCCCCTGTCCCCCATTGCAGTGTCACGTCACTGTCTTAAATGACTGTCACGGGTGCGCTCTAAGAAGTGGACCGACGGCTTTACAATCCTCGGTTTGAAATTACGTCGTTATTTGTTTATTGTGCACTTCGCGTTTATGTGTGCTCGGGGAGTAAGTAGGTCGGTGCAGTCTGTGGGAGGAAAAGAGGATCTTAAGGCATGGCTTGGATCAGCAGATAGATAACTATGGTGAGCATAATCTATGTCAATTGATCCAATGTGTCACATAGTAATTTATAAGTAATTTGTATTAAATGTGAATTTCGTGACATGGAGTGTTGACTATGAATGAATTTACTAAAATTTAAGTCTAAGTCTCTTCTTACAATAATGATGTTAAATCTGTAATAAATAATTATAGTTAAACTCTTCATAATCTTCTCTTAATAATATAACGACAAAGTCTTGGTTGAATTCATGAATTACGCGATGTTGCGGGAATGAGCTTGTATTAGTTATTCTTCAGACTCATGTTCTTCTATATTGGTTCATGGCAAGACGCCACGTCAATGTCTAGCTTGAAGCTACAAGACACACACACTTATGTAGCTGGTGCGGGGGTGTTGGGTGTTGCAGATAAAAATATTTATTCCTCAGAACCTTGAAGTTTTTCAACTTTAGGTTTTATCAAAAAAAGTACCAACCTGCACAGTTTTCTAGTTTCATCAAAAATCTGTTTTATGGGTTAAGTCATTTCGCTCAATTGCTATCTATAAAGCGTTTTCAATGGTCTTTAGATTGCTTAACTGTTTTATTTTTGTACGTACCTGAGGAGTCGTATTATTTTTTCTGTATACAATATAAAGAAATGTATATTGTGTCTGAAATATAGAGCCTTAGATAGATGATAGATAGATAGTTTTTTATTCGACACAGTAAATACAGAAGAGTAGGTACAATAAGTGGGTGCTAACCAGTGCTAACGAGGGCAGTCTATGCTGCAATGGTGTATATTTGTCGAAAAGGTCCTATCTCAGCTTATTGCTGCTCCGCCAAGGCGAAGCAGCGCTGATTTTCAGATAGGACCTAAGAAGTGAGGGATGTCCTCACGATCGCAGTGTTGCAGAAAGAAAAACAGTGAAGAAAAAGTGAGTGTGGACAAAGAGTGTGTGATGAAAAATGGATAGACATAGATAGTTAAGTTTAATTAGTAGTACATTCATCAGTTTGAGAGAGAAATGTGAAAGTTGTATTGCAGCGACCATTGCGTGCCATTTGGTAAGTTGAAGCTAGACTAAATAGTGTAAATCACAGGCTTTTTTGTATAGTTATTACTTATATATCATGTTTATTATACCATTTGACAAACATCCGTTGATGCTCTTAAAATATAACTGTAGAAACTCAGTTACACAATTTGTAGCTTTTAATTTTCCGACTTTTGAGCCCTCTTTTTACTCGAATGAACAACACTGTAGCATCAGCATTGTCAACATCAAAGTACAACATCGCGAGTTGAAGCGCGGCAGCTCGCGTCACGCTGTTGTCGTGCGCACTCGCGTTATCAACTTGCAGGCTGACGCTGTCGCTGCCACGGCCTCAAGTTTGTGAGGCTCCGCTGGAAATTTCACTCTAGACTTACTGTGCATTCGTGGTCCAAGGTATAAAGATACAGCGTTCCAATTTCACAAACTTTCTTTTGTTTTGAATTATTTCTATCTCACTCTTTGCAACTTAACAAAACCTCCTCTAAACTTACCTTAGTTCCTTAGAATCCTACTTCTAAGTACATCACCAAACAATATTGTAATCTCCTAATCTGGTGGTAATAACCTACATAATTACTTACTTAATTGTAGCTCACTATTACCTCAACAGCCCACTACATCATGTATAAAATTGGGGTAATCTGTTATTGGCCTTATGCTTGATACAAATGTTTTTGTCTAGATTATAAGTAAACGCTGTTGATTACCAATAAACAAATAAATAAAAAAATAATAAATAAACTTGCAACAAAAAACATCTTACCCATCTTAACTATGATGTTGTTGTTGGCTGTACTTTTGCTTGGCGCAGCCCTGGTACTGATATTGTCTTCTTTGGCGTGGGATTGGGAGGAAAATAGTTACATTGAGTGGGAATGACCCGTTTTAAAATATGCGTCGTCTTTTGAACTCATTAATGTTGTTTTACCGATATGGCCTAAAATTTCTGAGGTTCTTTCATTTGAGACATACTATGCGGGTATTGGCTGCCCAAGACCCGAAAAACCAGCGATCGCTTATTCAATAACTCCTTAAATAAGATCGATAACTCGATAACTTTACTTCACTGTATTAATTTTATCGATGACACCAAGTGGGTGAAGAAGTTCTATGCTGGTAGTACTTATAGTGAACCGGGAATCGCTGGGGAAGAAAGGTTCTCGAACAGTGCCGAAACCGGATGAACAATATAGGAACGTTCACACCTTAAACTGATTGCAGGATTGCTAGAAAGAAGTAGCGGAAGATCGTTCGTTATAGCAATCTTAATTATTTGACTAGTAATTTTTTTCTATAAATGAGTTCACCTTGTTCGATTGGCACCACACTAAAGCTGAATGAAGAATCATCAAAAAAATAACCAAGCAGAGTTTGTTGCCTGATTCTTCTAGGCTTAGTCGCATGCGAGGAACCGGCGTAAATTCACTTTAAAATTTTAAATACGCGTAGTTTTTAAGTTGACGTTTTTATATGATCCTTGTGATTTCAATTAATAAAAACCAATTGACTTTGACTTTTGTGTCCAGCAAAGGTCTTCTTTAGGCTGTTGATATTGACGTGATGTTTAGCTTGGTTCTTGTAACTCGCTTTGAGATTCCTTGTACTCGCTCTCGCTAGTTCTTGTCCCTTGAGCATTGGCTCGGAGTCAGTCCCGTCATGTCAGGTTGTCTCTCGCCGATGACAGGCCACGACTGAATTGTTCCGCGGTAGTTTTGACACCCTGCTCCGTCTTAGTTTATTCTAGGTGGCGGATGCTATTGATTGTGCACCAATTTTGCTGGTTATGTTAGGTATTGAGTTTCTCTGAGAGAAATTGCGTTTGGCTTTCTCATACGGAAGCTCTCAGATTTAGTTCATACTCAAGGGATTTATGTAAACTTTTTGTGGGTATAATAATGTTTGGCTTAATGTCAAAATGCTTGCTTGCTTTTTTATTTGTTATTTTAGTTTTCAATAAAGACAATACTATTTAAATATATCATAAGTTTTTTTTTATTTGCACTTGCCTTTTTAATTTTTTATGCTCACCATCACTAGAAGCTGCCGCACCGTAGGTGCTCAGTGGGGAATAAAATCAAATTTTATTCTTTGTTTCCCTTTGAGCACCACGTTAAAATATTGATTTGTGCTCAAATGGGAATACCTTTGGTGCTCAATGCATAGGAGTCCAAAAAAAAGGTGCTCAAACGGGAATACTTCGTCAAATCTAACTTTAGTATCTGCTTAGGACAAATAAACAACTATTTCCATCCACGCAATACTCTGGCATTATGATCTTCTATGTATAATTTGTTTGATGTCAAAAGGTGATCGCTGTTTTTGACGAGTCTGACATTTTCTCTGATTGTTTAAGGCCCTTCAAGATAGATTATATAGATAGATAAACTCGTTATTATGCTTCCCACCATTTTATCCTACTAATATTATAAACGTGAAAGTTTGTGAGGATGTTTGATGTGTGAAGCCTTATGGCCAGAAGCTAGTACTATGTAATAACAAAAAAAAAAAAGCGCAGCCATAAGAATGGAGAAAACTATGTAAAATATATTTTATTAGAATTATTAATATAGGTAATATTAATATTGGTTGATCTTATCTAAATTTTAAAGTGAATTTACTGATGGATTTGTCTACTCTCTTCCCTGAAAAATACAATTTGGGTCTCAAGGTGAGAGTGAATGGGTCTAAGGTAATCTTCTAGACCTTTATGCTCCATTGTCGGCCATATCTTTTTTTTTTAAACATGGATATCTGCTGCTTGTAGTAACTATTTATGTAGTTCGGCAAAAAAAAAAACCTTTATTTGTCATGAGTAAAAAACACTATTTATTTTATTTATTAATTTATTTAATCTTTATTGTTGACGTCCTTAAACTCAGAATAATTAAAAGTACAAATTACTTACTTAGTATTTAGATACGTGAGGTAACTTAGTGCTTAGTCTCAGAAACATAGTGCTTAGATCTTTAAGGATATCAAGTAAGGGGTGGTCAGAGGCACGTACAAACATCATATCATTTGATAGCGCGGATTGTTTTCTTAATTAATGTTTTTTATGTCGTACCTTGAACCTTGACATAAAGGATTATCACTGTTTGACAGTGAGATGAGTTACGTATCTATAAATTTATTGAACAAGTATTTTGAATGTCAAATTCAGTGTCTGACACATTAATTGGGTTATTAATGAGCTATTATGGATTTCGTAGTGATATTGTTTTAAATAGACATGACAAGATTGTTGTGTTATGTAGATAGATAGTTAAATAAATAATGCTGGACATTTTTCACACAGCATCATCTAGCCCCAAACTAAGCAGAGCTTGTGTTATGGGAACTACATGACTTATATATTTTTGTACTCATGTAGATTGTGTCCATCCAAAAACATTCTAGAAAATATCGCATTCCGTAAAAGTCACTTATTCTAGCACTATATATTTATTATACACTATATATTTCATTTAAAAAAGTTTATAATATCTATAACATTATTCGGACAGACGGTCCCAACCGTCCATGTACGAGCTTGCATGTTATCTGTGTTATCTCTGTGTGTGTCATTTTAATTTTATAATAATGACCATTGTATTTGATTCTAGTTATTTTATATGAGCTCTGTGGTTTGAAATAAAAAATAATAATTTATAAATCCATCATAATCAGCAGAGCTAGTTTTAAGAAAACTCGCCCAACACGCTCGTAAAGAGAAATGTTTCCGCCATCAATAACCAACGAATCTCCAAGCATAAAGCGCACAGCACACTGCACTAGCCACTGGCGCAAGTCGGCGTGCTAGTGACAAGTTGTCAGTCGAGCGCAGCAAGGAACTCGCCTCAGTGTTCACAGTAAACATTTTCAAAGGCGAATTTAACCCGTCAGCTCGCAGACGACGTTGAAGGGTCGAACAGACCCGACGATTAAAAATAAATAGTTGGATTGTTTGAAGTCAAGAGTTTTCATTGCTTCGGTTGTCCTTTCACTGAATCTTGGGTGCGTTGGATCAGTGGCCGAAGTATTTTGACCCTGATAAGGACCTGGTGAGAAGTATTCCTGATAAGGACCTGGTGAGCGAGTCTAAAAGAACCACTAAATTCTATCATTTAAAAGAAAATGATAGAATTTAGTGGTCGGAGAGACTCTATGACGACCGATGTGGCGCGGTGGGCAAAGGTCTGCCTGCTACACAGAAGGTTGCGGGTTCGATTCCCGCCCTGGGACAAATATTTGTACGATCTGCAAATATTTGTTCCGGGCGTTCTAGGTATTTTCTATGTATAATAAAAAAATATCTATGTAATATATTGTATTAAGTATATCAGTCATCTAGTACCCATAACACAAGCTCTGCTTAGCTTGGGGCTAGATGATGCTGTGTGGATTGTCCAGCATTATTATTATTATTATTATTCATGTGAATCTTTCAGTATCGCTCACATACATATGCATATATCGCATACATATGCGTCACATTTTGAATTTTTGGCTTAAGAAAATAAACTTACATAATTGTGCGCTTAAACTATTTTGAGAAGTAAAATTCGTTGGTGCCTGCCGGTTTTCGAACCTACAACATTAATTTTTGTTTCATTTTAATTCATATTGTAAAATAAAAATATATTTCACGTACTATTTATACCATGAGTGACTATGGGCACCAAATGTTTCGGCTCATTCCGAGTCAGGGTAAGTAAAGAAAGTACTTCTTTTTTAAATGATTTCATTTGCAATAGGTTTTGTTTATTTTAATAAATAGATAAACAGTTAACAGACACCCTCTGCTCCACAGTAGGATAATTTCATTAGGTACTGAATTTCTATCGTTAAAAACCAAAGCGAAAATGAGTTGAAGAGCTCCAGAGAAATTTATTCCCACTGTACAAAAAAGAGGGTTATATTATAAATTCACATCTGAAATTCTGACATGTCCTTGAAAATTGGTTCTACCCAAAAGAATCATGTTCAATGATCCGTTCTATATTTTTTTTAGTCTATGGTAATCCTATAATACTGTGACTGACGAGTGACAAGTTTAGTTGATCTCCTTCACTTTCGTATTATTGTCCTCAAGTGCTTGGTAGAACAAGTAGTACATTAGACTTTTAAGTTAGATAAGTTACCTAGTTAAGAAAAATATTATTATTGAAAGTGTTGCCACTTTTACGTTTTTTATTCCCACGGTTTTCAAACAACTATAGATAGAAACCTTTTAATTAACTCGCTAAATCACTGCATTAGCTCTCATCAATATTTCAAACAGACTGCTAACAAGAAAAAAAAACAATTAACCCCCCCACCGCCCACTGGTCCCCAGACCGAGTCCACACAAAGACGTCAAAGAAGTCCACACGTATGCACTTGATCGGGTACTGCTAACATGACGGCGTCCATCGATTGTGGGGTGGGATCGGGGGGAGAAGAAAGCTTTAAAAACAGAGTCGGCGTCTCCGCGACGGCCCAATACGTCCCCGGTTGGCCGTCGATTACGGACGCGGCTGCATACGGCCGGGGACGGTCCGCAGATCAACGCATAACAGGTTGAACATTTTTTTTTTCGAGATTCTAGTTCAGGCTGTCGTAAAACAGACTTCACATTTTCAGATTGTATATTTGACAGTAACAGTTGTATGCTGACTGATCGAGATTCTAGTGCAAGCTGTCGTAAAACAGACTTCACGTTTTCAGATTTTTATATTTGACAGTAACAGCTGTAAGCTGATTGATAAATCAGCTTTAATAACTCTTTGAAGAAAATACACTTGTCCACCGTTGATGCCAAGAACCATATCTTTCATTACCAATGAATTTATCTGGAGAGGATTGATCGAAAGGTTACCTGAAAAATTGCTACCAGGCCACCCATATATCATTTTATACATATTTTAGAGTGCCATACTTTCTTTTGGTGTACACTAAATACCCCTTTTGGTGTACCTAATAACCCCTGAAAGATGAACAGAAATTTGACGTTGTTTAACCTATAAACACATGTAAATGTGTACATTATATGAGTATTACATATGTAAAAACTGATAGATACATATTATATCATTATTTAAGAGTGTAGAGGCATTTTGGTGTTAACTGTTTTAGAAATAAATGAATTCTAAACTATTTCATGAGTCGAAAAGAGGAAACATAGATGAAAGAATCTTAAAAGTTAGGTATTTTTTTTCATATTGATCTACGTTTTTTCTGCGCTCGGTACTCGATACGTGCAAACAGAACACGGAAACACACGAGCATCGGTAATACAACATTCGTTATTTTTCGCCACCTTCCTAGCGTATTGATTAGCGCTCATTGCCGTGCGAGGCATGTTTACATCGGGGATTAGCCTACACGCTAAGGCTGAGATGGTATGAAAGTACATTGTTCGAAAGAGACTAGAGACTTCGAAAATATTCATATTGTAAAAACGGGAATTTTCACGTACTGCACTATCGGTGAAGGCACCGACTAAGTTTCGACTCATTCGCGCCGTGCACTACGCGGAAGGAGAAAGTCGCAACCACTCACCCTGATGAAGTCTCTCGGAATGAGTCGAAACTTAGTCGGTGCCTTCACCGATAGTGCAGTACGTGAAAATTCCCGTTTTTACAATATGAATAGTCAAGTTCACGATAGTTTTTGGACTTCGAAAATATAAAATTTACCCGCAGCACTAATAAATAAATAATGCTGGACGTTTTCCACACAGCATCATCTAGCCCCAAACTAAGCAGAGCTTGTATGGGAACTACATGACTGATATATTAATTATATACTTTTTTTTAAAACACCCAGACCCGAGACAAATATTTTTAGGTCATACAAACAACACTATCCTGTTTGCGGGTAAATTTTTTCTAATTTATGTATGTTTTAAAACATTTAATATAAGCACGAAGCTATTGTTTAAATAGGTGATCAGCCGTCTACACGCTAAGGCTGAGATGATACGACCTTCATACATTGTTCGAAAGAGGCTAGCTACCCGAAACACAGGCTGTCCTAGGATAAGAACTACATACAAATTGATGTGTCAAATTTACGAATGGAAACTACATGACTGATATTATACTACTTCAATTATTTTGTTCTTTGTCAATACATACATATTATACATAGAAAACACCCAGACCCGAGACAAATATTGGCAAATCATACAAACATTGGTCTCGCGGCGGGAATCGAATCCGCAATCTTCTGTGTCAGGCGGGAATCGCATCACCGAGAGATGAATGATGATTTGGCCCTGTTCTGTATTTTCCAATAAAATTACACTCGAAACACCAAAACACAAATTAACTTTCAACTAATTATAACTATGTACGGGTATAAGATAAATATTACTCTAATTAAGTTACAAAAAGCTCCACAAAGGAGGTAGTTACAAAATTATTTTGTGCAAGCGACTTTTTGTGAAGCAAACGAGTTAACACGAAACAACTGTCACGGACAAGTCTGGAGCAAGTTTGTGATAGCAAAACGAAAAATCCAACGAATGCAGCTTATTACGCGACGGACAGACGGACAGACTTGCACGTCATGAGTTCGTGATAAGTTGCAGTTGTGCTGATAATTTTATTTTAAATCCTCCGTTAGACTATGTTTTTGCTGCTTCGTAATTACTTATGAGTTCTCTGAAGGCTAGGTTTTTAGGTTTACGTAAAAACGGATCAGGGGTTTTGATTAAATAAATAAAAATATCGCTTACATACATAGTCCTGAAGCCACAAAGGATTCCCTGTGTCGTAGGTATCAAGAACTAAGAGTACTGTGATATCACAACATCAAGACCCGGAATAAATATCTGCGCTGCGGGAATCGAACTTGCACCCAGCGTCTGGATTGGACGTGTCTCTGACTTCTTCCTAATTGGAATCCTCACTATCCTCACTACTATACTCAAAGATCGCACTAGGCATATCAGGGGGGCTAGACTGGTAAAATTGATATTTCCGATATGTAAAGATCTATGCAAGCAAAGTCGACGGCAACTATTAGCTCATGAGTAGTTCCGGAACTTAATAAGTGGGGGCGCTATTTGGCATATTTCAGTACTGTTTCTTATTTCTTTAGGTTCGACAGCTTGGAGAGCAGACGGTGGCCTACGATCATGTATGGTTCAAACAGAAGCGATTAGCGTATATCTACTGATCAATTGTATCGTCACATCAGACTGCATATTTCATTCAAAGCCTAAGTGAAGATATATTTATTCATTAATATCACAAGAATCACTTTAAAACGTCAATTTTACTGCCTGTTCCGACCAAGCCAGGATATATAAAAAGTTTGTGGTGTCAGGAATCAGGACAGCCAAACAAATTACGTTTACGTCATTCGACTTAAAAACTCCATAAACATTGAATAAAATAAAAAAAAACAAGATGCGAAAAGACAAGATTAAATAATATCTATTTATTTGCTAGAACATAGTGTAAATTCAATGGGTTATGGATTCATATATATTTTTTACATTCAGTTTTTAAAGCCTCGCATTCTCTCTTCAACTGGACTAAGCAATGAGCCCCGCTTTTAAATCGCAAACTTTTCGCCGTTTTAATTAAGTTGACGTCACAGTTACGACTGTGTTGATTTGTTAGCTCGCCCGGAATTCCCGAGGTCCATTCAATGCATTTCTTGATTTCGCTCAACTCCGCTCAACTCCGCTCAACGTATTTCCGCCTTCGACTTTGATGTGTTAAAAACTGTTTTCGCTGAAAGTTGGTAATTTTGAGCAGGTGCAAGTTGATTGCAGGACAACTATGAAAGTTAATTTATTTGTTATTCTACGTTCTCACTTTGTGCGTGTTCCATTTTAAGGTCATGTTCAATTTTCACCTTTTTAGAAAAGGCGGAATTTAGAAAAGTTATTTCTTGGTGCACCCGTAGGGGTGGGACATGGAGAGTATTTTTTTAGAGACGTAGAAAACATTCTTCATGTTTCAGATCTCCTGGGTTCTGAGCGTTTATTAGGTATAAACAATAACTAGAGGTAGAGGCACGATAAAACTTTTTCAAAATAAGCATTTTTCTTTAACATAAAATATAATTGCTCCGCCATCTTTGGGAGTCCGCCATATTGGATTTAGAAGGATGTCAAGCTAACCATGTATTGTTATCCAAACCAAACGTGTATGCAAAATGTCAGCTCAATCGATTGGGTTGGTTCAAAACTCAGTTGCAAGATTTGACCCATACATACTAAATAACACGGCTAGTTAAATAAAAGCTTTTAAAAATCACTAGGTACATCTAAATACAAACATTTTCTACACTACAAATCTGTTTTTAGTTTCGTAAAAAAGGCTTAAACTGAAAACTAGGGATTCATATTTAATAACTCCGTGTTTAAAGTTATTTGCTATACAGAACCACCAAAAATATCGGTTGAACACGCCAGAGTAACATCGAGTTAATCTGTGACGGTATAGAAAACTACCCTTAACTCTGAAAAAGTTAAATTACGATGTAATTAGGGTAGAGCTATTGCTAATTATTTAGTGGGGGATGTTGACGGAGTTGTACAATTTTTGACTGAATACTCGTTAGCAAAGTTGTGTTATTTAGACTTCAGTTTGACGTTTCGTTCTAAAACATTCACACACCTAAATGTAGACACATCAAAAAAAGTTGGCGATCATTTTGTTAAATTGAACTTCCTCTTAATTGCTCAACAAATGATTTGGATTCATTTTTTATTAATAATAAAATGTTTTTAATCTAAATTTTATATTTTTATCAATTTCCAATTCGTCATTTATTGTTTAATAATATTTCAACATATCGTATCAATATATCCGCCCATTGTAGTTACTCCTGCGATTAGCTTGTAATTTGCTCTGTTTGCATTTGTTAGCAACGTATTATGTGGTGTACAATAAAGAATTATCTATCTATATATCCATAAAGGAATTTTGACATAGAATACATCTTCCAATATAAAATTTTCAACTTTTTAACGATATCCTGTGTCGTGACCTGAGCGTGCCGTCTTGGGCGAGGGTCGTCTTCAATCGACTGCCACATTGAAAAGACCATGCCACTTGTAAATCATGACTTTATCAGTTCACTGATCCTCATAAATGGCTCCTATATTTATGGTTCTGTGATGATTTTGGCTTGGTAAAGAACTAGATATGCTCCATTATTACAGTTTTTTCTGGATTTACTTGTTTGCGAGTAATTGCGAGGCGATATCTCGTAAACGAATAATGTCAATCAGCCCTTTGACATTAACATCAAATTCTTCTAATTGGTACACAATTACCGAAATACCAATCTCGTATAGCTGCATCACCTCCACCCCGTTTCGCGGACTTTTGTACCTCCCCGAGGGAAACGTCATGCCCTGACATATAAGTTACTGACGAAATCTGCCTAAAATACCGTAGGGTTTTGGAGATTCAACTTAAAGCGTGTGCAAAACCAGGTTATACCTTCTTTTTTCTAGATATTTTGAATAACACCTTCATAATAACTTAAAAATCTTGAGTTTTCGTGTGTACTAATATCAAATTCTTAAGGCCCGTGCAAACTGGCGTAAACACGGCAACAATGGCGATAGCGATCAGAACATTGACACGAACTTTGAAAACCACTTAACAGCCACTGAAACCGCGTGAGATTGACCGGGCCTTAAGTTCATAAAGATACTAAGATCCATATCCCAAAATATCACCGAACCAGCGATAGCCTCTTAAGCCTAAAGTCACGTTTCAATTAAGAACTCTACATTTCATCAACTGCTTAAAAGTTAATCCAAAACAAGTCTCAAATCCTAATTTAGGTTGTCTAATGTATTCATTGCTGTGTAAACTGCCGTCTGCTAAACTGACGTTCGAATAGGCAGGTTACTTTTTACGAATCTACCTCCTCCGTTTCAGATTTCAACTTTTTTGGTCGTCGATCTCTTTTTACTGTCAAATTCGAACCTCTTTTTAGTGTCGTTGCGACAGATCCGACTAACTACTCAGACTACTTAGTGAGTTGGTTACGGGCTACGGTTTTAGTACTGTGTCCTCTGACAAGTTAGGGGAATGACAAGTTGATAGCTCACTTTAAGAGGAATCGGCGTAAATTCACTTAAAATTTTTAATTTCACGTAATTTTCAAGTTGACGTTTCTGTATAATCCTTGTGATTTCAATAATTAAAAACCTTTTCATTTTGACTTTGACTTCACTCTATAGAGTTTTAGATACTTTTATGAGTATTTATAAATGTGAGGATGTCCACGGGCATTACAGTTGTGATAGTGTTTGTATGTTTTGACACTGCTATGCTTATATAATAAAGGGAGTATAAAAGCTTAATCCAGCTCAAATTATTTAAAAAGATTTTGTGGTTTTCCGTGTTAAATCTAGTCCACAACCTTTTTTCCATTTTATTGGCTTCTTGACTTTCTCATCTCGATTGCCATCAACATATCCAATATCAAGGATATTGTGCAACAAAATAGCTAAAGAAAATCCGTCCAAAGAATAAAAAAACAGCTGCGTACTCCCTAAAAATCCCTACGTCCATGTATACAGCGTACTTTAATTAACACTCACAAAAACAGTTTGACCCTCCTGAATGATACCTCCAAAATAACTAACTTACCGAAGACATAACCCGAAATTGGATGGCAGTACAGAGGCTCTCATCGTGGGCCGTTCATAAATATTTTAAAAAGTTGCCCCTCCAACCCTATCAGTGATCTCTTAACCCCAAAAAGGCGCACGTACGAGCCGTATACGATATTGGGGGCAGGTACCCGTTGAATCCCATCACTGTATTGCCAGTATTGCGAAAGAAATCAAATTAGATATACAATAAGCAGGGTAGTGGTCCGATTTACATAAGTATCCGTGCTATTTGGTCGGCTGATCCCAGATTGCGGGCACAATATTGTCCGTGTAAAGGCGTTGTCGTGACTGCCACTGTGATGTGGATACGACTATTTGTTTTTTCTCCCGATAGTATTTGCATGCTAGGCGATTCAATGGCCTGCACCTGGTCACAATCTGATTGCTACATAGCCGAATGATCGGAGCTGATATTTGTCTAAAGGAAGCACACGTGTTGCCTGTAGATACATGATTTTACTTTGAGAACTAGAACTATATAATATACGAGTACATTCACCATGTCGATGTTATTTAAAAACTTAACTTAGATATGATACAATCTGGCTACAATTAAGCGTCTTTTATATTTGTCTGTTATTTTATTCAGTAAATAGGAAGTTAAGTCTCAACTACAATATTACGAGGTTACATTTTATTTTCATGCATATGTACTTATAAAAACTAAAATACAAATTAATAAGGTTGAATAGTATTTTCCAAGTGTTTCCATTAATACCAGATACACAAGAAACAGTTATCACACCTTTGAAATAAAATAAATCCGAATGGCGCAATAACATAAAACTGATTTTATGGTGTCCTCCCCAATTTTCGGAAAATAATTTCCCACTCAATAAAAATTTAAGCGATAATAACTAACAATACAGGAAAATGTTATCGCAAAACTATCGGGGGACGAAATCCATGCAGATCTAAAATGTATATTAAATAATACATAAGTGGGACCGTCCCGCAACTGAGTCCGACGGGTTCAATAAAAAGTTGCCAGTACATAAAATAAAATTCGGCGGAAGATGGGTTGTAGAATTCACCGCCGTCGTCGGTCGGTGCAAGGGTTAAGTTGATGTGAGGGCTAGAACAGACGTGAGATTTTATTTTATTTCCTTTTATAATGTGTTCTCTCTGTATTAAGTAGGCTTTGTATTATTCGCGACTATAAGGCATACAAGGTACAAATTAATGTTTTAATTTTTGTTAGTTTGTAGTAATGTTTAGTTAGGGTATGTACCTCGATACAATTTTGCAAGCTATCAAGTAAGTTACAGAGAAACATTTGGTAGTCATTGTTGTTTTTTCTCAATATGTTTTTTAATCAGTTTAGAGTAAAATCATGAAAAATAAGAAAAGGAAATATATTTCATTTTAAATACAAACAAGGCATAAACAGAGTGCAAATAATGAATGAAGTAGGTATTTTAAACGTTTAAACGTTTGATAATTTGCCTATATTATCAAACAAGCACGTAAAAAGTACGAAATAAATTGCGTGGAATGTTCTATTAAGGTACTATTTATTAATGACAATGTTTCTCCTATCCCCATTTCCAGACCTAAATCAAACTTCATCGCAAAACCGCGACAAAAAGTCGCCAGTCCACCGGCCCGTCCCGTCGGACACTATCTTTCGATGCGACATTCCGACCGATATTAAATCCACTTCATTCTATAAAGAATTCCAATGGACTCCCTGTCCCTTGTCTCGGCATGTGCGATACATAACCACTGCGGTCTGTGATGTCGGGTAAATATTGCCAGGACGTAGACATGTGTAGACATGTGTAGGTAGGTTGTGGTGTGTAGACAATTCTGAACCATGGATGTTAAGGTAAAATAATAGAAGTATTTTTCACTTATGTCTAGGTTTAATGGAGACATTTATCTCATTACGTAGGTAATAGTTTAGGTGGGTAGAAACGAATTTGTGTAATGCAACGTTGATAAGAATTTGTCAGCAACGGTTATAAAAAAATACAATTTGATTGTTTTTTAAGTTGCTTGTAAATGTAAATTTTTGCCGTTTGTTAACAGCAGTCAGGTGTAAATTATTAAGTATTGTTGGTTTTACATAAAGTTTTTCAATGTTTCAGGTAAGCAATCTTCGCAATGAACGCAACAGATAGCGAATCTGTGAGTATATCAACATAATTTTAGCCCCTTTTTTACGGGAAATCTGAAAAGGCGAGAAAAAATATCACTATAGATATTTGCAAATTTCACGACATATCGGCTCGTATTCTAGAACGAATCTCAAATCTAGGCTCGAGTCTTGATTTAATGTGGGTTTATTTCTGGAATATGGGCATAAGTGTCTCGTACGTGTTATATAAAAAAAAAATAGAAGAATTCCGACAATATTTCTTACTATCTCGCAAGTGACTATCGGATCTTTGTCTAAGTAAGTACTCCACTTCAAAATCCAAACGCATAAAACGAAATTCAACTACAACCTTCATTCTCTACCACACAATCGAACAAGAATCCCGTGATTCTTGTCGCGCGCTCCCGTGATCCCGGGATGATTGGCAATCCCGGGATAATGCGCCAATTTTAATGGGATTCGTCACCTTGATACATTCATTTCGTTCGCTGGCAAAATGATTAAAAAACGATTGTATCGGACTGTAACTCTTGAGGTGCGATGCGGGGAAATAATTGTGAATTTGTATTTGAGTAAATGACGGAATTGATGATATGCGGAAACCCACGGTTTTAATTTTCCTTGAACATTGATAGGGTTAAAATTCAAAGGGGGGTTAAATTAAAATTAGGGTTAAATCAGCTTCAAGATCATCATTCTGTTGAAGTCAAGCTACTGACGAACTCGATGGTGTGGCCGGCTAGTAGCGGGCTACGGCGCAAGGGGTGATGGTTCGATTCCCGTGGGCGTAGGTTAGCGCGATCTTAAGATATTTGTTCCGGGTCGGGTGTTGCGGTACCCAGACCCGGGAAAAAAATCTTTTAAACTAGATAAAAAATACTGGTTTAAGTCACCCACCGCAGGCGGGGTACCCAAAAGGCAGGCGACATTACCTTGTTGAATAGCAATGCTAATTTTCTGATTGAGGTAAGCGCCAGCCGTATGGTTTCGTTCATCATTATATCAATACATCCAAACAAATAAACTTTCATCTATATAAGTATGTCTGGATGTTTTTTCTATGCATAATATGTATGTCTTTACAAAATAAGTATATAAGAAGTATATCAGTCATATGCTCGTAGTTCCCATAATACAAGCTCTGCTATTTATTCATACAACTATTTACAAGTATGTATATACAAAAAACACAGATGAAACAGCTACCCACCTAAAGACCGTTACAAACGATCTATAGATAGCTCAACTGATTCAGATCACTACCAGACGGAAGCGTTCCCAAAATACTGGCCGCATTGCCACGCTGAATGGCAGCTTAGTTTGGGGCTAGATAATACTGTGTGAAAATGTCCAGCATTATTCATTTTACCTTTTTCAATATAGTGTAGGTAACGCAAAAAAACTTGTATTATGTAAATTGTATATTTGTAGGTAGAAATAAAAATGCCGGATAGATAAAAAAACATCACTTGAGAATGGCTCGGCTGATATAGAAGTTTTTATTGGGTTCTTTATTATTACGAATTTGATGATATTTCATACAATTGTCAGGACAAGGATTGTATGAAAGAAGATTTTTTGGAAAATACACCGGAAATATACGGAAATTTAGATAGTAATTACACCCATGCGAAGCCGAGGAGGGTCGCTAGTTCGTGATAAAAAGCTATGTACCTACAGAGTGAAGGTCTGTCTTTGACGTGCTTCGTCTCCCCTCGGACAGGGCTAGCCTGTCTGCGACAGGATGACTTTAGACGTCGCGATTTGCCTCAACAATATTGTGATGAATAAAATTTGTGAAATGTTTAGGAAATATTTTGTTTGAAGGTGTGCTAAAACATGTGTTCGTAACATCATACTGTATCAAATTTTTATTTCGGTCAATCCTACTAATATTATAAACGCGAAAGTTTGTGAGGACGTTTGTTACTTTTTCACGCAAAAACTACTGAACGGATTTTGATGAAACTTTACAGTAACATAGCTTATATATCAGAATAACACATAGGCTACTTTTTATCTGGGTACGCGGGCGAAGCCGTGGGCAGAAGCTAGTAAAATAATAAATAGAATTGCTTTAAAAATATTTAAAATACATTTTCGCTGACGTCAAAATAGGTGTTCTATTTAGCAATAATCGACAATATTATCATGTATGTATTTAAAAAACAAGTATATAATTAATATATCAGTCATGTAGTTCCCATAATACAAGCTCTGCTTAGTTTGGTCTACATGATGCTATGTTAAAAAAAAAGTTCAGCAATATTTACAAAATGTCAACATTGAGATAAAGCTGACCAACATAATATTATGTCGAGCCTTCAAAACGGTGAAGGAAAACATGAGGAAAACGGCATGCTCAAGAACCATCAATTCGAAGAGTGCCATCGGTTGGTGTTCCAATAAGTGGCGATGGGTTTGCAGCCTGTCACGTGGATTACTAACTGATTTTAAAAGGGCATGTGCGAAATATTTTGTTTGTATGTGCCTCAGACTACTATCTACTAAAGATTATGCGCTGAGTATGAATCTAAAGATGTTCTTAAAGATGTTAAGAATTATATTTTTTGTAAAAATGCGTCATTTATGTCTCCGTTTTGTTTTGAGGTTTCGTTCTCACATTCTCAGTTATTTGAAACATGTTAAAATAACACTAGTCTCATGAAAAACTTTTATGAAATTCTTTAAATTCTGCTGGACGGTCCTGTATTATAATACCTTGGTATGGACACCCCCAGAGGGCGTGGGGTGCGATGGGGGAGGGGGTGACATAATTGGGTATTAACAGATAGAGCCTGTCACTCACGCGGTTAGAAATTGAATGGATTCAATTAATTTTTCATTTTATATCTCGATTGTACACGGTATGGATTATTAAACTGTCCACTCAGACTGAGGTATCTGTTTGTAATTTTAATATAAATATAATGTTTTTTAGTTTTTAATAAACACTCGTTCATTTGTCGTGCTACTGGTTATTTTTTGGTAAGCCTGCGTTTGGTCAGGGCCTAGTTCAGACCCTGAAAAGGGCTTAGTGATATTAAAAACTAGTGCAATCGTCTCATAGAGACTTCGTCTCTTCATATTGTAAAAACGGGAATTTTCACGTACTACACGATCGGTGA
This sequence comes from Perizoma flavofasciatum, assembly GCA_958496245.1. NCBI lineage: Eukaryota > Metazoa > Arthropoda > Insecta > Lepidoptera > Geometridae > Perizoma > Perizoma flavofasciatum. Next base: position 14,157,132 of record OY292425.1, on the reverse strand, counting down.
AGGCACCGACTAAGTTTCGACTCATTCCGAAAGTCTTCATCAGGGTGAGTGGTCGCGACTTTCTCCATCCGCATCGCGCTGTGTACGTGAAAATTCCCGTTTTTACAATATGAATAGTCAAGTTCACGACAGTTTTTAGACTTCTTCTCTTTTTTAAGATTTAATTCGGTTTAAAGACCTGCCAGTTATCCTACAGTGTTTCCTTCACCGTTTTCAACATTGCGCACCTCATCTTTATTGGTCCCAAAAACTATAGTGAATTTAGTTTTTGAAGGTTATTGAAATGAGTCGAAACTTAGTCGTGTCTTTCACCGATAGTACGGTACGTGATAATTAACGTTTTACATTATGAACTTCATTAGTTTCGTCATGACGAGATTGAATCTAGACCTATTAGAAACTAAAACTAGACACACTTAGTGTGATAAGAGAAAATCTATATCCATTCTTAGAAAAATTTTACCAAAATGACAATAAGCAGTGTCCACCACCCACAATCCACACTCAGCATAAAGGAGCACGCACACAAGAGGAGCGCCTGGCGAACCGGAACGGTCCCCGCGGAAGCGGCATTAAAACTTTTGAGTGATTTCGCTCAGTCAAACGATGGAAGACGGGAGTCCGGCGGCGCGGGTCGCCATACGTTCTGTGTTTATGTGGACATTGATAGAGTTGGGACAGCGAGGCTGTTGTTTAGTGCATTCCCTGTTCTTGGAATTAAAGTTGACTTGTGGAGGCTTAGTAGAATTGCGATAGTTGGTCACTTTTTTTTCCTGTTTACAATGTTCTAAAATGGCGACCCAAAATGGACCTGTGACCATCTATAAAATTGCAAGATGTCAGTAAATTGAATTTCGTCAGTACCTTTTTCTAGAAGTGGGCTTTTACAGGCGGATGATGATGATATGGAACATCTTAGAACTCCCATCGACACACCGCGTCCCTTAACTTAAAAAATCATACTTATCACCTGATTGAAGAATACCTAATATACCCGATGCGATGGACCTTTGACCATCTATAAAATTGCAAGATGTTAGTAGATTCATATTGTAAAAACGGGAATTTTCACGTACTGCACTATCGGTGAAGGCACCGACTAAGTTTCGACTCATTCCGAGAGTCTTCATCAGGGTGAGTGGTTGCGACTTTCTCCTTCCGCGTCGCGCCGTGCACTACGTATACGTACGTGTGTAGTGCACGGCGCGACGGAATGAGTCGAAACTTAGTCGGTGCCTTCACCGATAGTGCAGTACGTGAAAATTTCCGTTTTTACAATATGAATAGTCAAGTTCACGATAGTTTTTGGAATAAAAATGTTAGTAGATTGAAGTTCGTCAGTGATTTTTTCCAGCAGTAGACTTGTACAGGCTGATGATGATGATACAGAACAAATTTGAACTTCTATCGACACATCGCATCCCTTCACTTAAAAAAACATACCTGATTGAATAAAACAAATCCAAAATTATTTAATGAAAGTAAACTAACAAAAATAATAAGAAAAACTGAATATTCAACAATTACTCTACTATTATAAGTATCCAAATGCTCGAAACGTTCGTTTATTTTCGCCAGGAAAGCTAAACACAAAGCAAATGGTATGAATAAGTGAATTCCACCCCCAGGGGTCAGACTGGATAACATAAAACCTAGCTGTCCATTTTATCCCGTATCTAATATCATATTGGTGACCCTAACGATAGAGACGGGTGGAGTGTGGACGAGTTAGCCGAGCGACTAATTTGTGAATAGTTAGTCCTTTGATTCGAAGTTGATAGTCGTTTTCTGTGCTTCATTACAATACATTGTGGGATTGTGCTGCTTCTGTTGAAAGTTATAGCGGACGGGAACATTGTAAGAAAAACTTTTTACATCGATTAAATCGATCTTTTTACTCTTTACGTTTTCGATAATATCGATATTTTTTATTTTTTGCTTCAAAATAATATAAAACAATGAATAAACATCACATAGACACATACATTGTCGTCCACACTAAGATTCTCTGTATCGTGGGTATCAGGGACTACGAGTATCGTATCTGTGTCAATATCTGCAGAACATGTAAACAATTTGTCCCGCTGCGGTAATCAAATCCGCTAACTACTCGCCCGCTTTGCCACCGAGCCGGTCGATACAAAGATATTTATAAAATAAATTAGAGGTAAAATAGACAATTTTACGCATAAAGAGATCTCTTGCTAGCAAAGCCCGGGCCAGAGGGTCTATGCTGAGTAACATGTTACCGTCAATCTACATTCTAGAAATATGTAAATTTGTCAGAAAATATCCCGATTTGTACACGAAACTTGATGATCTTCCTCGAAGATACGCACTTAGGCTAGGTAGACACAAAATTATACAACCAAGATCACACCTAAAATTGCACAGCGATGGCCGATACATAATGTCAATTAAAATCTACAACAAACTTCCAAAACAAATCACAGAATTACAAAAAGATTCGTTTTTCACTAAAAGACTAAAATCATTCTTAATTGACAAATGCTACTATGACATTAAAGATTATTTAGACTAGAAAGCTAGCAAACCTTAAAAATAAATAAAAAGTGACGTACCTATTTTTGACTAATGAAAATTATAACAAAAGAAAAAATGACTAAACCTACTTACCTAATTGTGTTATTCCAAATGCTTGATACTTTGCCTACATTGACTTTATTTTATTGTACCTACTAGTTTTTTTTTGTTTACACAAAACTTCGGCCTGCCTACCTATCTGTTGCTATACCCTTAGACAGGGTTCATGTGAGATACCTACCTATAAACACCATCTATGTACCTACCATGTGAAAGCAATAAATGTATTGAGTATGTCAAAACGTTGACCGTATCGACAAGAATTCCATAAAAAAATTGACGAAACGATTATCGTTTCGACAAACTTGTCCACATAATCGTTCGTTAGTGCCTTTTAACAGGTTTCACCTGCAGTACCTCCGCCACTGCTTTATGATTAATGTACACTATGTGATTTCGTTTAAATTCAATGTAAAGTGCTTAAAATGTGTTAATTCAAATATGACCATGTAGGTACGTTCAAAGGTTTCTGTACATTCCGGGTTTCTTTATTTTTTTTATTGCTGACATGTACACAGTTTAGTGTAGATGTTAAAATAATACATAGTAGGATACACATATACATATATATTTTTTAATTTATTTTAGTATGGCATGTTAATTTAATACTAACGCTAGATTAAGAAAATTGTTACTAATAAAATGATCCAAAGATGATCGAATAAATAAATTATTATTATGAAAACTCCTTCATGTTTTTTCACTCCTGATGTTTTTTTTTGCTATTTTTATCTATTTTAAAAAACTGCAGGCTTAGTTTATATATGAGTTCATCTGTTCAGGTAATAGATAAATCACATCGCGTCACTATGCTTAAAATCATAATACCACATTAATCACCTGATCGAGCAATATCTAATCGAATATCCTTTGTTCCTCAGTAATTAAAAGTCGAAAGCACTCCCAATCCATTACGCTACAATCCTTATTCCAGTTCCGTTTAGTGCAAAAAACGAGACACCATTATCAATTCGACATCGCTAAGCATGTCCACACGTCCGTGCGCGCCCACCTCCCCCGGCCCGGGGCCGGCCCGGGGGCGGACCGGGTGACGGCTCTCTCCGGCGCGTCACCGGCAGATCAATGCCGGACAACCCCCACACCTGCACTTTTAATTCGTGAGACGCGGGTGTGCGCTTGTCTTTGTCTCAGGCTTTTTGTTTCCACGCGGTCAGTCTTTGAGTTCACGTGAGATTTTTTTTTAAATACAAATTTGCGATTGGTACATGATGAGCCGCAAATCTGTAAGGATACCAAGTCGATACCAAAATGAATGAATGAATGAATGATATTTATTTGCAAGTATATAGGTACATTATTATTATTACATAGGTATAGTCAGCTTCTCTATATTCGACATTTTGATCGTGCAATTTTTTACATATAAGTAAGTAAATACCTAGTTACAATTAAATTTATAGATTTATAAAATATGTCAAATTTATAACTATACAAATTAACTAGAATTAAAACACGTATTGTATAGTTAGCATTTCGCTTTGACAGGTTGAAAGCAATTCTTCGCTTATTCAAACACTAACCGCACTAACACTTCGCCTTCGAACTTTTGGTTCTAGGGCATGCTGATTTCCTAACGATATTTTTCTTCACCGTTTAGAGCACGTTTCATAACTAATCTTTTAATGCTATTCAGAGGAACCGCATCGGTAAATTCATGTCCAGGGTTGGCAGGTGTAAAAACACTATTATATCTAGTCTGTCGGATAGATTTATCCAAACGGAGATCTATAGACGCTGGGTGCAGATAGCATCCTGACTCATGTGTATGTACTACATAGGTACATACCTAAGTATATACTTTGTATTTTGTATTTTTTATTGTGACTATATATATATGAAATGGATCTCGTGTCTGAAATAAAGCAACTTATTATTATTTTTATTACAACGCACATTATTTTATCGATTATCTTGGTCGTTCGTAATTTTTTAGGGTTCCGTACCAAAAGAACTATAACGGGATCCCATACGCCTACACCGTCCTTCTATCTGTTTGTCACAGAGCTTAACAAAATACATGTACAAGTAGATATTTCCAAGAATACTTATAAAACAGTTAGCTATCTAAAGACCATTGCAAACGATCTATAGATACATATGTCAACTGATCCAGATTATTGCCAGGGTGCATTTTGGGAACGGGGAACAAGGTTTGACTATACCAGCTCAAAAATTATGTGATTATTTCAGATTTTCTGAAAAAGTTCCAACTCGATTTAACAAAAAATGCATTCTCTCGAGATCAGTCACATCAAAAATGGGCTGAAACGATAACCACAGTAGGTATTCTTTTCATCCCAAAAGTTTCTGATTAAAAACTTTAAAATATCCTTGGAAATCGTTAAATCCGTCCAAACCCCGTATTGTTTTCAACTATCAATTGATTACTGACAGGTAGAAGTTTCCATTGTTGTCCCACGGGTGGGATGAAAGGACCTAACCATAGTTTGACATGTCACTTTTTAGTAAGCTGGTAATGATGGCGCGGTGGGCGAGTAGGCAGCTGCGATACAAGAAGCGCGGGTTCTTTCCCTCTTATTTTATTTTATTTTATTATTCAGTAAAAAAATAGGAAAAGTACAGTACAGGTTTTTGGCTGAAAATCAGTGTTTTTGCTTTTAAGCAAAAAATTTTCACTGAGCCCTGGCCTTTTTGTTGTGCTGCAACACACACAAACACAAACTTATTGTCAATAAAATGTATATTGGTGTGTGTCTGTAGCAACGAATAAATGTTTTATCTATCTATCTATCTACAGTAAAAAAAACAGTACAATTTACATAATATCGAGTTCAGATATAGTTCAGTTCCATGAAACATGTTTACATGGCATGATCAGGCAAGACACAATGTTAAGCACCTACACGTGACAAGAAAAATAAAAACAATATAGATCGGATTAAAACTTGGGATAAGCAAACAATAGATTCCTAATTACTTAGTTAGTATCAACAAATCATAATTTCTTATTATTAAACAAATGTTTGCAAATTCTGCAGAAATTTGTTCCGTATCTGTGTGTTATAGAACCACAAAACTCGTAGTTCCTCATAACCACGACACAATCCTAATGTATTGTCAAGACTATGCATAATGTCTTATGAGCTAATATGCCCGTGATTTTTAAAACCTTTGCAGGACCTTTGTTGCAATGATATAAAAAAATAATTACAAAAACTGCATGTCAACAGTTTACGCCATTTTATGTTTCGTGATTTTGGCAAATCTTTGCAGGAACCTTTCTTGCAATGATATAAAATAACTACAAAAACTGCATGTCAATCGTTTACGCCATTTTATGTTTCATCATCTATTACAGCAACGACTAGTGGCAATAAAATATATTTTAAAATCATCCTTGAAGTTATTTAAATTGATAAAAACAAAAAAATATTGCAACACACTGCAATACAATAGATTAAGCCAGTTTGTAGATGAATAGAAAATAGCATAATAATGTATTTTAATAATTTCACTTTATCGGTAGGATCTGTGTAGGTGATTTTGTCACTCGTGTACCAACCTAAGGTACCAAATTGATTGCATAGAACTTTTATGTGCCACAGATTCATAAGAAGTGACAGTTTACATGTAAATTGAGTGAAACTTCTGTAAATAACTCTATTATTTATGCTGTGGCATAGTTTGACTCGTTTGAAGTGGTCGGGTTGGGATTCTTTGACAAGCGTTAAGTAGTTTCTGGACATTGAGTCGGTTTGATTTTTTGGTGTTTTTCTTGTAAAATCTTAACTTTTATTTTTACAATTAGAAACCCATTAATGTTTGAACTGGAGATGTATTATTGGTCTTTATTATTCTGGTCTCTGTATTAGCTACCTGACCTCTGTCCATGAATTTTCTTGCTCGGCTGGTACTCGGGTAAAAAGTATTCCGTTTGTTAAAATAATAATGGCCACAAAATATGCCTACTCAATATCCAAATCGGTTCAGCCGCTAAGAAGATAAACGACAATAAACATCCAATTATCATTTTATCCTGTCTATCCAAAGGTTGTCTGAAAGAGATCGGTTTTAACGATAATACCGCCCGTTGTACCTTTTATTTTTATGAATTCCTGTGTTTTTGTATTTTGCTTTGAGAGTTTATCTATCTATCCCTATATTCTCATGTATTATTACGATCAGGAATGTAAACATTATGTTCATTGTTATTATCATCAACACCATCATTTATACTAATATTATAAAGAGGAAAGATTTATTTGTTTGTTTGTTTGTACCGAATAGGCTCCGAAACTACTGGACCGATTTTAACCATTTTTTCACCAAATGAAAGCTAAATTATCAGGAAGTAAAATAGGCTATAATTTATTTTCAAAAAATAGAGATCCTTAAGAAAATTGCAATAATGTAACCCAAAGTAGCCAAATTTTGCTTATAAAATTTATTATTTGGCGTGCGCTGAGAAAACTATTGATGATACATGATTAAAGTACTCATTATTACCTACAAAAAAAGGCTGCGAGGGAATATATCTTACTATCATAGTTAAGTCACAATAGCAGCTTTTGTGTTCTAAAATTTAATTAGATCGTCGATATTCCCACGGAATCGAAACTTACGCGGGTGAAACCGCGGGGCGCAGCTAGTTAAAACATAAAGGAGTCTACTGCTGCACATTAAATAAGTCTTATGACGAATGATTTTGGACCACCCCCATCCATCGACTCCCCGCAACCTACAACTTTATTGACCACCCCTATAGATACTAGCGCCGTATCAGATACTTAATGATTCAAGTCAATTGATGAGGAATGTATTTTCATAATATTACTACGACTAGGTGCTTTACTTTTCTCCTGCCGAAGTTTCGTACTGTTTAGAAGACCGTTTAAAGGTCCTTCCTCATGTGCACCGTCCTCAACCACGCGAGCACGCGACTGAGACACTGCTATCATGAGGAATTGTACCAACCACGATACTTTCAAAGCTATCTAAAACTCTTGTTTGTAATTCTGAAAAGTTTCTATAAAAAAATACGTTTTAGTCTTCTCAAGACAATCACGTCGTTCAATGTAGATAAGAGATTTTCCATCAGTTCTTTTGAGTTTTTTCAGCGGAACTCAACCCGTTTGACACTATCTCGTGACGTCACGGGACTGTGCCGTCGCGGGAAACATAATATTTCGTACCTTTGTTTTGAGCTCTGATAAAAATTGCGTTTCTCTCAAACCCTTTCTTTAGTTTCATTATTATGAATTTCTACTTATCTGGGAATGTTTTAGAAAAAAAAAATTGGGGTAGCATCGTTGGAATGATTTACCCAATTTGTAAGCGCTTACCTTTTTTATGTTACATCTTACAAGAATTGTTTTAAACTAGCACTGGAGATAAGATTTCTTAAATAGTACTTCCAAAGTTATTTATTTTGAACTGTAGCAAGTGCCACTTAATAACTTTAGCAGGTCGATAACTTTAGCCTTGCCTTTTTCTATTTCTTTTTCAAAGGATTGAGGCAGGCAACTTTTATCATGTGATAAAGTTATGCAATGGTCATGAAAACGGGTGTAATTAGCATCTATATAAACTATAACAACATTAATTAACTTGTTTTTTATTTTTAATTAAATTTACTCGTATTATTCTTCTCACACTATCACTTTCTGATTCTTCATTTCCTCCTACAGAGTGTCTGTCATTTCATCAGCTGTAAAAAGTAATTCCATTATCACCAGCCTTCAAACTGGCTAGGAAACAATAGGAGTTCCTCCCTCTCCCCCTCCTCCCCTTACGGTTTGTTATCACGTCCCGGACATAATTTAAGACGGACCGGACCGGCGTCCGATCTGTCGCGTTCGTCAGTGCACGCTCGGCAGATTGATTTCGAGTTATGGGTGAGATATCTTGCTCGTATTATTTTGCTTTGTTTTCCTACTCCGTTTTGTGATTAGATTAGCTAAAAATATACTGTTATTTATGGACAGTGGAAAGCATTAAAGTACTGAAAAAAAGGGTTCTGTACCTAAAAAGTGTCAAGGGGACCCTTGACACTTCACACCTACGCCGCGCCGGCGCCGTCTCGTCTGTCTGTATATTATAATGCTGTTATAGCCAATTTAAAATAAATAAAAACCCAACAGACACATAAATACATAGCTAGCTCTGTATTGTGGTTATCATAAACTACGAGTACCGTATAACAACGACACCCCAAGACCAAGGAAAAATATATGTAGATCATGCAAACATTTGTCAGGCATCGGAGATCGAACCCTTCCGCGTCGCAGTGGGCTTATCGCCTGCCGCGCCATCGAGGCCATAATGAAATTACAAATAAAATTAGTAGAATAATTAACAGTTCAAATCCCAACAGAATCCCTTAGAAAAAACGGTGTAAAAATATGGAACAACCTTGTTCTATAACAAAGAAATATACGGAACTCATAGTGTGTAAGTCGGACTCGCACTTAGCCGATTTTTATTTAAAGTCTATCTTACTTGCTATGACAGGTACGAGCATGTCACTAAAGTAACAGTAGGTACCTATACATTGAAAAAAAGGTTTACAATGGTCTGGGAATTATAACTCGAATTAGTTTATAAGATTGAGGCGATGTTTATTCTTCGATTCGTCATTATTTCACAATATTTACATGACTTCGTATTCACCGGCTGTATCCATCACTAAGTTGCATAAACCTTGTACATTGTGTTCAATAATTCAAGTAATGTCACATAATTCTTACGGCCGATTGACGGATCCCATTTGCAAAGTTAATAAATATTCATGTTTACCTTTTTGAGTAATAACAGAGTTGTATTTACGCTATACTATAAATAAGATACGTGTAATTTATCGCTTATAGACGGTTAGATATTGTCTTGTTTAGAAACAACTTATTGTTTTATATTTATAAGTCGAAGTCAAAGTCAAAACGTTTTTATTAATTGAAAACGAAAGAATCATATAGAAACGTCATACATTTTCAATTCACTTGAACATTTTAAATTCCCGCGGCGGAAATCGAATCCGAAACCTTCCGCGTCTCAGGTCTTCGTCCACTGCGCCAAAGAGATCGTCAAGAAGAACAAGAACAAGGATAAGGATGGAAAACGGTTAACGTCGCTTATTGACATCTGAAAAACCACGGGCATTTTATTAATAATAAATAATTATAAAATATATACATAATATACATAATAAAATGCTCCTGAACTAGTAGAAACTGTATTTCATTGCGGATGCGTTACCTGTCTACACTAATAAAGTTTGTTAGTTTGAATGTAGGAGGTAATCACCGAAAATACTCATCTGATTTCAAAAATTCTTACCAATATTTAGAATGGACTATCAGAGTGGATATAGGCTGTATATAATCCCGTTAAAATATTATCTTTTAATATTGTCTTTTCGTAGAGACCAATATTGTAACGTAAGTCGACGAAACAATTCGGTCGACCGAATGCGTTTCTTACGAACGATGCGATAGTAAAAAGCAGCTTTTACCGTTAAGGTAAGAGCGACTTTTCATCGGCCACTTTTTCTCTAGCAAAGTCTTAGGCATAGACGCAGCGAATGTGCGTCAATTGCTTGCAATGCAAAAGTGCACAATCGCTAGATATAGACAAGGCTTTAAGCAGTAGCTTTGGTCGATTACAGTAAACTAAAAACGCACCGAATGTGCTTCAATTGCTTGCAATGCAAAAGTGCACAATCGCTAGATATAGACAAGGCTTTAAGCAGTAGCTTTGGTCGATTATAGTAAACCAAAAATGCACCGAATGTGCGTCAATTGCTTGCAATGTAAAAGTGCACAATCGCTAGATATAGACAAGGCAAGGCAGTAGCTTTGGTCGATTATAGTAAACCAAAAACGCACCGAATGTGCTTCAATTGCTTGCAATGCAAAAGTGCACAATCGCTAGATATAGAAAAGGCAAGGCAGTAGCTTTGGTCGATTATAGTAAACTAAAAACGCACCGAATGTGCGTCAATTACTTGCAATGTAAAAGTGCACAATCGCTAGATATAGAAAAGGCAAGGCAGTAGCTTTGGTCGATTATAGTAAACCAAAAACGCACCGAATGTGCTTCAATTGCTTGCAATGCAAAAGTGCACAATCGCTAGATATAGAAAAGGCAAGGCAGTAGCTTTGGTCGATTATAGTAAACCAAAAACGCACCGAATGTGCTTCAATTGCTTGCAATGCAAAAGTGCACAATCGCTAGATATAGAAAAGGCAAGGCAGTAGCTTTGGTCGATTATAGTAAACTAAAAACGCACCGAATGTGCGTCAATTACTTGCAATGTAAAAGTGCACAATCGCTAGATATAGAAAAGGCAAGGCAGTAGCTTTGGTCGATTATAGTAAACCAAAAACGCACCGAATGTGCTTCAATTGCTTGCAATGCAAAAGTGCACAATCGCTAGATATAGAAAAGGCAAGGCAGTAGCTTTGGTCGATTATAGTAAACCAAAAACGCACCGAATGTGCTTCAATTGCTTGCAATGCAAAAGTGCACAATCGCTAGATATAGAAAAGGCAAGGCAGTAGCTTTGGTCGATTATAGTAAACTAAAAACGCACCGAATGTGCGTCAATTGCTTGCAATGCAAAAGTGCACAATTGCTAGAATCTTCTTTCGCCTGTCATTTCACCAGCACCCATTTGAAACAGATATGCGAACATATTAATTATAAAACTAATATAAATCTACATGTGCATTAACCGTCCGACTTACTCATTTCCAGTTCAATTATTATAAATATGGCGGCGATGTGGGTCAGCTGCGCTGGATGCAGGGGGAGGGGGTGGTTAGAGGGGCGGAGGGTGGACACCCGTCAATCGATTGTCAAGGGGTCTAAGAAGTCTGCATGCTCAGGTGGAATGCTAGGAAAGTTCCGTTTAGTTTTTTGACGTGAAGTAATAATAAGAATGCTGAACGTTTTTCACACGGCGCTTTTTTTGTTAACTGTACCTACCAATCTACCTAAAACACGTGGCATTGACTGGGAAAGAAAACTACTTTATTTTTATATTAAAAATGGCATGGGATTGCTTGCGAACCCATGTATGGAATATATAATCTGGAGAACAATAGATTTGGTATTGGTGGGAATGACCCATCATCTAGCCCTAAACTAAGCAGAGCTTGTATTATGGGAACTACATGACTAATATACTACTGATATATATATATATATATTTTAGTAAATATATATACATATAAAACACTCAGACCCGGGGCAAATATTTTCAGATCATACGAACATTTTGTCTCGCGGTAAAAAAAAAGATAAGGCAATTGCTGTCAGCCAACCCTCTCATAATTTATTGTTCAATCTAGTCTCGCCGTAATTTACTTCTGGTAAATTTCGAATCACTATTTTTAAGCTAGAATTAGTTATTTTTTATTACGAATACTTACATTAACATAGCTTTTTATAAATAATATACATTACATTTATTGATACATCTATGTGCAAGTTGTTATATATAAATAATACAGACGAAACTATTTATAGAAAGATAGGTCAACTGTTTCTGATATCATAGAAATACTTTCGAATGGGTTAGATATTGTCAATGAATAAATGATGTGAAGATATAAATGAAAATAATTATAAAACAAAATTGTTGGCGTGTTCTCCAGACATTTTTTCAGGGTTTAAATACTGTTTTTAGCTTCCTGAAGAAGTTTTCCTTCACTGCTTTTTTCATTATATATATTAAAATCATTATACATTCAAATCCTCTAATTTTCCCACCACATTCACTCTTAACAAAGCATCTAATTAAACCGCCACAAAAAACTATTTCCAGCATCACAAATCCTCAGATCAAGTACAAAGCCTAATTTATAGTCAACAAAAAACTTAAAGAAAAACTTGTCACATTTTCAAACGTTTCCAACAATAATAGACTGAAATATATTCTAGACGTGTCATGTGAAGTTTCCAGATCAATCATCGGTTTCTTAACGAGTGGACCAGCTGTTGTCTATGGATTGATAGAGCTATAAAGTATATTTATAGGCGACGGAATAGTTTTAGTTTGTGATGCGTGTCGCCCGGTGCGGGATGATAGAGTCTATGGATGTGGCATATAACGAACGGTAAACAAATAAATATTAATGTTTTAATTTTAAACAGTTTTAAGTAAGTGACATTTGTGCATGAAACAAAAGTAGACTATTTAAGGTCACAATTTTTTTTTATATCTTGCATTGCACCGATTTTTGCATTTTTTTTTATATTTTCTAGTTAAATAATTTTCTAGTCAGAGAATTTAGGGAGGCAACATAATGTCATATCCATTTGTTTCTAAGGCCCACCACGGAGTGATAATGTCGTAAACAGAAGTCGCCCACGATAGTCAGGAGAGTAGAGACGACACGATAAAACACGCTTTAATGTCATCAAAGTATGACCTTGCTTACTGTTTGCAGATCTTATTGATCATATTGACGACCTCTGTGGCGCAGTGGGCGAAGGTCCGCCTGGGACGCAGAAGGTTGCGGGTTCAATTCCCGCCACGGGACAAATGTTTGTATCTGCAAATATTTGTCTCAGGTCTGGGTGTTTTCTATGTATATTATGTATGTAAAAAATGTATATAAGTAGTATATCAGTCATGTAGTTCCCATAATACAAGCTCGGCTTAGTTTGGGGCTAGATGATGCTGTGTGAAAATGTCCAGCATTATTATTATTATTATTATTATTAATTATACATATTGTCCGGCATTTTGTTCTGTTTGATTTTGTGAGTAACATAGTGGTATTTTGTACAGTGACAGGAATAACTCTATCTACATTAGAATAAAACTTCTTTTGATGTTCCTTCAAGATTTGGCAGCCATTTTTTTCTTTTAAGTATTTTATCAGTCATGTAGTTTCCATAACACAATCTCCTTTCCTTAGCTTCTTTCATATGTACTGTGTATTAAGTCGTTATTATTCGGCACCCCTCGGTAATCCGTCGCATCGGCTACGCTCGGCTCTCTTCGTCAAAACTGGCGGTCGCCCGCGCATCGCGACGGGCGGCTAGCAACAAACAGTCGGGCCAGAGCGAGCATGCAATGTGCACGTGCGCGTTCGTCTCCTCCGCGACCGACTCACATCATTTTTTGTATAGTAATTCTGTTTGTGTATATTCCCTTTCCGTGTTATTACTAAATAAATTTTTAAATTTTGTTTTAACGATCTGTGTTATGACTGTGGAAACCCGAGTCCCCGTAGGCCTCCGTTATACCTGTAATATATTATATTCATAAACTCCGCTGATCCTTATCCTAATCCTTTTAATATCCGTATCGTGTAAATTTATAAATATTTTAAATATTTCTCTAATTTTTTATATAAAAAAATGTATGGAAATAAATTATTAGGTTACTACCGCACCACCGCTAGAAAAAACTAAAATGGCAAATGCCGAAAGTGGCAACGCCAAGAGAAGGAAAAAAAACAAGCTCCGCTTACTTTGGGGCTAGATAATGTTGTGTGAAAAACATCCATTATTATTTATTTATTTTATTTCTACATTTTTATCCAACACAACGCCATCTATGTTACTTACTACTACGAACTGACACTTGATCAAAAAGAAACCATATAATTTAAAACGTTCTTACTCATGTATCTCACATAATATGACACCAGCAAAAAACTTCAAAACCACGGAAGACATAAAACCACTCCTATGACATGGCATGACACACAGCCCGGGATCCGGCTCGAAAAAGAACCGCTCAGATGACGTCTAAGTCGTGATTTATACAGTAAACACATAAATCTGACTTCTATCTGTCAGGGCGCGCGACGCGACACAGGAAGCGCGACTTCGCGACACAAATAATCACGGTTGTTTTGATGGCGGGAAATAATATGTTTGAGTTATGAAAGTATCTTGAGTGAAAGTAATTTATAATAATATCTTAAATTCAAATTTAAAACTTTGACTACTTATAAACACATGATAACTGTTTAAGATGCAGAAGAGCCAAAAGTGGCGAGGCAAGGGCGCGGCGTATCGAAGTATTTTTCGACGAAATATTATTGAAATCGCTGCAACCTCTAGCCGCGCGTTTGCCATGTTTTTGGACCATGTATATCAAAGTCGACTTCAAGCTTCTGTCAGTCGTTTTATACATACCAAGTCTGGACTGGTTTTACCAAAAAGTCGCACGATGGTATCAGAGTCGCCAACAATAACATCCTTCAGACACCTGATGGGCCTGAAGCGCTATTTTAGCGCTCCAGTTCCTCTTTAAACGTCATTCAGAGAAGAGAATCGCGTCCTTTATGCCCAGATTTGACTCGTGTAACAGCGCTATGAAAAATAACGTTGAATTCTGGGGATGACGACAAGTTATTGACGTTGAATGGAAATAGCCATCTAATTTAAAATACGATTGTACTACGAACTTTACTGTTCTCCTGCTGACGTTTCGTTGACAGTTTAGAGGTCCTTCCTCATGTACACCGTCCGCGACCACGCGGGCACGTGAATAAGATGGCAACATTCCTGTAGCATTATCTCAAAATGATACCAAACTACGATAGTTTCAATACTATGTTTTATTATTTATTTTTGTAAATACAATTTTAATTGAGAAATACGATTGTTGTTTTGTTTATTTTGCGTGCGCCAATGGATTTTGTCTGCAACAAAGAAATTTTATTATTATTGTTTAATGTACATTTTGACGGTGACATAATAATTGTGCGACAAATCGCAAGTGTGCGCTGCCCTTAGCACTCGCGATGTGACGAGCTCCGTGCAAAATATAGCAATGTGTCACGATTAGCAGATGAGATGTCCCAACTCCCAAGGATTTATAACGATGGCTACTTTTTAGTAGGGAATAAAAAAATGTATTCGAAATCAGACGAATGATGAACGGTTGGTAACTTAATAAAAAGTAACTCTTTTATCACACACTAAAAATTATAAAGAATTCCACTATCTACCTCCTGGCCCCATCATGAGACCCTCGTTACCAAGCCTAATCTATTGGACTTGTCAAAACGACTCATATGAGCCCAAACTCGAGGGTTTACTAGTAGCCACTGAGGAGTTCCACTATCCACCTCCTGGCTCCATCATCAGATTCAAACTTCGTTACACAAAGTTTCATTTCAAATTAGAAGTAGGTTAAAATTGACTTCCAAGATTTGATTACATTGCTTGTTATTTAGTTAGTTACAAGTGAAGCTAATATAAGCGTTTTAAAAAGGTTATACAACTATGTACAAGTAGCTATATACAACAATAAATATATATGTAACAGCAAGCTATATAAAAATCGTTGCAAACGATCTATAGATAGTTCAACCGATTCAGATCGCTACCAGACGGAAGCGTTCCCAAAACACCGCTCCAATCGATTGTTGTCATTTAATTTTATCAGAAACAAGAAAAAACAACAGGAGGAAGGACCTCTAAACAGTCAACGAAACTAAATAATGCTGCCGATGCAGCGATGATGGAAGAGGACAGAACTTTTATTAAATCTTGTAAAACGCCGACTCCACGTCCTCTATCAGTTCTGAAATCTTTATTGTTATTTTATCTACTTACATCTCTTATTTACAGTAAGTTTTAAAAATCCCGCGCCATGCCAAAAGCCCTAACTCAGGGCGAGAGCACACCGCGCCCAAGTTGGCAAGGAAGGCGGGCGGCGGCGCGTGCGTGCAAATATGACTTATTTATGTAAACTCTGTGGCAGAATTAGTGCTCATTTCGTCTCGGGTTTATGTGGCTGTACATAGTAGGGTAATGTCGGTAATGTGCCCCGGTGGTATCGACCTGGTTTTGTACCAGTTTTGCAGTAGAAAGCCTTTCTGTTACTAAAACTTATGCAGAGCTTTCAGACTGGGTGAGCCACGCATGGCGGAAACTAAGTCTGAAACAACGAAACAGTTTTTTTTAACATCAAAAATGACCACACCCTTTGATTCCCTGTGTCGTGGGTTTCAGGAATTACGAGTACCGTGATACCATAGCACTCAGACAGCAAACATTTGCCTCGCAGCGGGAATCGATTCCGCAGCTCTTGGGTTGCAGTCTTGGGTTACTCGCCCGCGCCATGAAGGTTGCCGTTGCTTGCCATCGATATTATGCAGGCTACTTTTCGAGGAATGATTCCAGGAGCTATATGATCGGATCCCATCATCTCCTTTTCACCTAAGGGCAAGCCGACGTACAGCTTTGCATAATACATAGTATGAGTAATTTGTACATATTTTGGTGTTAGTTTGTATCCGAAAATACTCCTTGTGATTTTAACGAATTTTCCTATTAACTTGTTTAACTATGAAGTTAGACTAATTTTATTTTGTTTCTTTTTAAGGTAAGTACTCTTAGAGACACGGACTAAGTGACCACGTAACGATAAATGATTGGTAAGTGAACTTAAAAAAACTAAAGGTATTTAAAAAAAATACATTATTAACGTTATTCGGTAGATGAGAGTGGTTGTTCGTCGCATCGTGTCATTTTTTCACGATCCAACTTTCACTTCCACTTCTTCCAACTGATTATGGCGATGATTAGTTTCAGTTATCATTAAAACAACATTACCAAGGTTATTTATTACCAATCCAATCTCGTATTTCAAGCGAAATATGCAAACAAACACCGATAAAGTTCACAAGTGGTAGTTATGTAAACGTATACGTAACGAGTACGTAACGTAAGGCTGTATCTTAAATCATTCACGTTCGAGTTTCATGGCCTTCAGTAACGAGGGGCAAAGATTAGCTTGTTGATAACAGATGTTACAGTCTTCCGTGAAATGGTGTCGTGCCTACATTTTGCAAATTCGAAAATTGATTGTGGGCACTGCTAGAAAATTGAGAAGAGACATTTTGCTTGTTAATAAATACTTTGAACACTTCAGGGGGGAAAAAACAGACATAATACTACAAAATGATTCTTACTGGCATTATTTTTAAAAACTAAAAATACATTTTCACGTTGTTCATATTGTTTAGAAGAGCTTTTTTAAATTGATCAATCATGATGGTAAATATTTTCATTAATTCGTGTTGTTTTGGCCTTATTGTACACAAGACACAGGGGACGAGTACATAGATAAGTCTAAAAAAATCTGTATTGCCTTACTCTATGCCGAACTGCCTTGTACTGCGTTACGACGCTTTTAAACTGACATGTATTATTAAAGATCTACCATTTAACTAGCTGTGCTGTAGTGTCCTTCTGTTTTCTAAAAAAAAATATTCTTTGTCTCCTGAAAGTGCAACAATCGTAGACGCGCCGTAATTCAGGCGCCCGCTGGGATTTACTGTTTTTTACTTAACACTGACTTATGGGCTCACTCGAACCGGAGGTGCTGACGAGTGATTGATTGCGTGTCTCTCTGAAGCTCTTTGTTTGTAGGTATTTTTAAAACAGAGTCCAATCTTCTGATTTCAAGTTTATCTATTTTATTTTCATGAGTGTGGTTGTTTAAGATTTTTGTTTTACATTTGAAAGGATGAAATTTGGCAAAAATAGGTATGGTTTGTAATCTGGAATAACAGATAGTCTACTTTATATTCATATTCAAGTAGGTAAGCGAAACGGGGACCCGAATGAAAATAATCATAAAATTTAAAAAACTTTAGTTGTTTCTATAATTATTTGTCTCGTAAGGCATATTGGTAGGGTAGGGTAGGTAGGTCTGAATTCCATCAGTAGAATCATAAGAGATGACGAGCCTTACGAAAATATATACATATAAAAATATGTATACTTAAATTTATCAATGTATAAATGTATAATTGAAAGCAAAAAGCATGATATGTACATAAACGGTTTTCTTTATTATATAATACTAGCTTCTGCCCACGGCTTCGCCCGCATGGTACCCGGATAAAAAGTAGCCTATATGTTATTCTGATGTATAAACTATATTACTGTAAAGTTTCATCAAAATACGTTCAGTAGTTTTTGCGTGAAAGAGGAACAAACATCCTCACAAACTTTCGCGTTTGTAATATTAGTAGGATGTTTTTGCTAAACTGGTAAATGCTCGCTGTGTTACGCGTAAACTAGATCTTAAACTAGTAAATGTAATCAATTATTCATGTAGATTCTGTTGATGTTCCTGAATAAATAAAAAACATACTTTCAAATCCTGATTGATATTTCCCGCAAAATAGGTGATGATCGAAATCGATCCACACATTTTCAATTACTTTTTTAATAATAAAATACCTCTTTACCGCAGATAAGCATACCTTACGTCCAAGTTGAACCCCGCACCGTAGTGCCTTTAGTTCGCTTTAATTATAATACTTTATAGCTCAATAAATCACGGACCACCCTCCACCCACCCTCTTTGAAGGGTATCAGTTCAATTCTCGTGGTCGTAATAATTTATAAGAAATTATTCGCTTTTTGCGAAGGGGTGTATGAGGCATACGTTAGATAAGTACTTAGACGTTTACTTTTGCTCGACTGCCAAAATAAGGTTTGGTTTTTCGCGCGTACAGAAACATAGGTTTTTTTATTGAAAAAAAAACTACGATGATTAAAAAAGACTATTACGTGTGGCCAAGTTTATATAACAGCAGCTCCAACAGCATTGTTCTGTGAATCCATTTTAATAATAAACTATCTTTTTTATTCTAGTTGCATTGACATTTTAACTTTCTGACATAGTAATTTTGACATTCCATTCCAATTGAATTAGATTGTTTCATATAATCAGTTTTTGACATTTCCAATTATATTTATGTATTTTATTGTTCACTTGTTGTTTTATGAGACAAATTTAGAATAAGAAATTTATAACTGATATATGATAATAATGTGATCCGATGTTGTTTTTAATAAATAAATATGAATGAATAACCCACTGTAGTGAAAGACTAATAATAAAAAAAAACACTCATTAGTCTCAATCGTAGTCCTGACCCATACTAATATCTGCAGAACATGCAAACATTTGTCGCGCTACGGGATACGGGAACCGAATCCGCTCCGCTTCCGTCTCTGCTGGCTAGTGGTGCCGCTGCATATAAGTGATTCCTGATACGACCTCTGTGTCGTACCCTAGTGTGGGGTCTGGTATGTATGTGACTGTTGGGTATTTATATATATATATTATACTCAATATTTCCTCTCGTAATAACCAGCTCGTAATAAAAAGAATAACCAGCCTTGTTTTCTTGCCTTTCTTTCCTGGCTTGGTCGCGGAGGAACAGGCACCTAGATAAAAACCGACGTTTCAAAGTGGTCCTTGTGATTTTATTGAATAAATGAATTTTGACTTTTGACTTTTGACTTTCGTACAACATATCACTCACTTATACCACAATTCCCACGGAATTCTCACTGAAACCTATCAGCTTAGGTCACGTCTCGGTACTTTGACAAAACTTCTGTCCGTTTGTCCGTTAATTAAAACAGAGCCTACCTACGATTTTACTCTGGGGCTTTTCTATATATATATAGAGGTACAAGCTTTTGTTTTGAATTGCAAGATTTATAGTAAGAAAAATAATAATAATATTAATCTGTTAGTCCCCATCATACACAAAATTTGTAAATAATAATGAAGACACGAACCAGATATTTTAAAAGATAACGGGGGTCAAATAGATCCCGTGTCATTATGTTGCACCTAAGCCTAATAATGTTATTAAAACAATAAAAAATGTTTTTAATGTGGTATATAAAATACAGGCCTTTTGACTTATGTTCATTATAAAATAAGTAAACTTTAAGTGGAGTAGCTAGGCATTTGTGGATATTATTGACGAGTCAGATAGTCAAAAGAGCAAAGACAGACAATTTATTTTTACAATTTTAAAATTAAAATGTTTACGTTCTCTCTGACCTGACATGTAAATTTTAGAGGAGATTAAGTTAGTTACTAGATGAGAACGAGCATTTACTTAGAAACATAATGGAAGAGCGTCATTGTCCGAGTTGCCGAATTAAATACCCTACTAATATTATAAACGCGAAAGTTTGTGAGGATGGATGTTTGTTACTCTTTCACGCAAAAACTACTGAACGGATTTTGTTGAAACTTTACAGTAATATAGCTTATACATCAAAATAACACATAGGCTTCTTTTACTCGGACACCGCGCGGGCGAAGCCGTGGGCAGAAGCTAGTTCAATGTAATCTGTATTCCATCTGGCATTTGGAAACATTTTCATAAAGTTGAAAAGTATATTATGAGTATGTCGGAAAATTCACGCAAAATTTGACAACTTGTCTTTTTTTTTTCGCCACCGTCAAGTCAGTTTGACCTGGCCTTTTCAGTAACTTATTGATATAATCTTGCAGCAATTACACATAAAACTTAATGCGTACTTTGACCCTGGTACCACCATAACTTGTGACAAACAGCAAAAGTTTGAGCCACCGTCAACGACAATTTAAGGCGACCTCGGCTCTGTTTATTAAAGTCAAAACATAATGGGGGGTAGTTGTAAATCTTGCGGCATTGTCTCCCTCCACCCAGCATGTCCACTAATTTTCAGGAATGGCTACTGAAGCTCAGACGGTCTGCTTTCAAATCTGCATGTGGGGGTGTTTTACGAATTTGAGTCTGTGTGTGTCTCGTTAGATCTATGCATTTTTGCTTTGGGTTTATTTTTATTGTGGCCATCTTGAAATGACACTACGTTCGTCCTTCTGACTCTTGTCAGAGATTTTATTTTACAATGCTATAAGCATTGTAAAATAATCGAGAACAGGGTTTGATTTTATTTATTTCATAGTAACAAAGGAAAGCTAACATTAATATTTATAATCTAGCATTAATATTTTGTTACTGTTTTTTCTTTTATTGTTCTCATTATTTTTATGATTCATTTTTTTGACATTTTATCTTAATTTAGTGCATTCTATATTACATAAAATTTTGGACTAATGGATTTTTACAAAATGTGCGTATTAACACGTATTCAAAACGATTAAGGGATACATAGTGTGGAAACTGGTTAGAATCAAAAATTCGAAGGCATACGCCATCGGTTAGTGTTTAAGTAAGCGGCGATGAGCTTGTAACCTGTCACGTGAAATGCTAGCTACATTCGAAACGCAGGCATGTGCCAAATGATACGTCTTGACGTACCTTTGGTTTCATAAAAGATGGTGTTTTTTTGTGTGTATGTTCGTCGATTACCCTGTGATGTTTAGTCCTACTTGCGTAGGTTAGGATTCCAATGAGGTTCCATTAAAATTATTATTACCTGAAGGTAATAGTTTTCCCAAAAAAATAAAAAAACAACTCGCGGATTTGTCGAGCAGTAAATTTTTATGGATGATATTTTGTCCTTGTGCTCAGATAATCAGATCGGTCTGTTTTTTGACTTGAAAATGTATGTAAGCATAGTAAATACCTTCTAGATAAGGAAATTCTATAACAGTTATAATGCAATCATTGATCATGCAGTAGTTTCTATGATAGATTTCGATTAAATTTGGCTTCCGAATCGATAAAATTTACTTATACGGCATGTTATGTAAAAGTCCCAGTACTAAAATATTGACATTTGACATCCAAAGAGTAGGTAACCATCAGATAAGTATTCAAATTCCTCATTTTATGGTCCACCCATAAAAAATAACAAGACGCAAAGAATAAACAGATTTCAGATTCTTTCATAATTAGATACGAATATAAATTATTTATACTTTAGTCAGTAGTGATTTGAATACAAATTGATCAATATACAAGAGAACGAACACGATTAAAAATTTTAAATGCCATAAAATAATTTCGTTCGTCGCCTGCGGTTCCTTAAAGTGACGTTTATGGCTTGACCTGTGGTTTTAATGGTCTAAAACAAAAGACCAAAGTAGCCATTACACATAAGTATTGCTAATATCATTGACATACTTATCTAGTTAGTCTCAGATTTGTTTTAATTAATATAACGTTTTTGTGTAAATTGAAATCTGAAGATACATATTCTTCATCTCATCTCATCTACCAAGATCTGTATGAGATTTTGATTCTGCTGTCAGAGGAAATTTTTAGCCACTGACACAAAAAATGAGTAGTGTTATGTTTGAAATTTACGTGTGATTGTATGTCTGCGGAATTTTTATGGTAGGTACTAGCTTCTACCCACGGCTTCGCCCGCGTGGTACCCGGATAAAAATTAGCCTATGTGTTATTCTGATGTATAAGCTATATTATTGTAAAGTTTCATCAAAATCCATTCAGTAGTTTTTGCGTGAAAGAGGAACAAATGTCCTCACAAACTTTCACGTTTATAATATTAGTAGGAAGTAGGATAGGATTATCGTCACAACACACAAGGGAGCGCTGAAAACTATGATGTGAAACATCGAAACTAATCAAATTTTGAAAAAAAAAGAAATAATTGAAAATTATCAATATTATTTAGTTGATTAACTAAACACTGCATTCTCTTTATGGATAATGTGTCATTACAAATTCTGCAAAAAAAAAATAGAACACTGCTTAGCTAAACAACTGTTTAATGTCTTTATAAGTAAGTTATTGGCACCCCCTTACGAGTAATGTTAAAGAATTTGATTAATACACTTCGTAAAGAGGTTTCTCCAAGCATATAGCGTTAATAATTGAGTTTACCCAAATTGCAATGACTCATAACAATAATCTAAAGATTCTCAGTGGCCACCTCAGCAACGCGAAATTAAATTCTGTCAGATCGCGACAACAAATCATGTTTATTTAGACCTAAAAATACCTCGGGTGGCCATTACGGACAAACGCGGACTGTCGCCCACCGAGGAGATTAGGCAAGAAGGGACATTAAAGTGAAAATTATTTATTTAGGGCCCGCCGAGCTAGATTACATTACTCCATACACATAAATAACGAAAACAATAAGAGCTATTCTAATAAATTATCTTTTTATTGCCGGATTGTGAAAATTTTAGACACTTATCCGGGGTAGTCGGTCCCCCTCTCCCCCGCCGGTTTTGTCCCAATTATTTATGGGCGCGGAGACACCGCGTTTTGAATTCGTCCGTCGCCGTCCGCCATTCTTATGGAGAGTTACGTTTTTTTAATTAAAACTTTCGTGTGGGTTAATTAATGGAGGTGTGATAATGCCGACGTCACTGGAAGACCATTATCGGCTTGACTTCCGCTGAGGGTGGCATCTATCTTAAGGCCTGGTGAAACATACGCGGTGGCGGTGGCGGATCGGTATACCCACGCGAAATTTGACAACCACGGTAAGTTAGCCTTTACAGTAAGTATATTGATGTCATTAACAAAATACTCTACGATCATTACCAATATTATTTATCATAATTATACCATATTATTTTCATACGAATCCAATCTCTTGTGTTTGTGTTTTCAATCTTGCATGTGTGTGTAATATGTGCTCGAATGTTATTTACATATGGATAAAAATCTGAAATAAACGAAATTCACATCTATGGCATTCCCCTTCATCCCGCCCGCCATAGAAGAACAAAAATGAATTCACTGTGATTTCGGAGCTATTTAAATCAAATCGCATTTATTGCGAATATGAGTATATACATAGATATTCAATTTATAATACAGGATCACCATAAACAACTTCAAAGCACGTTTAAGCAAAAAATTAAACAATCAAAATAGAGTCATTGAACAATACAAGATGTACACACATTCTCATAAACTTTCTCTCACCATTTTGATTAATGCCCACGTAATAACTCAAAACATTCCCCAGACTGACCAGTTGAAAAATACCCAAAAATACCAATAAATCGCCAGCCCATTCACAATCAATCGTTTTAAATTCAAAAACGACTACCACCGCTCTTTGTGAGCATCGTGTCCAAACAGTACGAAACCGCCACAAATCAATCAAAGCCAAAAACGTCCAAAACATAATGTCCCAACCAATACGCCACGGAATACCATGAATAATCCAATAAATAATCTTTTCAGGCGTAATTTATCTGCTTACATTACCGCGGAAGCCTTAGACGAGCGAGATAGACATAGATACAATGCCAAGATAGAGAGAGATAGGTTGCCGTCATAAATAACAGCGGGCAAAACAATGGACAATGGATGCCGTGCTGAGATACGTCTTCTTTAGGAATCTCCCCCTTTTTGGGGAGTATTCAAAATATGGACTGTGGTCTTGTGGTCTTATTGGAGCGCGTGCGCATATTGACAGAGTCGACGGTAGAGTGCATACAGAATATAGCAAAAACCCCGTCAAATCTGAAAGGGTATTTTTGGGTATCAATATCGGAGAACGTAAGTATTGTCTTTCTATGGAAATGAAATATTTTTTTCCATAACACCAGTGTGATAATGTTTTAACCAACCCCGCTAATTGTCACCTGCATCAAAATGGTGCCGGGTTATATAAAAAATAAAACACCCGACAGACACACACATTAGTCCTGAGTTTAAACTAGAATTTTCTGTGTCGTGGATATCAGTAACTACGAGTACCGATGGTAACACAACCCCCAGACCCGGAACAGATATCTGCAAAACATGCAAACATTTTCCCGTAGCACGAATCGAGCACGCACCTTATTCATATTTATTTATTAAAATCAACATTGGATCATCATAATAAATGTTATTTATAAATTTCTTATTTTAAGTTAGTTATTCTTATTCCTTGAACTATTTGGCTACAAAACAACAAGTAAACAAATAAATACGTAATTGATACAGTAAATGTCAAATTTTTTTTAGAAAAAAAAAAATTGCCATTTAAAAATTTGACACCTTAGGCACGCACAGCTAGCTAAACGCCCACTGCGCCGTCGAAGTTCTCAAAATCTCAATTATTACACTGTAAAAAAGTAATTGTCGTATTTTGCCAGCCAATTTCCTTTTTTCCACCAATTAAAACATTACAACCCCTTGTATCGCCCACGGTATGCGCAAGCGCAGCTGTCAGGCGCAATTAAAGATGGCGCTATACCCCACACCGTGTACTAATTGACTTTTCATGTTCCAAGTTCAAATACGTTCCAAAGTCGAATTTTAATGCGCTACCTGTGAGGGCTGCGTATGCGCAGGTAAGGTAGCTGTGTTGACTTAATTACCTGTTTTTTTTTTTTGTTTCTTATGAGTGGGAAATTTCACGATGAAACTAAGCGCCGCAAAAGTAATAAATTATGTTGGGTAAAGTTTTTTTTTGTTAAGTACCTATATAATGTATTTTTTTCTTTTTTGTGGAAATATACAAGTTTAAGTATGTGAATGTTTTTCTTTTTAATGTATGAGTTATCAAGACTTTTTTCTGCTCAATTGCACTTCACTTATTTTAATTAATATGTAGTTTATAAAAACATCATTGATTATAATGTATTAGCTAGTAATCTTGTTCCCACAACACAAGCTCTGCTTAGTTTTGTACTAGATGATGCTGTGTGAAAAATGACCAGCATCATTTATTTATTTTATTTATCACTAGCTTCTGCCCACGACTTCGCCCGCGTAGTACCCTGATAAAAGTAATCTATGTGTTATTCTGATGTATAAGCTATATTACTGTAAAGTTTCATCGAAATCCGTTCAGTAGTTTTTGCGTGAAAGAGTAACAAACATCCATCCTCACAAACTTTCGCGTTTATAATAGTTGTAGGATAACAAAATAGTTAAATAAATAAATATTCGTCTGGTAATGATCTGGATCAGATCAGACTATCTATAGATCGATGATAACGGTCTCTAGATACCTAGCTGTTTCATCTCAATAAATTGCGTATCGAAGAATAACCACAGCCTTGTTTCCTGTCTTTCTATCCTGGAACTGCCAGTAATATTGACGTTTCAAGGTGATCTATGTGATTTACATGAATAAATGCATTTTAACTTTGCCTTTGATCTGTTTTTTTATATATACCTAGTTGTACATAGTTGTATAAATACATATAGTGTATAATCTTGCCCCTAGAGCACAAAGTCACAAGCCAGCGTCACGTGTCCCGCGAGATTCGACCACTCAAAAAGCTATTTCTGTGTTTACGAGTGAAAGACAGATACACTCAATATATCGACTTAGAATTCCGCTTTTAAGAGGTTCCTGAGTGATGTTATTAATTAGGGTACCGTAGGAAATGGACTCTATTTAGAGAGGACGTTTGTTTGATTGAAATATTACGTAGTTTTGTTGATTTATTGTGGTTTTTGGTTAGCATTTGATGGGTTTTTGAGTTGAACGGAAATAAGATTTTTTTTAACTCCGTTGACAACTCTTGGGTACATTCAAAGAAAAAGTAGTATACTTGAATAATCTACAGGAATCGCGTGTTTCTTTGAATTAACTATTTTTCTCATATATAAAAACACATTATAATCTATGACGTGAGTAATGTCAATGACGATTAACCTCGATAATTTAATATTATCCTGTGCCAAATATAATCTTTGGACGTACTTCTGAATACCCCTTATTCGATCTTCTTCTACGCATGAGTATGTATCTGAGGCTGTCTATCATGATACAGTGGCGAGCGTGTTCATTTAAAA
This sequence comes from Perizoma flavofasciatum, assembly GCA_958496245.1. NCBI lineage: Eukaryota > Metazoa > Arthropoda > Insecta > Lepidoptera > Geometridae > Perizoma > Perizoma flavofasciatum. The sequence continues at coordinate 14,130,076 of OY292425.1, read as the reverse complement.
AACAACAACAATATCAGTGTTTACGATGTTTTCCTTCACCGTTTTGAGCACCTGTTAATAGGGCAGAAGCTAGAAATAAATAAAGATAAATTTCCTACCTGAGATGTCGATTCTGTTGCACCATTCGATAAACATTTGGCAGCATCTAACATATCGCTGTATACCATTATCACTGGCATGATTGCTTGGGCCAACATGCTCATTATTTCAATTCATAACGCCCTAAACACATCGGTGTGGAATTATATACTAGCAAAATACTAGTAAACAAGCGCGTCCAACTGCCACAATTCACGTCCGTCATACAATAAGTTTATGAGACTCTCCTTCCACGTCTGTCTCACACTAATATCTGTCAGATGCCAATCTCACTGCTTACGTACTGGAAGACTATTCTCAACACGGTGTCGTGCACGAGATGATCATCTATACTAATAGTTCTTTATATTATAAAGAGGAAATATTTTTTTGTTTGTTTGTACCGAATAGGCTCCGAAACTACTGGACCGATTTTAGCCATTTCATCACCAATAGAAAGTGAAATTATCAGAAAGTAACATAGGCTATAATTTATTTTCAGTAATGTAACCCAAAGTGGCAAAATTTTGCCCATAAAATTCATTATTTAGCGTGCGCTGATACATAAAAAATATATACTATATGATTAAAGTACTCATTATTACCTATAAAAAGTCCTCGAGGGAATATATCTAAGCATCATAGTCACAATACCAATAATTAAGTCACAATAGCAGCTTTTGTGTTCTAAAATTTAATTAGATCGCCGGTAGAAACAAAAGTTGGTTACATTCATATCGTAGTATTAATTCTTGTTCAAATAAATAGTTTTATCATCAAGGGTATATAGAGGTATGTAGCAGTAAAATAATTTACTGTTACTTTTTATCCCGATATTCCCACGGAATCGAAACTCACGCGGTGACACCGCGGGGTGGAGCTAGTCTCATATAAGTACACTGCTGGACATAGCCTCTTTCAATACGCGCCACTGAGCTCAGAGTTCTAATCTTCTCATACACTTTCTGCCGCTGCCTTTCTTAAGTCATCGCTCCATCTAGACGCAGGGTCCAAACTACGTTTGCCAAGACGTGGTCTTCACTCAAGAACTCGATTACCCCAACAGGTGTCGGTTCTTGGGCATATTTGACCAGTTCACTGACACTTCAGCTTGCTAAGCCTCCGAGCTAACTCGATGAATTTTGTTCTCTGTCGGATAATCTCGAGAGGACGTCACCCTGTATTACAGTGACTGGATGAGAATAAACACAATCACTAAGAAACATATGAAAAGTTGTGTCCTTTTTCTCCTTAAAAATAGGAGAAGTAGTTAGGAGGAGAGCCTTTTTTATGTGTATGTTACGCAAATCTTCGCCATTTATGAACCAATTTTAATTTTAATAGATAGGTACACCTCAAGATTGGTCCTATATACATTGTATATACAAATCCCAACCTTTAGATGAAAAAATAAGGGATGCAGTTTCATATTGGACTTTTTATCATACTTGAAGACGATTTTATTGCTTTCTTGAAAAAAAAAATTTGTTCGTTGATTTGTGTTTTTTTTAATAAGTCCAATTACGTGCGTTACATGCTGGAAGTTGTCAACGTAGAGTTGTAAAAAAAACAATTGTTTACGAGGTGTTATTCGATATGCGACGATATCTCGAGGACGACATTAATCTATGAATACGGCTCATTTAGTCGTGTCGCTTAAATCTGTCGGCTGGTCATCTAATGTCATAGGTGGCTGGCTCGCGGCCAGCTCTTGCAGGAAATACCGAAGCTGAGTTATGGGGAATGTGGTGGATTCCATCGCTCGTAATGACTATGACTGCTTATGAAAGTTTACGAGTACTGATGGCTGGAGATAGGTAGTTTGATTGTGAAACTGGCAAAATTGTTATGGATAATGGGATACGGCACACGAATCAACATGCCCTGCCACGTCAGAGATGTTTAAATAGTAACCGAACTATACGGCTCACCTAAACCATTCTCATGCTTACGAGTTTCTCATGAACAAGTCACGCATGAACAAGTCGAGATTTTTGAGAATATTGTCGATGCACTTTGAATCAACCCCCTGTAAACAATGTTGCTATATTTAACCTTCAATTCTGCTTAATTTGAATTAATTAGGTTGAAAATGGCTATTTTTTAAGAGTCCCGAGTTCTCTATCCCTCGTACTGACGCCGAAACCTTCGCTGTGCGTGTCTCGACACGTGCTTGGTCGTTTTTTTAATTATGATGGTAGCCATTTTTTTTAAAAAACTATAAACAAAAACGCCTACGACTTAATTCCTCATGATGGATAGTTCACAGATACTATAGTTGCGTAAATATCTGTATATCTGTGGTTTTCAGCAAGAAGCCGTGGACAGATTGCCAAGTCCATTGTTGCTAATTGAAACACTAACTGAAGACAGGCCTTCGAATGGCGGTTTCCTTACGTTTTTTTAGTGGCAAACAAGGACGGCCCACCTGTTGGTTACCGTAACCTATAGACGTAGCAAAGCTTGAAAAACCATAGGAATCTCTCGCGCCTTGCCGACCATGAGACAAAACGGGTGGAATGTCCCATTTGCCTGTAATTTCACTATGTATTCCTTCATCTTTTTTTTTTTATTTATACTAATATTATAAAGAGGTGCAGTTTGTAATTTTGTGAATCAGTAAGTGTTGTAACGGATGTAGCAAGTAATCTCGGAAAATCCACATCCGATTTCAAAAAAATATTTTATTAATTTTTCGAATGGACCTTTAGACCATAGGCTGTATATTATCCCGTGAAAATGAAAAGACTAGTCATGTAGACCAATTTTGTAACGTAAGTCTACAAAAAACGCTCGAGCGAATACGTTTCTTACGAAAGTTGCCTTGATGGTAAATAGCTAGGTAAGCGGGCGAAGCCGTGAACATTAGATTCAGACTCAGATATTTGGATACTTTTACTGAGCGGGCATGCAAAAACGCTCCCGGACGCAAGAGTTCATCGGCCCAGTGCAATACCTGGGGATTGTTTACCTCCGTCATTAGTTACCGTACACTCTCCAGATGCGGATTACCGATCGCACCGTTGATTGACCCGCACACCGAATGCACTCTGCTTACGAAGCTGTGCATCTTCACGCTGCATACATCAGCGGTTCCGTAATTCATGGCCACCTGGCTACTTTCACCGTCTCGAAGCACGTGCTCGAAGAAACGAAACTATTGTGTAATAATAAAAAAAAAGTCTGGAACGGCTATGGTCTCGGGCGGTGCTCACGAAGAAGAAATACTAAATTAGCAACGAAACGAAAGCAAAATCGCCGAAAAGGAGTGCTACTCGTAATTAGCCGCTTGCAATGTATCGTAAAGGTATATTTCCGAAGATAACCGCTACTATTTAAGGGTCTGTATGAAAGAAAGCGCATTTATTTACTTAGAAGTCACTTAAAGAAGTATATTACGCCTATGTTCACTCTATTATGTCATACGGCATTATTTTATGGGGTAGCTCAACAGACTATGAAAGAATCTAAAAATTGCAAAAGTGTGCCATACGAGTTTTGACAAAAGCTAAATTTAGAGACTCGTGCCGAGATCATTTTAAGAATCTTGACATCCTCACATCTGTAACAGTATATATACTGGAGATAATAAAGTTTGTCAGGTTACATTTGAACGAATACTCTATTAAAGGGGGAAATAACAACCTAGTATCCGAAATAAGATGACTATTGACTCTATATACCACCGACTTAATATTTCAAAAAAACTTCCAATAATAATGGGACTCAAACTATACAATAAGCTGCCATATGAAGTAAAACAAATAAAAAGCGAAAATATATTTATAACTCAAATAAAAAAACTTTTACTTGAGAAAACACTGTATGCTGTACAGTGTAATTTTTAGAAAACGAATAAAGTAATTTTACTGTAGATCCCGTTTTGTACTCAGCCAATCCCAGTTTTGTATCGTATTTCGGATCAACCTGCTTTTATTTGAATTATTAGTTGTTGCCCGCGGCTTCACCCGCGTGTTATGTTAATAAAAGTAGCATATGACCGTCTCCAGGCTTCAAACTATGTCCACCAACTTTTGAATGAATCGAACCAAGGATTACAATTTATAGAAAGTTTAGAACTCAATTGCACACCCCGAAAGGGTAGTTTTGAAAAAATACGTGTTTCATTATTTACTTTAAAGTTTATTTGTAGAGTTTCGAGCGAAACAATTTTTTTTCATAGTAACTTTACCGCCCTATTTAACCACCTTAGGGGTCGGTTTTCGAAAATTAGATTAGCCTATGTGTTATTCCAGATCCTAAACTATCTACATTCCAAATTTCATCAAAATCGGTTTATTAGTTACGGAGATACGTGGTCACAAACATTCACACATACATACAGACTTTCGCATTTTTTATATTACTAGGATAGGATTTCCGATGTACTTGTTATACTGTCGACCGTCACTTCTCTACAGCGACAATAATTACATAGATAAACCTCATATTATATGAACGACTATATTTATGAAAAATTTTTGTTCAAATCATGTAGGCAATTGACGAGCCATAGGCCTGTTCACGTAATTTAGTAGATATCTATATTTATACGCTTTCTTACATGTTCACCTATGACAATAAAGATATTCTTTTCTATTCTTATACTTTAAAAAACAACCTAGCCAAGACATTTTTTCAACCCGTATTTAACCATAATCTTACGTGATGATATGGCCGAAGATGGAGCATAAAGGTCTAGAAGATACCTAATCACTCTTTCCATGAAGAGGCCCAGAGTATATTTTTAGGGGATCCCCTGAGTTTCCCTTCTTCTTCGTGTCCCTGTGTGGAACACTTCACAATGGCTGGCGGTCGAATAGTGTGGATCTAAAAGGCAAGAACCAAAACGTATAAAAATATACCTACATATTAATATATCATTACAATTAATTTTTTGTATACTTATAATAAATTAAATTATCAAAATAATATAGATTGGGAATTTCATTGCTAGCACAAAGGGACCCGTCTTCCAACGCGTTTTTGTTCAACGAAAACACGACGCTTCCACACGTGCTGCCTGTTTAATTTTGTGCGGGCTGCCGTCTAAACTCGACACAACTAGATGGCGCTAGTAAAAGTGTACGCTTTCTAGAACGCGCTATCGAAGCGTTTTGACAAACACATAGGGTCTAAAGAATTTTTCGTAAAGGCAAGTTTGTTTGCTAACTGCATAATGAACGATTTTGATGAAATTTAAAAGTTTTTTTATGCGCTTATACAGTGAGAACTGTATAGAGCGCAGTTTTATCTTTAAAAACTATAAGTAGAATTAGGTTTCGACGATCTGACTAAATATATTATTATCAGACACATGATGGTATATATAAATTCAAATTGGAAAGTTTAGTAAACTCTGTTATTATTGATGATGGATATTCTCAATAATCATAAAAATTATTAAAGACATTATTATTTTTTATTTTTTACGATATTTGCTATGTAAAATGATAATTATCACTGCAAGTTTGTGATATTGATATATTATAGCAGGATTGCTTATCATAATAAAAAGTAAAAGTAAGTTATAAATGCGAAAGTTTGTGAGGATGTTTGTTACTCATTCACGCAGAAACTACTGAACGGATTTTAATGAAATTTTACAGTAATATAGTTTATACATCAGAATAACACTTAAGCTACTCTTTATCCGAGTACTACGCGGGCGAAGCCGTGGGCAAAAGCTAGTATAAAATATGTGTAAGTCCCACCTGCTGAGAAATGGTGACCGTATGCATGCTTGTAACATTAGTAAGTATCACTCGTGCATTGCCGACGCAGACATAACGTGTGAAAGCCTCATGTACCTGTAACCTCACCAGCACCCACATACCCTTCAAACTAGAAATGAAATAAAATGGTTTATTTGTGAGAAATATCGTTACAAAGATCGTCTTCATCAGGGTGAGTGATCGGGACTTTCTACTTCCGTGTCACGCCGTGCACTAAATGCACTTTCTCTCGGAATGAGTCGAAACTTAGTCCGTGCCTTCACCGATAGTGCAGTACGTGAAAATTCCTATATATACAATAGTGGTTGCATATCTTCACATCACACTCATTCAGATCTGTCGTCGGCATATCCACGTATATATTGTTCGCCCACGTGCTCATAAAATACTAAAATGACTAAAGTGACGCATCATTTTTCGTGTTTTATGACATCGCATATGATTTTACGATGATAAATAATTATGCCGGGGATCGCGGTCAGACGCCTACTACACAATGTTTTTGATGGTGTGGCAATATTCACAGAAATATGAGTGAGATTTGTTATATATTGTTCTGTTAAGTTCTGCAATCTGTTCGTATGACCTATCGGCCAACTTCGGTTTCGGAATTTTCAGCCCACTGAAAACTAATCCGGAAAATGAAACAGATTATTTTATCGGATGAAATTAGTCCTAAGTCAGTCCAGTGAGATGCCCAGGATCATTATAGAAACGTCAGTTAAAATATTGTTTTAATAGTAACTTAAGGATCCGGCGTACAGCGCTCAGAACTTAAATTCGAAGCGCGTCCAAAAATATAGCTATCTCTTTTTGACAGATGCAGGCCCGGCCGTGCTTGCGCGATAGCAATATTAGCCGTTCAAAATTTGTTATAAATTTGGTGATGTTCCATAATACCAAAAAAAAAGAATGAAAACTTGTTGTATTTTTCACATTGTGTTTTTATTCTGTAACTAGACAATATAATCTATGTACTTAACCAAACGATACGTAAGGTATTGTTGTTTTGAATACGAAACAAATAAGTTGAAAACATGTCATGTATGACGTAAAAATATCCAAAATGCGATTCGTTTACATTTCATTTTAGGTAAGTGTTTTGAAAAAATATATAGCAAGGTACGTAAATAAATACTATTCGAATGCAAATAATAACATAATATGGTGCAAATAAGTTCTAATTACAAATGACTATGGTATTACGTTTGTATGGACATCATGGATGTATATTCATCGAACGCAGGCCTCTTAAGACTCAAAAAACGCTAGGAGATTATTACATTGATCTTAAATAAACTCAAATAGAACCGAAATATTTGAAGGGATTTGATAACATCAATTTTTTCGGTCCGATTTAATTAAAAATCACACACCTTGTGCAAATTTTAGGGTCATCGGCGTGATTTGTATGCGAATCAAAAGTGGCAATTTAATTGGTATTTTTTTAAGAAAAACGGCAATGTGAAACATAGAACATAGAAGAACACCTAGATAACAAAACAAGGGAGCCATAAAATTAATAGCTCTACTGAATTAGAGTTGTATCATATCCGCTTGTTGACATGAAAACAGGAATAAACAGATTTTTTTTTTGTGAAAGCGAAATATTCCGAAACAATAATCGTCACTCAAAGTCAGACATAAGATATGTGAATCATTAAATTTCGTCAATAAAACATGTCAGATTTAATATAAAAGAGGCAAGTGCGTCACGTCATGTCTCTGACACTTCGTCATCAAGTGACGTTTATTGGGTAAAGGCGCGGTCAAACTGACGCGGTGGCGGTGGCCACCGCGTCTGATGACCGGACCCTTTATATGACACATAAATGTTGGATTTTATAGTTTTATAAAACTTGACAATTATTAAGGGCGCAACTCTATTGTAAAGGGATAAATAAAATATCAATAGACACACAACATTCACATACATAGTCCACCCCATACTAAGGTTCCCTGTATCGTGGGTATCAGGAACTACGAGTATCAAGGTACTTCAACACTCAGATCCTAAAAACATCTATATAACATAAAACAACAGATTAGAAAAAAAACATTAAAACTCAATTTCGTCCTAATATTAAATTTGAAAGTATTTATGTATCTGCGTAGCAACAGATGCGATTTGAGTGATATTAACAGGTACAATTCGTGACCTAAAAAACCACACCTATTTTGTATCTGGGTATCACGCGGGCGAAGCCATGTTCAGAGTAACTTAAAACATATTCCAAACCAAAGGTGGAATATTTTTGATTGGATATATTGCAAGTTTTTTTAAACCTAAATCGTGTGTTTGCCTTTGAAAATGTTAAGATTTATTTATTTATTTAATCCCCAAAAATGTGGGACGGGTGGGCGAACAGAAACTCACTTTAACTCTTTTAAACTTTATTCTTAATTTTCCTTGTTCTGATACTCCTTTTTTACATTTCTCCCGGACGCCATAATATAAGAAAACTAATATTAAAAAAAAACAAATATAGCTTAGGTTAATAAGCAAAAAAATTGGTGTACTTAGTATCTCTCTCATTGGAAAACTGCCCTTACTTTTGTCTTATACAATGCCGTGCTAATCGTTGAGAAAACGTTTCTTCAGCATGAATCACCGAAATTAAATATTTCGCTTATCCTCTTCTTCATTAGTCTCAATGTGTTCAACAAAAAAGTACTTATGTACTTTTTTGTGATTAAATAAGAATAATCTAGTACATTTGGTACATTCTGTAGAGCTTGTAGAGGCAAGTACAATATCAAAAGGAGCGTTCGAAAGTATTTTTCGATAATTTGATTTATTTTGCAAAAATTCACAAAACTCGTTGTGCTTAGAAAGTGTGATTTATAGCCGACGATAATGGCGAGTATCGCTTGGATCACACTGCAAATAGCTACAAATTGTCTTGATGTTTAATCTAAATTTATTCATGCTAATCTGATCCTTGTGACATTGATCAGGGACGGTGTCACTTAAAAATGACACTTGTCATTTCGTTTATTTATAGTTATTTTGTCGATCTGTATGTAAATATCTGAATTTTCTATGAAATACTGTGATTTGTTATGTATTTATTTGACAAAACACGTTTTTTATTTATTTTTTATTTGATTTATTTATTCATGCTTAATGTTCTACATACAATGGTTAAGCTTAGGTCTAGTGTAGCTCCAACGTTCGGTCAACAACTTTTGTTAAAAGTATTTTGTCTTTTACGGCTATTTTATAACATAATTTTCGTCCCTCTATCTAACGCATTTCATAATGCTTACACGAAATAAGAAAGTAGAACATAATAATTTATGTTCTAAATACTTTCTACCAATCCTAAACAATTGTATATCGCTTAACCATGTATACGAGCAAGGGCCCATAACCAGCACATTAAACAGTAAACTTATATATTTTATCAACACTCTAATGAGACGTGCAGCAATAAAGTCCTAGTTTTGCTGTCGCGTTTCTTTATAAAAAAAAACACAACTACCACCGCCCTGTCAAATCCTACCGACTACTTCTACGCTAGAAAGACCTCCTCACACTCTTAAACGCACCCTAAAATGTCGTATCTCACATTCGTTCCAAATAAAGTAAGACCTATAGCTGACGCACAGAGCGGAGAATCCCGTTCACTGCGAAATCGGTTACGATTTAAAACTGGAGCGAACCAACGACATCGTGTCATTAAATTGTAATCGAACACTTTGCAGTGACGGTCGCAGCGAAATATCGTGTTCGGATAGTATAAATATGCACTTATCTTTCTTTTTAGTTAACGTACGTTTGCATTATGCTGCAGACTGTGGCCCACGTGTGCTGCGAATAAAATTTTAGTACACTCGTATTGTTCTATTGAGGGGTTTTGGTACGAGGCAGACTTCTACCAAACCTGTGTCACTTCTGTGCGTTTTCTATGTAAAATGAGCTTCGCTGATGCAAGGCTCTGGCACACTGTTTGCGGCGGCGGTTGCTGTGTTATATGACAATACAACTGCCAAGTTGAATTCGACTGCTATTTGGTGTGACATTTATCGTTATTTACGACGCAGCAGTCTTACTCAGCCGCTGGTTGTATACCAGAGCTTTTATGATATGGCTGGGATGCTATATCAGAGAAAATCTTGAATCGGTGTTAGTTTTGCTTGTTTAGATTTAATTTGTAATTATTATTTATTATTTATAATTATTATTTGACGATCTCTGTGGTGCAGTGGGTGAAAGCCCGCCTGAGACCCAGAAGGTTGCGGGTTCGATTCCCGCTGCGAGAGGAATGTTTGTATGATTTGCAAATGTTTGTCTCGGGTCTGGGTATTTCTATGTAAAATATGTATGTATTTAGGTCCCATAATACAAGCTCTGCTTAGTTTGGGGCTTGATGATGCTGTGTGCAAAACTGTCCAGCATTATTTATTTATTTATTCATTAGTGCCCTTCGATTTTAGTGTTTAAACTTCTCGCGTGTAAACATATTGATAATACAAAATGAATGTCGGATCGAGTGCCTTCGCAGTGGCACATCTGTGCGTTGGACTGTTTAGTCTATGGCCGCAGCGACGTCGGGCGTATAGGCCATTTTGTGAAGCAATAACGTAGGGGCGTAAGTGACTATACGTTGAGTCGACGTCGGACTTTCGGAATGGGGGTTTTTTATCGGAATGGAGGTGGCTGGGAATTCCTTGCATTGATTTTACACGTTTGAAAATGTTGTGTTAATCGGTACGTGGCATGTTAACCTCTTGCAGAAATGCGTGCGTGTGTCAAATATAAATATTTGGACTTGCCTCTCAAAAAAACACATGATGGATATTCTCAGTTATATTCTCAGTACGTAGATTTTTGAAGATACCACGTAGGGGTTAGCCAAAGATACGATCAAACATAATTTTCGGAAGATTTTCGCGTTTTCCATATTAACTAGTATTCCACTTGAAATACTAACCGAACGAAAAATAAGAAGGCATGTGCCGTTGGTTAGTGTTCCAATAAGTGGAGATAGGCTTGCAACAAGTCACGTGGAAAACTAACCCTTCATGATTTCCTCAAAAATTTACAGACTATGTAAATGAGAATATGTATAGTGTGCTACATATTCTCATATACATCAGTCGTGTGCGTGTTTGTTTTTGTCTTAACATGACCATATAAAACGAAATATATATAAAAAAATATTTTTTATATATATTTTGTCTTAAATGGACATGAAAAGTATAAATATACAAAATTTATAAAATTTACGAACTTAGTATGTAAATGAGGATATGTAGAGTGTGATATATACAGTCGTGAGCGTGTTTGTTAATGTCTTGACATGTCTATTACAACATAATGTTGTAACCATTTTCCCTTCGACTTGTGATCTTAATAATCGTAACTTAATTACGGAAATGTTATTTATTTTGATTGACATAATTGAAATGATAAACGAAAAATGTCAGTGGCGTGATTGACAGGTTTTGGCTGTAATTGACAAAAGTATAATTAAATTGCACGTCTGTCAATCAAATTGTGACCGGCCTGAATACAAAATGGGCGCAATCGCGTTACGTTTTTTACTTTTAATTTACAACTGTTTGCTCAAACTTTATATCCTTGATATTCTGAATCAGATATTATTTTTAATATGATAATAATGATTATTTATATGAGCAAGCACTTTTCATCCTAACTCAAATAAATATATATATAAATCCAATAGTCACATGTCGTGGTCCTGACCTCACGTCAGCATTCCCTGTGTCCTGGGTATCAGGAACCACGAGTATTATGGTACCGCTATACCCAAACCCGGATAAAAATCTGCAAAACGTAAAAACAATTAATTGACAACATTAACATACAGGGAGTAAAAAGACGACTACCGAAAACGAAAGGGTGGTACATCACACCAAAACCGAACCAAAAAATAAATGTTCGAAAAAAAATTATAGCCGGAGAAAATAATGTTTCAAGATTATCATTTATTTCGGCAGCCAGGAATGTAAGCTCGATCAATGGCCGCGGGCGAGATCAGCTGTTTGTGTAGTACGGCTGGAATCTGCTAGTCGTCTTTTTACACCCTGTATGTAGTTCTTAATTACTAGATCATTTAATTGATTGTAAATCAAAATGATTAATTATTGTATTTGCGATAAATATCAAATCAAATATATATATATATACATACAGCATACTACGTGCATCTGAGTATTTCTTTGCATTATGAACTTCCATCTTGAGCTATGTATAGAACAGGTATAATACAATATCGAATTTATGTCAAGTGCAGTCGGTTAATTGATAACCATCCTAAGTCAGTATAGAGTTGAGTACAAACAGACAAGCCTGAAATATTTTTTCTTCATCTTAGTTAAATAAAAAGTTTTGATATTTGTCTAAGTTAACATTTCCTATGACAAGTAATTTCATCATTGTTAATACTAAGTATCTTTGGAAACTCAATAAAACATTTGTATTTGTATTTGTATTGTATTTTGTATCTATAGATCCTTAGAAAACGAACTTTAGATGGATGTTTCTTTTTTTTTTTATATATCATACTAATATTTTAAACGTGAAAGTTTGTGAGGATGTTTGTTACTCTTTCACGCAAAAACTACTGAACGGATTTTGATAAAACTTTACAAAAACATCGCTTATACATCAGAATACCACATAGGCTACTTTTTATCCCGGTACTACGCGGGCAAAACCATGGGCAGAAGCTAGTAGATACATATACATTGTCACGCAGCAGACATCTAACTTAGTTAAATAAATAATTTTGATATTTGTCTAACTTGACCTATCTAAAGATCGTTTGCTACGGTCTTTACATAGCTGTTCCATTTCTATTTTTTATATATACCTACTTGTGGCATTAAATTTGTCACGCAGCAGAAATCAAATCTGCACCTCATGCGTCACAGCGAGATACTCGCGGTCGTCCAATTTGAAGGCATGTGCCATCTGTTTGTGTTCCAATAAGTGGCGATAGGCTTGCAACCTGTGACGTAGAATGTTTTCATAGGTCTCAGAATACTAGAAACTTCGAATTTTTGGATGAGATTTTGACACATTATTGTGTATTGCTCTACTCAACAGTCATGTAGTTTCCAAAAAACAAGCTCTGCTTACTTTGGAGCGAAATGATGCTGTGTGAAAATGTCCAACATTATTCCAGCATTAGAGTGCTTATCCATTCAACCCACAATTTTTCTACCCAATATTATTTTTACCCTTTCAACCCAAAACGTTACAATACACGGCAGTAGGGTGAATAGAAAGACAAATTAAGTAGGTATACACAGTGAATATAAGTACGAGTAGACAAATCTAAGGTACGAGTAAGTTCTAGGCTTCCACATTTAACGTGCATTAAATGATGACCGCTCTGGATCTTCATAGCCCTCTGTTAAGTTCCTACCTGAAGACATTCGATATCTTCAAACTAAACCGCAAACTCATTTCTAATTTACACAAGGAAATATGATCAACATTAAGAAAAAGAAAACTGGCCACCTCAGCCATCCATCACCCGTCAAGGCTGACATTGCGAAGCGAACGCGACAGGTCAAGGGTCCCCTCTTCCCTCCCCCCTCACAACCCCCCGGGGGAAGGTGGTCCGCACTTGATTGATTCCACATTGACGTCTCTACACGTATTTGGTGAAGGTACTGCGATACAATGTACTTGGTCGTTTTGTAAAATGAGTGAATTACCAATCTGAAGCCGGCATCAGACCCCGACTGCAGCCTCAAACCGCAGAAAGTATTTCTCATTGTTTATAAATTATTGGCTAAGCGACAGCAACTTTCTTTGGAATTGACGGTTTGTCAATGCCTGTCTGGTCTGTGGTCTTGTTTCAAATCATTATGTACTGGAATGATTCACAAAAAAATCTACTTTAGTGGGACTCGATTAATGAATTCTTGTAATTTCACTAACTGTTGTTTAACAATAAAAAAAACTAATTATCACACTATTACTATCAGCCTAAGTTTCCCCATTGTTGGAATCTTGGGCTGATAATTTCGTCAGTCTTGCCAAGTCACTTCGATTTTGAATCACCGTGGGCCAGTTCCTTCCGTCACTTTCTTCGTGCTCGGCCACGAAGCCACCTTGCTGTGTCAGGGCTCAGGGTGTGCTGGTGGCAATTTAAGGATAGACCTCGTCGTACATTCGGCAAATGTGACCGTCTCAGTTCCACTTCAGTTTGGCGGCTTTTTCTACATCAGGGATTTTGGTTTTGGAGCGCAGTAGTTTTGGATACGGTTAGTTAAGCTACTTCAATAAAACTGCTGTAAATAATTATCACCCGTTGATAAACCAAGAGTTTTGGATTGAATCATATCTGTTTTTAAAACTTTACCTACTCTCTGCTAGGTAAAGGTTTCCCCCAAATCCTTTTAATAAAATAGTTTTTTTTTAAACGTAATAAATTAAGGGATCAAGTTCCTACAAAACTGCACCACAATTCATCACCAAACTTATTTTCGTTGTGTGTTTTGGGGAAGAAATAAATGAATTTTCATTTTTTCTTTCATATCAAAATTTTATTCAAGTATCAAGACATCTCGGCCGCAGTACAGACTCGTGAAATATTAATTCTCATCATACAGTGGGTGATTGACGGGTGTCTACGCGGGATATATCCGTCACGGGCGCGGTAAACAGCCCTCACTCACCCCCATCGGGGGGAGGGGTCCGTCTGCCACACGAGAGGAATATCTCAATCTTTAGCGCGTTTATTGATTGATGGATTGATTCCTTGCGGTTTTGAACGTTATTGCGAAGGTATGTTGACTGAAGAATATTAATTTTAAGGATTTTTCTTTCAAAAGAATAATTGGTAACAAAGGCAAAGGGCATTGTTACTTTTGAGGGGTGACTTATATACGTGTAAAAGGGCCTTCACCCGATAGACCGATGCCATCTCGTAGGTTAAAAAGTTAGGGTTGGAGGTCAGTGCCGTTTGTGACACTTTGGGGATAATCTTATGTCCAGCAGTGGACTTCTGCAGGCTGTTGATGAACTCAGTAAAATAAAGTCCGTGATAATCCTACTAATATTATAAAAGTTTATGAGGATGGATGTTTGTTACTCCTTCACGCAAAAACTACTGAATGGATTTTGATTAAACTTAACAGTAATGTAGCTTATACATCAGAATAACACATAGGCTACTTTTTAGTCGGGTATCCCGCGGGCGAAGCCGTGGGCAGACGCTAGTGTCTCATAAATAATTTATTTATTTTAAATGAGTAGTAAAGAAGATGTAT
This sequence comes from Perizoma flavofasciatum, assembly GCA_958496245.1. Taxonomy (NCBI): domain Eukaryota; kingdom Metazoa; phylum Arthropoda; class Insecta; order Lepidoptera; family Geometridae; genus Perizoma; species Perizoma flavofasciatum. The sequence goes on along the minus strand of OY292425.1, from coordinate 14,115,008 downwards.
CAGTCCTTAATATTTTGGCATTCAGATGAAAGTTAAAAACCTTTGAATTCTATTACGCATCGCAGCGCCCTCTAGTAATATATTAATAATTATTAATAATACTTGTAGTTCAGAAAAAAAAATTCTGTAATTTTCCTTCATTGGGTTACCATAAAGTTGTTTCATTAATTAATTCATGAAGAAACACACTCTCAAATTATCAAGTAACTTGTTTAAATTCCCCAAAGTCATGACTAGACTTTCCATGTACGAAAATACTTTTCGACTTTCACCAAAGTGTCTGTGTAACAAAAATGTATATACCACGCCGACGAAAATTGTTAACGGTGTTTGACAAAATAGTTCACAGATGTCGCTTCCGGTGGCATTCTGTCCAAGTTCATGTCTCGAGCACACTTTGCACAAGCCGTACCTATACGGCAAAACCGCAGGAATATTTCATCTTAATTGTTTATTGCTTCGCATCGCCCGCCTTTGCTATTACTTCTTTTGCTCGGCTCCTAAGCTTGCGAATTGGGATATGAAATGCAAATTAATTGTTCAAATCTGACTCTACCATTATTATTAGTATAGATAGATTAGTATTGAGATTTTGGCCCATGAGTTCGTGGTTGAAGCTGGAATGCAAAAAAGAAATGAAGAAAGCTGATGGGAAATTCACTCTAAAATTTTAAATTCACGAAGTTTTTAAGCTGACATTTCTATATGACCTTTGTGATTTAAATGAATAAAAATCTATTGACTTCAACTATGAGATTCGCAGACGGAGGCGATATCTAACAAGTGGGTGCGAAAGAGCTTTTGATGTATAAGGAAACAATTATCAAAATTAGGTACACCCCTTGATAAAGCATTTCATTAGTTAGGCCGCTATAGTTGATACACTGCGGTAGAAAATGCACTCCTAATTATTTTCTCTACAATTTCTACCAACGTACACTCGCAGACGAAAGCGTATTTTCTATGACATTTCCATTGTGATATGTTACCCGCTGACAGGTACCTACTTAGCTTTTCAAGTCAACTCTAACCCCTTGCAATAAAGTTTAGTCTCCCCCATAAGAAATGCATTATGTTTGTTGACGAGAAAGTTCAGCAAACTTTTCTTTACGGTTCTTTTATGTTTATAGTTATTAGTGTAGAGTTCAGAATTGATTGATCCCGTTCTGGGCAAGTTTGTAAAGCTTATGGTTATTTTGATGGAGTGGGCCGTCAATTAAATAGTGGAGGGTTCAGTACATCTTCTGATTGAGTGCAGTTCTGCAGATTTGCTTTGATGATAAAGTTTGGTCGTGTTTCTATAAAATTATATCTGTCCTAGCTGTTGACTTACGTGGCAATGGTTTCCTGGAAAAGACATATTATTTTGACGGGTTAATATATAGTCTGTGTCCATCTTAAAAGTCCATTCTAAATATTAGTGAAATATTTTTTTTATTTCGTATGAGTACTTCGGAAATTACCCTCTACATACGAACTTACAAACTTTACCACTTTATAATATTACTAGCTTCTGCCCACGGCGACGTCCGATTGGTACCCGGATAAAAAGTAGTCTATGTGTTATTCTGATGTATAAGCTATATCACTGTAAAGCTTCATCAAAATCCATTCAGTAGTTTTTGCGTGAAAGAGTAACAAACATCCTCACAAACTTTCATATTTTAATATTAGTAGGTATATCTATATTAGTGTAATTGTTTTGTGGGGACGGAGAAAGTGTACTATACTATGCCTGGTATAATTCAGTCCCAGACTGCACTGCTCATGTCATAAAAGAAACTTGCTTACCAAGAATCTTTATTGAATTTTAAGATTTGAATTTATCAATTGTTAGGTACATTACTTTTATTAATCTGTAAATAGAAACAGCCTCTGCTGTGTTAGTTATGTAAATTAAAGTTTTAATGGCCTTCAAAATCACGTAAGCACATAAGCAAATGGCGAATTGGTATTTTTTTTAACCATTATGTTAGTTAAATGATGCTATCTTAATTTAACATTGTGAATCCAGCTTATTATTGAAAGTTAAATTTAGCAATTTACGTAATACAGAGACACGGGAATACGTGTCAATCCAACTAATATTATAAACGTGAAAGTTTGTGAGGATGTTTGTTCCTCTTTCACGTTCTTTACTGAACGGATTTTGATGAAACTTTACAGTAATATAGTTTATACATCAGAATAACACATAGGCTACTTTTTATACAGGTACCACGCGGGCGAAGCCGTGGGCAGAAGCTAGTTTATTCATAATACTGAGAAGAAAAATCGATGTTCGGTATTGTACCATTGTTTAGTGTACGACCCACATCGACTTTGAGCTGTCAAGTTTGATTGAATCAACTCAGACTAGAGTTGATGTTGTGACAGAGTTGTCCTATTTCGCTCTATCGTCGTGGTTTTGACATAGTTAACAATGCCTCTCAAAACTCTCATAAAATCTTCTAGACGGTAGGTTTGTCTCGCCAAATAATTATATGATTAGTTTCTTGAAAATTGTGTGAAAAGTGACTGGCGTTTTAATGAAAATTAAAAATTAATAGCAAAAATTAAACGTCCGTTCAGTGCCTCAACAAAAAAACATTTTAATTTCTCACACAAGAGATTTTAATTAGTCGTAGACAAAAACACCGCTGTCACTTCTAGTCGTTCCAAAGGCACTGGAGTAAATAAAGCGACGGTCGACAAAGACGTCCATCTGCTGGCGACGTTTGAGCGACGTGTGTCGCCCCCTCCCCCACCCCGCCTCCCCCCGCCTCGGGGAGAAGGGGGAAGTCCGTCGCCGATAATGATGTTAACTCACCGTTTGAGACTCGGGGAGCGTTGTTGCGTTTTTTATCGGGACAGTGTGATGGTGATTCTGACTTTGATGTGATGTTGATTGAAGTGTAGAGAGCTCTTCACTCCGTGTGTGAAGATACAATTTCGTTTAAAAATGGTGTGTATTTTTATTCTGATTTTGTATGGAAAAGAGCGTCGTTATGAAAACATTTTATTAGAATCACTGATTCGCTGCGAGAAAAATATATTCAGAGAATGATCTTACTATCTAACATTACGTATTTTTATCACTGACGTGGCATAATCGTTCATTGTCTTCATGAAATTCCCGTTTCAAATATAAGATTTTATCCTAACTTCTGCAGTCGTCATGGAAATCCCATAACGCGGCGGCAACACAAGTTGCTTCAAATAAATTTCATCAGGCACGAATCCCGGCTGGACTGCGAACTCGACTTGTTCAGTAAATTGTCTTCAAGAGCTGACCACCCCCCTCCACCTGCCGGGGAGGTGCGGGCGCGGGGGTGGCTCAAAGGAGGCCACCGACATTCCCCCGTTCGTCTTGCTTATGACTGACGTCCGGACAGCTTGAGTGATTGAGAGTGACTGGAGACTTAATGCGCGCGAGCGCGACTGTACGATCTCCTCGGACGCGAAACGTACGATATCCATGCCGTGTCTGTGCATACTGCGCTCTATGACGACAGCGCACGCTTGCGATTCCCATGCGGGGTACACTGCAGTTGTGTTGCACTATAGCTTGCAATAATTCCGCACATGATATTATTATGAATTAAAATAAGCGTTGCATCGTTTTAATACGGTTTTGTGCGAGGTATGCTGGTAATTAGCGATGCGAGGTCGGTTGACGTGTGATTGATGGTGGTACAGGGTGCTCGATATTTCACTAGGAATTATAATGATTCAATGCTCGGGTTTGGAGTGAAATTATTTTATTTGATTGTTCGATCGTGCGATTGATTCTCAGCGGTTTTAGTGAAAGAATTGAAAGGGGCTTGAAGAGGCTCGTAACGTATAGTGATGAAAATATGAAGAGACAAGAGGTTGGAAATCTCGCAGAAGGCAAGTAGTGTGATGCACAGGAGGTCAGAACATTGTACTTTGTAAACTTCTCCTTGTATCGGAAGTTGTGGAGATTCCACGTCTACTTACTGGGGTCTAAAGATATCCCCCTCAATTTCTCTTACAGGCAAAAGCAATTTTTTAACGAGTTTAGAATGTATGTCTCATATCTAGAAAACATTTTATTCTTTACTGCGCGCAAACAATTACAAAGGGAGGACTAATTGCTATGCAGCATTTTCTACCAGACATCCTTATGTATTTGAGCAGTGTTCCGAATGCTTAGATTATATTATAGTAAGACTATATTATGGTTTATTATCCGAGTGTGGTGAATTTCGGTTACTTAGTTTCTGAGTGCTCAGCTCTGAGTAAGTATTTTATTGAAATTACCTAATCTTTATCAACTAATGAGCGGCGATGTGCTTGCAACTTATCACGTGGAGTTCTAACTACTTGTAAAAACGCGGGCATGTGCCAAATGCAATGTTTGAACGTGCCTCTTATAATCCCCTACTTTGTGTTCTCAAAGATCTGCGCACTGAGCATGTATCTAAGGTACGTCCTTTCCATACATACAGTTACCATACAGTTGTTAGCGTGTTTGTTTGATGATGGTGAAGGGTGTAAAAAGTAGCCGGAGAAGGCTTAACACTATTCATATTGTAAAAAAGGGAATTTTCACGTACCGCACTATCGATAAAGGCACCAACTAAGTTTCGACTCATTCCGAGAGTCTTCATCAGGGTGAGTGATCGCGATGCTCTTCCTCCGCGTAGCGTCGTGCACTCGAGTCGTGGTGAGTGATGAAGACTCTCGGAATGAGTCGAAACTTAGTCGGTGCCTTCACCGATAGTGCGGTGGGTGAAAATTCCCGTTTTTACAATATGAATAGTCAAATTCACGATAGTTTTTAGGCTTAACACTGTTGTCGTGTCCATCATTTAGGTGCAAAGTAAGGTGCCTGGGGTATTTTTGTTTCAGTTATTCTTATAAGTAGATTATTCTAACTTATATATACATATTTTTTCATAACTTATCCCACCATCTTTACTTCCAAAACTTATTGTATTTTTTTAATATCGTGCTTAATAAATGTTTCTATTTCTTCTTACTTTCTTTCATTGGTGAAAATGATACACCTGAGAAAAATGTCTTATCTTCGCAAAATATATATAACTAGCTGCTGCCCACGGCTTCAACCGCGTGATACCAGAAAAAACAGTAGCCGATGAAAAGTGGCGTTCGTAAGAAACTCATTCGCTCGACCGTTTATTCATCGACTTACTTTAAAAAATTGGTCTCCACGAATAGCCATTTTGTTTTAACGGAATAATATATAGGTACCCTGAAAGTCCATTCTAAATATTGGTGAAACATTATTTAAATCGGATAAGCAGTTTCCGAGATTACTCATTCATACAAACTTTACTTCTTCATAATATTAGTACAGATTGTTCCCTTGCTCACGAACTCGCGAAGACTTTTTTAATTCAGAAAACAATAGCAGGATCTGATAAACAGAATCAAAGAACACGCACGTCAGTCCGGACGGACGGACGGACGGACAGGCAATCAGACATCTCGCGTCCATCATACGAAGCATGTAATTTTTGCTCATATTTTTCGCTTTGGTATCTCGCAATTTTCTTGACGTAAGCTCTTGCTCTATGATTACGGATCGTCTTTTTATGCGTAGTATGAAGAGAGGTGATTTATTTTAGAATAACTTCAAATACGGAAAATATTTGCTCATATTTTTCGCTTTGTTATCTCGCAATTTTCTTGACGTAAGCTCTGGGTCTTTGATTAGGGATCATCTTTTTATGCGTAGTATGAAGAGAGGTGATTTATTTTAGAGTAACATCGAAAACGGTAGATCGTAAGATTCGTTACCAGTAACGAATCGAAAACTTGTTTCAAAAATAACTGGTAAATTCTGGCAATTTATTTCTCGAAACTATATTCTCGTTTTTTATCGAAATCATCAAGGGCACGTTAAAACTATTTTATAGTACTTAATTTAATATGTACTACAAAGCCTTATGTAGCCTATGTACTAGTAAGCTGGTACCCTTGCACCAGGAAACAATGAGATATATAAAGATCTCAAATTATGCAAACAGGCAACCCACATAGGAGCCTACTTCTTCAATATTATGGTCGGTTTTCATAAATAAAAGGATATAAAGAAAAAACATCAAGGTACTTGCCAAAAACTATCGTGAACTTGACTATTCATATTGTAAAAACGGGAAAATTCACGTACTGCACTATCGGTGAAGGCACCGACTAAGTTTCGACTCATTCCGAGAGTCTTCATCAGGGTGAGTGGTTGCGACTTTCTCCTTCCGCGTCGTTTCTAAGTTACCAAGTAGTGTAGTGAAAATTCCCGTTTTTAGAATATGGAAGGTACTTGCCCGTTATTTACCTAAACTTACAATAAACTATGACTCCTTGTACCAGGAAAGCATGAGACATAAAGAGATCTCAAATTATTCGAACAGGTAACCCACATAGGAGCCTACTTTTTCAATATTATGGTCGGTTTTCATAAATAAAAGGATATAAAGAAAAAACATCAAGGTACTTGCCCGTTATTTACCCAAACTTACAATAAACTATGACTCCTTGTACCAGGAAAGCATGAGACATAAAGAGATCTCAAATTATTCGAACAGGTAACCCACATAGGAGCCTACTTTTTCAATATTATGGTCGGTTTTCATAAATAAAAGTATTTAGAGAAAAAACATCAAGGTACTTGCCCGTTATTTACCCAAACTTACAATAAACTATGACTCCTTGTACCAGGAAAGCATGAGACATAAAGAGATCTCAAATTATTCGGACAGGCAACCAACATAGGAGCCTACTTTTTCAATATTATGGTCGGTTTTCATAAATAAAAGTATTTAGAGAAAAAACATCAAGGTAACTTGCCCGTTATTTACCCAAACTTACAATAAACTATGACTCCTTGTACCAGGAAAGCATGAGACATAAAGAGATCTCAAATTATTCGAACAGGTAACCCACATAGGAGCCTACTTTTTCAATATTATGGTCGGTTTTCATAAATAAAAAGAAATAAGGAAAAAACATCAAGGTACTTGCCCGTTATTTACCTAAACTTACAATAAACTATGACTCCTTGTACCAGGAAAGCATGAGACATAAAGAGATCTCAAATTATTCGGACAGGCAACCAACATAGGAGCCTACTTTTTCAATATTATGGTCGGTTTTCATAAATAAAAGTATTTAGAGAAAAAACATCAAGGTAACTTGCCCGTTATTTACCCAAACTTACAATAAACTATGACTCCTTGTACCAGGAAAGCATGAGACATAAAGAGATCTCAAATTATTCGGACAGGCAACCCACATAGGAGCCTACTTTTTCAATATTATGGTCGGTTTTCATAAATAAAAGGATATAAAGAAAAAACATCAAGGTACTTGCCCGTTATTTACCCAAACTTACAATAAACTATGACTCCTTGTACCAGGAAAGCATGAGACATAAAGATATCTCAAATTATTCGAACAGGTAACCCACATAGGAGCCTACTTTTTCAATAGTATGGTCGGTTTTCATAAATAAAAGGATATAAAGAAAAAACATCAAGGTACTTGCCCGTTATTTACCCAAACTTACAATAAACTATGACTCCTTGTACCAGGAAAGCATGAGACATAAAGAGATCAGGCAGCCCATAGGACCCTACTACCTCAATAATAAGGTCGGTTTTAGTTGGCATCTGCGTGGGAGTAGACACGATGATCGGTCGATAGTTTGATTGTGAATATATCGCGACAGGATAGTTGTAAACATGTGTAGGACGCAGGTTCGATTCTCGGAATGTTCTGTTTGACTTCATGTGTGGTGGTCGTAAAATGCTTGGTAACTTAGAAACGACATGAGTAGGTATTTACTTGTTTAAGAATTACGGAGATTTTCACACTCAATAGATATTTGTTGGATGATTCTTATTGCAAAAACGGGAATTTTCACGTACCGCACTATCGGTGAAGGCACCGACTAAGTTTCGACTCATTCCGAGGGTCTTCACACTCGTGCACAGTGCACGACGCGGAGGGAGAGCGTCGCGATCACTCAGCCTGATGAAGACTCTAAAATTTGTTGGATGAGTTGCCTGAGACAGTGCGGGTTCAATTCCCGCAGCGAAAAACAGGAAGATTTTGAAAAACCTTGTATTTGCACCCATCTTTGCTTAGTCCGTTTCTCAGTGCATTATTTTGTAGCTAGCTTCTGCTCGATCTATGGCTGAATTGGTCAAGGAATAGAGACGAAATTCTGGTTCAAATTAAAATCGGAATTTTAGTTTTATTATGTCAGCGGGTTTTTTCTTTGTCACTATACCTAAGTACACAATTGAGAGAGAGATGACAAGTGAGGTGAAAGGAATAATATGACTCAAAGGAATTCTTTTAATATAAAAAAAAATTGCTCAGAAAACACTGTTCGAAATTCCACTCTCAGAAACGAAGATTAAAAAAAAAAAAAAATAATGCAAACGACATTCTGGACAAGCAACTGGTCACGTGGCATGTTAAGTGCTAGCAAAACGCGTGCATGTGCCAAATGTAATGTTTAAATGCGCATCCTACCTCCTACTTGGTATCCACGCTCTGAATATATATCTAAGGATGTCATGGAAAGTGCAGTTGTGAGCGTGTTTATTTCTGTTGTATTTTTGTTGCTGTGCCAGAATTCACCATCACCTTCTGAACTAGGAACCAATAGTGCGCTAACAGATGTAAATTGAGTTTAATTTCGTCAATCACGGTGTCACTTCTGTCAATCTGCTCCGATTGAATGTTGATTGAAGGGGTCACGGGGTCATTGTCATCGCGTGACCCCGTTTCGTATCGTCCTTAAGACAACAGATATTACAGGCACTTGAGACTTTACTTTAAATTTATGTGCAACTACGGAACCCTACACTGCAAGTGACCCGACACGCACTTTTAAGCCGATTTTTAAAGAAAAAGAAATTGAAATTTTATGCCTGACCACTTTTTTGTCGCAATCATGCCTCTAAGGTCCGTGTTAAAACACTCATTAACGTCACACTCCCACCAGAGGGCTGCTCAAACTGGCGTGGCTACGGCCACCGATGCGACGGTTTGGCGGTGGCAAACAAACAGTACCTTACCACCGCCACCGCCAGTTTGACCGAGCCTAAACGATTTTTAACCGACTTCAAAATGTTCAGACTTTTTTTTAATTGTTTATATCTTAATATCTCCACTAATTATAAACCGATTTTGATGATTCTTTTGTTGTTATCTAGAAAATGATCCCGAAAAGGTCCCATGAAAGTTTTATTCCTGAGGGATTGCAACTTTAGCCGTAAAACTCAAAAAACATCATCATCTTATGGAATCACGTCTAGCATTTTCTGTGGGCTACTTTTACTTTTGTTTTTTTATTCGAAAGAATGTCATCCCGAGCGAGCAAAATAACGTAAGGAAGTCTGTGTTTTGTGATTTAATGTCTGATATTGACCTCGATTCTGTAGTACACTAACTAAACTAAATTTAAACTGTCGCTCTCTTTTACTGATAGTGCAAGCAAGAAAGAGATATCTACAATTATAGTGCTGTCAAATTAGTCAGTTTTAAGTTTTCCATACAAATTTAGTCGTGATTTCAAAACATGCTGACTAAAAACACGAAGAAAAGCGGCACGTAAACTGATTCGACAGCAGCACACAGCAGTAAAGTTCTTGCCATCTCTTTCTTGCGTACACCATCAGTAAAAGAGAGCGACAGTTTAAATTTAGTTTAGTTAGTGTACTACAGAATCGAGGCCAATATTTGCTTTTGCTATGACAGAGCCTTTAGTTAGTCTTTTTCAGCTGAATTAAACATAATTTCTGTAAAATTATAATTAACAGTCACGAGCTATCTCCATTAATTCGTCTGATAACGATGAAAACAATAATTATGTATTTTAATTTAATTAAAAAATAATCCACAAATCTATTATCATTGTAAAGGACTCACAATTATCATCAATCAACGACAACTGATATAAATGTCAATCAATTAATTATTTTAATCAAATTATTGTTGAAAAGATAACATAGTATTGATAAAATGTCCTTGATAAGGGGGTTTTTACGCATTTTTTTCAGAACAAAGGGCCCTTTCTATCTCTGACTAGCTACTGTCCGCGGCTTTACCCGCGTGGTACCCGATGAAAAGTATCTCTTACCGTTAGAAACAAAATACCCTTTCTATCTCTGACTAGCTACTGCCCGCGGCTTTGCCCGCGTGGTACCCGATGAAAAGTAGCTCTTACCGTTAAGGTAGCGTAAGAAACGTATTCGTTCGACCGTTTTGTCGTAAACTTACGTTGCAAAAATGGTCTCCACAAAAGACCCTTTTAACAGGATATTATACAGTCTATGTTCAGTCTGAAAGTCCATCTATACTAATGTATACTAATATTATAAAGAGGAAAGATTTTTTTGTTTGTTTGTACCGAAAGGCTCCGAAACTACTCGACCGATATTAACCATTTTTTCAATAATAGAAAGCTAAATTATCAGGAAGAAACATATAATTATTTTAAAAAAAATTAGAGATCCTTAAGATAATTGCAATAATGTAACCCAAAGTAGCAAAATTTTGCCAATAAAATTTATTATTTAACGTGCGATGAGAAAACTATTGATGATATATAAAAATGATGTACTAAATGATTAAAGTACTCATTATTACATACAAAAAAGTCCTGGAGGAAATATATCTAACTATGAAAGTTATGTCACAATAGCAGTTTTTTTGTTCTAAAACTTAATTAGATCGCGGGTAGAAACAAAAGTTGGTTACATTCATATCGTAGTATTAATTCTTATTCAAATAAATAGTTTTATCGTCAAGGGTATTTATGTAGCAGTCAAATACTTTTTAATTCATTCGAATCGTACATTTAATTATGAAGTTATCACGAGCATAAAATCGAAATTTACGCGGGTGAAACCGCGTGGCGCAGTACTAAATATCGGTAAAAGAATTATTGAAATCGGATTTGTAGTTTTAGAAATTTAGCTCCTACGTCCAATCTTACAAACTTTATATTAAAAGTTTAGTTCATTGTTTTGTAATTTTGTACGATATTTTTCTAAAATACGTCGAAAAAGGTACATGAGTCTTTCCATCGCTATGTCTAAGGGTCCACGTGCGATATCTCTGGTGTTGCAAATGTCCAGGTTACGGTAACCGTTTACCAACAGGTGGGCCGTATACTTATTTGCGATTTTAGTTGTATAAAAAAAAGGTTTATTTTGTCCAAAGAACAACACCCGAGATAATTCCCAACGGTAAGAAAAAAAACGAAATTATTTCAGGGCGACTTATCGAAGCGATGCCTGATCAGAGAGCCGGCTTTTATCTGGATCAATGCATAAGCATTGCCATTCAGCGAGGCAATGCGGCCAGCATTTTGGGAACGCTTCTGTCTGGTAGTGATCTGGAGCAGTTGCGCTATCTATAGATCGTTTGTAACGATCTTTAGATATCTGTCTTTTTCATCTGTATTTTTGTAGATTTCTACATGTAGGTATACAGCTGTAGGAATAAATTTAAGTAAAAATCATTAATTTGATTATTTTTTTATTTTATAATTAAAATAAAAAAATAAAGTAACATAAAGTATATCTTTAATTACTGTATATATGTATACATTGGGCAAATACTGTTTAATTAAAGTAAATAAAAAATAAACTATTCTAACATATATGTATGTTCAAAAATTCCATCGGAAATTTTAACTTATTTGATTCTATTCCAAGCTCAGTATAACATTGTAGGTGGTTGTAAAATATTGCAACAGACAGAAATAATGTCTGTCTGTCTGTCAGTGTAACTGTTGTGACAAGAGAAGACTTCCTGATTTGTAGCGCAGGTGGGACGTTGCACCTCGCTGGGGGTGGCAGAGGCTCATGAGCGGAGCGGCTGAAGTGGAGCGATACGAAACAAAACAAACATACCGCGTATATAAGCGGTAGATAAGCGCGTTTCGCAAGTAGTTGGCATTCCACGTAACAGGTTGCAAGCCATAGTTTTTTTTTGTAAAATAACTCCCTATAATTGTAAAATATTTCGTTTCGCAAGTAGTCGGTATTCCACGTTTCAGGTTGCAAGCCCATATCCATAGACATATTCTATAAAATAACTCCCTACAGTTGTAAAATATTTCGTTTCCTAAGTAGTCGGTATTCCACGTTTCAGGTTGCAAGCCCATAGCCATAGACATTTTTTGTAAAATAACTCCCTACAGTTGTAAAATATTTCGTTTCGCAAGTAGTCGGTATTCCACGTTTCAGGTTGCAAGCCCATAGCCATAGACATTTTTTGTAAAATAACTCCCTACATTTGTAAAATAGTTTTGTAAAAAAGTCTTTAACAAAAAAAATATTTAAGAAATATTTACAAAAACAACAATATAAATATTTAACTAATATTTACACAAAAGTATTTAATATTTTTAAAATATTTAAGAATACACAAATATTTTAAAAATGCGACTATGACGTAGCAGATTATACGTCACGTCAAAACACCCAGTTGACATACATAGTCACAAACTATGATTCCCTATGCCGTGGGTACGAACTACGAGTGCTGTGGTACCACAACATCTCTTCTAATAAAGTTCAAGCCGTCTATCACTATGCTATATACCTAGCACATCATGGATCTAACATAATCTGACACGACGCAAACTGCGCGCGCGCTGATTAAGGGCGTCGGCGCATGCGTAGATGCGAAACTGGATAATTGCAAATAAAAAAATTATACTGATCTAATAATAATATAGTGATGCTGAACATTTTCACACAGCATCATCTAGCCTACATGACTGATAAAATTCTTATATTTATATATTTTTTTTTCCTTTGCCCACGGCTTCGCCCGTGTGGTACCCGGATATAAAGTAGCCTATGTGTTATTCTGATGTATAAGCTATATTACTGTAAAGTTTCATCAAAATCCGTCCAGTAGTTTTTGCGTGAACGAGTAACAAACATCTATCCTCACGAACTTTCGCGTTTATAATGTTAGTAAGATAGAAAATAAGTAGTTAATGGTAATGTTTCTTTTGTTACAGGTATGTATGTGGCACCTTTTGCATCGCAGCTGTCCACTCGATCTCTACGCCACTGAGGTCATCAAATGGAGCAGTTGCCTTATGCAGGCTTGAATGATAAACTTAACTTTAAGTAGAGCTTAAAATGTAGCAAGCACTTTGTTTGCCGACAGTACAGAAACAAAACAAGTTATGTATTAATCGCATCATGGTATCTCGGATCTGCACAAAGGAATCGAACCTGCGCCCCCGGCCGTCTGACTGATTGATGCGTTGAGGCGGTTCAACCTAACCTGTTCTATTCTGATAATCTAGATTTTTTAATTTGAATTGTCTGTCTGAGATTGGATTAAATTAAATTAATTAATAATGTTAGACATTTTCACACAGCATCATCTAGCCCCAAAGTAAGCAGAGCTTGTATTATGGGAACTACATGACTGATATACTACATAAATACTTTGAATTATCTGGACATTTTGCACACAGCATCATTTAGCCCCAAAGTAAGCAGAACTTGTATTATGGGAACTAAATGTCTGATATACTACATAAATACTTTGAATTATCTGGACATTTTGCACACAGCATCATCTAGCCCCAAAGTAAGCAGAGCTTGTATTATGGGAACTACATGACTGATATACTACATAAATACTTTGAATTATCTGGACATTTTGCACACAGCATCATTTAGCCCCAAAGTAAGCAGAACTTGTATTATGGGAACTACATGTCTGATATACTATATAAATACTTTGAATTATCTGGACATTTTGCACACAGCATCATCTAGCCCCAAAGTAAGCAGAGCTTGTATTATGGGAACTACATGACTGATATACTACATAAATACTTTGAATTATCTGGACATTTTGCACACAGCATCATTTAGCCCCAAAGTAAGCAGAACTTGTATTATGGGAACTACATGTCTGATATACTACATAAATACTTTGAATTATCTGGACATTTTGCACACAGCATCATCTAGCCCCAAAGTAAGCAGAGCTTGTATTATGGGAACTACATGATTGAATTATCAGGAATAATTTGAATTATCTGGACATTTTTCACACAGCATCATCTAGCCCTAACGTAAGCAGAGCTTGTGTTATGGGAACTATATGACTGATATACTACATAGATAATTGGAATTATATGTTATTTGCCTTAATCGTGGTTCTATTTGTTTATTAGAGCATTTATCATACTGTACTATATAAGTATATTGGCGTAATTAACACGTGCTCAGAACGTTGAAGGAAAACATCGTGAGGTAACAGAGAACCGAACATTCGGAGGCATCGGTAAGTTTTTAAGGAGTCGGCAAAGCCTGTGTGATGTTTTGGTGTTGCTAGCATGCGGTAAAATGTCCATGTTTGCCATATTGGTGGTAAAAAATATATTTAAAAAAATCCTTTCGAGAGGGTATTTACACTTTCTCAATTCTTACCTACTTTTGGTATGACAGCTGGTGTCAGCGACAGCATTCATCTGAATTCATATCATTTCATTTCGGTGAGCGGCGGCGACCAATTATGGAATTAGCAGAAATTGCCACTTTTGATTTTGACCTTGTTTTAACAAACGATATCGCAATTGACAAACTACGACACGATCTTTGAATGTTTCGAAGATCGTGTCGTAATTCTTTATTGGAAATGTCTTTGAATTTGAAGAACGGCAGACGAGGCACCCATAATGCTAGCGACATCACAACGTTGAATAGCAATGCTGATTAAAATAAATACATTTTGAAAGAAAGAAAATATTTTTATTTGGCAAAACGGAAAGAAGACATCAACTTTGCACTAAAACAGACACCCGGGTAAAATAAAAAGATAAAAAGAAAGGTACCTACTTAAAACATAATGTAGGTAGGTAAGGTATCAGTCTGCGGTAGGTAGTTAGGTTTCCTCACATTTTGTTTTAAAAACCAACAACTGACAATAAAATGGAAGGCATGTCAAATAAAAACACCAAAATTAAGTTAGTATATTTTTGATTATGGCCAACTATGGAGCTTTAAGATCTAAAAGATATTATCTATTCACTCTTACCTTGAAGAGACTCAGATTGTATTTTTTAGGAAAGACAGACTATGGTGCCCTATTCCTTCGCCGTCCTCACCATAAAGATTGAACTGAAACGTAAAAAAAAATATTCAAATAATAAGCAAATTTCAGGATTTCATGAGTCAGTGACCACAGAAATTTCAGTCTCACAGACACGTCACTCTGTATCCTCGGTCTCATAGAACTACAAACACAGAGGGGTCTCAAGGCTGAGATGACTGATTAGTTTACCAGCTGTCATCATACGATGACGTCTATCTCTCAAACTCTATGATCCTGGCCTCAGATGGACATATTATATCTTGTTCTGGTTGCCGACGTATATGGTTTGGCAAAGTATTAGAAATTACAAGAAAAGTTCCTTATCTAGGAGGTTTTATTCGTGAGAAACCAAAGGCAGATTTTGATTAAAATAAATCTGTACTAATAATAAAGTTGATGAGTTTCTTTGTTTTTTTGTTTGAATGCGCTTACTTCTGGAACTACTGCATTTAAAAAAAAAATATGCTATTGATAGTCCAATACTTGAGGAAGGTTATAATAGGCTATTTAATATGCCAATAAACTATTTATAAAGTTTGGCATAAAAATTAAAAATACACCAATTTCCTTTTTCACGAAAATTAATCACATTTATTAGAAAAAAACACAGTATGACTCTTAGGAGTCGAGCAAAAGAAGTATTATTACTTCTTGCAATGAGGAATGCAAAAAGTAATATAAGCGGATGAGCAATGCGACGCGTTGAGTCAGGGCCCCAGGGCGGCCGGAACACAGCTAGTCTTCAAATAAAAATGAAAAACAATATCAGAGGCGGCCAAAAAAAAAATTAAAAAAATATGAGTGGAGCTCCATTAATTCCGTAACATTTGCCCCATATTAAAGGCCCGCACAAACTAGAGCGGTCACAGGGACTGTAGCGGTAACGGTTAGTTCATTATCGCAACAGTTTGAACGGGCCTATAGTCTTAAACCTTATTTCGAGAAAACTCTACAAATCTATTTCCTGCATTGCTAAACCAAACACAGCCAAAAGTCATACAAAAAAAATAACGCTCAGTCACAGATATAATAAAAAATATACTGTGCATTTAAAAATGGAACCTCGCCCAGTGACCGACAGACAGGCAAGTGTCAATCAATCACTCGATATACCAATTAATTGATGACGTCACACAATCAATAGCTGGCAACACAGGCAAAGTAGGAAGCCGTAGTTCTATTGATAAACGAACTTGGGACTGGATGAGTTCCAGTCCCAAGTCATCCATAAAAAAATATACTGGTTAACTTGAGAACCTCTTCCTTGTTTTTGTCGGTTAAATTCATTTAACCGACAATTAAAATCTAAAATTGTCGTTTAAAATCTATTGAGAAATTTAATTATTTAAAATTTTATTAAAAACTAGATCGAAATTTGAGTAATTCTGAGCTAGTTCATTTCAAAGGCTAATCTATACATTTGAGTCATGTCTAGCTTTGATTATAGAATATGAACTCTCATAATGTCAGTTTTTTTCAACAATACAATACAATACAATAAATTTATTGGTAACACCAAGTTTGTGTTATCATATGGCACATATAATAGAATATTGATAAGTGTCAAATTTTGAAAACCTATTGGTGTTATTCATTTGGGTGCCATTTAAATATTTGCCCTTTGTGGAATAACTACTTTTTTAAATCTTTGGGCAAGGTTGTGGTACTAAAACACTTTTGTTGAAATATAACACCACCTAAAGCTTCTTAAAATTTTTATTTTTATATTTTTATTGTTTGTTATGGTCTGATTAAATGCAATAAATACCTCTATTAATTAACAAAAAACGAATCTTCTAGAATGATTGACCGTTGATGAATAATGTTTAATAACGATTAAGGCAGGGTCTCTTAAAAAGAGATATAAGTTATATTAAAAAAAAATGTATAAAACTGGATTCTTTAGATTTGCATAAGGTCGTTTTATATCGAAATGTAAAAATGTTTTCGAAATCAAAATTCAGAAACTGATAGGACAAAATACTTTATTATGTTTATGACAAAATATATTTTTTTAACTCATAAACAAATAAGCTGATTTGAATATATTCGCACATTAACAAAATGCATTCCAAAATGAAATCCAGCTTCCCTTCGTCGCAACTACTGCTCCGCTACATTATGCCCGTCGTATGATGGCTGCCGCTTTCTTAGAAGACCCTTTTAAAACGCGTTGGAAATCCAGCTCTCTCCTCTATATTACGATCGTCCTATAACGGTTGCCACTTTGTAAAAAGGAAGGCTTAAAGTCTTAATATAAATAAAGGCAAATGAGTATACATCTTAATATCAATAAGGCAAGTAGAGCAGGTAGAGTCAGTAAGCGGCGAACAAACATCAATCAATCAAGATGTGTTTGAATTTGAAGCAAAAAGTTTGTTGGAGTAGTGTGGATACGACGTTTGCTTCTTTCATCATCAATATCACCAGTCAATATGGTTTTGTGTAAACTATCACATTTTTAAATTTAATTCTTCGACTAATGCTTTTTCTCTATGAGTTCTTGTTTTGTTCATTGGCTCAACACTAAAGCTGAATGAAGAATTATAAAAATACCATGCATAGTTAGTTGCCAGATTCTTGTAGGTTTCGTCGCTCGCTAGAACAGTTAATCAGCCAACTTACCTTCAACTAAGAGCTATGTAATTTTTCGTTATGTACTATATTCAAAGTCTACTTGGTTTTGTTTATTTTTTATAATTTTCAATGAGTCTGGATATATGCCCATTGACTAAACATGAAAATCAAACCAAAATCCACATACTATTTTGTTTGCCTTATCCACACTAAGTTTTCTCAAGAGTCTAGTGGAGCAAAAAACTTGACAGTGATCCGATGATGTGTAAGGTCGAGGCGTGCACCCATGCGACTCTGTTTGTTTACTGTAGATCCATAGCCGGTTTCACTACAATGTGAGATAAATTCTATTTTATTTTTTGACGACCGAAGTGGCGCGGTGGGCGAAGGTCCGCCTGCGACACAGGAGGTTGCGGGTTCGATTCCCGCCCTGGGACATATATTTGTACGATCTGCAAATATTTGTTCCGGGTGTTCTGGGTAATTTCTATGTATAATAAAAAAATATCTATCTATGTAATGTATTGTATTAAGTATATCAGTCATCTAGTACCCATAGATAGCTCTGCTTAGCTTGGGGCTAGATGATGCTGTGTGGGTTGTCCAGCGTTATTTATTTATTATTATTATTAAGATGAAGGCTGATTTTATAGGAGTATACTTTTTCAAGATTGTCACTGCTTTTCCTGGATATACGACCAAATTTACTCAAAGACTGATGAAAAATGGCAGATAGCTTTTTTGTTAACTTAAGTTCCTTGAGTATGGACAAGTTTATTCTTCTTACTGCTCAAGCATTTCTCGATGAATACTAAACTAACTAACTCTTAACTAACAAAAGATAGTTTTTAAAAAAATTGCTTCAAAAGTGTTGAAAAAAATAATTGTGCAAATGTTCGGGCAAAGGCATCTTCCTTCCATGTCACTCGATCCATTGCCACATCTGGCCAGTTGGATTTGAATTCACCAGTTTGTCGCGCAATCTTTTTCTTGGTCTACAGTGAGACCCACTGGGTAACTAGATTTCCCTAACGTTCTGGATGCATTCGAGTCACATGACCTTTGAGCGAGCAGCCTTCAGACCTACATCAGTTATGCACGTAGGTGTTTCTGATTCTATCCGTTCGTTCGATTCCAAGAACGCTCCGCTCCATCGCTCGTTGGCAAAGCTTGAATATTAACAAGTAATAATCATAACCGAACAAGTAGCTCCATGAACCATAAAAATATCATAACAAAACCATCAATATTAATCAATATAACAGAAGCTGTCTACTTAAGTAGAAGACGAGCTGGTAATGAACATACCATTCATTTACTCCCACATTGGTCATGTAGTTGAAGAGATCTTAAGGGTAATGGAATACGGTTGAATGTGATGTGAATTGGTGGTAGAAAAATGGTGAGAATGTAACGTCAATAAAGATTAAGCGGATTCCCAGAGCCAGACAGACGGACGGACAGATATCCACTCGATGACGTGTGATTGACGGGGCGGACCATTTGTCGTACTAAAATAACTCGGTTTTTGCTTGTTTTTGAGCGAGCGTCCATGATGCATCGTGGGACTGCATTTTTTAAAAAGACATTAAGGGCACAAACTGGCACGGCCATTTCGACGGTAGCGGTGTCCGCCACCGCCATAGCCACCGCAACAGCTTGACCAGCCCCCCTATTCTGTATCTGTTAGTAACGCAGTGACGAACGTTTGATAAGTTAAATGATTTTCAGTTGCATGTAGTTACTCGTACCATCATGGCCACAGAATACGTGCTTGTGATGATCATTTGACTTGTCAAACGTTTTTCATGTCATTATGGCCATCATGGCTATAGAATAAAAATAAATAAATGAATAAATAATACTGGACATTTTCACACAGCATCATCTAGCACCAAAGTAAGCAGAGATTTTTATTTTTATTTTATTTATTTCATTTGTCTCATGGCGGAAATCGAACCCGCAACCTCCAGTGCCTCAGGCGGGTCTTCGCCCATGCGCCAAAGAGGTCGTCACAGAGAATATGGACTTGTGATGATCGTTTGACATGTTAAATGTTCGCCACCAAGTAACAGATACATAATAGGGTGGCAGGCCATAATTGACATTTGCAGTGTCTATTGCTATATAGGATTCCTGTGCGCTACAAAAAGGATATCTTCGAAATATCTCAATACTTTTGGTTAATTTAGAAAATTTATGATATTTTCTATAATTTCGCTTTAGAACTTTTGTTTAAATGGAAATGTTTTGTTAATGTCATCATCATCATCAGCCTATATTAGTCCGCTGCTGGACATAGGCCTCCCCTTATGAGCGCCATAGCGCCCTGTCTTCAGCTTGCCGCATCCAGCATCTGCCTGCAGTCTTTCGTAGATCGTCACCCACCTGGCCGGAGGGCGTCCTACACTACGTTTGCCGAGTCGCGGTCTCCACTCAAGAATACGTTTAACCCACAGCGGTTATCGGTTCTTCGCGAGATATGACCGGCCCACTGCCACTTCAGCTTGCTAATTCGTTGAGCTATGTCGATAACGATATGTCTTACAATGTTATTTCATATATTATTGCAAAGATCAAATCTCATTTAGACTGGATTATCAAGGCAAATTAACATTATAACAGAAAACACACACACACACACACATCTTTTAAAATTATTTCTGTTATTATTCTGCATTATAGTATTCATAATACAATATTCATGATCTTTATTGAAAGAATGACGGTTACATAGATAGAAGATAGATAGAAAATACTTTATTGTACACCAATAGATTTAATATATTAATTTCATTCAGCATGTACATAGTAAGCATGTACATTTTAACAAGTAAAAAATAAAAATGTCGCAATTTTATTGGCTAAATGAGCAGTATTTGAAGATGGCAATAGGTACACAATTTTAGATATTAGGTTTTGTGATCTAAATGTTCATTCACATTATTAAAACACTTTCTATGAGCCATTTCTATAGGGTCAATTTGTATTTATCTATTTGAAATTCCTTGATATAATGTTGCTTGATACAAAGTTAGTAGTTTGATCATAAACATCCTTATTCGTTATTGAAACCCGAATAAATTAAGAAGAAATCTTCAATAAACTTCAACGGTAACTGGAACGGTAAATTGTAAAAAATGTCTACCTCCTGTGATACTATCAGCAAGTTGTAATCTATTCCTTCAAATATTGCGCAGTCTATCTGTCTAGTCATATTTTCTATTCAGCTCATTGAAAGCAATATTATACACTTGACGTAAAACGAACTAGTGATTGATTACGTTCGTAAAAGTTCGTCTGTTAGCTTTGGCAAGGCGCGCCTGTCAGCCGTCATCGTACTGTCATCTTGGAAAACTAGTTTTGTTTTTTGGTGACCTCATTTCAATTTTGATGGTCGAGACAATCCGATTGCACACAGAAATGTAAGGTAACTCGGTGATTATATAAACCAGTAATGTTTCGCTTTTATTTTTTTTCTACTAAAAGCGATACGCCATTTGAAAATCTCTGCTTTTAACCTGCCCCAATAGAAAACTGCTGGGTTCAACCATTGACATTGTTTTTCACACTGTCCATCTGTCATCCGTCAAGCAGCAATTATACGGTTCATACATCATCAGCACGTGGATCCTCGCGCATACCTACTAAACATGTGTGGTCTTCCAGGAACTCACGGTTCCGCGTAAAGAGAAGTTTTCTAATTATGAATGTGATTGCCGGAGAACTGTAAAAAGAGCTGGTTTCGGCTGGTTTTATAGACATCGAGTCCTGATATTATGAAACACATTTGGTTATAAAGTCTTGGGATTCCGCGTCATATTCAGCTTTATATAGACATTTTTCGTCGCGCTCAGCTTACGACAGCCTTCGGACTATCTCTTTGGTGGCCATTGAGTCGGAAAGCTTAGGCGCTATCTCCTCCGAGCCTGTCGAATCGGAAACAATCGGCGCGTAGAGATCGACTCACGATGCAGCGACAGCCGATGACGCAAGATCGGCATCAATAATAAACCGAAAAAATGGGACCCCTCAGATACAGATCAAATTAACGGTCAGTCGAGCACAAAGAGCGTCCAATCAGCGGAACGATTCTTTTCGAACGCTTCACGTATTTACGTCACATTTCTTCGATTTCGCGGCACGTTCGAGACGTAATAAGCGAGCGGGCGTCCCCCGTCCGTCGGTCCGTCAGGGGTGGGGGGGTCGTTGGAGTTAATGAAGTTTTCTCGGCGCGATTCCCACAGGTCGTCACATGCGGGCAGAGTTTGCGGGGCACATATTGTAGCACGTCGCCGTACTCAGATATTGCCATATTGCCTGGGTGAAAATGTTTTAATAAGCGCATAGTAGAGGCATCCCTGGACGCGGCCGGCCGTTACGTCCGGACCGTCCGGCCCGTCTTATTAATGTCTATTGTTTGGAGTTTTTGCGTTATTGCGACTATATTGACGGTATGTCGCCCGTGACCCGCCTCCGACCCTCCCCAGAGTGAGAGATCTGCAGATAATTTTGTAAATACTCTCAGTTTTACCCTTTGTTTGGAACAGTTAGAAGTTTAGGCTAATTTTGTTGTATGGATCTATGTTCTGTTCTGAAACGTTTGTGCTTTGAGAAACTATAGTTTTACTAAACTCTTGGACATGTTTTGGCAACGTGATTGCTTTCGAGAGACTAAAGAACTGAAACTGGTCAATTTCATCGTATAAAGTTATAATTTTATGCTGACTATTTAACAAAACTTCCTTTATGTTACGTAGATTTGCGATAAAAGATTTCATGATATGGTTTCGAGAGAAGTCTTGAGGTATTCTGTGGCAATGATCGTACATTAATATATTTTAATGAGTAAGTTTACGAGCCTCAGACAGTACTTAAGTTTTATATCCGCGATAAAAAAGTTTTACGGAATTTCAAACGCTAGGAAAGTCGGTGGATGGCTACTGGGGGTTTGAATTACCGAAGATAGTCGGTTTGATACCGGAATTATTGTATTTACAGAGAATATTAGAGTTATTACTGGTGATAAATACATAAGGTATCTAGGTGCCTTATGTATTTATTTTACATTAGATTCACAATACATCAACATAATTTTTTCAAGCAATGACTTAAATTTTGTAATAACTGTTAATTTTTTAAATTTATAAATGCAATTGTTAATTTTAAATCAATAAATGCAAATTGTGATCGTTTATTGTAATTTTAAAATATTGTTCCTACTTTTCGCAATAAATGATTTAATTTGATGCACTGTCAAGATTTAAAAGAAGCTATATTTATGCATCTCTCAGGCTGCCTTCATAATCATTGACAGCCTGTAGGTCACTACTTGACATAGGCTTCCTCCAAAGAGTGCCAAGATGATCGATCTTAAGTCACCTCCATCTACCAAAATTTCTGCAATCTTTAAGACGTCATCAGTCTTTCGAATCGGCACATTGTTTTAGCAGTTGTCCAAGTTCATCGGCTTCCGACATCGTAGAACAACTGCATACCACCCTCAATGTAATGGTTTGATTGAACGATTTCACCTACACCTGAAGTCAGCTATAATCTGCCATGCTGATCCAAATTGGACTGACACCTTACCACTAGTCCTCCTCGGCATACGAAGTGCTTTCAAAGAGGACCTACAGGCCTCGTCAGCTGAGCTGCTGTACGGAGAGCCACTTCGACTTCCTGGTGAATTTTTTGAACGCAGTGTAACACAACTGATATCGCTGATTTCTCAGCTCGTTTGAAATCTTTCGCTGAAAACATTCGCCCAGTTCCAACTGCATCATCCGATTCGTGGCATGCAATATAGTAAAGCTATCGCTTGAACCCACAATTTGTGATAATTTTATAAGCCAAGAATTTACTTGTTTTTCTTTATTTCTTCCCACCTGATGGCGCGTTACCGTTGCCTGTTGACATCTTCAACACCTGTGGCATTCATTGCCGATGCGTCGCCTGCCATTTTTTTACCATATCTTTTGTTTAAACCTAAAGGCATTCGGCATCCCTAAAGGAATTCGCATAATTTCAAACGTCGCATAGTTGCCAACCTGCCAAAAGAACTGCAGTCTGTTAATACATCTCATTGTCAAACTTCCAAACTTGGCAAAACAGAAAAAACCCAATCGCGCCAGCTATTTATCCAGCAATCCAAACTTAGACAGCAGTATGTTCCAGCCTTCGAAGTTTTGCAACTTTCTCGTCAGTGTGTCCCCAGAATTAGTAAACTTCTAGATTGTTTACTTGTTTTGTAAAAGTCCCTTCCAATTGAGGATGAAACTATGAACTGGATGAATGTCTGTTTCATACTGTACATGTTTCATACTGTGTTTTCTTGTTTTGTAAAAGTCCCTTCCAATTGAGGATGAAACTATGAACTGGATGAATGTCTGTTTCATACTGTATTTTGCAGAACTTTTACGTTGTCAAAAAACAGATAACAAACACGCTCACGACTGTGATATACATCTTCAGATCCGGGTCAAGTGGAGTGTATTCAGTGTACAAACATTATAATATGGCACATACTCACATTTTGCATAGTATAGATAGCATTCACAACAGCCCATCGCTGCTGCAAACACAAATGATTACATATTTAAAATTTTGGTTTAAATGTACGCTGGCTTCATCTCGATGTTTTCTTTTATCATTTAAACACGCGGCAATTTCGCAGATTGACACAGATGAACGAAATGCTTCCTAGGTAGGTGGCTATTGAACTCCTCAAAACATGTTTTCAAAATGAAGCTTAATTTTGTAGTTGAGATTTTCGGTTTATTTATAATCTTATGTATGAAGGTGTGCCTCTTAAGGATCCGGCGTACAGCGCTCATAACTTAAATTTAAAATATAGTGCGCGTCCAAAAATATAGCTATCTCTTTTTGACTGATACAGGCCCGTCCGTGCTTGCGCGATAGCAATATTAGCCGTTCAGAATTTGTTTAAATTTGGTGGTGTTCCGTAATACCAAAAAAGATGAATGAAAACTTGTTCTATTTTTCACATTGTGTTGTTATTCTGTAACTAGACAATATAATCTATGTACCTAACAAAACGATACGTAAGGTATTGTTGTTTTTAATACGAAACAGATAAGAAGAAAACATGTCATGTATGACGTAAAAATATCCAAAATGCGATTCATTTACATTTCATTTTATATATAAATATAGATAGTACATAGATAAATACTATTCGAATGCAAATAATAACATAATATGGTGATAATAAGCTCTAATTACAAATGACTATGGTATTACGTTTGTATAGGCAATTCATCCAACGCAGGCCTCTTAATAATTGTTCATTATCAAAACATCACTTTTCATAAACCAATGTAATTTCCACAAATCGTGTAGTGAAGTAACTATCAATTTATCCTCTGACCTCATTGACCTATCGATGCCATACCGCCCTCACAGCTTTGAGCACTATACCTCCCGGGGCACAGTGCATTAATGACATTTTTCGCATGTTTCTCCATCTCCTCACCCCCCGTCGGGTGGTAGGATGGTGGCCAGGGTGCGGACGTCTCCCAACGTCTCCCGTCAATCAGTTTGGCCCGACGTGCCTTGAATGCTAGCGACTTGGTAGCAGAAAGATGTCTTTTTATGATCTCGAGTTAACAGTTAATGGTTCGCGTAATCTCAGGGTTATGTTAGTTTGTTGATATTATGTTTGCGACCATTTTTGTGGCAAAATCTAATGAAACGAGTATTTATAGGTATTCCACAAGATACGAGTATTTATTTTCATGAGAATGTACCTAATCATCACTTGCGTTTGATGTTCTGTAAGAAATGTGATTTAGTCAAAACTTGTGCAAATTCCTGAATTGAAAAAAATACTGAAAAATATCTTAGTGTGTATTCAAGGGCTTAAAACATATATGAATGTTTTTTTTAACTTAATTATCCTACTTATATAATAAATGCGAAAGTCTGTGTGTGTGTGTGAATGTTTGTTACCACGTATATCCGTAACTACTAAACCGATATTGATGAAATTTGGAATGTAGATAATTTAGGATCTGGAATAACACATAGGTTAATCTAATTTTCCAAAATCGATCTCTAAGGGGGTTGAACACGATGGTAAAGTTTCTATGGAAAAAATATTCCTTGGTTTGATTCTCTCTAAACTCTGTGCAAATAAACTTTAAAGTAAATAATGAAACACGTATTTTTTATTTTTTCAAAACTATACTTTGGGGGTGTGCAATTGAGTTCTAAACTTTTTATAAATTGTAATACTTGGTTCGATTCATTCAAAAGTTGGTGGACATAGTTTGAGGCCTGGAGTCATATGCTACTTTTATTAACATACCACGCGGGCGAAGCCGCGGGCAACAACTAGTTCGGTAATAAAATTTAGCGTCTTTTTCTCTTGGTGTTATCTTACCCCATTTTCTTTGTGGCTACTAAACGATATCAAACAATATATAAAGCTTACCTCATAGATGGCACTGTATGTAAGGGAAAATTAAGTCATACTTTTTTTTCCTATCGTGTTTTCTTCAGTACAGTGGCGTTTTTGTAAGATTGAACATCATTATAATTTGTCACAGATACAAAATAAAACTTCGTTATGTCACTTTTCAGCATAAAAATAACTGTCTCGAGACGAAAATATCATAAAGTAGACTTCAAAAGTACAATACGACTCAATCACGTAGCATGTTCAATTACAAAGTTCTGCACATAATCACAGTTTTCTCATTTTGGTTTCATTATAAAAACGAATATAAAACGAAACTTCGCGAGTAACTGTCATTGCAACTATCTCTACGGCGCCGTGCTTTAGTTCGACTGTAAAGATAGCTTACAGTTTTGAAAAGTTTCTTCAAAAATAGGCAAGTTGCATTACTATTTTTAGAACAACAACTGAATTTTGTTGGAGTCGTTGCATAATTGCTGTCTAAATAAACATCAGCTGAAAACTTCAAATTATGAAAAAAAAATCGTACTAGACTCAAAAAACTACCAATTGTCGCACCTTCAGTTCCCAGTTCAAGTTAAATAACGTTAAATTATTCCTAATAAAAATAAACGTTTTTTTATAGTGTGACAATTTAGGTCTTTACTGGGTATGGCGCGGAAGAAAAACACTGAAATTATTATTTTAAAAAATATTGTTGAGACGTACGTATATCTCTATTATTTTATATACCACTAGCTACCTGCCCACGGCTTCGCACGCGTGGTACTAGCTAAAATTTGCCGATGAAGTAGCTCTTATCGTTAAGACAGAGTTCGTAAGAAACGAATTCGGTAGACTTATTTTGCAAAATTGGTTTTGAAAACGAAACTTTCAAAATATACGACGACCGATGTGGCGCGGTGGGCGAAGGTCCGCCTGCGACACAGGAGGTTGCGGGTTCGATTCCCGCCCTGGGACAAATGTTTGTACGATCTGCAAATATTTGTTCCAGGTGTTCTGGGTATTTTCTATCTATAATAAAAATATATCTATCTATGTAATGTATTGTATTAAGTGTATCAGTCATCTAGTACCCATAACACAAGCTCTGCTTAGCTTGGGGCTAGATGATGCTGTGTGTATTGTCCAGCATTATTATTATTATTATTATTATACTCCTAATAATAGTAGAAGTATATAAAAACTTCCCTCACAGCAGGATAAAAGCAACATCTTCACAATGCACTTGTCAAGCTATTACCACTCTGTCACTCGTGTCATTCGCGTCAGCTGTCAGCTGTCACCGGGACCACACTCGTGGCACCTGTTTTGAAATATACATTGTGAGTGTGAATTGAAACGTAGACGGTTGGGGTAGAGTAGCAAAATAGAGTTCAATGTAAAGAAAATTAAATTACCACTAATAAGTAAAAGTCCTAAGATGCCCAACTTAAAATAAGGACAGCGTTTTGTTCTTTGCCTGGACTTTTTACTTTGACATTGGAACGGAATCGCAATGCATTTAATTCAAATTAATGAATAAAATATACATTTTGGAGTTATACGCGAGGGGGTTAAACATTTTTTTAAATAGATTTTAACAATCTCTTAACTTTAAATCAGGACCCGAAGGATGGATGTTATTCATTATTTTTACCAACAAAAAAAAAACAAGAATTTACCAGAATCAGCCAAAACAAACTGCCAAATGAACACATCAAAAAATAACCGCCAAAAGCTTTGTTCCTTTTTCGAATCGGATTTCGCATAAAAAAGGCACGTAAGGTGATCACTGATCACTCGAAACCGACGGAGTGAATGGATGAATGAGTGAGTGAATGAGTGAACGAGAGGGTGGCGGGACACCGGGACACCAGTTGATCAAGCATGATGCGCCCGGTATCCGTCAAAGTCACTGGGGTTAGAAAGCTAGAGACGGCTTTATATTATTTTGTTGGTTGACCTTGAATTAAACATATTAGTAAGTTAGGTATTTTGGAATAACAATATTATCAGTAGGTATTAAAAACTTTGTTTCCATAAGTACAATTAAATATTTTTTTATGAATTTCAATTGATATCATAGTTGAAAATATTGGTATTTGTTTGAGCATACAAAATATTCCATCTAGTCATAAATAACAGTTTCCATGCGTAAACTTATTTGCATATCTAAGACACGTTTCGTAACTTAGCACACTTTACACATCTGTTCACATAGTTTTAGTACCTATGTTTAATTATTTATGTCTATCACCCATGAAGTTAATTTTAAGTAGCGAATAAATTATATGAAATAGACACTTGGTACGTCTTTCGGACGTTTGAATTTACAAACGATGATTTAGTGTCAGTACGTCACATGTCCGAAACACGCGTATTTTACGACAATACTAATTCAAGTGACAAATCGATTTCCTTAATGTCACTGTTAAAATAAACAGAAAATTATATCAGATGCTTGTTGTCAGTTTGAGCAACACACCTTGCATTTGCAAGATGTAGAAATGTATCGTGCCGGCGCAAACACAGATAAATCGAACAATATATTTATTTACATTCTGGCAAGTTGACAGGACGAACAATCGACCAAAAACTAATATTTCTATTATTGATTCAATTTATAATATAATAAGAACACAACTTATAATTATTAAACTAGGTGCTCTTATTTCAATTTTGGACACTTTCTACTCGTTTATTATTAAGTACAGTGGCACAGTGATTGGATAACCTGCTGACTCAATTTTAACATTTGCATTTTCACTTCCATTCATCTTGCACAACGCGGATTTTTATTGATGTATACCTCGGCTTACCGTTGTGATTAACAAATTAAAATACGCACCGAAATAGTGTTGTTGTAAATCAAAGGGTCATAAAATGTCACAATTCGGCAAAAGCCGTCTCCATACTAGCGTATCGGTTGATTTATTCGCTGGCCAGTGTCGGCGCGAAAACGTACCTCGTGACGTCACGAGTTTTGTTTTTTAAATTCTTTTTATTGATGGCGTTTGGATAAAAATGGGATAGGGTTATCATCGGCCTTGGAGAAGATTTGGGAAACTGAGCTGGGACAGCTGGCAACATTGTTTAAATGGACGCAAAACATTTATCCCAACGATATTTACTTATCAAAGTGCATTCCAAAATTTTTTTTTTTTTTTATTTATTTATTTCTTAGTACAAATGCATAATTTGAAGTTTTATTTATTAGTGCAGGTACTAACAATTAGCATAAGCAGCTGTTAGATCGAAAGGATTTCGAACAAAATTGTACTCTTTATTGTAAAAAAACACCTAGATATTACCAATTAATATTAACAAATTGGTGTAGAATTTAACAGTAAAAATGTGCAACTAAGGTTAAGAGAGATACTCCTAAGCTTAAGTAAGGATTGGTACTCCTAAGTTGGTACGCCTACCGTTTTCTTCGCTACCTTTGAGGTTGGCATTACGCCTTTTATCTTCAGTAATTAATATAAATTAAATAATAAATAGAATTAGTATTTTGTTGTCTTGGTCTAGTATTGGGACACAGGCATTGCTGAGTAGCACATCATCAAAGGTCCATCTCTGCAGTTAGTAACCCTACCAGCCGTCAGAATTGGTGAATGGTTCCCGGCGTGTAACGCGCGCCTCATCCCTCCATTTTATATCCATTTGTCAGCCGACGGAAAGATGCATGTACCTACACTACTCGAATCGGCCTTTTTCATTATTTTTTCGGCGTTTTTTCGGCTTTTTAGGCTTTTACGCGAATCCATCGACACGTGAAAGTGTGTTAGCGTCGGTGCGGGTTTATAAATCTAACCGATTGTGAGCGTTTGTAGTTTGTGTTTCAATTTTGGACGCTGTTTTAAAAATTGGACCGTTTTATGTTTAAGGCTTTTTATTGGTGAATTGCATGACTATTAATTTTAACTGTTTTGTTGGAAAACTCTTTGGTGACAATCCACTTATTAAACGGAGAGTAAAAACCCTTCACCAAGCCGGAATCTACTCATACTGTTCATTGCAAAACAATAATATTTACAGCATAGTATTTTTCCCACATTTTTGGGAAAAATATTCACCATTTGTCTTAAAGGTGAACACTAATTTATAAATCTGAACATTGTTAATGAGCGTATCGTAGTCTTGTTTAATTAATAATGGCACATAAAGCTATAAAAATTTGCAAGTTTTTGCTAAACCTTTAATGAATAATATATTTTGTATATTTTATGTACCTAAAATAATTCGGTAATTCACAAAATTAATCATGTATTTTAATAATTACCAAGAAATATATTGTCCAACATGCTCCTATCATCTGCCAACAAATTAAATTACTATCTGCTCATCATAACTCCCGTAATATGAGGAATATTTACAAAGCACGTGGGCTTTCACAGTGGCGTACAGAACGCGTGATTGAAGCGACCCGCAAAAATGTCGGCCAATAGTCCACCGGCGCCAAACCGCAGCCGATTTATATTTCACTATTATACGATGCGGGCCTCGATTTACGATTTCATTATGCATGGCTTGTATATGCAGGAAAATGCAGTTTTTACTTTAAAGGTTTTATGAATTTTGAGTTTTTTTTTTACGAAAAATGTTGTAGGTGTCTTATATTGAGGCCGCTTACTAAATTTACTAAAAACAAACACTTTTAGTGTGTGTATTTCGGGTCTGGGTGTTTTGGTACCACGGTACTCGTAGTTACTGATATCCACGACACAGAGAATCCTAGTGTCGTATCTGGACTATGTATGTGTCTGTTGGGTGTTTTATTATTATTACTATTAAACTACTTCAATAATTGAAACTATATGTAAAAAATTTGCGGTAAAAAATCCTGACCTACAAACAAATAAAACATTACGTCAAGATTTTTCTGTAATAATAGCTTGTCAATATCTCTCATCTCCATTGTACAGAAAAACAAAAAGTCCCAAAATGAAATTTAATCAGTAATTTCACATTCTACTGTTTTA
This sequence comes from Perizoma flavofasciatum, assembly GCA_958496245.1. Taxonomy (NCBI): domain Eukaryota; kingdom Metazoa; phylum Arthropoda; class Insecta; order Lepidoptera; family Geometridae; genus Perizoma; species Perizoma flavofasciatum. The sequence goes on along the minus strand of OY292425.1, from coordinate 14,083,910 downwards.
GATTTAAGATCCACTACAAAGGCATGAGAGGGGAGAGTGGGCTATAAAAAATAATTTTCATCCCCCCCACGCCTCTGCCCTTCTTTCACTTCCCACCCTCCACGCTACATAAATAATCATTACGAAACGCATTCAGTGGCAATTACATACTTGGGGATGGCTCGTTAAAAATCATATTCTGGGGTGTGTGCAGACTAGATGGGTGCAGACTGGCAGGTTCTTCATTTACAAGTCTTTAAATGAGGTAATTCTCTTATTAACCCTTTTTATGCATGAAAAACTATACAAATTCATAATAAAACAATCTCTCCAATTAGACAAGATTTTTTTTCTGCAAATCAACAGACTTGTCTACGACAGCAAAACTCAATGGAAAAAACAATTCGTTTATTTCAACAACGAAAAAAATATTTTTCGAATAAATATCTTCTCGAAAAAATCTCAACATGTTCCTATTTTATCTAGCGCCTTGGCTCAACTAAAACATGGCTCTAATAAAACGTCAAAACAGTTCGTCTGTTACCCCTTATCATGCGCGCTGTGGCGACCGGTTAACACGGTTCATAATAGGCTCCTTACCGCCTTACCCCTGCTTCCCCTCGCCTTATCTGCAGTATTAAACCATAAAACATTATAATTTACAACACTGTGTCGTTTCGCTATGACGCTGGGGGTGGCTCTCAAACTTTTCATAAGTTATTATTTAGCTCTGTTTTGTGAAAAATAGAATAGTTTATTGCTCAAACATAAAGTTACATTAAATTGAATATCGCTGAATTATTGTGAGGCTGATTTGATGTATTTACTGGTTATTATTTTACATAAATAATTAAATAATAAAAACAGAAAGATGACGAACGATCTTGGACCATTTTCAGAGGTGTATTACCTCGTGTGATTGCAGCGAAAAATATTATCAAATTATTATGTCAGCCAATCGCGGTTGGGCAAATACCATTCCTCATTCTTTCTTGACTGGAAGTATTCTTTCCAGTCCATCAAGAATTGCTCCTGTTCATCCCGCCATCATCGATTTGATCTCCTCTCGCTGGGTCGGGATGCCAATCGGTGGCAAAAATTTTACTACCAAAGCTACACCAAAGTCTAATTTCATAAACGACCATAAAATGTCATGTGAAACTCCATCTCGTACGTCACACGCCCCCAAAATTTGAGAACCGCAGACATGGATACTTAAAAATAACGAGATCCTAGCAAATATTGTAATAACCGCCCGTGTCCTGCATTTAGCTAAACCATTGTTTTAATATTCTTTGCTGACTCCAACCGTCGATAAAATAGCTCTACCCAGTTTTACCCCTTACCCCACTTTACCCCTTCTGCCCTTTGTTTACATTTCATCGATATTTTGCAAAGTTCACTCCACATCTCTAAATTTATATGCGCAAAGGACTGAGTACGATAATGGTGTGGAATAAAATTAGTGTTGTCCAAATATTGTTATCGTACTGAGGACTGCTTTTGCAAAAGGGTTATGTCCGTGGTTAACTTATTACGAAACTTTAGGTTAGTAAATGAATTAGATCATATTTTTTCTGAAAATGTTTGCTCATCTAATTACTCAAAAACATACACCCTCAAGGCTAAAACCCCCACTATGAACAACTAAGGTTACCAAGTAGGGATAGGCTGATGGACGTCCAAAAATAATAGCAGGCATATGCCCACATTTTGCATAATACATAGCACGGGACGGAGACAGGTTGCAAGCCTATCTTATAACACTCACCAATGGCCCATGCATAGTTAGTATTCCATATTTGGTAAAGAGAAAATAGGGTTAAAACAAGATGCAAAGGTCTTGAGGCATCTTTATGCCTAAGGTTAAATGTTGCATAGCATGGCTCACGGTATCAAACTAACACTTTTTAACCAGCTACCTACTGACATGAAGATAATTGATAGTCCTTACAGTCATATTAAAATCAATCTACAAAGATATTGGCCTCGATTCTGTAGTACACTAACTAACCTAAATTTAAACTGTCGCTCTCTTTTACTGATAGTGCAAGCAAAAAAGAGATAGCTACAGTTTTAGTGCTGTCAAATTAGCCAGATTTAAGTTTTCCATACAAATTTAGTCGTGATATCAAAACATGCTGACTATAAACACGAAGAAAAGCGGCACGTAAACTGATTTGACAGGAGTAAATTTTTGCTTCTCTTTCTTGCGTACACTATCAGTAGAAGAGAGCGATATTTCAAATTTAGTTGAGATAGCGTAACTACAGAATCGAGGACATAGTAGAAAACAGTGTTCCTATATAATATTTATAAATTTTTAACGTTTGATAATTTAGGTTAGTTGGCTAAGGAATATTTGATAATTTTTTCAAAATTTTTTTTTATTGTTTGTACTATAATTTTTAAAGTAACTAGAAGTTACTTTGGTGGTTAGTTTTGTGAATGATATGAAATCTCATTCATGCCAGTTTCCTTACGAGAATTTACCAGAGTTCTGAGCACATACATTTTGCGACTAGAAAAATCCATCTACTTTACAAATCTAAGAATGTCCACGGATTACGCTGCAGATATCGGTCTCTTTGCTCAGCAATAACGACCTAATAAAGAAGTAAATAGCCGCAATCCGGCCGGCTATAAAACTAATCCTTTCTTTGTCAGTGGCATTTTGCGCCTAATAATAACAGACTCAATTACATGGCTTTACTCTCAACAGTAGACGCTTTATGGCGGACGATTTAGGATAAAAGCATTGAAATTATAATTAACATTAATATTATGATTTTTTTCTTTCTAGTCCAAAGATATCAACTGAGCCACACTGCGAGTAAAGCAAGCAGAGACGAATAAAAGCTAATTTAGTTTATTTCGTATGATTTTTCCCAATATTGAGCTTACCTTATTCTGGCAGAGTTGAAGCAGTCACGTGGGATGCTTTGTTGCTAGTATCAATATTGCATGATATGTAGCGTAAGTGACGAGCGGTTTGCCTGAAAATATTTTAATGGCGGATAGCGACCAAAATTCTGTTATTTATTAGAAATGTTCCTCCCCTACGTGGTATAAATTCTAATAGATCTACATACTAATTTTATATGTGGGGTCAGAACTATGTACCTGCCTGTGTGTTACAATATGAATCTAATAGGCGCTGGTTAGAGAAACGTACGATCAAAAACGTAATGCGTCGGTAACGTATTTATAGTTGTTAAATAATTAATTAAGTATGGTATGACTATCTTCTGTACTTTAGTATCAAACCTGTTAACTTAAATACATTATTTTTGATTTGATTGGATTTGATGTGTCTAATGGGTGTTGTAAATAAAAAAATACTATATTGGCAGTCGAGTTTTAGGGCCGGAGTTCATCAGTACTTTCTTGCTTGGTCAATTCTGAGAGGTGTCAATGTTGTCAAGACATGTTAAAAGTGAATAGACTATGTGAGAAGTGACAGGAAATTCAGGAAACTTATTTCAATAGTCTTCAAAATCGCTCCGCTTATGCCTTGGCCCAGAAACCACCTCACTGTTTATCGCCTTACGCTCGGCGAGATTACCGCAAATCTACTGATTGCCCACTATTGGTCCAGGAATTAATGCCGCCCTCGTTACAACACTAAGCTATGTGCCCTGTTTGTACTGTTTTTGTAAATTTATCTAACGTATCTCCACTAATGCACAAATAAGAAGACAGTGGATACTATGTACATTTTATATAGGTATGTTTAGATACGTTTCTGGCATAGACTTAGTCGTTTTATTTTGCATAAGTACGTTTAGAAGCAGGCTTTGAATGTGTAGTTTTTATACAGGTGTGCTACGTTGAACGATCTACAAGGCTATTTGGATGAGTTTTCGGTGGCTTTATAAACTGAGCAGTTTCGCCCCTCTCTTTCTTTGATCCAAAAATTCTGACTTCAGAGATAATAACTAGATTATACGTAATTTTTTTTAATATGTTTTTATTTGGACTCATACCAATTTTCTCTAAATTTTGTAATATATTCATTTATAATAATATTAAAGCTGTCCCACTCGGCTAGAACAAGATGGATATCACTAAGATTTAAACGAAGTCTTTGTTCTCATAGAAAAACTGTCTTTGTTCTCGACGACCTCTGAGGCATAGTGAGCGAAGGCCCGCCTGAGACGCAGAAGGTTGCGGGTTCGATTCCCGCCGCGGGACACATGTTATAATTTGCAGATTATATTTGTCTCGGGCCTGGGTGTTTTCTATGTATAATATGTATGTACTTACATAAAAAAGTATATTAGAAGTATATCAGTCATTTAGTTCCCTTAATACTCTGCTTAGTTTTGGGCTAGATGATTTGGAGCTGTGTGTAAAATGTCCAGCATTATTTTTTTTTTTCTTTCTACAATAAAGCATCGTATGTTTTTGTGTAGTAAAAAAACTAAATAATTTTTGAATCTAGGTGTTTCTAAATTTTTTCGGATAGAAAAAAACTACTTACAGCAATTTTTATTTGAAGTTGGAATATAAAAAACTAGCTTCTGCCCACGGCTTCGCGCGCGTACTACCCGGATAAAAAGTAGGCCATGTGTTATTCTGATATATAAGCAATATTACTGTAAAGTTTCACCAAAATCCGGTCAGTAGTTTTTGCGTGAACGAGGAACAAACATCCTCACAAACTTTGACGTTTATAATATTAGTAGGACTAGCTTCTGCCCACGGCTTCGCGCGCGTACTACCCGGATAAAAAGTAGGCTATGTGTTATTCTGATATATAAGCAATATTACTGTAAAGTTTCACCAAAATCCGTTCAGTAGTTTTTGCGTGAAAGAGGAACAAACATCCTCACAAACTTTCACATTTTTAATATTAGTAGGACTAGCTTCTGCCCACGGCTTCGCGCGCGCACTACCCGGATAAAAAGTAGGTTATGTGTTATTCTGATATATAAGCAATATTACTGTAAAGTTTCATCAAAATCCGTTCAGTAGTTTTTGCGTGAAAGAGTAACAAACATCCTCACAAACTTTGACGTTTATAATATTGTAGTAAGGATAATGACGTTTATTTTGTGTCTATTTGTATTCTGTTCTTATCATTGCTAATCTTTAGAAGAGGTTTAAATTGTATTGTATTATCCAAGTCTAATATAATATATAATTTTCTACTTCGTACCACTTCTATGATTTTATTTGTATTTGATTAGTATGGTAACGGTGCGTTGATAATCTTGTTAGATGTTTATATAAGTTTTGTAAATTTGCCCACGATATTATGTTTTGTTACTGTAATTTTATTTGCAGGGCTTATGATATATAAGTGGTTTAGTAACGGATCTACTTAAAGCCTAGGATAACGAAAAATAAGGTTATTTACACAACGTAAATGCTTTTTATTCCAAAAACTATCGTGAACTTGACTATTCATATTGTAAAAATGGGAATTTTCACGCTATCGGTGAAGGCACCGACTAAGTTTCGACTCATTCCGAGAGTCTTCATCAGGGTGAGTGGTCGCGACTTTCTCCTTCCGCGTCACACCGTGATAGCATTACGCATTATGTGATAACAATGCTATCTAAATATATAAAATTTAATGTAAAGCTATATATTTACGCCCGACAGTCACATGCCTACATAGTCCTGATCCCACACTAAGATTATCTTATGTCTTATTCATATACATTTAGTTAAAAGATGTTCTTTATATGTTTGTCTATATTGAATGTTTTATAAAAATAAATATAGGTAACCTTTCCCGACGTTACGAAAAATCATTTTAACCCAAATAAATGGTAGGAAACAAACAATAGTTAAAACAAACTAAAATTTCGAATACATAATTTTTTGCCACAAGGAGTGTATCTTTCTATATAGCAAAAACAAAACTACAAGCGATAATATCACCTTATACAAAACACTTGATAGGTTCTATCTAAGCAAATAATATACGCCGTAGTCGGCCAAAAATTTAACCAAATCAAAGCATCCTCACAAAACTAGAAACCTCAATCCCAAATCGCCGCAATCCACTCAAAAAACCCAATACAGATCCACTCAGATAAGTGAAGTAAGTATCAGACAGGTAACATTATGCGGAATACTTAGCCGGAAGGTAGCCCCTACCGAGGGGGGAGGCAATTTAATTCTGTCCACGTTCTAATAATGACCGTCATAATTCGTTCAAAGTGTCCGGTCTGGGACAATTTCGCCCCCCACCACCCCTTGATTCCTTTGCATTTTACCCCCCTTAATTCCATTTTCATGCCACCTTGCACACATTTGCGCTTCATCTGCGAGTAAGGATGTGTGTGTGAGGGTGTGAATTCTTTGATGTTCTAATGAAAAGGTTGAAACAATTATGATTCAATGCACAAAATGTGTGAAGAAAGAAAGAAAGAAATCTTTATTTGACCATTTAACAATCATATAAGTAAGCTTAGTCTTGTAACTTAAATTAACCAACACCATGATAACTACTTATCTACTTAGAAATTGGAATCTTACAAAATGGCGTCCGACTCAGCTTGTGTGCTTTTATAAATCTATGTTAGTTCTTATGTGTAAATACTTTCATTGAATAGTACCTGAATTCAGTAAAATATTATTTATTTATTTTATTTATAATTTGTTGTTAGAATCTTCGTTTAATAAAATTATGTGTGTTAGTTACTAACAGATTATTATATGTTGATGTCAGTTCAATTTAATAATTTGTTTAAAATGTTTATCAAAACTTCACCTACAGCCGGAAAACCCGTAAACATTCGTCATTTTTAATCCCATCCTACCCGACCGCCATCTTGAAATATGCATGTGTGCGTTATCAACATGTGTAGCTCGTATTAAGTTTGATTTATACCTCTTATATCGTAAATGGATTAGGGAAGCGTCCTTTTGCCACCACTTGTGTAGGAGTCCCTCGGAGTAGAAATATGTGACCTGGAGATGAAATATGCTATAGAGCAGAATATTTTGCTATCATACCATGAAGTGAATGTCAGAACCTTACTTTTGCTGAGGGTGTATGGTTTTGCTATGACCATTTTTAATGATGATTTTAACTACTGAGCTGCATAATGGAAAGCTCTGTCTTAAAGCCTCCTCGATCTGGAAATGTCATCATCTTATCATGTCCTCACAGTTGAGATGAAAGTTCTTGACTTTACTGCTCGAATCTCGTCGTGATATTTTCTTTATCTGTCAAGAGCAGTGTGCCAGAGCATTGGAACTTAAAAAGGTAACACTTCGCAAAAAGTATGTTTGTATTCTTGAAATTATTGTGGATTGGTTTGACTATTTTGTAATTTTTTGTACGGTCTTAAGACCGTTAAGCGAACGGTGCTCGTTATGAAGGACCTCTTAACGGTCAGCGAAACGTCAACAGGAGAATAGTTAAGTACGTGGTATGCCTAGTAGTAATCATATCCTCGAAAGTGATCAGAATGTTTACAGACTGGTGTTCGCACCTGATTTGCATACGGTTCATATGTATTAGAGGCACGCCTTTTATCACGTCTCCTCTCAGGGTGGGCCATTGGGCCCTAATGCCTTCGCTTTATGGGACTCATAATTGGCGACGCCTCGGCCCGTAAATCTATGGTTTTGTAATTAACAGGGTGCAATTGTTAATGTTTCTCTGTTTTTGTTTTCAGGTAAGCATTATATTTTTTGGGGATGTGTTGGTAAGTTTGTTGTGAAAATATAATTTAAAAGTTTAAAAACTTTTAAGATTAAGTAAAGTTTACTTACGTTATTGATTTATCAACCGTCATTCAGCGTGATGATGAAATGCAAATGAACATTTCGTAAGAGACATAACGAAATATGGTATCAAAGTTCTACAAGTTTTATCAAAACAGGTTACTGTTCTTTTTTAGTAAAATATCAACATCGTCCAAATTGAGACTGTCGTACTATGTACGTATAAAGCTTAATTAATTTCATCGTTTGTATAATATGTGTCCTATACGAATAAAAGAGATAGAGAGGGTGACTTTTCTATTCATTGAGATCTATTTGATCTATTGCATTAGCTCTCTAACTGCCAAGATGCGTATTTATGTATGTATGTGTGTGTTTGTAATATTCTTTATTACCTCATATCATCCATACGGCTAGACTGATTTATATGTTTAAGGTATCATTGGATTCGTCTAGGCAGTTTATTATCTGACTCTACAAAACAGCATTTATCATTGGTGTCCGAAACGTCGGTAAATAATTAATTAAAATTGAAAGTGTCACGTAGGACAAAGTGTCCGAAAATATTGTGTCCGAAACGTCGGCAAGCCTATGTGTCGAACATCTGGCTCGCTCTAAAAAATGGTAATGCGCTAAAATATATTTCGTGTTATTATCGAAAATGAGGTGTCACCCCTGAGAATTAAATTGTGTTGTCTAATCGAGTAGTGATAGTGATAGGTAGAATAAAACTCTTTTGATTAACGGCTATTTCTCGAATACGAAAACAGCCGAAGAATTTGTCGTATACGCCTACTTTGATTTTAAACTAGATGGCAAAAGTTTGAATGGGGGACAATGGGAAAAATCAATTCCCACTGTCTCCCACGAAGTGACAAAGGTAATAACCCATTTATTAGTGGTAAAATCATAATTTTAAAATCATAAGTATGTTATCATATTTCGGTGCCGCTTCAATTTGGATGCAATTGTTTTATGACGCTTGAACGCCCGAATATGTTTACTATGCAAATTCATACATACATATAGTCACGCCTGTTTTCCGGAGGGGTAGACAGAGACCACGGATTTCCACTTGCCACGATCCTAGCATACCTCTGTCGCTTCATTCATCCTCATTAAATTCTTCATACAAGCTCGGCGGTTTAATGTACTTCTGACCTGGCCTTTCTCTAGAGTTTCTTCAATTTGGTCAGAGTACGTTCGCTGAGACCTGAGGAAACAAATCCACAAAAATCATCTAATTTCTGTTCCTTAGTTGTCAACTACTAACAAGCTAAAGAAAACAACAAAACCACACGTAGATACTAGTTAGGTACAAGCCACCTGTCTCCACATGGGGACGTCTCCCTAAACTTAATTCACAGTCAAGTCGACGTTAAAATCAATTATGCCTGCGATTGTTTCGTTAGTGGAAGCAAATGTTTTTTGCTCCTCCCACCCGGTCCTCTAATCCCCCTCTTTTTCTTTCCAATGCTAGGTTAAGACAGCTTGTTCACTCCAGAAAAACTCGCAAGAATTTGGTAGCAAACTATTCAAGAACACTTAACAGACGGCCTTTCGAAGCTAGGCCCCAAAGTAATATTGTAACTTCGACAATATTACTTTGGGGCTTGATGATGTTGTATGAAAAATGACCAGCATTATTTTTTATTTATTTAATGTCATTATCATTGACTGATATATCACTCAATATTTTTTACATAGAGAAAAATATATAATATTTTCAGCTCAAAAATATTGAGCTGCCATTAACTTTTAATACTATTTTCTACGATCTGTATGGACTGACCTATCTGTTTCCAATATGCTGTACCCTAGTCCCCCTTTCTTCTTTGTATTCGACGGATGGCTGTCTGGTTCGGGATTCTTTTGATGAACTTGGCATTTCGGATGCACTATAATTCGGTTCGGACGATTGCGGTGCAAAGTTTCCGCTGATAATTCTGTTACCTTTGTTCTGATTTGTAAGGTTGTTGAGTGAATATATGAGTTATCTTTCAAAAGAAGTTTGTATGAGCTAGACTAGGTCTTCTCTAAAGCTACAATGTACTTTAAAGTAATGATGAGCTGACTTTTAAATGTCGGTAACAGTCACCCATCAGATAACAATGATAAACGTTGTGTTTAAAAGTATAACTAAGTACTAATAACTTTAAAGACTAACGACCAAACGCTCCTCAAGATTTAAGTATATCGAAATGATAAGCTGTCATTTTCGAGTCATCTTTAAGTCGAGTTTAAACGTTGTGTAGCGTTTAAGTATTTGACGCTTAGATTCAGATTCAGATTCATTTATTAATAACGATTTGTTACATGTCAATAAAATCATAAAACACAACATAATATACCAAAAAAAAACAATAGTAGGTACATATTAAGGCTATTAAGACTAAGGCTTGATCAATCAAGTAAGAAACACTCATTCATATCTATGAAATGTCTCCGAATTTAAAGTACGCATATGTCTCGCTTGTAAAGGAATCCTCGTTGCTATAACATCCAGAGTCTGACTCAAGGATGCAAAAATGATATCTAGACTCAAACCAAGTGCCTAAGCACTCTTAAAGGGCCAGTCACCGCTTAAGGTCCGATCACAGTAGCAGACGCAGGCGACTTTTCCCCGATTACCATATCTCCTTAGTCCATCGAGGCGAGTCCGACAAATAGGCTATCTACCGCATGCATCTCGTAAGAATCGCCGAGCGAAGAATCGGAATATTTAGGATGTCGTGCGTCGCGCTGAACTAAACCGCCCTTATTTAGATAGTTGATGTCTGCTTCTTGAATTCTACTTTGTTATCTGGACCATTCATTTGATATAAAAGAAAAGAGAAACATTTTAAAATATAGCAAAAAATATTATTTTTTGCTTGTGCTTTTAAATTATTGGATGACTTTGAACAGAAAAAAAATATCATAAAAACTTGCTTATATTGTCTCTCATTATATTGTTCATACCACTGTTTTTTTGTCATCCTACTTCACTAACCTTGGGTGACCCTGAGAGGGCTTGGTGAACCAATGCGGTGAAAGGATTCCATGCAGTTCGATACCATTGTTTTTAAATTATTACCTATAAAAAATAGAGTCGGTAAGTCTCGTTATTATAATAAAACTTTGAAAAGTAAACAAATAAAACTGCATTATACTCTTTTATCCAATCTCAAGTCAAAGCAATAATCGTAGAAAAACTTCGAGATACTCTAATCAGGGGGCATGTATCTGATTTGAATATGCTTACGAGAATACTCGTATACAGGGTGATTCGTGGAAGCGAAGCATAGCGGTGGACTTTAACTTAACTCATTCCCAGAAGTTATGACGTAAGCTGGGAACTACTAAAAATGTTTAATTCCACTAAATCTCATTAATTCCATTTTTGATTCATGGACACCGTTGGACATACTGCGATTAAACTATAAACCCCTCATATTCTTCTTGTCACTCTCGATTTAGACAAGTTTATAGTCATTGTTAGATTTTAAAAATTGAAGATAATATGCAATTTTTTTAAAATCTCACTGTTAAAAGCATAAATCCATTAGAATATCCAATTATGTATGCTACTCACTTTATGTAAAATGTGTTTAATTGCTTGTATATAGTATCTTGATTTTTGTAATATTTATATCGGTAAGTCCTCCTTAAAAATCCTTATAACTTAAAAATATAATAGTAATAATTTCAAACCATACCAACGTTTGTGAGTTTGAATCAGCTATCCTTTTCAAAGAAACCTCTTAAGGTATCGTCTGTCTTTCACATTTTATAACTTGTTGTCCATGTTCAAAGAATCACCCTGTATATTTCTAACGAGTGCACTTGAATATGCTTACGATGGCACCTGATTCATTAGTGTTCAGACTCAGGTCTTGTAGGGTCTTGTTTTTCGGATTACGGATCTCAATGAATAATGAGACAATTGCATTAAATGAGGTTAAAAGGGGCCATGCTGTGAGACCAGTGTGGAGCTATAGTGTTGTTGGTACTTAGTGTATACTAAAAAAAAAAGAAAGCTATTTCTTTAACATTTATAATACTCGCGTTTTGCATTTTTATTTTTGCTAAAATGGTATGTTTAAGATGATTTGTAGTTATCGATGATAGATGTCCATTCATCCTTCTAGGCTTGGTAGCGCGCGAGGAATCGGCGTTAATTCACTATAACGAGACGACCTCTGTGGCACAGTGGGCGAAGGTCCGTCTGAGACGCAGACGGTTTGCGGGTTCGATTCCTGTCACGGGATAAATGTTTGTAAGATCTGCAAATATTTGTCTCGGGTCTGGGTGTTTTTCTATGTATGATATGTATGTATTTAGAAGAAAAAAAGTAGTATATCAGTCATGTAGTTCCCATAATACAAGCTCTGCTTAGTTTGGTGCTAGATGATGCTGTGTGAAAAATGTCCAGCAATATTTATTTATATTTGTTTAAAATGTTATATTGGCTTAGTTATTAAGCTGACGTTTCTATATACTCCTTGTGATTTCAACGAAAAACTCCTTTTGACTTTGTCTTTGAATATAGACAGATTTATCTGATTACATCACAGTAAATAAACAATTTGATTTAAAAAAATATGCTAGTGCTGCTATAGAGTTTTTACTGGTTTATGTTTGCAAAGGGTGGGGCCAGCCTGAGGCGGTCTTGCGGTAGGTCAGCAATGAATAATTTATATAGAATTATGTTAATGCAATGATCGGTGCCGGTCGCTTATAGATTGAAATCTCAGGTCGAGAAACCTCTGACTCATCGGCTGTCTTTCAAACGGTTTATGGAATCGGTAGCTAGATATCGCATTGTTATTGTAAGTGCTCATTTTATGGTATTGTCCTAGAACAGACCAAACTAACTGGATGACGAGTTCATTGGTGATTGTTTCCTCAACGAACAATATTGCCTTAGTGTTACAAAAATTGGTTAACAGATGACGATGAAATTGATTTTTTGGATGGGTAAAGATTTTATTTTGGTAACGATTTTGTTACATTCCGTTAGCAAAGAAGCCTATGTGTGAAGATCGTAAGCAGCTTTTACATAAATCATTGTGCAAGTTGTACCTTCAGTTTTTGCATAAATCTATTTCGACCGTAATCGCATTAAAGTTCATTTTAAATTCAAATGCAGCTTTCATTATAGCCACATCACGTCTCTCCCAAAGGTTACCAGTTACCATCTTATGTCAATAACAGACGTCTTCGAGACGTGCTGACGCAGTGACTCCCACCCCTTAGGGGGTGGCAGGGAGGCACGTAGGCTGGACAGTGGTCAGGAATACTAATTATCAATTAGGGGTCTTGGCAGACGGTCAGGGAGGTTTTTAATGAGAGGATTCAGTTGGAAGTTTTTGATGATGTGTTTTTTGGACTCTGTATTTGGAGAGTTCATTGATTACTTGAGCTAATAAAATCCGCAAATCAATAAATATACGAAGAAAAATTTTTGTTTACTTAAAGAGAGTTATATATGGATAATCTACACAAATATCTTTCTCATTGTCTCTGTGTTTTGTAAAAAAATTATATATCTATAAAGTATTTTATTTATTTTGTAGCTGTCCTTTCTGTGCTTTGTTATTGTGTCGAATAAACCACTTTATATTATTTTTCGTAATATATAGATATACTATATGTATATATATACCGCGGGACTCGCTCAGCAAAGGTCTGATAATGGCACAAATAATAAGTTAGGCTTGTGGGGTTTTATAGTGTTAACTTTTTGTGTGTTTTTATCCTTAAGGTAAATCACAAGATTTTATAATATCTCAAAAATTCAACCTCGCGGGATTCGAACCTACAACCTCCCGCTTGGTACGCGGGTGCTATACCGAGGTTGATTTTTTATTATAAAAACTTCAAAGTATAAAGTTTTTATTTTGATTCTGAAAGCGTTTTTCATGTCAAGACACAGCTTTTGAATTCTGATTGATTGGAAAGAGTTAAAATAAGACCAAAAGCTTTCGGTACTGTTCCGTTACATTTTAATTGGTAACTCTTTTTGAGAATCCATAACAAGTCAAATAAAATTGTGAAATACGTTTCAACCATAAATATTCCCAGTACATATTATTGCAACTTGCAATTAATTAAATATGCATAAGTCGTTAAACTGAATCTCTCTTTGAAATACATAAAATGTCGGTTTAAGAGAGGATCTGAGGCGATATCACTTTTATGTCGTTTTGATTGTAAATTCACTTCTGGATACTTTTACGTTATCATTATAAACTGGCTATGTTATATAGATAAACATTTCATTTTATAATTGTTTTGATAAAGCATTATAATTATTTATAGCAAAATTTTGAATATATCTTGTTTAAGAACAGCATTATTTGAATTTTATACAGCAGACGAAAACAATACAAAAACTTAATAATTCATTTGATTTTAATGATTCGTATGAATTGCATGATTGTTTGATTTTTTTTTTATTAATAATAAAATATGTTGTTGATATTTTTGTGACTAATTCTTCTTTATATTAATTTATATCCTCCTTTAACTTGTATAGTAATAAAATAAACCTTATTTGACATAAATTGCACCACATTTTAGTTGATCAATCAATACCACATGTTGAACGGTGAATGTCTGCCGGTTGACGTGTACGTTTCGAAATCACTTACAATCACAATTTAACATCAACACATGATGTTATATTGTATGAAAATTTAGATGTATAATTATTTTGTTATAACATGCGTTTTTATCTACTTAAGAAGCAAACAAACTTGCGGCCCTACTTACGAAACTACAAAAATTTACCCACTGAGTATGCCACAGATTGTTGTGGAAATGTGCTATCAAAACCAAGCATCCAAAAGCAGTATCCAACTAATATTATAAACGCGAAATTTTGTGAGGATTTTTAACGGATTTTGATGAAACTTTACAATAATATAGCTTATACATTAGAATAACACATAGGCTACTTTTTATCCGGGTACCACGCGGGCGAAGCCGTGGGAAGAAGCTAGTCTATGATAAAGTCGTCATCGAGTCTTCGATCATAAAGCGCATGTTGATTGATGTCCGCCCGTCTCGATATCCTTTCCGGCCCTTTCAACGCGCTTTGCCCTTTTTTCGTCGGCAGATTCATCATTTATGAGATGAAACAGTTTTTTGTTAACGGCGCCAGTTACCTTTTGATTTTTTAGTCCGGTGCATGATTGAGTAGTCTCGGCTTCCGTCATAATTAACTCAATTTTGAAGATTTATTCGTGGGTGTAAAAGTTCTAAGGTTGAATTGATTTATATGAGCTTGAAGGAGGAGAGAATTTTTCGTGGTTTGGTATTCCTTATTTCTGTTGGAAAATTATGTGTATACATGTCTATAATTAGATTTTTCGACGTTTATTATTTATTTTATTTGTACATTTTTTATCATAAGACACACATAGGCATCGTTATAATTTTCATCCTAAACTGTAAATTATTCGAAATGGTGAATAAATATAATATAAGTGTTCGATTAATTTATTTTGTCAATCACGTTATTAGAAATATTAAATTTGAATATCAAAATGGCACGTTCTTGTGGATATAATAATTTGGCCTTTATTAGTATATATACATAGTTTGTATTTGTTTAACTGGAATTTCAACACTATAATTTTGGTCAAATCAGTAATAAATAAGAGCATTTGAATATTTAAACAGTATCCTGTGTGAACCAGTTAGGTGATTAGAATCCAGAATCACATCATGATGGCATGGCAGTCACTGCTTGACTGTGATGATCTTTCAAGTATTTTGTTTCTTTTTTATTGTTTTTATCTTGTTTAAATTTCTGTTAGAAAGATCTTTAGGTTTGAATCTAGAGATATTTTTTGTCAATACGAGAAATAATATCTCTTGCACTCAGCCGGATGTCTCTAACTTCAGCAGGAGAATAGTAATGTACGTGGTATAGTCGTAATAATATTCTAAAATCTCTAGCACTTTTTGATTCCGGCCTAAGATTTCATGTACGAAGAAATATATTCAAGCTACGATGACCTAACATCAGCGCTGATAGCAGTATTAGTTCCGGAGCTTATGTTTTATGAGCATTTTAGAAGTACATTAAAAGTCAGTCAAAATCGTTTTAGTACCATTTTACGACACGAAATCGGATAGTCCGTCTTTTTAACGATTCCGAATGATTTTAAAATCTGATTTTTCTACTGGCTCGTGTAACGCTATTCATTTTCATTGTTATTAAAATATTTTTAGTATGTGTAGGATTTTTTAACTGTCCGGTTCTTTTACTGAAGTTTATTTGCCTTGTTAATTTTAACTAAAACGTCCTAAACGATGGATAAATTTATATCATAACCTGTTTTATAAAAGTTATGGCTTTGAGGCAACAGTATCCGATATAACACCAGCTTTTGGTAGGTTGCCTGTCTTATGTACTAAAGTAATAACTATAATGATTTGATTATTATGATTAATTTAAAAAAAAACATTACAATTTCGGTATTTTAACGAATAACTTTATCGTTGCGATACAAAACAAAAATGATACTATCATAAAACTATGGTCTACCGCAAGGGCATCACTTCTGCCCAGTGTCATTCCAATTGTACATCCAACTCTCTATGATGACAAATAAATTCTTCACGAAGACGGCCTCACGTAAACATTTAAAATACACACCATAATATATTTATCTGTTGTTCTCGGACATTTAACACGTCGTATTTTGACGTACTTTATCGGCTGCTGCGTCAAATGTAGGTATACATTCAATTGAATTTACGATCGAATCGGTTTAACTATAAAAAGTTAGCGTCCTACGATTGAGTTGAGGTATTAAATTATTTCCGATATAGAGTTGTTCGGTTTCGGTTTACGGTCAGAATGCAAGTACCTGGAGTCAAAGTCAATATTTGTGTATTTTTATTGGAGTTTTAACCTGAGCACAATGTTTAATTTCATTTTAAGACTATTTTTGTTACTGGTTACTCATATACTTATTGCGTAGTTTGTTAATACCCTACATATAATATAAAAATACTTCAACTATTGTATATTATGTAAGTAGTTCAGGTAAATGATCAATTTTTATTTTACCAGAAAATTTTACAAATAGGTACTTAGGTTAGGTCATAAATGAAAACTATCTAGGCAGTTTGCACATATAGGTAATTTATAAGAAACACTATCAAGCTCTCAAACGAAGATTCCCTGTGTTGTGAGAAGCTGTTTGTCTCCTCCAATCCAGATGAATGTTGAATGATATCTACTCATTTACATAATAGTAGGTATCCTACTACTATTATAAACGCAAAAGTTTGTGAGGATGGATGTTTGTTACTCTTTCACGCAAAAACTACTGAACAGATTTTGATGAAACTTTACAGTAATATAGCTTATACATCAGAATAAAACATAGGCTACTTTTTATCCGGGTACCATGTGGGCAGAAGCTAGTATATAATATGTAGGTATATAAAATAAGTAGTCTATTAAATATTGCGGTATCTTAAATACCTATAATACTTATAATCATATTTATGAAGTTTCTTCCTTCTTTTCTCTGTACACACACCTACCAACTTCATCATCTCTCTCTCATAAATGGTTTGCTAGAAGAAACCCCTTTTAGAGTTAGTCTCACTCATGTACACAAGTTATCATAGAAATCTTACAAGAAATCTTATTTTCTGTGTAAAGTACAAAATAAGGAAATTAAAATGTAAGACCACTTATGTTTTTTCTTATCAATCACCTTTATTACATCAATAATACTGAACAAGATAGTGAATGTGAAATACATTGATATTTTACATTAAATCAATTAAAAGCATGATACAATATTCAGGAGGAATACTTTATGCATTATCCATTCAGTGTCTCATTACAAGATTTGTCATAAAACTCTTCTCTCTGGGTACTTAGGTAAGATGCCTTACCTTCATTTCAAATGTTAGAATGGAGCCCATCGTCTGGCGCGAGAATTATGAATGACATTGTTGAACTGCCGTGGAGAAGGTATTCGTGTCAGATGTGACTTTTGTAAACTGAAGACGATAATGGGGACTTTTTACTACATGTTGATAAAGCTTTGATTTGTTTGATATAAACAGTGAGGTAGACTTGTTTAGCATCAGTACAAGTAAGCTAAAACGCTTATTTAGTGATCAGTTCTTCCAAGTGCAAAGCTAACTATGTTTAACTATCCATCTTTATTTTTACTGTTTAAACTATTTTTTACCTATTATTTTATGCTTATAGTCGTCAACTTACTTTGTATTTATCTTCCTATTTTATTACTTGTCTGCGGAAAATTTTAATTAGTCGTCAGCAAATATGCACTGGTCTATCCAGTCATATTAAACACTTATATCTGTTAAGTTTTCCCAAAATTTTGAAAATAAAATAAAATCAAATGATGCCTACAGCTTTTTATCACTGCACCGCTCGCCATCGGCAGGAGATACATCCTCACATCCTAAAGCCTGAGTATGCACATAGGAACTTCCTCTAGCAAATACTCAGGTTATGGAATGATATTCCTGCTTAGGTTTCCCAAGTAACTAGAGTATGAAGTTCTTCGAAAAGGGCGTGTTTTGCCTCAGGTGTTGCAAGCGTCCAAAGGTAACCGCTTACTAACAGGGAATTGCCATATGCAAGATTGCCACCTTGGTACAAAATACATTTAACATTTAGATACACCAGTACTATAAATAACATTTAAAGGTAATTTAAAAAATGATAAAAACCGTTTGTTTCCACATAACTCTAGCAAGAAGTAATAAAAGGTATAGATGGTATACCTTTGAGTTGAAAAGTACCGCATCCACATTTGCAGACATCACGCCCGTCTTCCTTCGACAATAATAATAATACGTCAACGCCACACCACTATCTAAATGGCGTTTGAAATGCTTCCATCAATAAGGCGCTGAGTGTGGATCGCTGTTGCCGCGTCCAATCTTCGTTTTTCAACAATTTATTATATCCATGGTCTTGACGGCTGGGAGGCTGTGTGGGTGAATTTTTAAGGTGTGCTTGAATTGCCAATCTTGGGATCTTGAAAGCTGTCTTTGTTGAGATACACCTTGAGAACATTTTCAGGGTCTGATTTGAAGAGAATTAGTGTCCGTCTGCACTTAGATTTGATGAAGACTTAGGTGTGTCTAACAGATTAAAAAAAAAATATCCGTGGGTCATACCTAACTTTTTTAATAGCTTAGATGAAGACTTGGTGTGTCTAACAGATTTAAAAAAATATATCTGTAAGTCATTCCTAACTGTTTTAATAGAAAGGCATTCGAGTTTTCAAAACATTGTTTATTTATTTTTAAACAGACTTCAAAAATAGAGGAGTTTTATAAATTCTGGGTAATATTTTCCCTCTTACCTGTGATGGTAGTAATCAATGTTTTTTTTAGTTGTGCTGAAGTTATTTCTCCGCCTAATTCTATGAAAAACATATATGAATAAGATAAGTGTGTTTTCCACAAATCTTGAAAACAACTTGATTTTTCTTTAATATTGTAAATTTTATTTAAGTTATGGTTATTCTTAACTTCAAAACTTTTTTCACGTCATTTAAGGAGTAAAGTTTTGAGGCATAGTGTAAGTGTGGACTGTATGATATTATCAAGGCACAAATCATCGAGTCCAAGGACTCACTATCGCCCCGACTTTACTCGCCGACTCGCACCGCACTGCATCTCACGGCTACAAACATATCGCACCTTACCTCATCAATTTGCGTGGGCAATAGGGTGACAAAGCATCGCATGTCCGCGTAGAATGTCCCGACACGCGGACAACGGACAGCGTGTTCACACGATCAGATTGTGCTGCTTTATGGCATCGGCCCGCCATTAGCGCTCGCCGCTGCTTGAATTGCCTAATTAGAATTACACGAGGCGAAGTGTACCGAGACCGGTTTTTGCGTCTATTTGTGGGGGATCTAGATGGGTGTTTTTTAAATTTTTTTGTAGCGTGTGTTGCATGTCAATATCAAACTTATCTTGTTCTGCGAAGTATTCACGTTTATTAATTAAACTGGCAGAGTTTATGACAAATATCTAAGGATTTTATAGAGAATTCAAATCGTTAAACTTGAGAAAGGTTCTATACCTAAGGTCCGAACTCCACGCTGTCGCAATAAATAATAATTATCAACATCAATTGAGTACCTTATAGCTTTTACTTGCAGCCCTCAAACGCAATAAAAATCTAACAAATGTACGCATAAAAAGTATCTTATCCGCTCACAATAAAGTTATCGTTGAAATATCGATACAATTCCCTTGATCCGTAAAATAAAATCGGGCGATCTTGACGTTTGTGTAGAATTTATGCGTATGTACAGCGCAAGGTTGTCGTAAAGTTGAGGATGTTATGTCCACTGATAAGTGCGACGGGTATCGGACTGTCTCGCTTGACAGGTTTATTGTGGACACCCTACTGAACGCAGTGTCTTGCGAAAAATGCGAATTGATCAGGATTTAGACGACGAATAAAAATTTATGAATCAACATTATGTGAATAAATTATTGCATTTTATTAACTCACCAGCAAAGCCTGAGAAACTGCAAGATAACAGGACAATGATATAAGAAATTTCTAGATAGATAGATCACATATTTTACACTTTTAAATTCAATTCAAAATAGTTTTATTCCATTTAGATACAATTATTGGACATTTGGAAAAGTCATTTTAAAATTTTAAAGGTGGTGAGGTTATTATTCATAAAATACATTATAGGTACATAGTAAATGCATTCTAAAAAAAAGAAAATAAACAAGTATGATCACATACCAAAGTTTTCAGCCAAAGCTTCGACAATTATCACAATATGATTTTTATATTAAAAAAACTCTAAACTAAGTAAATTATAATCATTAAATCATTATCTTAAGTCTTCAAAATCTTGTATTTTCGCTGCATACCTACCTAGGTATTATTTTCATTCAGTTCAGTAACAGATTCCAAAACAATAAAAATATTGTTAGACTTTAAAGCCCATCGTTTCACGATGTCGTTTATTTATTTTATCTTTAACTTTTTTTATGTATTAAACATTTCCAAAATCCACCCATACTTATCTGCTAATTGGCGCCAGTCGATACAAAAATAACTGACGAATCATCAATCATTGCGTCTGCTCGACCGAATCCATCATTTTGTTAATTAATTTATCAAATAACTTATATCTGAACTTATTTATAAACAACCAGTCGAAAATCGACTTTCCGACTTTTATTATTAAGACTCTTGTGAATGTTTGGTGCGTGTCACCGATATGGGTATCAATTAAGGGTGTGATATTTACCTTTGCAGGTGAGATTGATCATTTGCGCAGGCGACGATCTTCGCGATCATTTTTTTGAGTTATGGTATTATTTCGGAAATTAAGTTCATAATTCATTACAAATAATTATGGCTTGACCTGTTAATAATGTACTACATTATATTATTCTTGGGATTTCGTTCCCTATAGGTGCTAACGGAACTCTAATACTAAAACTCCACTGTTGTCTGTCTGTCCGTCTGGGCTTTTTTTCTTACTCGTGTAGCCAGATGACATTTTTAACTAGCTACGAAGTAAAACTTCCATGGAAAATAAAAAGTTATTTCCCCTTACAAAAAACATGTACCTATTTACGTGGATGATATTTTGACTAATTCCTCGTGATCAGTAAGAGTTTCAGTACAAAAAAATAGAGTATTTCTATATTTAAACAACAAAAGTGGCAAACAAGTTTACGTCATATCTGTTGGTATGCGGTTACCGTAACTTACGGACGCTTTCAGCAATTATTTCTTGTAACTACACTGAAATAATGATGTTAAGTACAATATGTCTGGCTTATCTATGTTATGTATTATATAATAGTTTTTGGTAGATATGTAGGTATTATGCTGTGTAGAGTAAGTAAGCAATTTTTTAGTTATATTGTGTAAAATATTATATTTATAGTATGTGGTACACCCCCTTGGTGGTTAAATCCCTTGTAATCTTTCATACATTAGGGGTATCCAAAGGTTATCTGATAGAGATCTGAAATTTTATTTACCATGCAATAAAGTATTGTCTATCTATGTACAAGCGTATGCCAATCCTTATAAAAAAACATAATCGATCAGAATGGATTATGAACATATATTTTAAAATGACAATAGTAAAACAATACTGCACAGACTGAGACGCTGGGTGGCGGTGGTCCGTCGACACTGTCATCTCGTGATGGATCGTGCGATTGTCCACCCGTGTGTATCCATCATTGATAGGGTTGTCAATCCCGCTGGAATACTTAGATTCCGAGATCTTGGTTGTGAAAAAAGGATCACTGATAATCTTAATTCTCATTCTCATCCTCAATCTAATTTTAGGATTTTATTCTACAGTTTTATTTAAAGACAAATGTTTGTATGATCTGCAAATATTTGTTTCGGGTCTGGGTGTCTTCTATGTATAATATGTATGTATTTATAAAAAAAGTATAAAAGTACTACTTATATACTTTTTTATAAATACATCAATCATGTAGTTCCCATAATACAAGCTCTGCTTAGTTTGGGGCTAGATGATGCTGTGTGGAAATGTCCAGCATTATTTATTTTATATAAGACACCTTTGGGCGAGCTAGCCTTTTCCGATTGTTATAACCCTCAAAAACCAAATGCTTGACCTTTGCTTCTTATAATGCCGTTTTAAGTATATAAGTATAAAGACTTATTTATTAGATTAAAACTAATAATTATGTTCTTGTTTAAATAGGATCAAAACTGACATAGCAAATGTGATTTAAATGCATCTAGAACTTTGGGCATATCTAATCTCCCAATGAATGCCGCATAACAGATGATAACAGATGATGGTGGACCAAGAAAGAAATGGACGACTTTGATGTATTCATATCTAATTCCCCATTTGAAACAAAGGTGGCTATGGAACGCGACGGATGCAGAGAAAAAGGGGACTGTTGCCCGGATATAGTATAAATTTGGTTAATTAAAATAAAAAATGCTTCAAATTGTTAGTAAAAAAAGCCTCGATCTGCCTCCCTGTTGCTATAGCCTAACGCAGGGTTCATACGAGAGACTACTTGTTAGAACAACTTTGAAATTATGTGCAAGCAATAAATGTTTTGAGTACTAGCTACTTCCCACGGCTTCGCCCTCGTATTATCCAGATACAAAGTACCTAGCCGATGAAAAGTAGCTCTTACGTTAAGGCAGAGTTCGTAAAAAACGCATTCGCTCGACCGTTTTTACGTAACAAAATTGGTCTCCACAAAAAGCCCTTTTATTTTATCGGAATAATACAACATGATTGTCAAGAGTAACTGTTTTAATATTGGTGATTAGTATATGTTTTGACTAACACTTAAATGTAAATATATAAGTACAATATTATGTCATTAATCTTTCGTGTAAGTAAATTAATTCTGTTAAAGATAGACCAGTAAAGTTAACTATGTACGCCATCACTTTCTTTTTATCTCAAAATATTGAAAGCAATGTAACATAAACAGATATATTTAAAATATATCCCTCAGAATCCCTCAGTTATAGTACAAATTATGATAGATATGATATGACCTCTAATAATTATAATGAGACATCTAAAATTTTTGCTGCTCTATGGTATAACTTAGTTGTACAAAATTATAAATTTACTCGACGCACGAAATGCAACAAAAGGTTTAGGTATTTTTTTCGCCGCGTACCAAAACGCATGTACTGCAACTTGCTTGTTGTTTACTCCAAAATGACGACGTACGAACTGCAACATATCCATAATTACGCCCACTCTAGAGGTCCATCCTAAATATTGGTGAAAGCAGTTTTATTCCAAAAACTATCGTGAATTTGATTGTTCATATCGTACGTGAAAATAGAAATGAAACAATTTATAAATAAATCACTTTGAAATCATCATCTCTAAAATGGCAAATTCTACGTCATCGCATTTCGATATCCTACTAATATTATAAACGCGAAAGTTTGTGAGGATAGATGTTTGTTACTCTTTCACGCAAAAACTACTGAACGGATTTTGATGAAACTTTACAGTAATATAGCTTATACATCAGAATAACACATAGGCTACTTTTAATCCGGGTACTACATAGGTACTAGTAGATATATAATAGTCAACTTGTTAGATCAGCTAAGTAGGGTAAATAGTGAACGAGCAAATTGATATAAATTGGTATGCGCCGGTACTATCTAGATAACTTTAAAAGTATGTCTTTCATTATTCATATTGTACGTGAAAAATCCCGTTTAAACAATTGAGTGAAAGCATTTTTGAAATCGGTTTAGTAGTTTCGTAGATTACCTCTTACACCCAAACTTACAAACTTTACCTTTTCATAATATAATGATTAGTGAAGATTGTGTAATTTGAGTTAAGATGATTCGCCGAGTGCTTCCCCGTTCAACCCACAATTTTTCATGGAGGTAATAATATTTTATGCTAATGTTTACGCTCTCTTGCACCCAGCAGCACCCAGGTGTTTTGGTTGTGTGCATTTAAATGTACTCCAAACAAGTGTTATCAAATAGAAATAGAAATAGACAAATGCGTGAGCAAAGCAAAAACACCAGCAGGGATCCCGATTACACAGTTTGATTATGTTAGTTTCTTTAAAGGTTGATTAGTGTTTTTGTTAGACTAGTAGACAAATATTTGACTCACTATTCTATTGAAAGTAGGAATAAGTAGGTGTGGGTACAAAGGGTAACTTGCATCAAATGTTTTGGGTTGAACGGAGCAAAATACCTATTGGGTAGAAAAATCTTGGGTCGAACGGAAAAGCACTCGATTCGCCTAAATAGACAGCCCTAGCGGACTGTCGCCCGCCAGTCGGTAGACTGACGTCTTGATCGATCATAACCCTTTTAACCGGGAAATGAGTATCCTCTCGATGTTGCAAGCTTAATGACGGAAGCGATCGCTTAGTTACCCTTAATTGGATTAATTTAGATTATCGTCATTAAAGTTACGTTTAAAAGTAGACCAGTTATCTATTAGGTTATTAATTATTACTCTGTTAAACTTGACTAAACGGACGACTGAACTTGAACTTGTTCAAAGGTGTCCCAACAGTTGAAATAGGTAAATGAAACTGTTGAAAGTTCTGTTTAGTGTATGTATATTTTGTTTTCCGATAATATATTTCGCAGATCAATTATTCCAAAACTGTCAGCCCGTTGCCGCTTTGAAAACTATGATATGAATTCAATAAATTTATATAAAATGTGAAATGTTTGCTTTCAATGCATACCTACGCATGATATTTTCCTTCGCCGTTTTGAACCTTTCTCGGACCATCTAACCACCAACTCACCAATGGCAGTAAGTTGGCACTCCAATTTCCCAAGTGATCAAAAACACAATAGTCCTTCCAATCTTACCATCATTGCTGCATTCCCTGGTATTCATAAAGCAGAATAAGCAATGCACAGCACACATAATATAATTTTTCGCTTACTAAAATCATACACGTTTACACGTTTTATTATGTTAATTATTCAAATCAGCCTCAACCTGGTCGTTCATAGAACGTTATGATCAAAGATAAAGCTGTCCCTACCCTCACAGTTCTCGTAAATCCACCTGTACTCTATTTGTCAATTAACTGTGCCATATCGCATCGACCGGCCATCTTGCCGCATGTAAATGTCAATGCGACCGCGAGCACCAATTACAAGGCTGCGCGTGCGCACGCTGACGGCGACAACGCACACTGCCGATACCATAAAGCCTCCTCTCCTCTCGCCATTTATAGAAGTGAAATCTGCTCCTCTCAGATCGGCAGGTCCAATTAATGCGCCCGCGCACATCTGATAGGGCTCGAATGCGTGGGGACTGCGGATTGATTTAGTCTTTTTGTGACAGATTCCTTTGTTTTGTCGCCAAATGTGATCTGACTCTTTGCTTCTCCTTTGTTATACCTTGGTTATAGGTGCTACAAAACATGGATGCAATTGATAGGGTGTGCTTCCGCTAACATTAAAGCTCGTACCCTCGAGGGGAAATAGATCTAATACCAGTCGATAACCGTGAATTACTGGCAAGCTGCGCATCAGATAATTTAATATCTACGCCACCCGCGACCGGTCCGCGGGCATCGCATGGCACCTGAGGGACACTCACGACATCATCCGCGCCTATCGTAACTCCTCGCCATCGCCATGTACAGGCCTAACTTAATATGTGCATCACGACACACGCATATATGGCCCGTACCCGCCCAGCTCCGCCGGCCAATACCATCCACCATCCTACCGCATTTTAAACGCTATTGTATGTATATCGGCTCGAATAAATTGAGTTCTCGATGACGATAGTCCCTGAACCTACAAATCAATCGCGCGAGCCACTCCATAAATTAAGGAAACAATGACCTTAAATTATTGGGTCTTTTATCGCGTCCCTTTTTCCCGAGCACAAATGAGACGGCTGCGACTTATTAGGTTTTGGTATTCCGGCGATGGGAGGTGCGATAGCGGTGCGTGCGATCGACGATTCTTAATTATGCAGCGGACAATATCGCTGCTCGCTAATTGATGACATCGCTGCACCAGGACAAACCTATCTCCTCTTCAATCATGTCTCTTGTATTTACCTCGCATTAACATACGCTGATGAGAGAACTACAACTTTCAATCTTTCGATATTCGGTAGTAGATTTGGGTCACGGTCAGGCACAAATTTTTCATTTGACTAAAATATATCATCATGATCTTCTTGGCCTTGTCCCACATTACGTGGAGTCGGTACAACATGTTTTCTTCTTCGGCTCTCACCCATCAGCCGTCATCTCAGTATTCACTCTTTTCTTACGCATGTCATCCTTTTCACAAACCATCTTTTCTTACTTGACTGAAATGTATGTGTATTGTATACAAATCAAAATTTCAAGAAGGTATCATTTATAATGAGCATCGTTTTCAATACAAGTCGCGTCTTTCAATGTGTCAAAAAAACACTGGCCTTAAATAAAAAAAGCACAGATGACAGTAAAAGAACTAGTGATACTAAAGACAATAGCAAGCTAATTGATGTGATCGCTAAACGTATCTCCCGCTCAATCATGTCTCGCTATTCTCTCCGCATTAACATATAACAGCGTCCATATTTCGCGCGCGTCGTGACGCGCACGGTATTGTGCGCGCGATACGGATCGCGTATTTAGAAGTCTTAAATTCGTATAACGAGAACGTGCATTGTCCATTTAATGATAATTTTGCGTATGGAAACAGACTTTGTGCATATCCATCGCAGTAAAAATTGTTTTTTTTTAGTCTTCATGGGTTTTCTGCACAGAAATGGTTGACGTCACGTTTAGTTCGTACTCAAGGATGTGTACTTAGGGTACATCTATTTATGGTAAAGCATCTTTCTAGAGAATTATCTGGGCAAAGTACCTGAGGTAGTTTATAAATTGACGTTTCTTAAAAAATATAATTCATGTGATTTCAATGAATAAATATACATATATTGACTATGACTTTCAAATACCCATACAACTAAATCGTTCCTTGAACGTTATTTTACTACACAACAACAGGATGAATGAAACACAACAGGCTTTCCTGAAAATTACTATAACACAAGAGTGAATGGGTGTCATTCTGATAAACTTTATTTTTCAAAATTCAATAAATTTATTGTCTTTCCATGGTAGGTACCTGCAAAGATGGTATTTATAGATAGGTAGATCTATCTGTTATTTGTAAGAAAACAATCCCGCGAGATGATAAGTGGTTGCTGCTTGTATTTCCTGCCATAGGACAAAGTTTTAAAGTCTCATTTGTGTCTCTGATTTCACAGGCATCGGCACTCTTCACAGTGAAATACTGAAATGCTTGCTTGCTTAGTTGTAGAGATAGACTTGGTTGTAAATACTTCCCCAGGTGAGTTCTTTTACAAAGTAGCTTATTATCAGGTAACATTATTATGAACATAATCATACAATTTAAAAAAAAAAACATCAAATAAGAAAGACAGAAAGAAGAAAGAAAATACATTTATTTGCTAACGTTGCACAATATAAAACAGACAGACAAAACACACACGGGATTTACACAAACAAAATCTAAATACTTACAATAAAAGTATATGCCTCCCGATACCTAGCAATATGCAACGACGCAAAATGGCGTCCAAATCAGCATTTGCTGTGTCAACTGGCAACACAACGCTGATCTTCCGTTGGACCCAAACACTAAGTGAAATCACTAAACAGTAAAGTCAAGTTAAGAGTACCCTGAATCGGCTAGCTTGTATGAAGAATATGATGAGGATGAATGAAGCTAAAGAGGTTTGTTAGGATATTAGCAAGTGGAAATCCATAGTCTCTGACTACTCCTCCGGGAAACAGACGCGACTTTATGTATGTTTATTTTAACCTCTTTAACAGCCACAAAAATGACTCGCGTCTTGTCTGTGCAAATTCACGCGCTAACGAGAGTGCAGCGTCCTTTGGATAATTTTGCGGAGTACGTTGACGGCTCCCATTACGGCGGGGATGGTTTCATAAATATTTTATTGGTTGTGAGCGAGGGCCACCACACTGCGGCCCTCATTACGCGGGGCCTAAGATCATTAGAGGCGATAAAATGCGGTCGAGACGCGTCCGCGCTGCATTCTTGACGATGCCTTTTGTTTTCGCGTCAGCTTTTGTAATTACGTGAGCTAGGTACTTCGATTGGAGGTGGTTTAGTGCTAAATTCAGAATAAATTAAATAAGAAAAATAGTAAAAAGTAGTGTGGGCGGTCTTTGCCTTTTATGTACAGGGTACAATAAAACTTACAGGCATATGAAAGTTTTCACCCGTTATGTCTCGGGGTCGGTAACGCGCGAGTGATTGATACCTCTGGTGTTAAAAGCGTCCGTAGGTTACGATAACCGCTTATCAACTGGGCCATATTATGTATGATTACAACTCAAGTTGTAAAAAAAAACTACTTTCAAAAACGGGATTTTCAGACAGTGATTCTTAATTGTTTGGCAGTGAAACGGTCTATTTATTTTTTAAAATAAATTGTCCGTTGTATTCCAAGGTCTCGATTTCTGAATTAACAACGTACAATATTTTGGTTGTTACCCAATATTTGGTTATTTTTTTAAGTAAATATATTTTCTGAAACAGAGAAAAATACTACTGTGAAGATTCTAGTGTTTAAAAACATGTGCTATCCCCTCGGCTAGCTGCATCCAATCACCCTGCAGAGATGAAAGAGTGTCGAGTCAGCGTTCTCTGAAGAGTTTTATGATAATGAGTTCAGTATCTAAAAGCGCCAATGCTCTAATCGGACGCGTATGTGGTAGCTATGGATAGCACATCTCGAACAGACATGTTCTATGTAAAGGACATTTACTATGTACAGGGTGTCTTAGAATCTAATGCTATCGAGAAAAAGGGGTTCATTTACACATAACAGACAACATCTTTTATTCTACTTATATCTTAATCTTAATTTGTATATTTTTACTGAAGAAAATGGTGGCAAAATTAAACAGTTTAAAAATAAAATAAGTCCAATGAATCTATTTTGTCGGGTACGTTACTCCATGTCCTTGAGACCATTTATTCGTTTATTATCAGAATGAAATCGTGCACAAATTCGTAAAATAACACTCAATAACGTATCTGACATATAAAATAGGAATCCTTACTTTCTAAAGCTGTATTGAATTTGATAATTCGTATTGTAAAACGGCACCGACTAAATTTTGTCTCATTCCGAGAGGCTTGAGTGAGATTGAGTGTACGATGCGACGAGGAGGGAGAGCGTCCTGATCACTCACCCTGATAAAGACTCTTGGAATAAGTCGAAACTTATTCAGTGCAGTCACCGATAAAAAAGTATGAGAAAATTACTGTTTTGCAATATAGAAAATTAAAAAAAAAACATGGACACAATCATCTCGTTTCGATACGTGTTCTAGGACACCCTGTAAAAGACGTGGAGAGTTGTTGAAGCTGTATGGTAATGTGTCCGATCACTGGACTCTTAATGCGCATCTAAATACTACATAAAATAGTCCGAGTGTGTGTGTGTATATGTGTGTGTGTGTCCATGCTACACACGGGTTGACAGTTCTACTGAAATTTTATTGCACGATATTTTATGAGTCGAAAGCTGCATAAAGTATTTAACTTTACTGAACGAAATAGTAATCTTAGTTTTAGATACTTGCAGAAAAAACATTTATGAGCTATCTATAGATCGTTTTCAATTATCTTTAGATAGCTAGCTGATTCATCTTTGGAGTGGTATAGGCAGAAACGACGGATTTCCAATTGCTTCGATCCTAGCATACCTCTTTCGCTTAATTCATCCTCATAACATTCTTCATATAAGCTCGTTGGTTAGTCTACTCTTGATTCGGTCTCCCTCCAGGGGTCAAAACAAATACCACTTCCTGTTAGCGTTAACGCCTGCGGAAAGATTGAATTGTATGGGAATGACATTAGCTGTGGAAATATCACGTGACAGCTGCCAAGTTTTACCTTGACAAATTTGCGTTAGCGTGAAAGGAAAACTAAGCGTGAGGTATTTGTCTAGACACCCAGATCGTCTCATAATTGATCAGGGCGCATTCGCCGAGGTCTTCCCCTTTTAAAGATTATGTATTTATTATCTTCTGCCCACGGTTTCGCCCGGATAAAAAGTAGCCTATGTGTTATTCTGATGTATACGCTATATTACTGTAAAGTTTCTTCAAAATCCGTTCAGTAGTGTTTTGCGTGAAAGAGTAACAAACATACATCCTCACAAACTTTCGCGTTTATAATAGTAGTAGGATGTTTTTTTTTAATCGAAATCGGTAGAGCAGTATGTGGTCACGTGACTGCACCGTCCGGCACTCGGCTCGCACTCGCGTTATGGTAATGCGATCGAATCCGAAATTGGAGTCGGTGTCGGCCGGCGGTGGCGGTGGCAGCGCACTCGATTTATATTTACTTATTGTTCGGTTCAGCGTATCTCGCAGCGGAGACGACGTACAAATAATGAGAGGTTTATTTTTTAAAAAGTTTAAAAAAAATAGATATCAATAAATATTACTGTTAACTTTAACCCTCAATAAGGTAATGTAGGCTACTCAAAAGAAATAAAGGAAAAGTAATTATCAATTTACTGCCTTATTTTACAATAATCTTAGACCAAAGCATCCATAAAAGATTAAAGCAAAAGAAAACCCCAGTTATTCAGTCGAACGCCGGAAAAAGAGTCCGTCAGCCTGACATCTGTCTCTCCGAGGCGCTGTCAACCTCCAATTCCCACATCATTGGAGTTGCAACATTTGGGTTTAAAGAAATTTATAACAGAAAAAAAATAAGGGAATATTAGGTCTCAACATATGAATAGCTGTTTTTGAAAATAGAATATTAGGTTTATAAAACAAACAAAAATTGAATTTAGAATTCCAAATCAAACCGCTTATGTTTCAGTTATAAGTGGCCAGTTCGAAAAAAGGGAAAATTTTCAGGTGAAATACGAATACAATATTTTTGCATAGATATGCAGTCTTTATTGCACACCAAATAAAAAAAAAACAAAAACAAATGAATATTTTTATTATTTTTTTATTTTTTATTTGACATCACATATAATGCATAGAATAGAATAGAATATATCTTTATTGTACACCAGTAAATACAGAAGAAACACGAAAAAGAAATTATAATTATATCTAGTATAATGCATATTTGAGACGTGGTGGGTTCATTTGTGAAATTTCAGTGAACATTAATAAAACTGATAGGAAACTTTTTTAATTCCTTACAAATATTTTAGTATATTGTGATCTATAAAAAACTGACTACATTCAAGTTTGTTCTTTTTCAAAAGTTTTCATCCATTTTCGTCCTACGTCTTCGATTAGGTATTTCATCGACCAAGCATTCTTGTAGGCATTATCTGGCTCCCTTTCAACGTACACTCCGTGAAATATCACGGGATATCACGGCACTTTGTCCGCGTGACAAATACCGTCCATACTGGTAAAATCTTCACGCATATCTACAACGGTCACGGTAGTACAAATTGAAATATCACAAAGACGGACCCGTCTTAAAATGACAGCTCTATTATACAAGAAGCAAATACTAATTCCGTAACGGTAAGACGGCGTGACATTTGTCACCGACGATACTTCCCGAATTACTAATCAGATCTAAATATTGTGATCCAAAAATGACAATCTTCGTTACTAGATTAGCAGGGATGAGTCTTATTGTCTCGATGGAAATATCATCACATTATTTTTGTCTGTGTACAGTCATTGTTGATCGCAGATCTGTCTGTTTTTGATTGCAGATCTGTCTGTTATTTGATTGCAGATCTGTCTGTTGTTTGATTGCAGATCTGTCTGTTATTTGATTGCAGATCTGTCTGTTATTTGATTGCAGATCTGTCTGTTATTTGATTGCAGATCTGTCTGTTATTTGATTGCAGATCTGTCTGTTATTTGATTGCAGATCTGTCTGTTATTTGATTGCAGTTCTGTCTGTTATTTGATTACAGATCTGTCTGTTATTTGATTGCAGATCTGTCTGTTATTTGATTGCAGTTCTGTCTGTTATTTGATGACAGATCTGTCTGTTATTTGATTGCAGATCTGTCTGTTATTTGATTGCAGATCTGTCTGTTATTTGATTGCAGATCTGTCTGTTATTTGATTGCAGATCTGTCTGTTATTTGATTGCAGTTCTGTCTGTTATTTGATTACAGATCTGTCTGTTATTTGATTGCAGATCTGTCTGTTATTTGATTGCTGATCTGTCTCTGCTTCTAGTAAGTATTTTTGAAACGGTGAGAATAGAATTGTTTGTTCGAAGAAACTTAACTAAAAGTGCTTATGACTGTAAACGCCATTATGGACGTTACCCTACAATGAAAAACTTTACGCAAAACGCTTAAAAGTCAAAGTCAAATTCATTTATTGATTAAAATCACAAGGTTCTTCCGCAACCAAACCAGAAAAGAAAAGCAAGAAAACAAGGCTGGTTATTCTTTTTAATGATCCTTTTACAAAACAATAGGTACTTACCTACAATTTTTATAGAGTTGGAGCAATTTCAATCCCAAGCGTGTGCCAAAAATATTGTTTGGACGTGTCTCTGACTACCCTCAACTTGGTATCCTCACACATTTGCGTACTGAGTCATTATGGCGAATACAACTGTAACTTGCCTCTGCCCACGGCTTCGCCTGCTTCGTAGCCGGATAAAAAGTATCCTATGTGTTATTCTGATGTATAAGCTGTATTACTGTAAAGTTTCATCAAAACCCGTTCAGTAGTTTTTGCGTGAAAGAGTAACAAACATACATCCTCACAAACTTTCGCGTTCAGAATAGTAGTATGAGGGTTTACGAGAAATATTATAAGTTTGTATTTGAAAAATAGTTTTGTTGAATGTTATAAGTAAAAAAAATGTACTCACATGCAGTTTAAAGGTTTCTATAATCGAAGCTCAACAATACTGCTACAAAGTCACGGACTGAAGAACTGGCCCAAGTGAAAGGCGAATGCAGATACACAAAAAAAAACCTCCTTTTTTTTTTCAAGTTTTTTTTATTCCAAAAACTATCGTGAACTTGACTATTCATATTGTAAAAACGGGAATTTTCACGTACTGCACTATCCACACAGCATCATCTAGCCCTAAGCTAAGCAGAGCTTGTGTTATGGGTACTAGATGACTGATATACTTAATACAATACATTACATAGATATTTTTTTTTATTATACATAGAAAATACCCAGAACACCCAGAACAAATATTTGCAGATCGTACAAACATTTGTCCCAGGGCGGGAATCGAACCCGCAGCCTCCTGTGTCGCAGGCGGACCTTTGCCCACCGCGCCACGTCGGTCGTGGCTAAGTTTCGACTCATTCCGAGAGTCTTCATCAGGGTGAGTGATCGCGACTTTCTCCCTCCGCGTCGCATCGTGCACAGTTTTTTCTCTTGTATATTTTTTTGTGAACTGTTTTAAAACAATGGATTAAGCTTTAAACATCATTATTCACTAAAAATAGTAAATTTTCTGAAATTCCGTCATTACCAGTTTACAGTTAAATCTTAAGCTTTCATAAAATGGAGGTTACCTACCACATTATTTCTTAGATTTGACAACTTAAAATGTTATAGTATACGTGGGTACTGGTTTTTAGCTGATTAATTGTTTTTAAAGATGCTATCATCTTTGTATTGCGGTCTCTGAACTTTTTTTTCTGTTTTTTTTTTATTATTTTCAAAACCTAGCTCCTTAATAATAAATAATGCTGGATATTTATTCACACAGAATCATCCAGCCCCAAACTAAGCAGGGCTTGTATTATGGGAACTACATGACTGATGTACTTTTTGGAGCTGTCTCGCGGCGTGAATCGAACGTTTTAAAAATGCCACAACTTTATCGCCGAAGCAGTCAAATAAGTATCGCCCATCAATAAGGGCAATCGCTTATCACTTCTGCGTCGCTATCACGAAATCATTTTTCATAATTGCGGGCAGCGATCAATCTTCTGTCGCCGGAAGCCACTCAACCTCGCCCCGATCCTGTATTTTGTATTATTTGTATACCGCTACCAAAAGGCTTAGTAATACTATTAATGAAAACTAAAAAAATATAAAAGGATTTGTTAAGGTGAATTGGTGAATCTGGTCAACAAACTTCAGAGAACTAAACTGGGTCTAGACTCTGGTGGTCTGGATCTAAAATGTAGACTAGGTTGAAAACAAAATCGGTTACATCTGAAGAATTTCCTTCTTTTTGAAATATCTTATTTGTAGAAATCCTGGGTTCCTGGAAATGCTAAGAGATAAGAACGTGGTTACGTTGATTTAAAATACAAAACAAACACGCTCACAACTATTAACATATACATACTTCATATACCTACATACTTATTGAGTAGATCTATATAGTAGGGGGTAGTCGAGGCACGTTCAAAATTGATATTTGTTAAATATAAATATAATAGAAAACAAGCCAAGCCCATCGCCGCTTATTGAAACACTATGGGTGTTATCGTATTATCATTATTAGGTAGATAAGAGATTTTAGAAAGAAACGAACAATTGTTTTTTTTTTTAAATCCCTACATTGTGGCTACGTTATAATGGTTGTCAAGTATTACCACACATTTTTCTATGGCGTCGTATAGATATATATTTTTATATACTGTTTCTGTTTGACTGATAGCCCGTCACCACCTGATCATACTGCCACTTATTCTGTGTCCTGACCCACATAGTTTATCGTTAAGCACACGCGATTAACGCGATCGAAAAATTCGTTAAAAATGATGAATCCATTGTAACTAGGTTGTGGGACTGTTCGCGTGATAATTTATATTTTTGTTTTCGCCGTTGAATCTGATTGAAAGGGATGATAAAGTTAAGAATTGAAACAGGTTGGGTGTAGCACTCCTTCATTGTTAACTAAAAGAAAAAATCCAAGGACTGATGACGGTCAAACGCCTAAAACAACTAAAACCCCGTACATTACCTGGATTGGATCCCAATAAATCCCGCGTAAAACGAACAAAACATTGCATAAATCTGAGGTTGAGCGAATAAATATCTCAACTCCCGGTACAGCTTTCGGATTCCGCCCGAAGAAAATATCGCACCCGAATTCCGGGCAACCGCAGTTGACGGGCAAAGAAAAAAGCGCGAAAAGCTCGCATTCCAAGCCCCGCCCACTTGCACGCGCGGGGAGCGACAGGTGAATGCAAGCGGCGCGCACGCAGCTGCCTCCACAGACAATTGTCGTACCACTGACACGTTAAATCTCCACTCAATATTAAAACCAACAAGAGCATAAATCGGTGATGTCTGTCCATGCACGTGGTCAACACTGAAACATTAGCTAATAAAGCATTTCATAAAACTAGACTATCCATACCAGCATTCCCCTATTTCTATAATAAAATAAATAAAATAAAAAGAGCCTTTATTCCCCCTAAAAATAATAATTTCATTAGCATTATATTATTATATTACAGTAAAATGTTAAAAATAAGTTTTATATACACTAATCATAAAATAATGTTATTAAATAAACAAAAATAATAATATTGCATGTCATTAATTTTATCTAGATTAAAAATTTATTAGAATTCATCTGATCTCATTTCATTTTTCATAATTATATACAATTATATTAATGTCATGTCATATCTATTATTGTTTTTCATTTTCTTTATTATTAGGGGATATCCATTGCTGGATGAAGGCCTCCTCCCCTATTTCTATACGATGCCATAAATCTGGACCAAATTTCATAGTCAGATTAGGCTCATTTCACGCTGAAGATTTAGAGTGATACAGGCAACTGCCTAGCCGGATACTATGATTTGCTTTGTTTTTACGAATACATTATTGATATACAATGGAATGACAGCGCGCGCGATTTCTGTTACGTCTGGGGATGGAATGAGGACTCATTGTAACTGTCTGTTAGCCTGTCTGGTTGTCTTTTTAGCTGCCTTCGGAAGGTTTTTGCACGCCAGATAAATCTTTTTTACAATTTGCATATCGTGTTTATGATTATAGATTACTAGCTTCTGCCCTCGGCTTCGCCCGCATGGTACCCAGATAAAAAGTAGCCTATGTGTTATTCTGATATATATGCTATATTACTGTAAAGTTTCATCAAAATCCGTCCGGTAGTTTTTGCGTGAAAGAGGAACAAACATCCCGAACTTTCGCGTAACATTAGTAGGATAGGATATGTCGCCTTAGGTAACTTCTTCTGTTTTAATTTATTAATCTATTTTCATCATATACATAACATCAAATTATATGTATGTGACTATTAGGATTTTATTTATTATCTTACCTTTTTTTTTTAACTTAGATGCATGTAATGAATGACCATATTGACCATATCAAAACCAATAAAACACAGCTAATTATCATCAGCAAAAAAATCTAAAGCAACCATCAAGCACGAATACGGCACGAGATACAACAATGGACAATGGGAGCATAAATCAGTATAATTAGTTTTGCCCGAACGCAGAGAAATCATTGGTCAAAACGAAGCCCCGCCCCGTTGCAGAGCGTTAGAACAGGTACTGCATGTTCAACTGGATCAAACGTAGCGTCAGCAATGGGAATGCTATCTGCATCTTTGGCACTTGACATGTCTCGGCGACATGGATTTGCATTCGGTGCAAAACATCAACGGCTATACTTGTCCATAGTTTTTGATTATATTCAGCCAAGTTGTATTGTGAAGTCTCTTAATAACCCAGTGAAGTAAATAAAACACAGAACGTATGTACATTTTGATCAAATCGCTATTAAAAATCTGGCAATTTCTCATGACTAATTTTGAGATGTTTTATAATATTAATAATGGTGTTTCAGCTTTCAAATCACCATGCCCACAGAGTATATCAATCAAAATAATTACTTTTACTAATATAATAAAATTATGAGACATTAAATATCAAAACCCGACCTCAAATAACAGAAAAATTATAAAAAGACATGCGAAATTTTATTTTTTCATCCAAATTTGAGGAGTACCCTCAACTCCTCATGGAACCCATCATCAGAACTGGATTTTAAAAGTATATGATTTTAAAAACAAAAAAACAAATCGGTTTATAAATGACGGAGTTTTGAGGTAAAAAACATAAAAAAATAAAGCCAAGTTTTAAATACAACCTCATTCTTTTATTGAAGTCGGTTTAAAAGAGGAATTGTCTTATCGTTTACCACCAAATTAAACTCTGATTATATAAATTTTTGGCCATGCAATACATTATCATCTAGCCTCATGATCATTTCTCAAAGTACGTTCATACCTACGATCTGATCTGGCAAAATACGTTCATACCTAGATATTCTACGCGATTACTTATAAGTTTTACACTAAAGTAACTTTTTTATTTATCTCAGCTTATGTATTTCAAACCTTGTAAAACCTTTTTTAACAAATAAATACTTCATTTTATTATTATGTAATTTTTCATCTTCTATCATATCAAATTCTTAAACATTTGAAATAATTAATGAGTTCAATTCAATAACATCTTTTGTTTTTCATTTTCTGTGATTTTGATCATCAAAAAGCTACACAATGAAGTTGCAAATTCAAAGTCAATATCAAAATTCAATAAATCATTTAAATCACAGAAATCACTTTGAAACGTCAATTTTATCTACTGCCTGCCGCAATATTAAAAATCCTACTAATATTATAAACGCGAAAGTTTATAAGTATGGATGTTACTCTTTACCCAAAAACTACTGAACGGATTTTGATGAAACTTTACTGTGTGTATATTACAGTAAAGCTTATACATCAGAATAACATTTAGGCTACTTTTTATCCACGTACCACGCGGGCGTAGCCGTGGGCAGAAGTTAGTCCTCTATAATATGACGATTTCTGTGGCTCAGGAGGCGAAGGATTCGCTTGAGACGCAGAAGGTTGCGGATTCGATCCGATCTACTAATCGTCTCAGGTCTGGGTATTTTCTATGTATAAAAAAATGTAAGTACTTATGTATATCAGTCATGTAGTTCCCATAACACAAGCTCTGCTTACTTTGGGGCTGGATGATGCTGTGTGAAAAAATGTCGAGCATTATTAATTAATTTTTATTTTAAATCAAATATGCATTATCAAAAAGTCACCAGTTCTTTGCAATCAGTACTGAGTACCAAAAAGGTTCTTGCACATGTAGTACAAGTGATGCCGCGCTATCTTACATCTAAGACTCGTTGCTGATGAGACTTTTAGAGAGGACTGTGTCTTGTCTCTGTACTTACAGATAAATCTATTTACGACTGAGATTTGTATATCTAGTAGTATGTTTTTAAAACAATTATATACCTTAATTTGCCAATAATATCAGCTGATATTAGTTGCGGATTCCGTTCCCGCGGTGGGAATGGAACCCGCAACCTTTTGCGTCTCAGGCGGACCTTCGCCCACTGCGCCACAGACATGATAATTTATTTCAAATGTATGTCTTCTAAATTAGCATTTTCAACATTCGGTTCAAACATTTTTACAGATTTAATAAGACAAAACTTTTTGAGAGAAAAAAACCTGTCTTATATTTAAATTTTTTATTCCGTGATTTAAATTCAAACAGTAGGAATTGTATTGTTAATAGAAATGTTATACAATTAATTAATTTATTTAATAATGCATAGGCCATTAGAAAGTAGGATTTCTTATGGTAATATCGTACGACATATAAATGTTATTTATAGCTGACCTATCGTCATTAAGAGACAATGATCTAATGATCTATACAAATTTCAAGGAATAGGTAAGAAATCTTATTAATTAATTAACATCCTATAGTAATTAAAATTAACAACAATACTTTTGGATACTGCATAAGAATGTTTTTAATTAAAAAAAAATTGTTCAGACCTACACTAAGATCCTGTATCGTAGGTATCAGGAACTATTCCGTGGTATAACGGGACCCGAAACAAATATCTGAGGAAGTACAAACTTTGTCCAGTTGCGGGAATCGAACACGCAGAAAGCCGGCTTCTCACCCACCGCACCATCAAGGTCGTCGAGGATACCTAATGATTCTTATATCTAAAAACATGGACCATAAATTGCAAATTCATTACTTTGATTATAAATGACTGCATTCTTTTGTATCGCAAAATGTCAGTACTTTTTCTAAGTAACTAAAATTCAAACGTTTTGCTATAAAAATTTAGATTAAATTTATCTTCGAATTAATTAAGAATCATAAATAAATTTTATATCTACGTATTTACTTAATAATACAGTTGACCTCTGTGGCGTAGTGGGCGAAGGCCCGCCTGAGACGCAAAAGGTTGCGGGTACGATTCCCGCCGTGGTACCAATGTTTGGATGGCTTGCGAATATTTGTGTTTGATATAAAATAATATGTATGTATTTACAAAAGTATATAGGTTGTAGGTATAACAGTCATGTAGTTCTCATAATGCAAGTTCTGCTTAGTTTGGGGCTGTGTGAAAAATAT
The DNA here is from genome assembly GCA_958496245.1 of Perizoma flavofasciatum. Lineage (NCBI taxonomy): Eukaryota > Metazoa > Arthropoda > Insecta > Lepidoptera > Geometridae > Perizoma > Perizoma flavofasciatum. The sequence continues at coordinate 14,044,245 of OY292425.1, read as the reverse complement.
TTAGGTATTATATTAGGTGTATTTATTTATGAATGCACCAATTTATTATTATCTGTTATAATTACGTTATTAATGTAAATAAAATTTACAACGATAATTATATTTCAAATTGCAATTTCAATTCAAACACCGTTTTTTTTTTGAAGACAACCGTCTGTTTATTTTGTCGGTGAACTCAAGCCTACGTATCTTCTCATGAAGGCATTCATCACCTTGGATCTTCTTAATATCAGTCAATACATTTCAATCAACCCTCGAATCAGCAGCTTACTTCAGCCGTCCTAAAACATTTGTAACAATAGAAAAAAAGACGGACGGATCTCCAGGTCTACGGTATTTACACGTCCATCCAAACATTAGTACAAATGGAACGGTGTCTCGCCGCTAATGAAAATGATGTCTGTCCGTAGTGTGACTTGGACGGATCGGCTCGACCGGACGGCAGGGCGGTGTGTGAGATTTACACGTAAGCCGGCCCATGGGGAGTTGAGTGTCTGAAAGTGATCCAGTCGCGTGTTAGATTTTGTGGTTAGATTTTTCATCAAGGCTCAGCAAAAACAACTAACACAATTGATACGCGGTTTTTTTTCAATCAATTGGTACGATTTCAACGATGGTTTTTAAAGATTTTTAAATTCTGCAAATTTTTAGAATTTTTAAGAAATTTGGACATTTTAGCGGGTAAATTTAACATAGTGTTATGAGATCAATTTAACTAAGCTTAAGCCAAAATTTAGGCGTGACTTTGTCACAGATTTGTATGAAAAAAAATATAATAATGGCGGTTATCTGAAGGGAAGTTTGAAATTCATTTTAATTGAAAATCTCTGCCACAGATCAAGACCGTTTTACTATAGATACTAACATAAAATCTACCATTTTTGGCGCACATTTTAATAAATTACTTTATCTCAAAGTTTAGATATAAATTGATACTAATGTCCTCAATTAAATGTTTATTTTACGACCTAATATATTTATTTAATTGTACAAGTTGTGATATTATTTTAATGCAGCAACCCACGCTCAATGCTCAATATTTATAAAGTGGTCAAGTCAGAGGTCAAAATACTACTTTTTTGTCGTGTTATTTAGATTTGCATTAACAAGTGCTCAAAACGGTGAAGGAAAACATTGTGAGGAAACACCGGCATGCCCTAGAACCATAAATTCTAAAGTATTTGCCATCAGTTAGTGTTCCAATAAGCATCGATGTACTGGCAACAAATCATGTTTGGACGTAAATTTGTCTGGCCTCTACTTGGACTCAAATATCTACGCACTGAGTATTACAGCAGAGGATGTCCACCATGGGGACTGTGGTTGTGAGCGTGTTTGTTTTGTAAATTCACTCTGTTTTGTTTAGTAAGACAATTGTTTTTATGTCACAATTTTTTATTTTTTATTTATCGTCCCATATACTCTAGGCCAACTCTAGGCTTACCAGTCTCCAGATTTTTCTATTTGGCAACAAAGACGCCATTAAATATTTGTTTTTTTTTTCTGGTTCTAATAATATCCTATCCTTTAAAGCCTCGTCTTATTTTGAAATATTATCCTATGTACAGGAAAGTAATTCCAACTCCAGGCTTACCAGTCTCCAGATTTTTCTATTTATCAACAAAGACGCCATTAAATATTTGTTTTTTTTTCTGGTTCCAACAATATCCTATCCTTAAGCCTCGGCTCTGGCGATAAGCCCCCGTAATTATATATCGCGTTAATATCGGTAATATCGTAAATATCAATCAATGTCACAAGTTAAATTAATATGGAGGGAATCGAGTGTCGTCGGCATCCATCAGAGGCTGATTGATTGGCGGTGTCAGTCACCGAAACAAAATCTAGCATCCATCATTATAACAGGGAGGGATTTAGGACACAGTATCGGTGAAGGGGGGCAAAAAAAACGTTGGGAGGGTGCCGGTTAAATAGCTGGGCCTAGTAAAAGTCCTTTTTAATTAAATTATCCTTTTTCAAAGGATAATTTAGAAGCAAAACCGGTAGTCGATTAGTACAAAATTGTTAATTAAGTATAAGTATCTGGACTAGTTTAACACTAGGCAGAAGGATTTATTTAATGCTTTATTACACACAAACAATGTACAAAGGGAGGACTTAATGCTACAGCATGTTCTACCAGTCATCCTTAGGGGATGGAAATACAGGTTGGGATGGTTGGATGGTAGGGACAGGTTGGATGTTCTCATTGTATTGTTAAATGAAACAGCAATTATTTCATTAATTGTACATAACCAGCAAGAAATGGCTAGTAAATAAACACATAATAATATACTTAGGTTGGTACTACTCTAAAAGGAAGCAGTTTATAAATTTATAACCTAAACAGAAATTATTTCAATTTTTTATAACAGGCTATTCTGTGTTCGTATACCTCGCGGGCAAAGCCGTGAGCAGTGGCTAGTAACGATTAACTAAACACCCAACAGTTACTCTACGATCCCTGAGTCGAACCAGAACCTCTTGCGTCTCTGCCGGCTACCAGGCCGCCGCGCCATTGAAGTCATCATCAGTCGTCTACATTTTGCCATACGATTTCTGTAAGTTGATGAATATTGACAAATAATACGCCATGTCATTTTTTGTGATCAATTTTTTTGGTCTACGAGAAATGACCTCGACCAAAAGGTATTTCGAGTCTAAAGTATTTTTATAATGGCAAAAAATTGTGTTGATAATGACGAAATTCACATTACGAAGTAGCTTTTCTATGTGACATTAATCATGAATCGTGATTATATGTATAAATCAAAGATTGATAAAGTTATGACTTCAGTTTTATGTTTATAAAGAAGGCTAGCCTGTGCTCATGGCTTTGCCCGCATACCACACGAAAATACTTAAATATCCTATTTTATCCTATTCTATTCTATTCTATTCTATTCTATATTCTATTCCATTCCATTCCATTCCATTCCATTTCATTCCATTCCATTCTATTCTATTCTATTCTATTCTATTCTATTCTATCTGTACCTATGATATTTATATGCCTATTTTTCCACATTGAAAATTCCGCACCACTTTATAAGTGAAGCACTCAAAGTATGCCGATCATCATTTTTTTCTCGTACGTGGTAATAAAAATTAGCTATTCTAAGTCACGAATCTACCTGCTCCAAATTTCATCCAAATCGATCTGGCCGTTACGAAGATCAGAAGCACCAAACATCCAAATTTTCATATGTACAATTTAAGCTGTAGTTATTTATTTATTTACTAACATATTAAGTAGGTACATTATTTAGTTAGTAGATAATAAATAAAAAATAAAAAGCCTTTTATTTCTTGCATAATAAAAAAATATTGTACAGCTGATAATCATTTGGAACATTTTTTTTTTTTTTTGACGAAAATGCACAACAAAAACATGTTGTGTTTTTTATTATTATATTATTGTTTTATACTACCTCTATTAACTTTGTTAACACGCTATTATTTTTTAATAGTCTTGTTTCAACCTGTCGTTCTATACTGTGCTCGGATATGCCTCGTATGGAGATGTAAACCTGCCTAAGCCTACCCAACCCCCGTACTTGTTGCACTGTGACGTCACAAATGATTTGTCATCGTCGATTCGGGAGCTTCGCTCGATTCAGATACTCGACGCTTACAGTCAAGTATTTGGACGAATCATAGTTTTAGATTGATGGTTTCATGAAAATGTTTTAATAAATAATAAATAAATAATGCAGGATATTTTCACACAGCATCATCTAGCCCCAAACTAAGAGCTTGTATTATGGGAACTGCATGACTGATATATTACTTATATAGGTACATATTTTTTTTGGAAATGGTAGATAACTCTTTGCGGTTCTGCGCAAATCGAACCCAGAACCCGGTTCCATCGTTCGCAATATCATCCGACTTAGCTGGTGATCTGCCTCGTGACCTATGATTCTCGATTCTGTTATTTTTATGAGTTTATTTTGTCATTTTCTTTTTAGCTGTAAGAATGTAGCAATAATGAACATCGCAAAATCTATACAAGGTCGAATGAAATTGAGAATATTTATCTCGAAAAACACAAAAAGGCTACTTTTTATCCATGTTAAGCGAGTCCACGCGAGTTAAAACAGGAGCTAAATTTAGGGAAAAATTAAAAAAAAATGTTGGCCATGAAACATAAAACGATGATTTGCAACATTGCAGCTGCTTCTTATCAAAACTTTATTCAAAATGAACGGTGTTTATTTTATACTTTACTCCCTAAAGCCTATCTATCCTTCTGTTTACTCCACTATCACTGGCGTCTCGCAAAACTCTGTATCTGACATTTTACGAGGCTCTGGAGTGTATCTTGCAGATACTACCGGTCATGGTGTACCGCCGAAGATAAATGGCTAAGGGCAGCTAAGTTATCTTGACTTTGAATACAGTTTTATAATAGCCTATAAACTATTTACAGTTTTTTGTAAAACATATATTGTAACTACAATACATTTTTTAATGTCTTACAGATAGATAAAGTAAAAAACATATAATCTTCTGTCCTGATTTTTCTATTAGCCTTTCTCCGTGAACAGATTATAGCTATTAATAGTGTCTAACATCAAGGTCACAAATTACTACCGAAATATGAAAGGTGATTTAAATAAATAGATAATTTCCTGATTTTTTTTTTAATTATTTCCATCCGTCACCCTGCTCTGTGCCCCTAGGGTGACAGTTGGGGAAAAAAAAAGTTCGATCTGTCGTGTGTCGACAAATATTTGTTCTGTTTTTTTTTTTACTTTAAGTCACTAAATGACTCTACCACTTGTTTGTCTTTCTTTTCATATGTACTTGTCTGTGCTGTATTGTATGTGTCGAATAAAAAACTATCTATCTTTCTAACCAAACCAAAATACTGCAATATCCGTACCTATAATATATGCGACATGTTATTTTTTCCACCTCGAAAATGAGATGTCCGCACGTCTAACTTTAAAAGTGAAGCAACCAAAGTATGCCGGTCTTTCCTTTGTTCTCGTACGTGTTTCTAAGATTGCGCGCATAATAAACTACAATTTGGTTTATGTGGAAGGCAGGTATGGATTCAATGTGTTCTAAATACTGCCAGTGCTATTAAAAGTAGCATACGCTAGCCATGGGGGCGATAAATCGTCCGTTATAGATAATTACGCTGATACTCTATCAGCGATCGTAAATTATAAACTTTATCACCTAATTTTGTATTGCACTAATGTTTCGAATTCTATCCTGTTTGTAATTTTCTAAATGCACACTTTCATTTGTCGAGCTCGGCGGTGGGACTGGCGGGTAGGCGAGACGTAAAAGGGTTTGATTCTCACTGCGGGACGAATGTATCATGGGAGTACTTATAGTTTCTGATATACACGACACAGGGAATCCTAGGGGTCAAGACTATATATGTGTAAGCATCAGGACTATTGAATGTTTTTTTAATGTTATCGAACTTTTGGTTATAGGGCATGTCGGGGCATTTCTTCATAATGTTTTTTCGTTACATCTTCTTGGTTCTTTTATGCTGAAGATAAATAAGTCGTCGATGTAAAATTGCTATATCAATTCCAATATACAAATTCATGCAGTGTCTTGTCCCAATTAATTTCGTCGTATTGATTGTGGGTTGTGCGTGAACCGACCGATACACCGTTTTGGATCACGCGAGCCCCGCGTCCAATCAATATACCTACGGTCAACAAGACGGTTAAACTGATAAGAGAGATAACAGGCATGCCCAATTTGTTTGGATAATTTGGGAATGAATAATGCATTTTTTATAACTGTTTTTAAGCAATTGGCTTGTCTACTTTCTAACCGTTCTCGACGGATCAGAGGTCTAGTCAAATACCCCACGCTTAGTTTTCCTTTCACGCTAACGCAAATGTTTCAAGGAAAAACTTACAGAAAAACTTGACATTTCAACAGTTAATTTCATTCCCATACAATTATTTCTTTCCGCAGTCGTTAAGACCAACAGAAAGTGGTCTTTGTACCCAGTTAGGATATCTAATGTTTCGCCAAGTCTCTGCACTTTTACTAATATATCAGTTAGCGGTCATATTGAAATCAGCGATTTCTTCTACCGTTTTCTATACAAAAACTAAGGTTGTTGCTAAAAACCCTGCCACTAACAGCGATAAATAAATGAATAATGCTGGACTTTTTCACAGCATCATCTAGCTCCAAACTAAGCAGAGCTTGTATTATGGGAACTACATGACTGATATATTTTTATTTTTACATATTTTTTTTTGTAAATACATACTTATTATAAAAATAAGAACATAGAAAACACCCAGACCCGAGACAAATATTTGCAGATCATACAAACATCTGTCCCGCGGCGGGAATGGCAAACCTTCTGCGTCTCAGGCCTTCACCCACTTCGCCTCAGATGTCGTGCGATACTGCATAGTTTGGCTGTCCATTGACCAGCTATTTTTTGGGTGACCAATATTGGCATTTAAATTTGAGCACTCTCGTAAACTGTATTTAACCAGAGGCATCCAGTTCACAAGAAAGACTCCGACACCATTTTATGTATTCAATAAATTTAAATCAATTCACTATGGAAAAGCGATTAAAATGAAAAGGAAAATATTCCATCTTCTCATAAAGTATAGCAAAGTATAGATGTGTGTATTTGGTAGATTTAGCTGGTCTCAGCCGCCAATCTAAGTTACGTTTTGCAATTTATTCCCAACGATAATGGCTATTCATAAAACTCACAGCATCATAAATTTTATTCAAAGTTTTTATTCAATCAGTTCGTTCAATTTCCTCGCCTCCATCTTGCAGCGTTGTTCTCGTCTCGTTATCGTCCCGGAATCGTCTTGCAACAGACATCACAAAGCACTGTCTATTAACCTAGAAGACTGCACATAATTTTATTGTTTGCATGACATATAACCAAAAATTTAAATTCATAATTTTTATAATGCTATTATGTAAGTGTTCCAATAAGCAGTGATTGGTTTGGAACCTGTCACGATAAAACTATTAAAAAATACTTAGTACCCCCTACTACCTGATGTCCTCATGGAAATATACCTACTACCCCCTACCCTGGTATCCTCGCGGATCTGCGCACAGCGTATAAGTCTGAAGATTAAGATAGATAGAAAGAAATATTTCATTGCACACAAAAAATTACATCAGTTTAAATAAGTACTACATACTTTGATCATGTTGTACAATGGGCGGTCTTATTGTTTCTTAGCGATCTGTACCAGGATTAAAATGTCTTAGACAGGTAATGGGGAATCATAGCTTTGATATTTTTTTAAGTTTGACATTTGTGATAATGAGCGTGTCTCTAACACGCTCATTATCAAAAATGTCAAACTTTGCATATTAAATCTTACACTGTAATTTTAGGGTTCCTAAATAATGCAGGAAGATTTCGATTAATTGTGAAATGTCGGGGTAGTTTTAAGTTTTTTTTTTATTAGTGAGAGAGGAGTCTATGGCGATCTCTATACGAATGTGCTACTGTATTCTAATTTGGAAGATGTCTCTTTTTCTCGAAGATACTGGCATCCGACATAATCGTAAAGAATAAAAGAATTCTGTTATGTGTAAAACTTATATAGGTACTCGTGGCTCCTGCTTTCAATGTGCTTATTGAAGTAATTGATAGACACTTGTATTTGCAAATGTTTATCAATCGGTAGGACAGCGGTTACCGTTGCGAAACCGTTATCAGGACATCCTCGATCGATCATCGGATAGCCGTGTTTGAGTGATTCAACGATTGATAAGTGAGCTCCGATTCAATAATGTAATATGAATTTACTTTAAAAAAAAAACAGGATTGGTGACAAAATTATTATACAGGGTGTCCCGAAATGTGTTGACTTTAGAGTGTGACGTGACAAAACAAATGTTTAGTTGATTTTAGGGATGTGCTAAGAGCAGGTAGTATGGAAACTTTGATGGTCATTTCATGAATGAAAAACATGGAAATCCAAAAAGTCGTAGAGCAAACAATGTTCCCCACCACGGCTTCAATGATCTCCTTCCGGCATTATATGCAGATTCCTGGACACCCTGTATTAAAAATATCTTTTTTTTTAATATTACTTTTTATGGATAAATTATAAAAAAAGATACAATGACAATATAATTAAACAAGACATTTCGTGCAACGGAAGCTCATTCGCTAGAAGTGATTTTTTCGTCTGCCTTTAAAACATTTTATTTTGACTGATACTTTAACATAAGTATTTATTCATACTCAATTATCAAAACTCTTGTCTTTGTTGTACATTAAAATATATCAATAATAAAAGGTCATTTTTAAAATGGAAAAAACAACTGGTACTTTTACCCGTCTTCTTTCGAACTAAAACGGTGCAAAAATCTATACATTCAACTTTGTAGATAATGATTTCAACGTTCCCAAAAACTTTAAAAATAGACTTGACTTAATAAACCAAAGAGATGTTTGATTAAGATTATCTTAAAACCCAAATTGATCTCGAGAAATCGAGTTAAATTGTCATTCGACTTATTTTGTCACGGTTCGATACAATCGTTTTCACAATGCCTCGTGGTTTTGATTCGAGTAACAAAGGTATAATCGTCGGTTTCATGGTTTGGATGAAATTCTGCTATTGTTTCGTTGATATCCGAATACTTAGCCTCTCTCTCAATGAAGTGGGGAATGTAGGTAACTATCAACATCTCTGTGAAATTGAGAATCTCTACGATTGATTGCATTTGCACGAAACTATTAGTTTCAAATCTTGATAATTTTGTTCGTAGTTTACTTAAATCTCGTATGAAGACAATTTTAGATCGATTTGATGGATATAACTTACATAATTATGAAATGTTAAGTAAATTTCCCATATTCATTTTCGAGTCCATCTTCTGTGATCGTTCTTCGACATGGTATGGTTTTTAAGGGGTAATACCAAAAGTCACTAGATTACGGTAACCGCTTACCAACAGGTGGGCCGTATGTTAGTTTGCCGCCTATGTGGTATAAAAAAAAACAAAAAAAAGCAAACTCTTCTAGACCGTCACGAGTCTTTTTTAGAAACATTTCCTTAAATATAGTTGGTGTGATGTAATAACGATCATAAGCAAACGAACAAATCCAATTATTCACTCGTCTCGTCCACTTCCCAGTTGCTTTGTCCGTTCAATAGGTATCAGTACTCCGGCAGATTACCCCTCAGCGCCAACCGGCAACATCACGTCAGCGAGCATTACAGGTCAGACGCAGGCGGCCTTTGTGGCTGCGGATGCACCGTCGGCCGGCCGCCGGCCGCCACACCGGCCCGGAGGCGTATACAGTGCGGCAGCTAGCGGCGGCTTGCTTACATCGTAGCCCGGGTTCCGGTCGCAGGGAACCTTTTAGTTTTCAACGTTGCCGTGATAATTATTTCGTATTGCATCGCAATCCTAATAGCGATAAGACCGCCCATTGTACTTTTTATGTTTATGAACACCCCAAAGCCAAATACAAAAACACTTTTTGTGTCTATCTACTAAGTGCAATATTATACTAAACATTTTACACTTTCTTGTACGTAGTTGTACAAATTAATGTATTTTTCTCCCTAAATAAATTTAATTGACAGTAATAATAAATGTACATTTAATTCACTGCTATATTGAATAAATTGATAAATAACAAAAACCTTGATGGAGTTTATAGAACTGTATTCTTGGTCTCTGTAAAATATAAAAAAATGCAAAGTAGCAAAAGTTATTCAATATTAGATTTGAAATTCTAGGAGTTCCCTATATTGTAATTCTTTCTCAACTACACAAGACTGCTTTGGGGCATTTTTGACAATTATCATCATTTCCTTGACACACGTGACGATGGCCAAGTTTCGTCAATATTACTATGTACTTGTATTCTGCGGCTATACACCGGCTACTTTTCCGATTAAAAGTAAAAGGAAGAAATGTAGCAAGGCAGTGCCCACCGACTCCTGCCCTAGCATCTTTACCCCGGCCGATTGACACGCTGCGTTTTAATCAATTAGCACAGAGCACGGCCCAGTGGACAGTGAAATAAGCGGACCACACCGGCCCGCGATTTTCGGCTATCCGGTTACGGTTTTTTAGTAATCGAAAGTCTGCGCGGTTGTTTTTCGTTAGATCGCTTTGTCGCTTGTCTTTTTGATTAGTTGAGTGGATTGAATTGAAACGTATTGATTGAATTATAAAACAATAAAGATGAAAAAATATTTTTCTAAACGTTTTAGTATTTATTTATTTGTTTCTTTAGACGTTAACTTAACAGTTAACACCAAACGCTAATTATCTTAATCCAAAGATAAAACTATCTTGATTAATTGACAGAATAAAATTATCTTAGCTAATACTACATTCTCAAATACTGACATATACCTACATGTTAGACTATAGTTATAGATGTCTTCATGTTAGAACTTTTGCAAGAAATAATTTAAAAGTATGAGCGCACGTTTAGTAGGCTTTTTGTTAGCGCGCTGACAACCTGAGAAAAAAGGTTCTCGAATGGTGACCATCAATCAGAGTAGTATGGCTACCATCCTATGGACCAATGAGATAGGCGTTGTCCAATTCATGGAGCAGATCAGGAACCTAGGAAAAATATTTTTATTGCAACTATTTATATTTGTATTTCTATTTTATTTCCAAAGGTTTTCGGCTTGCCTCATGCTACTTCAACTTGCCGATTTTGAAAGCTTTAATAACTTAAGCTCTTCTACGGCTTCGATTCGTATTTTCGTATTATAGTGAAACTCGGAGCTCTTCAAAGCCCGTTATGTAGGTGGACTCCCTTTTCCGCATTCGGACTCTAAGTTGGCCCATTATGCGTAGAAGCCTGGCTAGATGACTAGCCAGCCTATTCATAGCCCGTTGCGGGACCTCGAGTCTCAGTGCAATTTGTCATGACTGGCTGTAAAGTACCAAAAATACCAAACAAATTCGCAAAACTGATTGTATGTCGATGAATGTGAGACAAGATTCGTTATCTGTCGTAAAATTTTCTAATTAGGACCAACGGATATATACCGGCTATAGCTAGCTATCTATCCATAGGATAGATAACTAGGTAATATTACCGATAAGCTATGTTATCAGTACATAGCTTATCAGTAGAATTATGTCAGCAATTAGTAATTTATACGATGAGTAATTTCAATCAATCATGCTATCACATTTTTGCGCGAGGCACTGCTCATATTTAGCTGTTATTATTCATGAATCAAATCACTTCAATTACTTGCAACAAAATATATTCTATAACGAACAAGGCCCTGAAAAAAAAAAATGTTCTCTACCATGAAGAATCGAAACCACGTGATTTAGATGAATGAATGAATGAAAATACTAATAAAATATATTAAAAAAAACAATAACAGATGAAAAATGTTAAGTTATAATGGATGGGTCTATCACTTAAAAGCGATATCTTTTAGACAACCTTTGTATGGAGAGGATTCTATGTGATATTGATTGGCCTTACGAATCGACTGAATCGGATTACTTACGCTGTAGTTCCTGTGGACGCGTTCCTAGTGTTCTTACTTTCACTTTCACTTCATGATTTTTATCACCGTCTTACGACTATTAAACTTCGGAGGTACTGACTGATATATCTTCAGGGGTTCCTATTGGTAACTCCAGGTTCTTCCTTATATGGACTGTATAGTTAAAAAGGACTAAGCTCCCAGAAAGTGTAGGTCACTCCCTTCATCACGTCTCCACGTTACCAATTTCTAAAAGTCCGTTGCCGTCAACCTCGATTAATGAGACGATTCTTTTAGATTTCCATCTTAGTACCACTGGACTCCCAGGAAGTTGAGGTCACTCTCTTCATCACGTCTCCACGTTACCAATTTCTAAAAGTCCGTTGCCGTCAACCTCGATTAATGAGACGATTCTTTTAGATTTCCATCTTAGTACCACTGGACTCCCAGGAAGTTGAGGTCACTCTCTTCATCACGTCTCCACGTTACCAATTTCTAAAAGTCCGTTGCCTTCAACCTCGATTAATGAGACGATTCTTTTAGATTTCCATCTTAGTACCACTGGACTCCCAGGAAGTTGAGGTCACTCTCTTCATCACGTCTCCACGTTACCAATTTCTAAAAGTCCGTTGCCGTCAACCTCGATTGATGAGATTTTAGATTTCCATGTTGGCACTACTGGGCTTTCAGTCGAGTTGACTCACCCCTTCACCATATCTCCACGTTACCTTTCTAACAGTCTCTTCTCATTGTCCACAGAAGAAGCCAACAGTTCAGAAGACAGCGTGAAGGATAGAGGGGAACGCGCGCGGGGGGAGGCTTCGTCTCGCTCCGCGTCCCCCGCACCCCGCGCCTCACCCGCCCCCGAGGGGGACATCGAGCACAGTATCCCCGCGACACTCATACAGGACCCTCATGCTGAAAGGTAAGCACTGTTCTCATGATCACCAACTAGAAGACTTCCACTACAAGCATAGGTCTCTTTCTTTAAAACCTGATCTGCCCTCCAGGAAAAAAAGAAACGCACGTTTGGTATCTTCTTATAGGTAACTTTGTCCAGGAACGAGATAGGAAGAAATTAATGATATGATCAGATGCCCCCTTTTTTTATTGATCATCGTGGATGTTACTTAATTTTACCAAAAATTGAAAATGCGCTCTTTTAGGGCGGCAACGGTGGCAACGGTGGTTTTATGTCCAGCACTGAACATAAAACCTTCCCATTCAATCGACCCCTAAGACCTTCATCACTAGATTGGATACAGACTTTTTTTATGTTGCCTCCCTCATATGGTATAAACCTGGTAATTTTCACCATTCTTTCGTCTATTTGAGAGAGAACGAGAGAGAAATGAGGATTACCGTCAGCTTCAACGATTTTCTCTTTGCATTTCCCATCATTATAACCTCTTTTAAAGTGTTAACTCATACAAAATATAAGATTGACCACTGCGTCTTTGCACGACCTTAATGGTGTGGCGGCTTCGACGTATGAGGTGCGGGTTCGATTTCCGCTGTGGGTTTGTTTGCATGTTCTGCAGATATTTGTCGTGGTACCACGGTACTTATTGTTCCTGATACTAACGTAATCATAGTGTAGGGTCAAAGTTATTTTAGGTCTGACATTGACATAAGTTTTGTTCAGCAACAATCAATGCCTTGTCAGAACATTTTTACGACTTAAAAACTTGATTGATGACTTTCCTGTTATTCTAGTATACATACTCCTCTTAAAATCAAACTCATTAATATTTATTTAATCAGATTATTTTTATCTAAAACAACAAGTTTTTATGATAACTGAATAAAACACATTGACGAAAATAAATGTTAAATATATTTGAATCTATTAAGGGCATACCAAAAAAATCACTGCAGATTGAAATAAATGCTGATCATAATATTTAGAGATATATCGATAATGCATACACTAGAATTTAAAAAAAACTACATACGAGTTATATGTTATATTCTATATAGTGGTGATATAATGAGAGACGTTACCGCTAATAGCGATCTCTTCCAAGCAACCTTTGGATGGATCTGATCAAAGGAAAGAATACTAAAACAAGATTTACTACTTATGTTTTAGGTACTTACATATTTTAAAAAAGTAGATGGGTATGACATACTCACTGTTAAGTATGCAAATCTATGAGGATAAAATAATTGTAGAGAAGGAACAATCTAAAGGTAAATAATTCTTAGTCCTTGACGACCTGTGGCGCAGTGGTGTTGCGGGTTCGATTCCCACCGAGGGACAAATGTTTGTATAATCTGCAAATATTTTTCTCGGATCTGGACCTTTTTCTATGTATTTACAAAAAAAATAAAACAATCATATTATAGTTCCCATAACACAAGTTCCGGCTTACTTTGGGGAAATGTCTAGCATTATTTATTTATTATATAAAAATAAATTATCGATTTATCATGGGTGCAAAGTTCTGTTTCGGCTAATCAATACTGCACGTGTCTGATTTGGTATTACTAAACTGATTAGAAAAGTACTTGATCTTATAGTTTGATTCTTCATTATCTTCGTAAGCCTGGTGGAAGCCCACTGCTGTTCATAAGCCTCCTCCAAAAAGTGCCATGACGAACGGAAACTTACATCTAACGACTTCCTATTTTTTTTAAAATACACTCTCATGTTCTTAATATTTGATGAACTCTTAAGCAGTTCAAATTATCCTTGTAATTACTTTACAGAAAAAGAAGGTCCATTCTGTCAATATATTTTAGATATATTTTTAATATTTGGAATTGGATGATTAGTTTCGGAGATTACCAAAACCAAACTTACAAACTTTATCTCTTTATAATATTAGTGTAGATTACGATGATACAGACAAAAAAATTACATATAGAACATCATAAAAGCGACCCTAACAAGAATTATCTTCCAGCAAATCTTTATATTAAACAGGAAAATTGTACACACAGAGAATATAGACAAAAACTTACAATACTCAATACATGTATTGCTTCAAACGCGAAAGTTGGTGAGGATAGATGTTTGTTACTCACGCACAAAGCTACTGAACGTATTTTGATGAAACTTTACAGTAATACCTATAGCTTATACATCAGAATAAAAATCTATGTGAGATACCAATCTATAAACACCATCTATGCACCTACCATGTGAAAGCAATAAATGTATTGAGTATTGTAAGTTCTTGTCTATATTCTCTGTGTATACAATTTTCCTGTTTATCATAAAACTTTGCTGATAGGCTACTTTTTATCCGGGTACCACGCGAGCGAAGCTGTGTGCAAAAGCTAGTATAGACATATAGGAAAACGTCCGAAACTTGAAATCGTTTCTGGCAAAGTGACGTTATCTGATCAAGTGGACAACATCATCGCCCACACTTCTCGATGTATTGCACTCTCGAGCCATTGACATTGCGGTGGTCCGGCCGTCACTCCACACGTGACCACTTTAACGATCCCATTGTTTTCCATGATCACTTGTCATCTGAGTCTGAACCAACGACCAAAATCGACCTTGTAGACTCTTATAATGATGTTATAGAGATGAATTTCGGTCGAGAGAGTGTTAGAGATGGTGTTGGGAATGAAAGAGAAATGAATTGATATGGTATACTGACATTTATGGTAGGTGTCACAAATGGTTTCAAAATATTTTGTGACAGTTCATCGATCGTGCTGTATGTAACGGTTTTTTTTTAATAATTCAATGCTTATTCATAAAAGTAGCATTCGTTTGATGAAAAGAATCGAAAATATGAGATATTTTATGTTTCATCAACAGAGACAAACTTATCTACATAAATGGTAATCGAGTCCTTATTACGCTATTTTTTTACTTATAGACCGTACAAAAATTAATATGTCTATTACTCGCGAAATTTTTAATAATACTAGTACATTTCATACTTAAAATAAGATAAAAAAAGCATTATTTATGTTATTTTCCACATTTCATTGATTTTTATCATCACAAGATAAGAAAAGATTCTCAGTCTACATTTGGACTGTGTAATTTACATTGTATTGTTGGTTCATGGGTTTATAATTATTAAGTTTAAATACTGATGTTTGTTTTTTAATTTTATGTTTCCGATGTTGCATTTTACAAAACATTGTCTGTTTGAGTTGTGGTCTTTAATCATAAGTTTTAAATGGTATTTACTCATGGTCATCATTACAAGCCAGATATTTTTTTCCGATTATAAAGTATTCGTAATTACCTTTTCTGAAATTTTGATGAAACTTTACAGTAATATAGCTTATACATCAGAATAACACATAGGCTACTTTTTATTCGGGTACCACGCGGGCGAAGCCGTGGGCTAGTAAATAAATCAACAGTCACATAAATTCTGACAACACACTAGGATTCTTTGTACCGTGGGTATAAAGAACTACGAGTACCAAAGTAAACAGTTTAAATTTTAAGTTTTTCCACCTAAGAGTACTTAAAAAAATAATTAAAATCCAATCTTAATTAGAACGGAAATTTGTCAATTCCTTCAATAGTACAAATCCTTGTCTTATCTCACATCCGACCATATGTCAGGTACGATTGACATCACCACCGTAACTTTACCGTTCTTCAAATTCAAATCAATCAAAATTCAACTCTATTTCACTCGGAATAGGGATATTCAAGTTTTTATAACTGAGTGATAGGTCAGTTCCGTTTGTTCGTTGGCTGTTCCATCAATGTCAATTAGTTGCTGTGAAGAGACTTCATCAATCATATAAGTCGAGCTTTAGTGCTCCATCCTGAGGGTCTATTGTTTGGATTTTGGTAGCTACTTTAGCTCAACTGTGAAGTTGAAAACCACTTACATTCAAAATAGTTTTACCTACCTTTCAATCAAGCTCGTACTGGGCTGTATAGAATATAATTTGCTGGAGATTAGGTTCGGTTGAGAAAATAGATTTGTTGATAGGTTAACATAGCATTTTTTCCTGTTTATATTTTCAATACGATATAAAACCTAATTCCTATATTATCTCTAAATAATGATGAATGCAATGAATAGCAATGCGGGGTGCTATCATTCATCAATTAGATACCTATGTGACATTGTATAAATGTATAGGTACCACGTCAGTCAATGTCAATAACATAGCGATATATATGTGCAGTATGTTAAATATATCTTGCGTCAATCAATTTTAAAAAATCAGCATTGACGCATGTCTAAAATAGCCACTAATATAATTTACAATTGGATTGGATAAAACCATTTTCCTAAATTAATCCATGAGCAAGAAGTCTGTAAAATATATATTATATCATATTAACTATAATATGATAGGTTTTATTTGGAATGGGATGAATCATTTTTCAATTATAAAATTGTCGATGCCCCTTTAATAAACGAATAATAAGTAAATTTAAAACAGTGACACATCCAGGACGCATGTTTACCGACATTTGCATTATTTCTAGAACTATAAATTCTTTATTTGTGATTTCTACAAACTTGCCAATGAATACATATAAATTATTATTATGAACATCGGTACCTTCTAGCTAGATAATACTATCCTCATATCTTATCTTCATTATGTTTTAAATGAAAACTAATCTTTGTAACGGCTAAACCGATTGAGATTTAGAGTATAGAGGTACAGTTCGTGATCTAATTACGCATGTATAGATACATAGAAGT
Source organism: Perizoma flavofasciatum (assembly GCA_958496245.1). Classification (NCBI taxonomy): domain Eukaryota; kingdom Metazoa; phylum Arthropoda; class Insecta; order Lepidoptera; family Geometridae; genus Perizoma; species Perizoma flavofasciatum. The sequence goes on along the minus strand of OY292425.1, from coordinate 14,027,114 downwards.
TGAAAATATCATTGAAATATATCGCGTAGGCTACATTTTCATCCGGGAAGTGAAGCCGGTGGGAATCAGAAGCTCGTTAAAAATTAAGATAACAATACATTGCTCATGATTTCTAGCATAGTCGGCTTTCAACTTACGAAATTGTATTAAAAAATCTTCACAGTCTCTGTCACAAATTCATCTTTAAACATATCGATAGGTACTAAGTGATAAATGATAACAAGGTCACTATTCCCAATAGATAAATATAAACAACAATCCTTGTACTTTTATAGCTTCGATGACATCTGGGCTGGTTTTAAAATTCACGTTGTAACTGCAAATTTATTCAAAGTGTCAGGTGTCCCCCATACCAGCCCGCACGATGCTAAACTCAGTTTTGATGTGCATACGAACGCACTAAAATTTTCCTCAGAATCACTATAATACCAATTTCACCCTTACTTATATAGAAAAACAATAAATTAATGTTATCTTAACCTTTGGTAATCATAAATTTCATCGTTGAATTAATACTTTTACTTCTCAATTATGATATGATCATCTAGTAAATTTCTTGTTTGTAAAATCATATTTTGGAATCTATACTCTGGGATTGATTGAACGGCAATTCTGTGTCGATCAGGCTAAATTTTAAAAGCAAAAAGCATGATCCATATTTATTTAGAACAAGCTATCGGCAAATTAGATACCTACTATGTCAGTCAGTTGTATTGTTATCATAATAAATGTTTTTAAATCAGGCTGTATTTCTTGTTACGATTTTCTGCGTTTTGTTATTTAAAACGCTTCATTGACTTTCTGCGTTTTGTTATTTAAAACGCTTCATTGACTTACCTTGATCTTTCATTATGTTTCCTGCATTAGTTTTTTGCTCTTAGATGCCTATCGCAACTGTGTGTACCTTCCAGATTTCCATTTAATATTTTTCTGGCATAACATCTGATTCTATATTGTCAGCGACAAGGCAACTCGTCCTCCGTTTCCTGGCCTGGAAATAAAATAGCCCGAGAATATTTTCCTTTGTCGGATCAGGAAATCTGTTCATGATACGCGTAAATCCGTCCTCGTCCCCTGTCTGTCCCTGAGTCGTTAAAAGGACTCGTCTCGGCGTTTTGTTAACGCGCCATTTCCTTGTCAAAGCCGTCAACCCGACCGGGTAATCTTCGATAAGCTAGGACTTCTTTAATACGGCAGCCGACCGAGACGTGAGCCAACAGTGCCCGTCTAAATAGTATTCCGTAGACAGACTCGTCAAAATGATATTGCGCCTATTGGATGGCAAAGATCCTTGTAAATTTTTCATTGGTCTCGAAGGGACTCAGATATGCGGAGAAGCTTCGCCGCGTCAGTCGCCTGTCAACGAAACGATTGCCCGTCACTGCATGTCCACCTCGCGCATCGCACGCACGCTTGCATTACGCAGCGCCACCCCTCGAAGTTGATACGTACAGCCGTCTCTGTCTGTCCCGGTAGCACGGCCTCGACTAGAACGGCTGTCTCGCTCGTCGGAGGGGCGGTGCGGGGCGGGGGCGCTGCAGGCGGGTCGTAAATCACGCGGCGTCTCATTCCACGCGGGACCGCCGCCGCTGCCGCAGGCACCGCGCACTTCCCTCTCGACCGCCGGCATCGCGCCGCGTCTTTCGCGACGTGTATACATTTCCAACTATCTTTGGGAAGTCCATGTTGTTGTCTTTTGATCAGTGTTTCTAATGTAAAGTGTTGTATTGATGGATCCGAGCGTTCTTTCGCTCTCACAAACTGGACTTTTTTGAGAAGATTTTATCGAGAATGATCGTCGAGACCGACCACGTGAGGTAGGTTTTCTATTTGTTCAAGTGTTTAGGAATATTGTTTTTAAGTTGTTCATCATGTTTTCGTCTTCGATTAATATGTTTACTTTTGAGTTCCTTGTTCCGTTTTCCGTTCGTTTATTTTTTTTTCTCATTCAGTATCACCATTTCGTTCTTAGTGCGTAACGCAATTAAAGATGGAATTCTAAATTAAATTAAGTTGAATCCTATATTTTTGAATCAAATTATTCAAAAATATCTAGTTTCAACTCTGTTATGTGATCAATACAAAGTTTGTGATTTCTATTTAAATATTCTTTGCTTTTAAATACCCTGCCTCGTACAACATGTATATTAATTAGTTCATTAACAATAACGTATTAATCATAAATCCTAATCATTTCGAAATAGAATCTGTTATATCTGTTTTGATTATAATATAATAGGTATTATGTAGGTAGCCTTTTTACGGAGATTACACAACAAAGATATTCTTTTATAACTTTTCAGATAAGTACCTTTTTAAATATAGGACTATTTTTTAGCATAATGAATTAGATACTGAAAAGGTAGGTATGTACTATGAAGTTTTGTTCAATGATAATTATCTTTTACAGGCTTCACTTTTTTGTGTTGGTTGGCATTGTCTTAAAAGTTATTCATTTTATTTGAAATATGGATTGATTAGATTTCTCCGATTGTTATTTTGAATACTTACATGATTGTATAGATTTGTGAGTGATTTAAAAAAAAAATCTTGCTCTTATTTATTTGGTATCGAAACCATGTATAATTTTTCAAATTTCAATTATCCTACTAAGCATCAATACGTTCTAATTTGTTTGTCTGTTCTATAATATAGTTCAATAGCGACAAATATTTTCTTATTCCTTTCATATTTTGTTTTACTATAAATGTAGGTACCTATAGCAAGAAGGTACCATCCTTCTATTGATTGAGTGGATAATCAGTCTGTGTAGCAATAAATGTTCGCTGCACGGTTTTATTACGTTTATTATTTATCTACTCCATTACTTCAAGATTATTCATTATCCTTGATTAGCTACTTGACCTATTTGCACTTCCAACTAGAATTTGTATAGAGAGCTGCCATTAAACATATTCTACGAATACAATCAAAACTTTTTAAACCTAGTCACTCGAAACCAACGCAGTCACAAGTAGAATATAAAAATAGAAACTAAAATAGAAACAAATAAAGTTTGAATTTCCGACTATCCACCAGAGAACCTTATCAAAAACACATAATTCTGTCAGTATTTTTATAGCTTTTCAAAATTCTAATTCAATGACTTAACTTATTAGCGTCTGTTCAATATTCACAAATGAGCTATTAATCTAATAGAAAAGCAATAAAAAAACGTGCACTCGTTTTGTTTACTGTCGATATTCAAATGCCGGTAACCGGTTTACGAACGACAGTCGACAGGCGAGGCGACAAGTCTGATGGAAAGCGGCAGTTTCGTTAATTGAATTACTTGGATCAACTAGGGTCTGACGGTTGTCGTCTTTGTCCACAGGGAGAGCCCAAGATGTCTGTCGCGGGAGTCATCGGGGGCGCCACGCTGTCCGTCCAATGATTCGGTGTACTCGGGGCGCAGCGGTGCGGGTGCGGGCCTCCCCCTCCCCGCCGCGCTGACCGCCGCCCTCCCCGCAGCCCTCTTACCTCCGCACTCTGCTGCCGTAGCCGCCTACCTCGGTGCCGCTGCCGCTGCCGCAGCCCAGCAGCGACTCTTCATGTCTTGTCATGAGGACATGCCCGACCCCGACCGATCGGACGCAATCCTTGATTACAGCAGACGACGCAGTGAGTCCCCACAACAGGAAGATGACGACGCTGACGATAACGATGACGCTGTTAATCTTAGCAAAAATGAAAATAGTCCACTGGATCTGTCGACGGGCACTAGAAAAAGGGGTCCGGTTGAATCTCCCTCCCCTGTTCCGAGTAGGAAAAGCTCTCGACCTGCGGAGTTCAAGCCCAACCCGTCTCCATGGTCTACGCCTGTCGCACCACATTTGCCTTACTTTGCAGCTGCTGTGGCTGCCGCAAGCCAGCAACTGTCACCTAAAGGTGGTGTCCCTGGTGACTGGAACGGTAAATTAAAACATGGTGGACCTACTCCCAGCGATGCTACAAAAGCTTTGGAAAAGATGAGTGAATTGAGTCGATTGGGTGGAGAGGAGCTTTTCAGGTCAGTTCAAAGTGCAGCTCTCGGTGCTGGACTCGCACCTAACGCCGCCGCCCGCCACTCTGCTTGGCAGTCACACTGGCTGAACAAAGGCGCTGATCAAACTAAAGATGTCCTGAAATGCGTCTGGTGCAAAAAGAGCTTCAATTCTCTAGCGGAATTGACTGTTCATATGAAAGAAGCCAAGCATTGTGGCGTGAATGTTCCCGTTCCTACCTCCACGGGTGCCCCCTTGCCGCCATCTCTCCATCCACCGTCTAGTTCACCTTCTACACAGTCTCATCACTCTATGTCTTCTAGTGGTTCATCCAAACCGAACCAGAACGATCTAAACATGTTGATTAAAGAGAACATGCCGATCCCGAGAAAGCTAGTCCGAGGCCAAGACGTGTGGTTGGGAAAGGGTGCCGAGCAAACGCGGCAGATCCTGAAATGCATGTGGTGTGCCGAGAGTTTCCGTTCACTAGCCGAGATGACTAGTCACATGCAGCGAACTCAACATTACACTAACATCATATCGCAAGAGCAAATCATCTCATGGAAATCTTCCGACGAATCGAAGGGTGGCGCTAGTTCAAGTGCTCCCGGCGCTAACAATACCACTCCTCCCACCAGTACAAGCAGCCACGTCAGCGCTGTCCTAACTTGTAAGGTATGCGACCAAGCATTTAGCTCCCTGAAGGAATTGAGCAATCACATGGTTAAAAACTCGCATTATAAAGAACATATTATGCGATCCATCACAGAAAGCGGGGGTAGAAGACGTCAGACTCGCGAAAAACGAAAGAAATCTCTACCAGTTAGGAAACTACTAGAGTTAGAGAGAGCACAACACGAGTTCAAAAATGGAGACGGCAACGGTGTTCCCATGGGAAAACCGATTAGAGATTTTGGAACTGGAAGCCGTATCACTTGCGAGAAATGTGGCGACAAAATTGAAACGGCTGTCTTTGTTGAGCATATAAGACAATGTATAGGAGCGCCAATGTCCAATAGTCAAAGAAACTTTCTAAAAAGCGCGCTTCTCTCCAACAATATAATCCCACCTGACGTGTCCGGCCATATCACTCCGACTGGTCGCGACGGACGCAAAAGTATCAACGAAGAATTGCCTTCTCCCGGCTCTGGCCACCACCGCTCGCCTTCTTCAGTGAACGATTCTTCTCCAAGTTCCAAAGACCCAAATGCCAGCAACGATAAAAGCTCATCACCATCAGTTCTCAACGCCATAGAGCAACTGATTGAGAAGAGTTTTGATACTCGATCGCGGCACGCCATGCCCGGTATGCCTGGCGCAGCACCTCACGCGCCAATCGGTTCCAGTATTCTAAAAAGATTAGGCATAGATGAGAGCGTAGACTACACTAAACCTCTAGTGGATCCTCAGACGATGAGCATGATGCGTAGTTATCACCATCAAGGCTACGGTAGACGCGAGCGTAGCGGTAGCGAATCAAGCTCGATGTCCGAGCGCGGTGGCAGCAGAGTCGAATCCCTGACTCCCGATAGAAAACTAGACGCGTATCACATGACTCCCCGAACCACTCCCGATACACGCGGCTCCCAAACTCCAGCTTCTGAAGACCGTCCCGCTGAAGTGCGGATAAAGAAGGAAATCGAGGACGATGACCGCGAGAACGGCGTCGATCTGAGCGGCTCTGGCGTGCGCGTGAAGACCGAACTTGAGGACGATGACGAGCCCCTGCGCTCAAATAGCACGGCTGATGAAGACATCAAGCCAACCGTGCCGAAGCGCGAGAGTGAAGGTCCGAGCCCAGCCGCCAGTCCACGCAGTCCTGGCAGCGACCGTTCTGGAAACACGCCTGGATCAGATAGAAAGCCAGCTTCTAGTCTTGGCGCACTCTCATCCATGTTTGATAACTTGGCTGGTGGAGGGTCGTCCAACGAGCCGGGAACGTCTCGCCGCAGCGGAAGCCACCCTCTGGCGGCGCTGCAGAAACTCTGCGACAAGACGGAGAACAACCCGTCCCGCGCTCCCCCGCCAGCTCAGTCCCCCGCCTCCGGTCCTCCCAGCATTCTGACCTTTAGCTGGGCGTGCAATGATGCTGTTGTCCAGGACTCCATTATGAAATGCGCTCTGTGCGACACACCGTTTATATCCAAAGGTGCGTATCGGCACCACTTGTCTAAGATGCATTTCGTGAAGGACGGTGCCTTGCCAGAGCCGGTACCGATGAAGGCTCCGACGGGAGCCCCTTCCCCGGGCGCTCACAAGAGTTCGGGCTCCGCCGCTGCCTCTCCGCAGGACCCCCGTAGCCCCTCCGGCTCGTTTGACGAGAGCCCGCACTCCAAGTTCCTCAAGTACACGGAACTGGCCAAGCAGCTCTCCAGCAAGTACGTCTAAGGGCCCCGGCGGCCAAGTTGTGATGATACCATATCCGCTACGTTGAACCTTGCTAGGGTTAGGTCGCCGCGGCGACGCTAAGTATTTCGAAACTCTTTGCCAATTTACTTATTTAGGTGATTATTGTTAGATTCACCGCATAGTTCGGTTAGTGTAATAACGAATAGCGACTTAAGTATACGCCAAACGTCTTAACGTTCGTTTAGAGTAAGAGAATATTTTGAAAATATTGCCTATAGGTGATCGGTTGTTGAGTCTGGGCTTATCTTCCACACTATTTGTAATTCCATTTCGATAAATTGTAAATATAAGTCACTTTAAGTCATGAAAGTTCGATTCGATCTCTTTGTAAATGTATATTTTTTGCTAATAATTCTTAAAAATAATGTAATATTACTTTTGTAATTTGAATTGCAATTGCCTTTCGCATGTGATGGAGGCCACTTGGGCGCTGACTGCGGTCGGTCCGCGCTATTGACTTTCAGTATTTTTATCAAAATGTTGCAATATTTTTTTTGTGTTAATGTTTATGTAAATTACAACTAGTTTTCTTTATGTATATTTTGAAAAATTCCCTGTTTTTTTTTATTGTGAATCAGAGATCCGTCGATGCCTATAATCTCGGGGATTCAATCTCATTCGGTTCGATTCGGTTCGTGTTGTACATACAGATCAACGAGAATGCAATATAATACAATCTCCTTAGTGTAAATTCGCTCTAGGTACGCTCTCACTGCGAGGAAGCTATTTATTATTTAGTGATAAGTACATAATATTAGATAAACTACGTCTGTGACACTTGTATACCAGCGCATTATTCGGTTGGGATTCAACCACTATTTAAAAGTGATATAACGATTTACATTTTTCTTGTTTATTTGAGAGAGGAACGAAAACATTCGTATACGTTTAGGACATTCAGATATTTGTGAAGAATCTTCCAATTGAAACAGTTATACGATATGTATATACGGTACTTGCTAGTGAAAACTATTTTATATTTAATTATAAAATATTGTAAACAGTCTATTACTAAGGTCGACTATATCAAATTAAGAAAATTGTGAAATGAATATTCGTGATACGACTGCTTTGAATTTTTCAATTGAAAATTACTTGTCAGTTTATTTGAAACTGTTGCAAAGATTATTTTTAATTATTCTTGTACCCCCTGTACATGTATCGCGAATATTCAGCATAATATTGTCAAAATTTTAAACGAAATCTATCATTTTATCGATAATAACGAACATACGAAAAAAATAATGTATACGCTAGCTCCCACGGGAGAGTTTTGCTCATTCTTTAAAATGATGTTAAATATTGATTTTACCAAATTTAATAATCTTATTTAATATTTTATGTTGTATTTCAAAATGCAATTAAAAGCTCAAAGAAATATATATGTTACATACTTTAAAATGGTTATTTTATTTCTGAAAACCTTAAAGTCCATCGTCAGCAAGAAAAAGCATGATCCTTAATACTATGCAGAAAGACGAAAAGATTTTCCTGTTAACCTTGTATCAAATTCAGGTTTTAAAGATAATTTGCAATAACAAAGAAAGTTTAAAAAAAAATACGCTTTATTCTAAACGAATTTGAATAAATATTTATATTTAACAACATGTGGATATTAAAAGTATAAAAATCATTCAATACACAATTTAGAAGACTTCTACTTAACTCCTACATAGCAAAATATTAATCAGCCGACCTTAGAACCGTAAACACAACCGCATCTTAATCTGTCCCTCCGAATCACTCACGATTCAACTGTAAGTCCTCGCCTTAATCATGATAATGACATCATTCATCGCCTTAATGCGACACGAAACTTATATAAAAGTTGAAATACATTACTGGGTTTTGTTAAGGCGTGAAGTCGAGTGTTGGGGGGAAGCGGCGATGGATGGTCGGGCAGCGAAAGGGTTGTAAGTGGCGCTGTCAGTCAAACCGAGCGTTGCCACAGGTGAGAGAACACACGGGGTGGTTTTTTGACGAGAACCAAAATAATTTAAAAGAAATTAAATATCAATAAACAGACATGAAACTCGGGATGATACTTTTGAATAAATACAAAAGTAAAATCACCTATAAGAAATGTTTCGGCTAGTCTTAATTAAGTACATGTTTGTTTTTAAATTTACGGGGAAAATAACATATCCTTAGAAATAAAACTTTTACTGGACCACCTAGGAATCAATCTTTATACAACAATAAAATAATCATCAAAATCGGTTCGTAAAATGACGGAGTTCTGAGGATAGAAACAAAAAAATAAAACCGAATTGAGAACTTCCTCCTTTTTTTGAAGTCGATTATAAAATGAATTGGTAGTATTGTGAGAAGTAGAATACTACCGTGTTTTAGGTTAAAAAAAAACAAATTGCATAGACTAAATATATCAGTGAACAGGTATCTTCTAGACCTTCATGCTCCATTGTCGGCCATATCATCACTTAGCACCAGATCTAATCAAGGTCATGATAAAAAAAATCTGTCAAAAGATTAGGAAAATGTTACAAAATTAATTAATTTCATAGTTAAAACTACACTAATACGAACAAAAAACTTGAAATTTTTTCCCGAAAATTCCGACATTGTATCAAGAATTTAATTTTTCTAGGACACATTTAAATTTAAAGTATCACTTACTATTTTGATGACACTAAATTTAACCCGTATGTCGTAAAATGTAACAAAAATAATTAATTTCATAGCCAAAACTACACTTTATAAGAACATAGAACTTGAAAATGTACCCCGAAAATTCCGACATTGTATCAAGAATTTATTTTTTCTAGGACACATTTAAATTTAAAGTATCACTTAGTGTTTTGATGACACTAAATTTAAACCGTATGTCGTAAAATGTAACAAAAATAATTAATTTGATAGCCAAAACTACACTTTATAAGAACATAGAACTTGAAAATGTACCCCGAAAATTCCGACATTGTATCAAGAATTTAATTTTTCTAGGACACATTTAAATTTAAAGTATCACTTAGTGTTTTGATGACACTAAATTTAACCCGTATGTCGTAAAATGTAACAAAAATAATTAATTTCATAGCCAAAACTACACTTTATAAGAACATAGAACTTGAAAATGTACCCCGAAAATTCCGACATTGTGTCAAGATTTTTTACGGACACATTTAAATTTAAAGTATCACTTAGTATTTTGATACACTAAATTTAACCCGTATGTCGTAAAATGTCACAAAAATAATTAATTTCATAGCCAAAACTACACTTTATAAAACATATAACTTGAAAATGTACCCCGAAAATTTCGATATTGATAGATAGGTAGATAGAAAATTCTTTATTGCACAACTACAAAGTAGTTGACGACCTCTGTGGTGCAACGGGCGAAGACCCCCTGACACGCAGATGGTTGCGTGTTCGATTCCCGCCGCGGGACAATTGTTTGTATCAGCAGATATTTGGCTCGGGTCTGAGTGTTTTCTATGTAAAATATGTATGTATTTACAAGAAAAATGTATTTAAGTAATATATCAGTCGTGTAGTTCCCATAACACAAGGTCTGCTTTGGGGTTAGATGATGCTGTGTGAAAAATGTCCTGCATTATTTATTTATTTATTTTATTTACTGTACATAGGTGAACTTAATACTAGATAGCATTCCCTTCCAGCTAACCTCTGTGTTAATGGAGCATTGTATCAAGTTTTTTTTTTTAACACATTTAAATTTAAAATATCACTTAGTATTTTGAAACTAAATATCAACCCGTATGTTTCCGTCAACCCCGACCCGGCCTACTTTGGGCGACAGACAAACGCGGGTAGTCTGTCACCGTCTCATAATGGCGACTAATTAAAATGACGTTTTGTTTTATATCATCAAATTAATGAATACCACAACGCTCCCTTTACCCCTGCCTACCCCTAAAATACCCCCGCAATTGATGGCCAACTGAGATGGATAGAGATGGTAAATATTTAAATAATATTGTAGGAATTATTAGGTTGTGTCTTGAAATTAATAATGAATTTTGGTCAAGTGGGAGGTTAAATGACATCCGATTTGAAGGTTGTGGGTTCTAACTCGGTGATGCACCTATAAAAAAAAAATATGTACGTACTAATGAGGAAACATGGTTTCTTAAAACATGCTTAGAACGGTGTAGGAAAACATCGTAGGGGAATCGGCACGCTATGAAAAGAAGGCTTGTGCCATCGGTTAGCGTTCCAATAAGCAGCGATGGTCACGTGGAATGCTACTATAATGGTTGGACGTGTACCTGCCTACCCTTTACTTGGTATCCTCACCTAGGAAGTTTTTTTTAATTCAACAGGTTATAGGTTATAGGTATAACTAATCTTCCGTTTTGGATAGGATTCCCTGTGTCGTGGGTATCAGGAACTACGAGTAATGGAACAAAATATATGAAGAACTTTTAGTTATTTTTCTCGTTGCGGGAATCGAACCCGCCCCTCTTGAGTCGCAGCCGGCTCATCGCTCGCCACACCATCAATGTCGTCAACATTCTGAGACAGATCAGATTTTGTTGTTTTCCTTCACCGTTTGCGCATTGATATCAATAGCAATATTAAGTTTATTATAAATCGTGAAACAAATTAATACCCTGAGCGTAGACTGGGGTAGGGGGGATTTGCCCCAGGCTACCCCGCAATTTATTGCCAACAGAGATGGATACTTTGATTTATTCGCTGTTAATCATCTTTTTATTGCACCGAATGAAATAATTCCCTTGTTTTTTGTTTATACATTTTATTTATGAATGCTATAATAGACGCCCCCTGGTTCGCTCGTAGTTTTACGACGTTAGTGGTTTTTTGCGTCTAAATTTACTAATACTACTAAATTTTACATTTTTTTTTTTTTATATTTTGTTAAACAGCGGTCTCTTTAGATTTATCTAGTACCTACTTTCAGAAATATTTGAACAAAATTCTTGAGATTCTTCAAGAGATATTTGATAATTATTTATTGTACAACTAAAATGTAAAGTAAATAAGCGAACTTAATGCTAAATAGCATTATCTTCCAGTTAACCTTTGTGTAATCTGCAAAAAAGTCTTAAGGTAGAGCTGAAATATAACAAAAAAATATGACTTATTCTTTTATATACGTATATTACGTATTTATCTAGTAACGATAAATTTAGCATCTTTTGCATCCTTCCTTAAAGTATTTTATTATAGCTTAGTACATATGTAAGATATACCTAATTACCTATCAATCTGGATAGTCATTTTAATAATAATATGTTTTTTTTTATTGTTTTGGCTTGGATTCCAGTCCTTGCGCCATGTCCTTTTTTATTTTTCCTTTTGTTCTGTCACTTTTTTATTTGGCACTTAAGTCAACTTCACTTCACTAAGTTTTGTTTTTTCCCTTTTAGAGATAACACAAACTTGTTAGGTTTTACATTTTTAGAAGGTTTCTACTGTGTTGACCACATATTGTATATAGATCCACTATAGGATAGCAAATTTTGAAGATGGCGGGGAACGTCGGGAGTTACTTCAAAAACTCTGAGATCATTAAATTCCACTGTGTTGTCCACATAATTGTATAGAGATCCATATACTTCACTATCGGATAGCAAATTTTGAAGATGGCGGGGAACGTCGGGAGTTACTCCAAAAACTCTGAGATCATTAAATTCCATTGTGTTGTCGACATAATTGTATAGAGATCCATATACTTCACTATCGGATAGCAAATTTTGAAGATGGCGGGGAACGTCGGGAGTTACTTCAACTAACTCTGAGATCATTAAATTCCACTGTGTTGTCCACATAATTGTATAGAGATCCATATACTTCACTATCGGATAGCAAATTTTGAAGATGGCGGGGAACGTCGGGAGTTACTTCAACTAATTCTGAGATCATTAAATTCCACTGTGTTGTCCACATAATTGTATAGAGATCCATATACTTCACTATCGGATAGCAAATTTTGAAGATGGCGGGGAACGTCGGGAGTTACTTCAACGAATTCTGAGATCATTAAATTCCACTGTGTTGTCCACATAATTGTGTAGAGATCCATATACTTCACTATCGGATAGCAAATCTTGAAGATGGCGGGGAACGTCGGGAGTTACTTCAACTAACTCTGAGATCATTAAAAGTCTCATCTCATATGCTGAAGGGATTATATGTTGAAGGTCTGCATTGTCATAACCACAATATTCGCACTCTCCAGAGCTAACTATTTTCATTCTCTGTAGATGACCCGGAGTCAAGCAATGGCCAAATCGCATTCTGTTGAAAATTTTTATAAATTTTCTCTCATCTATGTCCTGGTTATTGTGCCAAGGCATAATTGGTTATTCTTTTTGTATGTTGAAATACCATTGACCTTTTGTTGCGTTTGTTTCTTTCCAGTATTCCTTCCATAGTTCTCTCTTTTGACTCTTGCAGAGTACATAATGATCCGTGAAGGGTACTCTCAATAGCTCTGTATGGTCTTCATCTGGCTCTGAATTTGCAGCTCTGTCTACTATTTCGTTACCTTGAATGTCTTGATGTGTCCTCTGTGGCGCAGTGGGCGAAGGCCCGCCTGAGACACTGGAGGTTGTGGGTTCGATTCCCGCCACGATACAAATATTTGCATACAAACATTCTTCTCAGGTCTGGGTATTTTGTATGTATAATATGTATGTATTTACAAAAAAAATTGTATATAAGTCATGTAGTGCCCATAACACAAGCTCTGCTTACTTATTTTTATTATTTGCAGCATTATTACAAGTGTTACCATAATTAAAACCACAGAAAAGACTCTTTTAATACAGTTTTTTCATAAATTTAACAAAAGAGATCCGAACCCGTTAAGCAAATTTTAATACAAAAAAGTTTTATAAGTAAGTTTCTAGACTTGCCATAAACAAAAGCCTATAATAAAGTGTAGCTAAGTAAGCTAGATTTTATTATACAAAAATACTAATTTTAACGTAGGTTAGTAGGTGTACAAACATTGTCTGAAAGAGATCGCTCTTAGCGACAAGACCGCCCATTGCCTTTTATGTTTTATGGATTCCTGTGTTTAGTATTTTTCTATGCTTACAAATAAGGAGTTTATCTATCTATCTATACGTACTTCAACAAGCTATTATTACTGATGATGATGAGGATTTTACAAACTTTGTTTTTTTTTTACGATGGGTTGGCTGGAATCGTTCCCAGACATAATAATTAATCGAAAAGTAGGTGGGACCTTTCAGTTTGAGTGCTCTCATTGATTTATGTAAACATGTCGGTCTGTAATCTCTTGTCTATGGTCATTTGATTTGTGATCGGAAGAATAAAATGGGAATCGAATTCGGTACCTTTTGAACAGACTTAAAAAACATGGAACAATTATAAACTATATTTTAGACTGACACTAAGGTATTCAGGAGAAATAAGGAGTATCTATATTAATTATGTTTCACCCGACATAATATGGAAGTAAAGCTGCAATGAAAATAGTGCGAGTTCGATTCCCGTTGCGAGACAAATCTTTGTATGTTCTGCAGTTTTCAACACGCTCATGATCGTTTTACCCATGATGGACTTCCTCAGATACATACTCAGTGAGTAGATCTTTGATAATACCAAGTACCGTAGTCCGAGGCATTACATATGGCATATACCTGCGTTTTGCGTACTCGCATTCCACGTGATACGTTGCTAGCCCATCTCCGTTAATTGGAACACTCTGTTCATGTTATATATGACATTATCAAACTCATATAGCAACCGTTATTCAAAAATGAATACCACCAACCATTGGTGACCCCCCCGGGATGATTCCCGACTTAGATAGATAGATAGTTTTTTATTCAACACATACAATACATAATACCACCAACCATTGGTGACCCCTTAACCACCACATGATGGTGGAACCCCACCAACATCATTATCATCATCCCGACTTAGATAGATAGATAGTTTTTTATTCAACACATACAATACATAATACCACCAACCATTGGTGACCCCTTAACCACCACATGATGGTGGAACCCCACCAACATCATTATCATCATCCCGACTTAGATAGATAGTTTTTTTATTCAACACATACAATACATACATCACAGATAAGTAGGTACAAATGAAAAAAACGACAAACAATTAAAAAAAAATACAGAAGAGTACGTAATACGTAGGTGCTAACCAGAGGGCAGTCTATGCTGCAGTGGTAGGTATGAGTCGAAAAGGTCCCATCTCAGCTTACTACTGGTCCGCGAAGGCGAAGCAGCGCTGATTTTAGAACCGAAGCAGGACCTAGGAAGTGAGGGGTGCAGAAGGAAAACAGTGAAGACAAAGTGAGTGTGTGATTAGAAATGGATAAAGTTAAACTTAACTATACATGTTAGTTAAGTTTAACTTCACCCATTACCAGGTATAAAGTAATCCAACCCCATTTTTAAACAATCTCAACGGTTAAAAATCCCTTCAACAGCCCCCGCCGGCGAATTGATAGACAAATGACGGGCCACTGAACGGCATCAATCCGCTTATTACCCGACCTGGCGGAAAGGGAGTAAATCATTTATTGTGCGATCCAAATCTGGCTATTTACTCAACGAGCGGGTCAGGGGGCCCATCGCTCAGCTGATAGCGACACGGCTTGCTGATTATTTTAGTTATATCACATGAACGTCAAAGTCGCTGGACGAAACTGGTCGGGAAAAGGTGAAAATAGAAGAACTTGTAAAAACTGTCTATGTTATATCCTTCTACTATTATATACGTGAAAGTTTGTGAGGATGGATGTTTGTTACTCTTTCACGGAAAAACTGCTGACCGGATTTTGATGAAACTTTCTATGGGTAGAGGCTCGTAAGGTATATACTAGAAAGGGGCCTTGATTAAATCTAGGTATTAAGATAAATAATTATTTAGTAAGATCTTAGGAAACTACTTTTTTAGTCTAGGAAATCAAAAAAGGGTTTATTATTATTATTACTCGTAACTAAGTACGATTAGTTTCACCAGGGTCTAGACAAATACTACTTTCTGTTTGCGTCGACGCCTGCAGAAGAAATGTAAGGAAATGCAGTTGCTGTTGAAACGTCCTTGGCTACTGCCAGGTTTTTCCTTGACTTTGCGTTAGCGTGAAAGGAAAGCTAAGCGTGATGGGGTCTAGACCCCCATAACCCCATGACGCCAACAGAAAGTGGTATTTGCTAGACAAATTAACGAAAGAAAGATTGAATTTTATGGGAATGACATAAGCTGTGGAAATGTCGCGTGACAGCTGCCAAGTTTTCGTTAGCGTGAAAGGAAAAGTAAGCGTAAGGTATTTGTCTAGACCCCAGGTAAGTTAAGCGACATTGTTTTTTATTAGCACAACTAAAACAGACGTGGAAAAATAGTTTACGGCGGCCAACCTGTTGGTAAGCGGTTACCGTAACTTATGGACGCTTGCGACACCAGAGGTAACACTCGCAAGTTGCCGACCCTGAGACATACGGATGTAAAGTCTATTGTTATTTCACTGGCATCCCATACCCTTCAAAGCGGAACACAGCAAAATTGCTTGGCGGCTGAAAAAACCTTTGGTAAACCATGCCCCCTATAATATCAACATGGCAAAAGGTACGAGATAATGGCATATATGTTGCCGAATCAAGACATCAGTGGTGAAAAGATTATCATCACAATGATTGGAGTATTTTATGAAACGCCACTAGCAAGGGATCTGCCCTTCATCAACCAACTTTGTGAAGGGGAAAATGTTGACTTATTTATGATTTACTAGCCACTGCCCACGGCTTCGCCCGCGTGGTACCCGGATAAAAAGTAGCCTTTGTGTTATTCTGATGTATAAGCTATATTACTGTAAAGATTAATCAAAATCCGTTCAGTAGTTTTTGCGTGAAGAGTAATAAACATCCATCCTCACAAACTTTCAGGTTTATAATAGGATTTGACGAAATTCATAGAAAAAGCCATAATGTACCTGAGTAAACAATGTTAGATACCTGCATTAGTAAATAAGTAGGTATGCAAATAATGCTATTTTTAATATCAATTTGGTGTTCAAGAAACTGTTATGATGTTGAAAATCCTACTAATATAATAAATGCGAAAGTCTGTGTGTGTGTGTAAATGTTTGTTACCACGTATCTCCGTAACTACTGAACCGTTTTGATGAAATTTGGAATGTAGATAGTTTAGGATCTGGAATAACACAACCGCTAATCTAATTTTCGAAAATCAACCCCTAAGGGGGTTAAATAGGGCGGTAAAGTTTCTATGAAAAAAAAATGTTTGATTCGCTCAAACTCTGTACAAATAAACTTTAAAGTAAATAATGAAACACGTATTTTTTATTTTTCAAAACTACCCTTTGGGGGTGTGCAATTGAGTTCTAAACTTTGTATAAATTGTAATCCTTGGTTCGATTCATTCAAAAGTTGGTGGACATAGTTTGAAACCTGGAGACGGTCATATGCTACTTTTAAAACATACCACGCGGTCGAAGTCGCGGGCAACAACTAGTGTCAAAATAAAATAGAAGTTGGAAGAAAACTGTTTTTAGGGTTAATCTCACCTTTGTATATGCCATTTTATTCTGCCTTTTTGTAAGTGTTTATTTGTGTGTACGATAAAGAATCTTTATTCTTAAATATATGAAACCTGACTTGCCTTGCACGTTTATATTGTTGTCTATTGTAACATTTTGGATCCAGTATGAAGATATACTGTTATCTGTTCAACAGTTCAAGACCAAATAATCTTCAAAGACAATAATAACGGACCCAATCTATTTCACAGATCTCAACTCGTAATCGCAACTAACCCATTCTATCTGCCTATTAGTCATCCTGCGAAAACAGCAAAACAAAAACGTAAACTCCTACGGGTCGAAAATACCCCGCGTTTCATGCAACCCGTCAGTGTCAACGTGGGATTGATGGACGGGTATATATCTAGCGGTCTCGCGGGCCCCACTCGTGTCCATCATCCGTCATCGTCAGACTTGCACGTTGAGGGTTGAGGGAAGCTGGACAAAAGGGAACGTTTGCAGGTGTTTTTATTTAGTTGTGTGAATTTATTTATAAAATGAAAATCTAACGAAATAGTATGCGATGGTTATTGTAGAGAGAAATATTAGGTTTTACCATACAAAAAGAATAATTAATTTATTTCTGAAAAACACTTAACTGTTAACACCAATTTTAGTGAACCCCGCAATAATAAGTCTAGCCTATATCGCTGCTCTTGCCTTAATCTTGGGAATAATAATTGGAATAAGTATAATCACACCGAAGTTTTTATCCGGGTAGGTAAGGTATCCAGTATCACACGAGTGAAGCCGTGGGCAGAAGTAAGTCAAAATAAAGTTAGTGAATGACATAAATTAAATGGTGTTAAAGTAGAGAAACTACGTATTGTTCAATATGGTCAGATAATCAAACTCTTGCAAGATGAGTTCATAGCCGAAAAAAACTAATATTAGGTACCTACAATATTATCAAACCAAAAATACCATCAAGAACGAAATAATCCCCAATATCTCATCTAAAACACAATATGCCATTCAAAAATGCAGAAATTTATCACCGTGCAAATGTATTGCACCAAATCGCATATAATTTGATTAATGACGGTGTCACTCTCACGTTTTTTGTCACGTCTTTGTCCGTGACCGTATGGGACGGTGTGCGGGCGATAATGGACATGTGTCCCGTCATTCATCAACGGGACGGGACAGATGCGGAGAGGAAGACAGCTCGTTACCGACACCGCGCGGTTTCAATGAAGCCATGCTATATAATCGCTCGAGACGTGAAATAATATTGCTAAAACATCTAGCTAGACTGATTATGAAGATAAATTGATTAAGAATAATAGAACAAAACAGAGGTTTAACTGCAGTGAACAGGTTTGAAAAATCATTTGTGTTATTTATTTAAAATCAACTCAATATAACCCAACTGAGCATGTTTATCAACTGCAGGAAAATATTGTTTCAATGTCTATCACCTATGGTAGATATCCTATAAATACTTATGAAATAAGATGTATGTACTTATATAAATATATGTTTTGCGAGCCTTTATCGCGTTTATCTTTTTTTTTAATTATAATTTTGTCTGCTCAACACTGTTGCTCATTATATTGTTTTGATATAATACACATAAGTTATGTTCCTAACCAGATCAAAACTGTATTCTAGATATTGTATTTTTTTTTAATGTTTATAACGTGTAATGTGGGTTAAATAAATAAATAAAAAAAGGGAAAATAATAAAAAAGGTAAACGCAATAAGGACCCGCAAAAAAATTATAATTAAGAGTAAGTTATCTGATCGCGAAAGTAAAAAAAAAATGGTATGTTACTAGTTCTGCTCAGTATGAATATTTTCTCCATAGTTCCCGTCATGTCATGACATTGGGATCCTAGTGTAGGGTCAGGATCTCTCGTGGCTGTTGTATATAAAAAAAACAGTGCTATCCTGTAAGATTCATTAAAGGAGCTGGAATCCTACTATTATTATAAACGCGAAAGTTTGTGAGGATGGATGTTTGTTACTCTTACACGCAAAAACTACTGAACAGATTTAGATGAAAATTTACAGTAACATAGCTTATACATCAGAATAACACATAGGCCACTTTTTATCCGGGTACCACGCACGCGAAGCCGTGGGCAGAGGCTAGAGAATAAGCTAGATAATCGCATCCCACTCCCTCCTATTTTCAAATCCTTATTACACGTTATCCTCACTGCACATTTTCACCCTTCCCCTTTTCGGTGATAATGTACACATGTCTCGCCATCCGTCAGGCGGGTCGGTTCTGTGATATGTCCTAGCGGGGCAGTCGGGGCAGTTTGGAGAGCACTCCGTTCCAATTGCAGTCGAGCTGGAGTGATGTGGTTTAGTGGATCCACTCAATTCAAATACACCATCTTCAGCATTGACCTTTTGAAAGTAGAGCTCTTTGTCAAACAGCTAATCTGGGGGAGTACTAAAAACGTAACTATTTCTGGCGCCAAGCGGTAATGTTCTACTTATAGCAGTTGACTCTGACTTTGACTTTTGACTTTGATGATTTTGGAGGTGGATCCACTCATTTAAAAGACACCTATCATCGCCTTTTGAACGCCCTGCGTTATTTTTACATACAAACTTAATATTACGCCCGCTGCGCTCTCCAACAACGGATTTTCGGAAAATCCTTTTGTTTTGTTAAGGGCGCACCCTACAGGAACAAAATATACATCCTCATCATCAACATCCTCCATTTCAGGTCTTTAGAACTAAAGCCTCGTCAAACTAAAGCGGTGGCTTTCGCGGTGGCGGCGATCAATACATTGACACGAACTTTGTCAACTATTTTCTTTATAAACTTTTAAAAACTTTATGTTTAGATTTTTGTTGATGTCTTTATTCATATGGGTACGTCTCTTTATGATAGCTCATAGTAGCTCATTTTGAGACTTGTTTGAGCAATGATACAAAAAAAAAGTTACAAACCAGTATGTTATCGATTCAAATGTTAATTTTTTTAACACTTTAAAAAATGTTTTTTTTAAGTGTTCGTTACTCGACTTGTCTCTATTGATAAAAGCATGTGCATCTTTAGCTAGACTATGTCATTAAATAAAATACAATTCATAGTTTACTGTTGAAAAAGCATTCTCTTCTTGTATTCATGTATGTATGTATGTATAAGTATATGTGTTATCTAATTATTCATCACTATGTATGTTTGTATTGTCTATACACCACCGTCCTGTATCGTTCACTTACGTGAATTTACATTCCTGTCCATCCAAAGGTTGTCTGTAAGAGATCGCTTTAAGTGATAAGACCGCCCATTGTACTCCCGCGATTAGCTTGTAATTTGCTCCGTTTGAATTTTTGTAAGCAACATAACATTAAGTGGTGTACAATAAAGAGTTATCTATCTATCTCTTCCAGATAACCAGTTGGTCTAGTGGGTAGTAAATCCGACTTTCGATTTGAAGGTAGTGGCTTAAAACTTAGTCTTAAGTGAAAAATACCACTATACATTGAAAATAAAATATATAATTAAATATAATTTAAATTAAAATATAATTATATAAAACTAGCTTTTGCCCACGGCTTCGCTTGCGTGGTACCAGGATAAAAAGTAGCCTATATGTTATTCTGGTGTATAAGCTATAATACTGTAAAGTTTCATCAAAATCCGTTAAGTAGTTTTTACGCGAAAGAGTAACAAACATCCATCCTCACAAACATCAAGGTAAATTGAAAAAAAAAATTAATTAAATATACATTAAAATTAAAACATAATTATATAAAACTAGCTTTTGCCCACGGCTTCGCCTGTATGATACCAGGATTAAAAGTAGCCTATATGTTATTCTGACCTATAAGCTACATTACTGTACAGTTTCATCAAAATCCGTTCAGTAGTTTTTGCGTGAACGAGTAACAAACATCCATCCTCACAACTTTCTCGTTTAGTAATAGTAGGATTATCATCATAAATTAATATACCAAAACGTAAAATAGATAAACAAAACAATACTATCGACATAACCATCCAAAATAAATAGCGTCTCGTTGAAGAGATTGTGAAAATGACAGCTGTCAATACGCGTCAATCACCGCACGACATTGACCTGACAATAGTAGACGTGTGCTATTTTATTTAGTCTGTGGCACATCCACTACCATTCACCGTTATGTTCATTATAATGCAAATAACCCCTTTTAAAAAATAATGTTGTTAAAAGAACTAAGTAGAATCGTTTTATGTGGAAAAAGGTGATTGCCAGCGGCTTTACATCCGTGGAGTTACGTAAAACCCCATAAACACTTTCATCCCCGTTTTCGGGGAGTAGTATATCAGTCATGTAGTTCCCATATGCTCTGCTTAGTTTGGGGCTAGATGATGCTGTGTGAAAAAAATGTCCAGCATTATTTAACTTACTATTTAAAAAAAAATACTGGACATTTTTATCATCTAGCCCCAAAGTAAGCAGAGCTTGTGTTATGGGAACTACAGGACTGATATACTACTTATATATATATATTTTACATATTATATATAGAAAACACCCTGATCCCGAGACAAATATTTGCAGATACAAACATTTGTTCCCGCGGCGGGAAACAAACCCGCAACCTTCTGCAGGCCTTCGCTTACTGCACCACAGAGGTCGTCAAAAAATGATTTCAATGAATAAAACCTATTTTTATTTTGAACCAAAGACTTTGACTTAATCGGATGTTGTTTAATGCAGACAACAAAAATCATGTTGCAGCCTAACAAAGCAAGTTTTTCACACTTAACTAGTTTTAATATGTTGCGGATAAACTTGCTCCACAAAGCGTCCAGTCATAAAACACAAACAGCACTTAACTTTGTTGAGCCTCCATGTTCAACCTTCTGTGTAGACCTTTCACAACCATACCTCATGACTATACCAGCTCATTAACTGAAATAGCACTTAATCGATTGAAAAACTACCCTCATTTACTTGAAAATTCAACCTTACATTCAAATACATAAGGGTGATGGACGTGTAAGGGGTGACCTGAAATATGAGTGGTACAATCGTGTTGAACAGTGATTGATGGGCAGTGACTGACGTGTGCACGGAACAGGGTGTGGTTGGATGGTGCAAGTTGGAAACTCTTTGACGATTTCAATGTCACTCTATATTAGAACAACCTACAAAATATTGAATCAAAATATAGTATAATTCTATAAATATAAAGATATAGTATACTAGCTTCTGCCCACGGCCTAGCTCGCTTGGTACTCGGATAAAAAGTAGCCTATGTGTTATTCTGATGTATAAGCTATGTTACTGTAAAGTTTCATCAAAATCCGTTAAGTTTTTGCGTGAAAGAGCAACAAACATCCATCCTCACAAACTTTCGCGTTTATTATATAGTAGAATCATTCACGTTTGACATGACATTTAGGTATTTAATGTATGTTATCTTGCAAAATGGCAAGAAGTTTTTAAGTTCTAAGAATTTACCCATTTAAAACCAAAAAAAAAATAACATTTAAATAAGTTTAATTTTGGAAACAAAGCTATAAATAAATAAAAACAAATTAGTATAATAAAAGTTATACATTGTTTAAATGTCCACTACAGAATAAAACAAAAAAAAACATAAAAAAAATCTATACATTTTTCACACAGCATCACCTTTTTCTAATTAGAAAAAGGAAGTCATATCTTAAACCAAAAATCAAACTTTGAAGGCATGTGAAATCGGTTAGTGTTCCAATAAGCAGTGATAGACGTATTACCTGGCACGTGGAAATCTAACGACTATGCGAAACGGGAGCATGTTCCATATATAATGATTTGGCGTGTCTGACTACCCCGTACCTGGTAGCCTCACAGATCTGCATACTGAGTATAGATCTGAGGATTACCATATGGGGATTACAGTTGCCAACGTGTTTTGTATGTTTGTTAGTCAAATCTTATAAAATCATAAAAGAGGGTAGCTAGAAAATATATTTAAATGTTCTGTGCCTTGCGCCGCATATATCAAGTTTGTTTAACACAAAAGCGACGGTCATTTTTACTAGTGACAGATAGTATACCGTATTGATTACTTCCAGGATAAAAGCAACATTGGAACGATGACGGAAAACATCGCTTGGAGCATTTACAATTTATTCTTTATTGTACACACAGATAATACAGACAAAAGACTTACATATAGGACATGTACAAAGGCGAGCTTAACCCTAACAAGAGTTTTCTTCTAGCAAATCTTTGAGGATAGGGACAGCTGATAAATAGCGGTGGATACGTGTACACAAACGGGAAAAAATATATAATAATAGCATACATTTTCATATAATATAATACATAAATAGGTACATAGTATAAATATATATATATACGTAACTCAAATTATACATACATACAATATATACATATTAAACATTCACAAGGTTCTCTTTTACTCTAAGTTTGAAGATGCTTAGCGATGGACTGGCGCGGACGGAGTGGGGAAGAGCATTCAACAGTTTTACAGCGTTTGCAGTGAAAGAACAGTGAAAGAATGAGAAGGAGTTTTAAGAAGAAGGGATATTGCTGTCCTGCAAGGCAACGTCAATTTGTACTGAATCCTTTCACAACTAAGGCACTTTCGCCATTGGTCATTAGTTATTTTAAAGTGATTCTAATCTAAGTATCTCGCATACATTCACTTCATCAAGGCTAGGAATTATGTATGAGTATTTTCGCATGCAAATTCAGCCTGAGGATTGACCGGTAATTATTAAAGTCCGAAGGGTAACTGACATATGAAATTTACCGACATCTGTTTGAAACAACAATAAACATTTCATTTACACACACACACACCCTCACTCCCCCTACTCCCACACACACTCACCCCCCCCCCCCCCACATATACACACACACACACACCTGAATACTAAACACGCATTCTACTCCATACATTAATATCACTCTAGGGTACCTTAAATCCTATTGTAACTTTCCATTATGTACCTGTTTAAATAGATACTTAAGGGAGTGAAAATATTTTTTGTTTGGCTCCTTACTTTTCGGAGGAGGGCGCTAATATTCGCGACACAGTTTTCAAACTTCTGCGGATATTACCGTTCTTTCAAGTTATTGTATGTTGTTTTTGACCCAAATAAATATTTTTTGATTTTGATTTTTTTGATTTAAAACGACCAAGCCACTGATTTCTTTATTATATTCCATCCACTTCATGAAACTCATCAAACGTATTCATGTGTACTCAATAACTGATAAAAGATCGGGCGACGTAGCCTTGTAATGCCGTCGCTCTCCACCCAACCTTGTTGTTGCGTAGCACTTGTTTCCCTTTAACCTTGACATGTGCACATGACATCACTTGAGGATCGATCCCACGGCTGTAGATAAGGCTATGCTGTGCGTTTTCGTCGGCACCACTTGGCTTATTAAGCGGCGTGAGCGCCCTTTGAGTTAGAAAAGTATGGATACGTCGTAGCTAATAAATATTGACATGAAAAGAATAGAATATTTTGTTTATTTAATTATATTAAATAAAACAATTATGTAATTATATTAATGTGTTCTTGCAAATAAATATCATTCATTCATTCATTCAATCTTCAAAACAGGTTTAAGCACATCAATATATTAAAAACCGACGTTTCAAAGTGATCCTTGTTATTTAAATGATTAAGTGAATTTTGACTTTGACACCTAGTACTATGTAGTTCAATAGTATACACACAAATATAAAAAAATATCAGTATTTAGGTCATCAATGCTCCACTCTGTGGATGATGTGGTTAATGTCAATAATGACATTAACGTTCAGGAGATGTCTTCATAAGCATACAATTTTTATTCCAAAAACTAGTTGTTGCCCGCGGCTTCGCCCGCGTTGTATGTTAATAAAAGTAGCATATGACCGTCTCCAGGTTTCAAACTATGTCCACCAACTTTTGAATGAATCGAACCAAGGATTACAATTTATACAAAATTTAGAACTCAGTTGCACACCTCCAAAGGGTAGTTTTGAAAAAAAAAATACGTTTTTCATTATTTAGTTTAACGTTTATTTGTACTGAGTTTTGAGCGAATCAAACAATATTTTTTTTATAGAAACTTTACCGCCCTATTTAACCCCCTTAGGGGTCGATTTTCGAAAATTAGCCTATGTGTTATTCCAGATCCTAACCTATCTACATTCCAAATTTCATCAAAATCGGTTTAGTAGTTACGGAGATACGTGGTAACAAACACTCACACAACAACACACACACACCACACACACACACACACACACACACACACACACACACACACACACACACAGACAGAGTTTCGCATTTATTATATTAGTAGGACTATCGTGAATTTGATATAATTTTCACGTAGGCTCTCGACGTGATCACTCTTTTTTTTCTTTGTGGTATGTATTTTTGTTCTTTACAACTTTAACTAGGTAACTAGGTTTTACTAGTTTGGTTTTCACTAGGTTTTTCACGGTATAGGAAAACCTAGTGCGAGGTAAGGATTATTATGTAATTGTGTGTTTATTTATCTTATTTGTTACTTTTCTTAGAGTCTATTTTTAGCAATAAACATCTACTATTGGTAGATAAAAGATTTTTATTATAAAATGTAGTTTGCCACAAATCAACACGAAAATTTCTCATTTCAGACGAGCAAGACACAAAAAAAAACTAAAAAAAAACCGAAAAAGAAAAAAAATTGTATTTTTTTTCTTTTTCATGTCTTATCCATAGTAAGCGTTCACGCGCAATTACTCCCGCGAGATTACCGCTGTTCTTGACAATTGATTTATGTCAGTCAAGTCTCGTCACAGAGGCGACTGCGTCTGCACATCTGCCCCCGCGCCGACGAAACATAGAGTGTAGGTACAGATAAGACACTGTCCGACCGTATGCAAATGCGAGGTGATGATGATTATGACATTCTAAAACTAAAATTTCCCTCATGAAGACTCTCGGAATGAGTTGAAACTTAGTCGGTGTCTTCACCGATAGTGCAGTACGTGAAAATTCCCGTTTTTACAATATGAACTGTGATACAAATATCCGATACATTTAAGTAGGCGAAGGCCCACCTGAGACGCAGAAGGTTGCTGGTTCGATTCCCGCTGCGGGACAAATGTTTATATGATCTGCAAATATTTGTCTCGGGTCTGGGTGTTTTCTGTGTATAATATGTATGTATTTACAAAAAAAATGTATAAGAAGTATATCAGTCATGTAGTTCCAAGCTCTGCTTAGTTTGGGGCTAGATGATGCTGTGTGAAAAAGTCCAGCATTATTTATTTAATTATCCCAATTATAAGCACACTGTCTTTGAAATACAACAAATGCACAGTTAAATTTATAATTGGTCATCATCATCAGGCTGTAGAAGTCCGCGGCTAGTCTCAGGCCTCTCTCACGACGCGGAGACTGGCCCGCTAAGACGCCCTGTCACATGTGATGGAACCAGATGTGTATAATGAAGTACCAGATAGATTGAAAGACATTGAGTATATCCGATTTCAAATTTTGACTAAAACACTGTCTCGTGGAAAGGACATTCAACAGATTTCAGGAATTCGAAAGTTTCAAAGATGAATAATATTTGAAGCAATGCAACTTAGTCCTTTACCTACGTCCAGATTATATTAATTTGGTAATGATTTTCTTAATTAAATCCAACATATTATGACGTATAATGTGACAAATCCTACTAATATTATAAACGTGAAAGTTTGTGAGGATGGATGTTTGTTACTCTTTCACACAAAAACTACCGATTGGATTTTGATAAAACTTTGCAGTAATATAGCTTATATATCAGAATAACACATAGGCTACTTTATATCCGATACCACGCGGGCGAAGCCGTGGGCAGAAGCTAGTTATCAATAAAATGTTTATATATATTTTTATGTCTCAAAGAGTGCAATGACGAACGATCTTAAGCCACCTTCATCCACCGACTTCCCACCATCCTTAAGATATCTTGGGCCCTTCAGGTGGGAGGTTTTCCTACAATGTCTCGTTCGGTTCTTGGCGAGCGTACGCAAACATTGTTTAGTTAATCAACAGCGTTAATTTATTTAGGAAAAAAGTTTTATAATTATATAAGGCCAATAACACCCACCATCCTTAAGATATCTTGGGTCCTTCAGGTGGGAGGTTTTCCTACAATGTCTCGTTCGGTTCTTGGCGAGCGTACGAAAACCTTGTTTAGTTAATCAACAGCGTTAATTTATTTAGGAAAAAAGTTTTATAATTATATAAGGCCAATAACACCCACCATCCTTAAGATATCTTGGGTCCTTCAGGTGGGAGGTTTTCCTACAATGTCTCGTTCGGTTCTTGACGAGCGTACGAATTCCTGTTTAGTTAATCAACAGCGTTAATTTATTTAGGAAAAAAGTTTTATAATTATATAAGGCCAATAACAAATTACCCCAATTTTATAAATCATATAGTAGGTAACTTTATCATAAGTTTTTTTTTTAAATATTATTTGACTCGTGCTTCATCGATATCATAATCCAAGGTTGCATTAAATAAATACCTAATAGCTACAATGATTGATTGATGAGATAAGTATATGATAATTATAAGAATCAGTAGGTATTCACGAACGAATGGGAATTTACCAGCTTGATAAGCTAAGTGTCTACGAAAAATGACATTGTATTATTGACATATTGGCCTCGATTCTGTAGTACACCAACTAAACTAAATTTAAACTGTCGCTCTCTTTTACTGATAGTCATATTAGTCAGATTTATGTTTTCCATACAAATTTAGTCGTGATTTCAAAACATGTTGACTATAAACTATTGGGACTTATAAATAACACTTGGTTACGTAAACTTACAGGTACATAGGTAACAATTTGAAATAAATACTAATTTGGTAGGTACAATCAGATATAACTAAAATGCAGCTGTATAGGGGATTTGTGGTAAACCTCATCTTGGTCAAGAACCTAACGAATTGTCTATAAAAAGTCACGCCATTTTCCGGGAGGGGTAGGCAGAGATCACGGATTTCCACCTGCTACAATCCTAATAGGTATACCTCTTTCGCTTCATTCATCTTTCATGTTGACTTCATTCATCATTCATGTTGACTATAAACACGAAGAAAAGCGGCACGTAAACTGATTTGACAGCAGCACACAGCACTAAAATTCTTGCTATCTCTTTCTTGTGTATACTATCAGTAAAAGAGAGCGACAGTTTAAATTTAGTTTAGTCAGTGTACTACAGAATCGAGGCCGTTATCATTATTTGTGTTACAAACGTTTAATTAGATAAATAATTAAAAAAATATCTATTGCACAACTAAAAAATACTGTATATCGAACTTGATCCTAGATATCATTATCTTCCAGTTAACCTTTGTGTGGAAAACAGTCTTGAGGGAAAGTGCTTTAGAAAACTTCTTAATTTTACATTAGCTATTATAGAGAAGGACCTACTTAATTGTAAGTACGTATTAAGTATACTAATTAAATGCCTAATTTTCTTAATTTTAATAATTCATGTTTTCATTAATTAATTATATTAAAACATGAAAGGACAATGCTCGCAAAACGATATAATGTAACTAAGCACATTATGACAAAGAATTTCAACAAACTCCTTCTATAGAAATAAATAAAAGAAAAGGTGGGTCACAAAATTGGTCTCATCTGTGCACTCCCAAATCTTTGCCCACAAAAACGACTAAACCGGGAAACTAAGCAATATTTCATCGTAACTGAAATAGACTGCGCGGGAGCAACTTTAGCGAAAAAAGATACTTTTAATAATCCCTTCTTATTTGATTGTTACCATCTGTTAGTACCTATGGTAAAGTGTTGGTGTGTATGAGTCGTAAAAATACCCATAACGATTATAAATTGATTTATAGTGATGTGATATGGCAACACTTTAGAGCCGCCGTCGTGAGAAACTTGGTTCTAATGTTCTAGCAGTGGTACCCATATTATGAAAAATTACATATTTAATAATTATTATAAACCCCATCACTAGAAGCCACCGCACCGTACGTGCTCAATGGGGAATAAAAAAAAATATATTTTCTGTTCCCATTTGAGCACCATAAAAAAATATTGATTGGTGCTCAAATGGGTATATCTTTGGTAATCAATGCATAGGTGCCCAAAAAATAGGTGCTCAAACGGGAATACTTCATAGTTACTAGTAAGCTAAGTAAGTAGGTACCTATTTTTTCCTATTTTTGGATCAAAGGTTAGGTAACCAAAGTTTTTTTTTGTGCTAAATATGTTTTTTATTTTCAATACACAGTTATTTATGACACGGGCCGTAGCTACTACGGATAAGTAGAAAATGGTAGGGCAAAGGTAGCCTAGTGACTAAACTACCTGTCTACTTATTTACACGCAGTGGGTTTGAATCCCTCGTGTCATTTTAACGCAAGGATATACTATATTTAAAGATCTTACTAATATTATAAACGTGAAAGTTTGTGAGGATGGATGTTTGTTACTCTTTCACACAAAAACTACTGAACGGATTTTGATGAATCTTTACATTAATATAGCTTATATATCAGAATACATAGGCTACTTTTTATCCGAGTACCGCACAGGCGAAGCCGTGGGCAGAAGCTTGTTGTTAAATATACATAAGCTTGTCAAAGTTTGCGTCAGTGCGGTGTGGTGTGGCCGCTTTATGCATTTATCGTATGATTTCTAGAAATATTTCTTAGTTTTCATAGTTTTTATTCATTGATATCACAAGGACGACATACTTAGAAACTAAGTGAATTTAAAATTTTGCGTGAATTTACGCTGATACAGAAATTCAATTCAATTGATTTATTTCAAACCATTGGGACTTATATAACACTTGGTTACGTAAATTTACAGGTACCTACATAGGTAACAATTTGTAAAAAAATACTAATTTAGTAGATACAAACAGAAATAACTAAAATGCAGCTGTATAGGGGATTTGTGGTAAACCTCACCTTGGTCAAGAACCTAACGAATTGTCTATATAAAGTCACGCCATTTTCCGGGAGGGTAACTCACGGATTTCCACTTGCTACAATCCTAATAGGTATACCTCTTTCGCTTCATTCATCTTTATCATTCTTCATACAAGCTTGTCGGTCTTTATCTACAATATTTCCAATTTGGTCAGACTACGTTTGCTGAGGCCTTCCTTTCAGCTATCCCATTCACGCTCGCTTTATGCACTTGTTTTTTTTACTCTTCTTAAATCCTTTACACATGCTCAAACCATCTCAACAAACTTTTCTCAACTCAATTTGTGAACTCTAACGCATTGTTATCATGAAATAACCAGTTTTCTCAAAACTTTCACAAAAAAGTCCAAAACAAAAACCTTAACCGAACCGTATTCGTTATGTTACTGTCTAATTAACAAACTGTCACTCGCAAACGTGGCAGGTAAATGACGGCGGACACGAGTGACATGACGTTGACAGTGACATGACGTTGACAGTGACGCGACGTTGACGCGAAGGCGACGGCGGCGCCGATCGTGAGTGTAATGAAATTGTGACATTTGAGCGGCGCAAGGGTTTGGAGGATAGCGGGTTTTAGGATTAAATTATTTGAAGTTAATATCATAAACTTCTTATATTCCACTCCAACCCCTTGTAATATTCTGTACAATCCGTTCCATCTTAAGGTTGTCTGGTAGAGATACCAGGTCCATTGACTGACCGTCCATTGCAAATTATTGTCTAAGTTTGTAGTAGTTATATATGCTGAAATATTTTGGTGTACAAGAAAGTATTTTCTATCTTCTGTCTATGAATTAAAAAAGCGAAAGTATATATAAAAATAAACAACTAACACACTTACATAGGCCAGACCCAACACTAGGATTTCCTGTGTCGCATGTATCAGGCACCGCAATACACAGGCCCGGAACAAATATCTGTAAAACAATACAACATTTGTCCCGTATCGGGAACCGAATCCGCACCTCTTGCGTTTCAGCCGTCTGCTCACTCGCCGCGTCATCGAGGGAACATGGATTTTTGTTGCCGCAATATTCATAACAGATGATGATTTGGAAAAGATAATTTGTTACCTCGATTAACACATTATTCGAAATAACAAATTATTGAGATCGTATTTTTATTTAAAAGATAAATAGATATCCCACCACCGTGCGGTACATTACCCATGTACCGCACGGGCGAAGCCGTAGGCAAAAAACTAGTGTACTCATATTTTAACACTTTTATTTACGTCTTCTTGCAGACTTTCGGTTCCTTCGCGGGTCCTTCTTGGTGACCCTGCGTTGAAGACCACTCTTCAACTCTTAAAATAATCTAATAACCGATTGTGAAAGAACAGCTTAATTAAGCTGACTTTACTATATTATAATTCTTTTAATTTTTATAACTATTTATATTTTTTATACAGTAATACAAAAAAAAATAGTTATGGCACGTACAAAGGCGAGCTTAGCCCTTGATCTTAGTGATTTCAACGAAAAAAACCTATAAAAAACCCTTTCATGCATAATATCCAGGTATCTATGTTGATCGCATTGAACGTTGCTCACCCTTGTATTAAATGGAATCGACCAGTATTTTTACGAGCGATTGACCTGAGCGCTTGTGACTTAACTGTTTGGTTTGATGGATCTAATGATTATGTCGAGCAGGTTTTGAATTTCAAACCCGATAACAGCGAAATTGGAGCGTTACAGGTAAGTAATTTTACTGTAGAATTGGTAATAATTAATACCAATTTTGCAGCAAGATTTAGACGCCCACAGACGCCGTATAATAATTTAGAATTAATAGAAAAATAACGTACGGCGTCTGATAGAATAGTGAACCAGGAACTGACTTTTTTTAATAAAGGCCATTTGTTTTATTTATTAAAAAATGATCCAGTCAGCCATTTTGTTGATGCTTCAGTTTGGTACGAGTTAATGTTTGTGACTTTCAATGAATGAATGACTTAAAATACTTTATTACACACCATTGAGATAAACAAAATAAACTATAAAACATTAAGCTTAAATGTACAATGGGCGGTCTTATCGCTTAAAAACAATATTTTCCAGACAAACTCTGGATGGAGAAGATTCTATGATTATTTTGTATAGACTTGATTAGGTAAGTAAATTTATGTTTTTTTTTATTTAACCATTCCATAGAGTCGTGTAAGAAGGAATACGTCAAACCAAATACTGTGTACACACAATCAGGCAATTTTTAGTTCAGTTAATGTTAGACAAAACGGAACATTTCAGACACTGGCCTCGATTCTGTAGTTCAATAACTAAACTAAATTAAAACTGTCGCTCTCTTTTATTGATAGTTCAAGCAAGAAAGAGATAGCTACAATTTTAGTGCTGTCAAATCAGTTTACATGCCGCTTTTCTTTGTGTTTATAGTCAGCATGTTTTGAACTTATGACTAAATTTGTATGGAAAACTTAAATCTGACTAATATGACAGCACTAAAATTGTAGCTATCTCTTTCTAGCTTGCACTATCAGTAAAAGAGAGCGACAGTTTAAATTTAGTTTAGTTAGTGAACTATAGAATCGAGGCCATTGATTGATTTAACTTTTGCTTATCTCCAGTTTTGAATCTTCAGTATAAGAGACCAAGTACTTGGTAGTTATTACTTAACTTTATTTTGCTATATTTTCTTTTTTATCTTATTTTGTTAACCCGCCTACCTACTCTGTATTTCTGGAACCTTGTAACCTACGGAGGAGGGCGTTGATGCTTGCGACACAGTATTTTTTACTTCTGCGAGTATCATCGTTTTTCATTTTATTTTTAAATCACATGAAAAAGTCCTCACAGTACATAATTTAATCCTCTAATGGCCGGCCCTTTAGAAAATTCCCAAAAATCCCTATTCTATATTAATTTCGCTACACCGCCCATGGTCGTTAGTTCTCCAGCTATAACTGCAAACTACAATAAATCAATTTATACAAAAACTACAATGACGAGTCCGTGCTGGCCACGACAGGATTTGCATTAGTGATTGCATTAATCATCTTCTCATACAATCCGGGTAATAAAAGCCATAAAACTTTGTATAGGACGTCATTAATTGTCATTGACAGAATGACAGCTGACAGAGGGGATGATTGACAAATGTCAGAAGCGGCGCGGGCGAAAGAACTTTTATTGTGAGCTTCTGTTAGTTTTTTCGTTACGAAATTATGTCGGCGTGACTTGCGTTTTCGATGACGTTTTTATCTATTGCTTTCGAAAGGGACTTTTTAAGTTTACGATAATGATACTGGATAGCATTCCTTTTGTGAAATTAATGGTATCCTAAAAATATACTTCATGAAATTGAATGCATGTTATTTAGCATAACTTGTAAATAAAATCAAACAAATTTGGTTACTTATCCAGAAAAATAATGTCGGGGCAGTTAAAACAAATCAAATAGGTATTTAGTCTACGTAGAAACTTAATTTTTGCACGTTCTGCTTATATTTGTTTCAGGTCTAATAGTCGTGGTACAAAGGCACTCATAGTTCCTGATACCCACGACACAGGGAATTCTAGTATGGGTTCAGGACCATGTGTGTGTCTGTTAGGTATTTATTTATTGATTACTAGCTTCTGCCCACGGCTTCGCCCGCGTGGTATCCGGATATAAAGTAGCCTATGCGTTATTCTGAACCTATACCTAAGCTATATTACTCTAAATTTTCATCACAATCCGTTCAGTAGTTTTTGCGTGAAAGAGTAACAAACATCCATCCTCACAGACTTTCACGTTTATAATATTACTAGCTTCTGCCCACGGCTTCGCCCGCGTGGTACCCGAATAAAAAGTAACCTATGTGTTATTCTGATGTATAAGCTATATTACTGTAAATTTTCATCAAAATCCGTTTAGTAGTTTTTGCGTGAAAGAGTAACAAACATCCATCCTCACAAACTTTCGCATTTATAATATTAAGTAGGAACTAGGATTAGGTCAGGTAGAACTGACCAGAAACTGATCTATCTAGACAGTTCAATGACGCACCAAAAAAGTGTCAGCTCAGCATAATTTTATACTAGGTAGGTTACTAAGCGCTGGTATTCTGGATTTGGGTTTTGTCGTACCAAATAGCGACGACATAGGGAATATTAGTGGTTCAGTCAAGACTATGATATGTGTCTGATGCGCGTATAATTATTATTTACTAGCTGCGCCCCGCGGTTTTACCCGCGTAAGTTTTTTCACGAATGTAACCAACTTTTGTTTCTACCGGCGATTTAATTAAATTTTAGAACACAAATGCTGCTATTGTCACTTAACTATGATAGTTAAATATTTTACCTCGAGGACTTTTTTGTAGGTAATAATGAGCAAGTACTTTAATCATGTCATTTTTATGTATCATCAATAGTTTTCTCAGCGCACGCAAAATAATGAATTTTATAGGCAAAATTTTGCTACTTTGGGTTACATTATTGCAATTTTCTTAAGAATCTCTATTTTTTTTTTAATTACTTATAGTCTATGTTACTTCCTGATAATTTAGCTTTCTATTGGTGAAAAAATGGTTAAAATCGGACCAATAGTTTCGGAGCCTATTCGTTACAAACAAACAAACAAAAAAATCTTTCCTCTTTCTAATATTAGTATAGATTTATTCTGCTGAGCCTAACCAGTCAGTTACCTCAGGAAAATATTTTAATCTAGGGAATGTTCTGTTCCGGGTCTGGGTGTTCTGTTACCACGGTACTCGTATTTCCTGATACCTACAATACAGAGCATCCTAGTGTGGAATCACGACTGTTCCGTGTTATTTTTTTTTTGATCATATTAAGTTACAATCTACTCATGATTTCATAACCTTACAAGTAATTATAGAAAAATATTTCTTAGATAAACTATAAAATTGAGATTCAAAGCTCATTGAAAATAGGCTAAAGTATTATTATGTTGATATTATAGTTGAATGTTATTGATAAATATATGTAAGTCATATGACAATAACGATCATAACACTTATGTACTCATACGTTTATATAACAAGGTTTTTAATATTTCAGTTTTACCAGCGGACGACGTAGACCGTATATACGTTAGCCTTAAGAGGCTGTTTGTTCGTTTGATTGTATGTTACCATTAATTTAAACGGCTAATCCGATTTAAATGCAGTTTATTTGGAATCAATTTGTATGTTTTCATCGACACGGTTCATTTAAAGATGCTATGTCATTTTATAATCATTGGATGACATTTCATTTAATAATTATTTGGCCGTATTATAGATATATTCGTATTCGTTTTGTTTTTTTTCGTAGGAATGTCTACGAAAATCGTTTAAGATAAGTTTTAGTGAAAAAATCTTATTAATTTCAGCTGACTGTATTAGAATTACTGATTTATAACCAATCACAATGGACCTGTCAATTCAACGTTTCACGTAAAATGTCTAAATCATTTCTAAAATTTGATAAAACAGAAACCCTATCTCGTTTCGCGTCTATCACGCGCCAGAAGGCAGTATCTGCAATTGTCGATCGGTGATCCTTCGTCAATTGTCAGTTACGATGTTATCGCTGACGTGCGTCACTCAAGTGCGAGTTGGCTATTGAATAAAATGTCAATTTTGTGCTTACAGCTTTTTAAGTTTGGGCTGTGGAATGTTTTTATGAATGTTGAGATATGAATGGGTTAAGATTTTGATGGGTTAGCAACGTTTAAGGGTAGATTATTCTTAATCAGGGGGGATTTAAAAAAGGTGGGCAATGCGTATATGTACCTCTAGTGTTGCATGCGTCCATAGGTTACGGTAACCGGTTACCAACTCAAAGTACCGCGTGTTTAAAAAAAATATATGATTTAAGATTTAAAATCCTCCTAATATAATAAATGGGAAAGTCTGTGTGTGTGAATGTTTGTTACCACGTATCTCCGTAACTACTAAACCGGTTTTGATGAAATTTGGAATGTAGATAGTTTAGGTTCTGGAATAACAAATAGACTAATCTAATTTTCGAAAATCAACCCCAAAGGGAGTTAAACAAGGTGGTATAGTTTCTATGGAAAATTTTATTTCTTGGTTTGATTAGCTTAAAACTCGGTGCAAATAAACTATAAAATAAATGATGAAACACATATTTTATATTTTTTCAATATTGAAAAAATATAAAATTGGAGTTTTAAACTTTGTATGGAAAATTGTAATCCGTGGTTCATTCAAAACTCGGTTTAAATATTTTTTATTTTTTCAAAACTACCCCTAGGGGATGTAAAATAAAGTTCTGAAATTTGTATGGAAAAAAATATTCCTTGGTTCGATTCACTCAAAAGTTGGTGGACATAGTTTGAAGCCTGGAGACGGTCATACGCTAATTTTTAAACATACCACGCGAGCGAAGCCGCGGGCAGAAACTAGTAATTAATAGTTCCTTAACTCGTCCCATCGTCCATGTTATTTGCAATCATAATATTATTTAAGACCTTAATTATTAGTTTGGTTTGGTTTGGTTTGGTTTGGTTTGGTTTGGTTTGGTTTGGTTTGGTTTGGTTTGGTTTGGTTTGGTTTGGTTTGGTTTGGTTTGGTTTGGTTTGGTTTGGTTTGGTTTGGTTTGGTTTGGTTTGGTTTGGTTTGGTTTGGTTTGGTTTGGTTTGGTTTGGTTTGGTTTGGTTTGGTTTGGTTTGGTTTGGTTTGGTTTGGTTTGGTTTGGTTTGGTTTGGTTTGGTTTGGTTTGGTTTGGTTTGGTTTGGTTTGGTTTGGTTTGGTTTGGTTTGGTTTGGTTTGGTTTGGTTTGGTTTGGTTTGGTTTGGTTTGGTTTGGTTTGGTTTGGTTTGGTTTGGTTTGGTTTGGTTTGGTTTGGTTTGGTTTGGTTTGGTTTGGTTTGGTTTGGTTTGGTTTGGTTTGGTTTGGTTTGGTTTGGTTTGGTTTGGTTTGGTTTGGTTTGGTTTGGTTTGGTTTGGTTTGGTTTGGTTTGGTTTGGTTTGGTTTGGTTTGGTTTGGTTTGGTTTGGTTTGGTTTGGTTTGGTTTGGTTTGGTTTGGTTTGGTTTGGTTTGGTTTGGTTTGGTTTGGTTTGGTTTGGTTTGGTTTGGTTTGGTTTGGTTTGGTTTGGTTTGGTTTGGTTTGGTTTGGTTTGGTTTGGTTTGGTTTGGTTTGGTTTGGTTTGGTTTGGTTTGGTTTGGTTTGGTTTGGTTTGGTTTGGTTTGGTTTGGTTTGGTTTGGTTTGGTTTGGTTTGGTTTGGTTTGGTTTGGTTTGGTTTGGTTTGGTTTGGTTTGGTTTGGTTTGGTTTGGTTTGGTTTGGTTTGGTTTGGTTTGGTTTGGTTTGGTTTGGTTTGGTTTGGTTTGGTTTGGTTTGGTTTGGTTTGGTTTGGTTTGGTTTGGTTTGGTTTGGTTTGGTTTGGTTTGGTTTGGTTTGGTTTGGTTTGGTTTGGTTTGGTTTGGTTTGGTTTGGTTTGGTTTGGTTTGGTTTGGTTTGGTTTGGTTTGGTTTGGTTTGGTTTGGTTTGGTTTGGTTTGGTTTGGTTTGGTTTGGTTTGGTTTGGTTTGGTTTGGTTTGGTTTGGTTTGGTTTGGTTTGGTTTGGTTTGGTTTGGTTTGGTTTGGTTTGGTTTGGTTTGGTTTGGTTTGGTTTGGTTTGGTTTGGTTTGGTTTGGTTTGGTTTGGTTTGGTTTGGTTTGGTTTGGTTTGGTTTGGTTTGGTTTGGTTTGGTTTGGTTTGGTTTGGTTTGGTTTGGTTTGGTTTGGTTTGGTTTGGTTTGGTTTGGTTTGGTTTGGTTTGGTTTGGTTTGGTTTGGTTTGGTTTGGTTTGGTTTGGTTTGGTTTGGTTTGGTTTGGTTTGGTTTGGTTTGGTTTGGTTTGGTTTGGTTTGGTTTGGTTTGGTTTGGTTTGGTTTGGTTTGGTTTGGTTTGGTTTGGTTTGGTTTGGTTTGGTTTGGTTTGGTTTGGTTTGGTTTGGTTTGGTTTGGTTTGGTTTGGTTTGGTTTGGTTTGGTTTGGTTTGGTTTGGTTTGGTTTGGTTTGGTTTGGTTTGGTTTGGTTTGGTTTGGTTTGGTTTGGTTTGGTTTGGTTTGGTTTGGTTTGGTTTGGTTTGGTTTGGTTTGGTTTGGTTTGGTTTGGTTTGGTTTGGTTTGGTTTGGTTTGGTTTGGTTTGGTTTGGTTTGGTTTGGTTTGGTTTGGTTTGGTTTGGTTTGGTTTGGTTTGGTTTGGTTTGGTTTGGTTTGGTTTGGTTTGGTTTGGTTTGGTTTGGTTTGGTTTGGTTTGGTTTGGTTTGGTTTGGTTTGGTTTGGTTTGGTTTGGTTTGGTTTGGTTTGGTTTGGTTTGGTTTGGTTTGGTTTGGTTTGGTTTGGTTTGGTTTGGTTTGGTTTGGTTTGGTTTGGTTTGGTTTGGTTTGGTTTGGTTTGGTTTGGTTTGGTTTGGTTTGGTTTGGTTTGGTTTGGTTTGGTTTGGTTTGGTTTGGTTTGGTTTGGTTTGGTTTGGTTTGGTTTGGTTTGGTTTGGTTTGGTTTGGTTTGGTTTGGTTTGGTTTGGTTTGGTTTGGTTTGGTTTGGTTTGGTTTGGTTTGGTTTGGTTTGGTTTGGTTTGGTTTGGTTTGGTTTGGTTTGGTTTGGTTTGGTTTGGTTTGGTTTGGTTTGGTTTGGTTTGGTTTGGTTTGGTTTGGTTTGGTTTGGTTTGGTTTGGTTTGGTTTGGTTTGGTTTGGTTTGGTTTGGTTTGGTTTGGTTTGGTTTGGTTTGGTTTGGTTTGGTTTGGTTTGGTTTGGTTTGGTTTGGTTTGGTTTGGTTTGGTTTGGTTTGGTTTGGTTTGGTTTGGTTTGGTTTGGTTTGGTTTGGTTTGGTTTGGTTTGGTTTGGTTTGGTTTGGTTTGGTTTGGTTTGGTTTGGTTTGGTTTGGTTTGGTTTGGTTTGGTTTGGTTTGGTTTGGTTTGGTTTGGTTTGGTTTGGTTTGGTTTGGTTTGGTTTGGTTTGGTTTGGTTTGGTTTGGTTTGGTTTGGTTTGGTTTGGTTTGGTTTGGTTTGGTTTGGTTTGGTTTGGTTTGGTTTGGTTTGGTTTGGTTTGGTTTGGTTTGGTTTGGTTTGGTTTGGTTTGGTTTGGTTTGGTTTGGTTTGGTTTGGTTTGGTTTGGTTTGGTTTGGTTTGGTTTGGTTTGGTTTGGTTTGGTTTGGTTTGGTTTGGTTTGGTTTGGTTTGGTTTGGTTTGGTTTGGTTTGGTTTGGTTTGGTTTGGTTTGGTTTGGTTTGGTTTGGTTTGGTTTGGTTTGGTTTGGTTTGGTTTGGTTTGGTTTGGTTTGGTTTGGTTTGGTTTGGTTTGGTTTGGTTTGGTTTGGTTTGGTTTGGTTTGGTTTGGTTTGGTTTGGTTTGGTTTGGTTTGGTTTGGTTTGGTTTGGTTTGGTTTGGTTTGGTTTGGTTTGGTTTGGTTTGGTTTGGTTTGGTTTGGTTTGGTTTGGTTTGGTTTGGTTTGGTTTGGTTTGGTTTGGTTTGGTTTGGTTTGGTTTGGTTTGGTTTGGTTTGGTTTGGTTTGGTTTGGTTTGGTTTGGTTTGGTTTGGTTTGGTTTGGTTTGGTTTGGTTTGGTTTGGTTTGGTTTGGTTTGGTTTGGTTTGGTTTGGTTTGGTTTGGTTTGGTTTGGTTTGGTTTGGTTTGGTTTGGTTTGGTTTGGTTTGGTTTGGTTTGGTTTGGTTTGGTTTGGTTTGGTTTGGTTTGGTTTGGTTTGGTTTGGTTTGGTTTGGTTTGGTTTGGTTTGGTTTGGTTTGGTTTGGTTTGGTTTGGTTTGGTTTGGTTTGGTTTGGTTTGGTTTGGTTTGGTTTGGTTTGGTTTGGTTTGGTTTGGTTTGGTTTGGTTTGGTTTGGTTTGGTTTGGTTTGGTTTGGTTTGGTTTGGTTTGGTTTGGTTTGGTTTGGTTTGGTTTGGTTTGGTTTGGTTTGGTTTGGTTTGGTTTGGTTTGGTTTGGTTTGGTTTGGTTTGGTTTGGTTTGGTTTGGTTTGGTTTGATTTGATTTGATTTGATGTCCCACGAGCACTAGGTCTAAGTGGACCCGATTAAAAGCAGTTAAAATAAATATATTTTCGATCATTTGCTGGGCTCACGTCTAGGTAAATTTGGTATGGTTCAAACAAAATTGTTAAGTCAACTTTCATTATATAAATACGTAATCGTAAGCTCGAAATCTCGAGTTACTCGGAATAAACGCCCCAGTTCAAAAATTAGGTTCATAAAACACAGCCCTACCACCCTAATCAACAATATTTGGCCTATTACTGCACCCTATGCTATTGATTTATTGCTTATGAATCAACCCCCATCCCCCTGTAACGTATCACCCTGATAATGAATCTGTATTTTTGCCGGCAACGTGTGATGGAAATATGAAGGAAGGGGGGGGTAGGGGGTAAGTTATGGGGCTTGGTGGTGGCGGACGTTATTTAGTACTGCTTAGAGGGTGGGCTTTATGGGCCAGTCTGTAAGGGATGTATCGGGTGATTGGTGATGATGGAAGCAAAATGTTTTTGGGTATTTTTGTCTACGTTCTTACATTATAGGTATTACTTAAACTTATCCATCGAGCATTTAACCCTGAGAGGCGTCATACTGAACCACACTGTTCTGTCAACACATCAGTTTTTTAGGACTGATGTTGGCAAACGCGGGCATTACATTGTCATTGCGTCATGTTGCCTGCTGTGCTCTGATTGGTTGAAACTACAGTTTCGACCAATCAGAGCACAGCAGGTGTGGCGGGACTCGCACGACAGTTTTGATGTATAAGCTATATAGTAATATAGCTTATACATCAAAATAACACATAAGCTACTTTTTATCCTGGTAGCACGCGGGCGAAGCCATGGGCAGAGGCTAGTACTTTATATTCAGCTATTGATAAAACCGTCAGTGCCCCTAAGATAAATTCTAGGTAAATTTTCGTGAGAAAATCGGTATAACCTTGAAACCAAAAATTTGAAGGTCTGTGCCATAGTTTAGTGTTCCAATTAGCGGCGATAGGTTTGCAACCAACGCGGGTATGTTCCAAATATTATATTTAGACGTGTCTCTGACTATCCCAAGCTTGGTATCCGCACTGATCTAAGTACATACTCGGTTGTACGGATCTGACGATCTGCATCATGGAGATTACAGTTGTGAGCGTGTTTGTTGGTGTTGGTAATCGTGATAGTTTTTATGCAAATAACTCTGGGATGATGACATTTGATGGCCTTTGTGGTGCAGTGGGTGAAGGCCTGAGACACTGGAGTTTGCGGGTTGGATTCCCGCCACTCAGGTCTGGGTGTTTTCTATGTATAATATGTTTGTATTTACAAAAAAATTATGTAAGTAGTTTATCAGTCATGTAGTTCCCATAATACAAGCTCTGCTTACTTTGGGGCTAGATGATGCTGTGTGAAAATGTCCAGTATAGCATTATTATTTGGAACACTCGTCCATCAATCCACAGCCAAAGAGCAAAGCTATATAACCGAACTTTTACAACTTTCAATTGTATTTTTTCACTTATCCCTGACAAGGTGACGAATGTCGCTGACTGCATCGATCGCGTCTGCCGTTCGGGTGAAAAATTACCCGAATAATGGCGATTTATTGGGAAATTAATAGATGGGGATTTACATGGTGGTTATTGAAAAAGTTGTGATGTTGTGTGACAAATACTGGGAGTTACTGGGAATTGACAAATAAATGGTGTCTATTTTTTGTCATGTTGGTAAAGCTTTATATTATTGAATTTTTATTCATTTATTCACTAAAAATATAAATTGTGTCGGAACATTATACATAATTATAAAAAAATACAAATTACTCAATAAAACTGTATCTATTCTAATATTTATGTCAACAATATAATGATACTAGCTTCTGCCCACGGCTTCGCCCGCATGGTACCCGGATATAAAGTAGCCTATGTGTTATTCTGATGTATAAGCAATATTACTGAAGAGTTTCATTAAAATCCGTTCAGTAGTTTTTGCGTGAAAGAGTAACAAACATTGATCCTCACAAACTTTCGCTTTTATAATATTAGTAGGATATATCATAGGTCCTTCGTTGTTTTCAGGTTGGTACACATACTATGGGTCACGCATGAAAATAAAAGGTGCAAAGTCAAATGTGCAATACCAATCAAAGAGTCAAAATCGACTAATTGACAGTGATAGTGACTATTTCTATCTATAATAATATACCGTTATCTGTTCGATCATTATCGAAAAATGCTTTCAAAAGAGAACTAAATTATATTCTGATAAAAAGCGTATTACACATTGAATGACTTTTAGTGTGACTGTGCTGTACTTTGACATTTTATATTTTATTTTCTATACCTACCTATTTTGAGATAAGTACCTAATTTAATTCAATGTTTGTAAGCCTAAGGGCAGAATTTAGTGACACAAATAGTTTTAATTTACCACCTTTTCATTTGATTTAATTCTGTAAACAAGTGTTACTTCGTTACTACTTCATATTTCCCAAGTTTATGGAAACCCATTATCATAGCAGATAGGTAGATAATATTTGGTATGGTAAACTTCCATTTTAAACAAGAAAAATTGTGTCATATATCTACGACAATTAAACAATAACTCGAAACGAGTCGATATATCGAAAGGATACTTTCTATTCTTCATCTTTGGTAACAAACATTATTTTTATACTCCACTCAGCGAAACATATACCTCGACAAACTTCCTCGATTTATATTGATGGGCTGACAAATCTTCGTATTTAACTTATCCGCACCCACCAAATGAAAGCCGCACGTTCAATAGTAGGTACCTTTCCCTGAGCACTGATGCACCCCGGGATATACATCAGGCATTCACGTCATTGTGCCATTTCAGTTGAAATAAATAATGCCAGCCTGTCGATTGGTGAGCAGTGGTATGCATTGCTGCGTCAAGAAAATAATGGTATTGTAATTAAGGTGAACTTAGACACCTTTTCTAAACTTCCTGAGGAGTCCAAGGACACTCATTTATTCCGTGACATTGATTTTTCACTCAGTAATGGAAAGAAAAGTAGTTTTGTAGGAAATATAAAAATAAATAATACTGTAACTAAGGTGAACTTAGACACCTTTTCTAAACTTCCTGAGGAGTCCAAGGACACTCATTTATTCCGTGACATTGATTTTGCACTCAGTAATGAAAGAAAATAAGTTTAGTAGGAAATATAAAAATAAATAAATAAATAATGCTGGACAGTTTCACACAGCATTATCTAGCCCCGAACTAGGACTTCTTATATCTTATACTAAGATTTGCAAATATTTGTCTCGGGTCTGAGTGTTTTTCAATGAATGATATGAATGTATTTAGAAAAAAAAAGTATATAAGCAGTATATTAGTCATGTAGTTCCCATAATATAAGCTCTGCTTAGTTTGGGGCTAGATGATGCTGTGTGAAAAATGCCCAGCAATATTTATTTATTTATTACTTATATATATAAATAAATAAATGAATAATGCAGGACAGTTTCACATAGCATTATCTAGCCCCAAACTAAGTAGAGCTTGTATTACGGGAATTACATGATA
Source organism: Perizoma flavofasciatum (assembly GCA_958496245.1). Classification (NCBI taxonomy): domain Eukaryota; kingdom Metazoa; phylum Arthropoda; class Insecta; order Lepidoptera; family Geometridae; genus Perizoma; species Perizoma flavofasciatum. The sequence goes on along the minus strand of OY292425.1, from coordinate 13,983,740 downwards.
TATAACTTATATATTTTTATTTTTAGACCTGCGTCTCAAATAGGCTTGCACCGCTTCGGTCGTCAAGGAATTATAAATAATTTTCTATGAAAAGAAATGAGGATGTTTAACGAACTTCAATTCATTTGTTTAGATGTATAAAGTTATACCAAATTTCTAGTCTATGCATGCCATTTCCATACTAAAATAATAATATTAAAATAAGGAATAAAGTATACTCTCTATCCGTAACACCATCTCTAGCATCCATAAGCATAATAAAACGAGATGCTTTTGTTTCACCCTTTGATCATAAAGTTCAATAAAACACATGTTTTTTTCTGAGTTACCATTGCACTTTACGGCATAAAGTCTTTAGGGATAGAGGGAGATAGAGGGAGTTTTGGAACGTACACAAAAGAGTTATTTTACGTCCTCCAGTTAACCATGCAGTGCAAAAGTACGACCCAGTCTAATTAGTAAAATTGCTGATGCCGTATTGCATAACGCCAACCGCAGGTATAAAATAAATCATAGGATTGTTTCATTTCATTTTATTATGCCCGTGTGCCAGTCAAGCCGACTTTTGTACAAAACAGTAACTATAAAAATTTTATTTTATGGTTTTAATAACTTTACTGTGGCATTGTATGTAGTGGGAATATATTTCGTAATATACCTCGTTACGTATGACAAGTTTTCTGATGTTTATATTTGTATGATTTTGTATTTGTTGAATACGCAGGCATATCAAATCATAATACTAAGTAAAGCCTCCGAAAAACTAGAAAATGGCGACCGCCATTGCCATAAAACCCAGTGGCAATGGCGGTGGCCATCTGCAATTTATCATTTGAAAAAAATTTCATGAAACATGAATTAACTTATAATACTTATTAGGTAAGGCTCGTACAAACTAGAAAATGGCGGCCGCCATTGCCACAAAACCCAACGGCAATGGCGGGAGCCATCTGCCATTTATCATTTGAAAAATTGTTCATGAAACATGATAAAGATTTCATGAAATATCTATAAGCAGGCACTTGATGTTAAAATCAATTGCTTCTTTATGTATAAATCCTAATATATAGAGATTTTTATTTAAAGCTACAACTGATTTCAGAGTTATTTTCTAAAATAACAACGAAATTTTCTTAAATAAATAGCCACAAAACCCAGTAGCAATGGCGGGAGCCATCTGCAATTTATCATTTGAAAAAAAATTCATGAAACATGAATTAACTTATAATACTTATTAGGTAAGGCTCGTACAAACTAGAAAATGGCGACCACCATTGCCACAAAACCCAGCAGCAATGGCGGGGGCCATCTGCAATTGATCTATAAGACGAACGAATTCGTAAATTTCGTACAGAGTCAAAGACTTTCATAAACTTTATGAAAGTTTCTTTGATGCCATAAATTTTGCAAATATATTTATTTGAACTCAAATAACACAAAAATATGGGTCAATACTACCGACTAAATGTATGCTACTATAGAAAAAAGTTGTGCTGCTTGAGATCAAAATAGGTCTCAGCTTAATGCAAATAGTTCCAAAACACGTAAACAAAGCGTAGTGCACGGCGCGACGCGGAAGGAGAAACTCGCGACCATTCACCCTAATGAAGACTCTCGGAATGAGTCGAAACTTAGTCGGTGCCTTCACCGATAACGTAGTACGTGAAAATTCCCGTTTTTACAATATGAATAGTTCCAAAGCATTGTCTTGAATCCCCAATCAAATATATATTGACAACCTTTGTGGCGCAGTGGGCGAACCACTGCCTGAGACGAAGAAGGTTGCGGGTTCGATTCCCGCTGCGGGACAAATGTTTTTATGATTAGCAATTGTTTGTCTCGGGTCTGGGTGTTTTCTATGTATAATATGTATGTATTTACAAAAAAAAAATGTATATAAGTAGTATATCAGTCATGTAGTTCCCATAATACAAGCTCTGCTTAGTTTGGGGCTAGATGATGCTGTGTGAAATATGTCCAGCATTATTTATTTATTTATTTATTGACATTGAACCTTCAAATTTTTGATCAAATCAAATCGTGTTATTTCGGTGATGACTTCGGCGGCATGGCGGGCGAGTAGCTGCGACGCAAGAGGTGCTGGTTCAATCCCCGCTGCGGGACAAATGTATGCATCTTCTGCAGATATTGGTCCCGGGTCTTAATGTGGTACCACGGTACTCGTAGTTTCTGGTACCACGACTCCGGGAATCCTAGTGTGGGGTCAGAGCTATATATTATGTGTTTGTTGGAAGTATATATTTATTCCTAAATCTATCGTGAATTTGATTATTCATATTATAAAAAAGGAAATTTTCACGTACCGCACTATCGGTGAAGGCACTAAGTTTCGACTCATTCCGAGAGTCTTCATTAGAGTGAGCGATCGCAACGGTGGACGACGAACGAGAAAATTCCCGTATTTACAATATGAGCATTTTTTAATGATATGTCTAAAATCCCCAATCAAATTTATTTACATCGAAACATCGAATATGTGATCACATCAAAAGACGTGTTATTTAATAAATATATTTTTGTTACATAGTTGCAGTCATTAATCACACGAATGTAATTAATGAAATTTATGTGTTACCATAAATTGTATGTTGTTTATATTGTGATACGTGAATTTCGAATGAGGTCATCAGTTTTAAGTATTAAAATGTGGTTATATTCACGACAGCTGTATACACTTTTTAGTTTTATTCACTCAAAGAAAAATACAAGTCTTTTGAATTGTTTCTTGATACAAATTTATCCAGACTACCTATCTTTCATATCTTTCAAGTTATATTTCTGCAATAAGACCGCCCATTGTTTTTGTTTTGATTTTTTTGTATGTTGTAATGTAAAATAGTGTTATGCACAGTATATAGTTTATCTATCTATCTCCCTTTCACACTATATCTTGTGCTGCCGCTGTTCCAAAGATTATTATTAATCTTAGATAAATCGATTCAAAAAGTAACAGAAATATAAATTAATTCAAATCTACAATAAGTAACACAAACTCAGTCCGGTCCCTAGAGACACCAAATAATATTTCAGCTTAGATAAGTACACATACGTTGTCAATGTTGTACAATGATGAAGACTCTCGGAATGAGTCGAAACAATCGGTGCCAATGTTACGGTTCTTACATAAAAAATATCGTTTTCAATGCAACCTGTCACGTGGAATGCTTAGTATTTGCAAAACGCGGGCATGTGCCATATGTACAATGTACATGATTACTCCCTACTTGGTATCCTTATAGATCTACGCACCAAGTAAGGTTTGCTGGAAGAAAACTCTTTTTAGGGTTAAGCTCGCCTTTGTACATGTCATTGCTCCCACTCCGCGGATTTTACCTTTACCATATAATGAGGGAAAGAGATTGTCTAACAAAAGATGTTGCATTATTATATATATTATGTAGGTAAGAATATAAACAATATGCTAGTAAGGATAAAAAGAAGGTAGGTACATATTCTACCTTTTTGTAAGTGTTTATTTGTATGTACAATAAAAAAAATAAGTATGAATCTGAAGATGCCCATACACCATGGGGAATACAAGATATATTCTCCATTATCATGTGGAATGTTCGATTCCCGCCGCGGCACAGTTGTTTGTAGAGGTATAATCTGCAAATATTTGTCTCTGGGTGTCTGGGTGTTTAAGTATAATATGAATGTATTTAAAAATATCTATGTAGTATATCAGTCATGTAGTTCCCATAATACAAGCTCTGGGGCTTACTACTCTGGGGTACTTTGGGGCTAGATAATGCTGTGTGAAACGGTCCAGCATTATAAAAGCGAAAGTTTGTGAGTATGGATGTTTGTTACTCTTTCACGCAAAAACTACTGAGCGGATTTTGATGAAACTCTACAGTAATATAGCTTATACATCAGAATAACACATAGGCTACTTTTTATTCGGGTACCACGCTGGTGAAGCCGTGGGAGCTAGTTATCATATAATGGGATAATAATCGTACTAATATTATAAACGCGAAAGTTTGTGAGTATGGATGTTTGTTACTCATTCTCGCAAAAAAAACTGAGCGGATTTTGATGAAACTCTACAGTAATATAGCTGATGTATAATCAGAATAACACATAGGCTACTTTTTATCCGTGTACCACGCGGGCGAAGCCATGGGCAGGCTGGTTTTCATAATGGGGAGTACATCTTGGAGATGTACATTGTAATCATGTTGTATTTGATTTTGGTACATCTTACTCATAATTAAAAATATCCGGTAGAGTATCAGATAAACCACAATTCTTTTTACGCCTCGATTATGCAAAAGAAACCGACCAACAAGACCTAAACACTTAATAAATCCAAAAATTATCTCGCATGACACACTCCTTACCAGATACGGGTGACATATTTACGACGACGGTTTAGGGCATAAAACTAATCCCTGCGACGATGAGGGGCTATGGAGGAGAGGAGAGGGCCAAGGGGGGCAAGGAGGGACCTTTATTTCTAACATTCGTCACATAGTAGCAGTAAATTATCATACTGCGCTATGATATGACGTGGGCCGCCCATTAAAACGCTTTTGATTTAGATGGGGCTATAAAATTGATTTATGCTTTCACGCCAACAAACCCGTAGTACTGAAGCAACTATTATATTAACATTTTCGTGGATAACCTTTTCGATTTCGCAAGGTTCTACGTGAACACAGCAACGGCTCAAACTTCAGCCTTAGCTGTGCAACGTCAAAGTTCGAATTCGCTTGTGCACAGCTAAATAAATTATGTCTTTTGTTATTGAAAAAACTTATTCACTCGTGTCGTTGCATGCTTCCAGAAAAAAACACAAACTCAACTGTATTTTCACTGGCCAGAGCCTAAAATCGTGTGTGTTTTTCGTGTGATCGGGGTATTGTTTTTGGATATCGGTCCTGTAATTTGGACTATTTTATGATACCGTACTTGGGTATAATATGTTTCGTTAAGTTAGATGACAGCGGAGCAGATATTATGAGCTGGTTGTATCGCATTTTGCGATCTAGATTGGCGGACAACTGATGGCGCCGAGCCCTCGGTCATGTGGGACCGTCAATGTACGAAAAACAATGTGAAACTATTGTTTACGATAGGAAAATGTTCATTATCAGATATTGGATCAGGTTGAGCGGGCAGTGTTTTCGTTTTTGGTATATTTTAAACGTTGGAAAAGGTAGAGTTGAATTAGAGATCTGATATCAAATTATACGAGCGGATTTTAGCAAAATTACCTACTTACCTACCTCAGGCTCCAATAACAGCCGTAGACCGACAACTCCTTGTTATTCCTTTTGGCAGTTTTCAGCAAGAGTCTAGACATCATCCGCAAATGCCAGTAATGGGTATGATTGTTATTCGACACAGAATACCTACACTAATAGGCAATCGTTTTTAGGGTCACACTATGTAGTTTGAAATTACGTCGCATTTTCTCAGAGTGATTTTAGTAAGATTTAACCCGCTCGTGTTTAGTTTCAGGTTTCAATGACAGTTGAAGAAAAAAATATCTCTTGTTCTCCCTTAAAGAAAGGTCAAAGTTTTGATAGATGTTCGGCCTCGGCAAGCGTACTCTGACCAAATCGGAGATGTTCTGTAGAAAGGCCAAGTCAAGAGTCAATGAGGATGAAAGAAGCGAAAGAGGTATGCCAGGATTGAAGCAAGTGAAAATCCATGGTATTTGCCTACCCCCCCGGAAAGAGGCGTGACTTTGTGCATATATGTACGTACACTGCATTAGGTTCTTGATTAGTATAGGGTATTAAGAGTAAAAAAAAGATTTATTTTTAAAATCTAAAAGCCTCTTCAGCGTGGTTCCGACTTCCGTTTGGTCTATTGTCGCGAGGAATCCCCGAAACGAGGAAACGATACGTCATTCGCTTACATATAATCGAAACCTGATGTTAGTCAACCGATCTATTAAAAAGTTTGATAGAGTCTATGGTTGATCTGGATTTCTAAATTAATGAATTGTAGAGCGTTCCTATGTGATCTCACTGGAAGACAGCCCACATTGGTCAAGATTCCGCCGCTCGAAACCTTTTTAATCCGATAATAAAACGAGATACTGACAAAATGCATCAGTCTCAATAAAAACGAAGAACATTATTTATCTACTTTACGAGGTACATCAGTTAGGATTGGTGACGCAAACCTCATGGGACAGAACCATAAACCAACCGTCTCCTCATTGGGTACATGACTCTAAATCTACCATTTTATTGTCTATGGTTTTTATAGTCTATAAACTTGGAGGTGACAATTGTTTGAAAAAGTCTACATGGCCCATTTAAATTAGGTGATATGTAAAAATATGCTTTGGCGGCCTGTTGGCTGTCAAGTTTTTAGTGCTGTTTCTATTTTGAATAACATGTTTTGGGACAGAACTATTTAATGCAACCACAGACTAAGAAATAACAGTGTTAAAATTTCATCAAAAGTTTTATGTGTCCTCAATTTGTCAATCGTCAGTAATACGATCCGATGATTATGTATCTACTTGCGTTGATTGCTCATCGTCAAACAAATAAAATAGGAAACACAAATATTGCGCCCTTTCTTCCAAAATACCAAAAAGTTTCCGACATAAAAAGTTCCAAACTCAAACATGTCGCGGTACACGCGCACAGCTGGGCACGTTGCGAACTTACTGGAGACGAGTGCTAGTGCTCCCTACTTATAAATCAACTTGTCAGTTAATACCGAACACACATTCAAGCGTTTTCTATGCGTGTTGTTCGTTGGCATTCTACTAACATAAAAAATGAGAAATTTCAAATGTTTGGTTCTGTGATGTTAATAAATTTGTTGATGGCTTAACTGATATGATTGAAATTTTAAATTTGTATCGTTCGTAATCTTAAAAAGCACATAAAGTTTTTTATCACAGTCCCTACCGCGAGCAGAGACGTGAGCAGAGGCTAGTTTACATTTAATCTTTGATGTGTGCTCCATAGTTAATAGTACATAAAAACATGAAGTAGGCCTATTTCCAGCAGTTGATTTCTTCAGGCTATCGATGATACAAATATTATTTTGTTTAAAATTTTAAATCCTCTGTGTTTTCCATCGTCTATTCCAGTGCCTCCTAGTGATTTGTGGTTACAAAACTAAAACAAATCGATTGTAAAAAACACTTATTCACTTATTTATTTAATCTTATTTATTGACAGTTGACTTAAATTAATGAACATATATAGTCGATTACGGATTTTATTTTTTTGTACTTAACTAGTCATTAATGACAGTCACTAAACAAGATATAAAAAGAGTATTTAGTTATAGCCAAGACTACGTTTCTAGGATAACAAATAATACTTTTGTGTACCTTAATTGGATACGCATAATTAAACGGCCTCCTGTCGTCGTAGCTAAAACCACGTCGACGTAAGTATAAAGTTTCAAAAACTTGTAACGAAACGTTCAGGCAAAACGTCAAGTTGCCAGACCCTGCAAGCAAGACGAGTGCCCCTACTACATAAATCAATTTGTCAGTTACAACGCGAAGTCGACTCACGCACATTGAGCTCTGCTTTTTGAATGAGCTTTATTTTACGTTGATTTATTGATCGAATGCTTTATATTTTGAATTTATTGGCTTTTTTATGCAATGTGAGTCATTGAACTTGCGTTTTTTTGTTACAAATTTAATTGGGTTTCTGATTTTATTCCGTGAATTGAGAGAAAATAAATTAAAATCACGTTGATCACAATAACAACTGGTATATATTTAAAGAATTAATAAGAAATATAAATGGTATTTTAGATTTTTTTCATTACTTTATTAAAAATCGCAGTCTGGGTATTGATAGAAAAATTTACAAGGTATAAATCAAAATCACGTTTATTATAATAAGTCAAATGCAAAATAAATGGAGTTATCATTAAATTTATTATAAACTAATAAGCGTGTTGGATTCCACTGCAGATCAAAGTGATATTTTCCCTTTCCATACTCATCACAATAAAAGGATAAAGTCCTTTACAAATTATTATGAACTAAAAATAATTGATTACTAGTTATCAGTTCTTTGAATATTATCGATGAAGATAAAATTATTTTCAGAATAAACATATTGCAAATTTAAAAAAAAAACGATTTTGGTATTGTTTATGATAGGGCGCGGCGTGTTTAAGACAAATATAAACCTACCTAAGAATGAAAAGTAAAAAAGTAATTTTAAGCGCATAAGCCGTTTTGGAGATAAATGATAACAGACAAACATTCAAACAAACTACCTCTTACGGTAAATGCATATACAGGCTCTTGCATATACGTTGAACGTATCAATAATTATATTGTAATTATGTTCTATGATTGTGTCTTTTGTACCCACAGCCTTATTTAAAACCGTATTATAGTTTCATTGATTCAAACAATTTCACGAGTAATTCTATAATTTACAGAAGTTTTATGGAAGCAGATGTTAAAAATTTAAACATTTCAACACTTGATAAATGTTTTAGCAAACAAACTGCAGATGCAACATTCACAACTCTACAATGGCTGCTACTTTTTCCTGCAAATCCTATTACTTCAAATTGCCGGTGAATATTAGAAATATTTCTCGATATTTCTCCGATGCCCTTACATTCTAAATGAAACGATTCCGCGATTACGCTGCGTGTTTACTCAATAATTCGATACGAGCAATTTCTTGGTCCAAGTTGAAAGTGGAAGCGGTTCCAGATGCGTTGTTAGTCATGAGGCCCAAAAAATAATATTATCTAAATAAATAAATAATGCTGTATAATTTCACACGCATTATCTAGCCCCAAAATAAGCAGAGCTTGTGTAATGAGAACTACGTTACTGGTATACTACTTATATATATATTTTGGAAATACTTACATATGATACGCAGAAAACACCCGAGACAAATATTTGCAGAAACTACAAACATTTGACCCGCGGTGACAATCGAACCTGCAACCTTCTGTGTCTTATGCGGGCCTTCGCTCACTGCGCCACAGAGGTCGTCTGCATATCATCGAGAACATTAAAGTTCAAATCAAGTTTCGATGTCATAAACGTCAAAACTGTCATTCTGCTTATAAATGATTGTTCCATAGATAAACGTCAAAATTGATATAAGAAGCTGACCGAAAGTGAACAAAAGTGAAACTAGATTGTATAATAATTACATGAATTAAGTCGGTGATATAGTCCAAAATTAGTAGTCTTTTTTTGATAAAAAACTTCTCAGTTTTGTTAATTGCCCGTCTGAGTTAAGCTGAAGCAAAGGTGAAGGTGTGTATCTTGTGACTTATACCAAGCGTAGTATCGTTTGCGATCCGGCCGCGACTCGTCATTTCTCGCATTGTCGTAATCCGCTGATTTACTAGCGACATTAATCAGGTTGACGGCCGATAGGGCCTAAATCACTGCCATACTTACATCTGCCACTGACAACCACCCTATCGCTACCACCTAAGATTTACAATCGCATAACAAGATTGCAGGTTTCTTGGGTAATATTAACACTACTGCATGTTATTGCTAAAAAAAAATTGCACAAAAATTGCGAATTTTGTGCAATTTTTTTTTGTTTTGTCGTTTTATTTGTCTAGCGCCAGTTGGTATTGATTTATTGTGGTCGTTTCCTGTTATGTCCGCTTAAGGGTTTGACTGCAACTTGAGACTGAGGATGTGTATGAGTGATATATTGTGGAATTTATTTTATGTTTCACACTTTGGACAATGTGTGAGATGAAAGTGTGAAGAATAAATTTAAATTTATTTGAACATTGAATTTTTTATGGCTTACGATATTGATTCTTACAAGTTCTAAGCTTGTCTCTGTTTATTATAAGTTCGTTCAAAGATAATGCCAAACATATTGGTCAAAAAAGCGTTCTAAACTCAAACTTGAGACATATATTTTCTGTCAGATTCAAAACTCGAAACTAATCAGCCTGCATCGCCAATCAAGCCATCGTATATCACGAAGGAAGTAAGGTAGAGGGAAAAATGTTTGTTAAAATGATTTAGGGAATATGTTCAGGTTGTTCTATGGTTTAAATAATATTCGAAGGCCTTTAGTTCGTGTTCCAATAAGAGGTGATAGGCACCTGTCACGTGGAATGAAAAACGCGAGCATGTGGCAAATATCATATTGGGACGTGCCTCTGACCACCCCTTGCTTGGTATCTGCACAGATATAAGTACTGAGTATAGATCTAAGAACCTAAATCATGTTGAATACAGTCGTCAGCGTGTTTGTTTTTTATTCTATGTTTTTCTGGATGTTTTTAAACAAAACGCACTCGCCTTTTTAAGCTTTTTTTCACTGTATCCTATAATTAGAGGTTATATCCATGTTTAGGATTAAAACATTTTCGATCGCGCTACAAACCAAACTTTTAATTAATTTTGTCTCATTTTCCTCGAGAGGAGCTCTGAATCCTTGCGTGAAGTTGGTAGATGGGAATAGCCTGAGATCGTTCTTCATGGCACTCTTTAGACTTCTACAGACTGATCATAGATAGAGATGAATGTAAAGACAGCTAAACGATTGCATAGCAAACAAAAACACAGGAATTCGTAAATAACTACAAGGTGAAGTAGGCGGTCCTATCGCTTAAAGCGATCTTTTGATGATGAACAAAAAATAAATAAATCTTAAGTAGTTAAAAATCACCACAATGATTTATTTATTTCAAATATCACCAACATAATATACACCGAAACGAATTTAAATGACATTGTAAAACAAAAACCGAGCGCCATTAAATTATTATTATAGATTAAGTCATGATGATGATGACTATCGAAAGAGAACGGTTTTTCCCTCCACAGTACATTATATTTTTAATTCTCGCTAGGGCACGGTCGGCACTAATACATCAGAGTGATTTACGCGAAGATTGGCGCAAAAGTTGCAATTTATGGCTATGCCTCGATGCCATCTTGTGGATGTTTCCCCTGATTGAGCCAGTCAAGGACGAGAAGTATTTTCGACTGTTCAATATACTTGATGTTAGAAACTGATGGCCTCAATTGTTTGTAGGCTGAGTAGCTGGCTGAGACGCAAAGAGTGCGGGTTCCATTCTGAAGTGACAGTGGGCTGGTCATAATTATATTCCTGATAAATGTTGACCACGTCTGGGCAAATGCAGTGTGGGCCGCCACCCGGCTAGGTGGAGCGATGTTTTAAGAAAGGTAGAAAGTTTATGAAAAGAGCTAAACGGCTCAAGGCGCGTATTGGGTTAGGCTTATGTTCAGCAGTGGACTGATGTGTGCTGATGATGATGACGAAGGCCAGAGAGTAGTTTTGGCGGTTTTAAATACTTGTAGAAACTAATAACTTCGGTGGCGCTGAATGAAAACATTTGGCAACAGATCAACCCCGCACTTCTTGTGTTGCAGCCGGCTACTTGCCCACAGCGTCATTGAGGTCGTCCAATGCCCGCATGGGCATGGGCCCATGCAATTCGGCATATGTCCGCGTATTCAAAGCAGTTAGGAACGTGTAAGGTTGCAAGCCCATCGACACTTATTGGAACACTGATGGCTGTCTTCGAACATTCGGTGTGGATATCGGTGCCTTCAAGATTTCTCCCTTCGTCAATTTGAGCACGTAACAAATATTAATGGGGATGGATTTTTTTTTAAAGCTGATAGAGGATAGTAAAAAAAAAAGCTTATGCCGTCCCCACATAATGAGGGACAAGGGCAAGAATATTATGATTTGAACACAAATTTTTCGAGTACAAAAATCCATTGGTTATGATGAAAACTATGGAAAATTGGAATTTCTTAAGTTGTTAAACACTGACGCAAGTCAAACGATTTCGCTATTAACCCCACACAATGTTGAGGCGCCATAGGTTATATAATATGGCAAGCAGATGTGTCATAGCATTAAATCAAAATGACGGCAAGACAAGTGTGGGGTTTGACATTTCATCATAACATACTGTTTGCATTATCATAGAAAATTACTATAATACTTAGCTACATAGCTTGTAGTAGAAATACTTGAAAAAAAAAACAACAAATAGGTAGAAACGGTTTATTATTCAGAAACTTACCTACTGACGTTAAGACTTACGAATAACTTGCTGTAAGCATTTAAAAAATACAAATGTCTATGTTATAAATCGCCATAATCTCTGTAATGTTAATTATGAAAATAATAATAATTTATTTATTTATTCAGATAACTTGATCCATAATTTTTTAGTAAGTTACATAAGTTACTAAATTTAAACTGTCGCTCTCTTCTACTGATAGTGTACACAAGAAAGAGATAGCTACAATTTTAGTGCTGTCAAATTAGTCAGATTAAAGTTTTCCATACAAATTTAGAAGCAAAATAACGCTTTTGCACCGACATATATAATTATTTATGACACAAAAAAGTTGTACATAGGCGAACTTAATGCTAAAAGCATTCTCATCCAGATAACCTTTGTGTATTTTGGAAAAATGTGTTGATAGTGCACGGAATGGTTAAAACAAAAATAAAAATATATAGTGATCATGTATCACAAATGTGTAAATATAGTAATTTTTAAATACTAAGGACATATTAGTGTACACATAGATAATCTTCGTCTTCACCGAGGATGTGTAGACTCTAGATCTGAACACTTCACCTGAAGAAGCATCATAGAAAAATGGTTGGGTTATGATCCCAGAGACGGGAAAAACAGTTATTGTAAATGAGCCGGTGCAAAATGCCATATTAAACTATGGGGTAATTAATCGGAAATGTATGTAACTCGCCTTACAATATCTCGCTATTTTCTCTATAATTTATGAACCTTTTTGTATGAATAAATGTATCTATCTACCTACTGGCGTTCGTCCTTGTGCATTCATGCAATTCAATCGCATAGGTGACACATTTTTCACACAAGCTAGTTGGTATCAGCTACTCCTGATATCAACTCCTGTGATGATATTTGTAACAGAACCTCGTTTATCATCATTCAATGATCACAGAACATGCCGACCACGTCTACAAATCCACTTGAGACCTTTACAAACACGCTTTTACCCGGCGCAGGCGCAGGATCTAAGCCGAGTCAACATGGCGGCTTGCGGCGCCTTTGACTCGCCACTTCAAATGGGTTAGTAAATACACGCAAGATGTGCTTTGCTGTTTAAGATTAGGGTATGATGAAATGAGACTACTGTTTTTATTTTGCTGTAAAAACAAGTAGTTTTTTCCCTAAAATTTAATTATTACATAACAGCGCCCTCTAGTATCTTGTGACAATAAAACTTAACTCAGAACTATCCTTGAAGCCAAATAAATTGGTTGCTAAAACCAGCATTTCACGTGTAAAAGCATGGTTAAAAAGTAAGTGAAATTAATTATTCGGATTATAAACTGGAAACCTTTAGTTTAGCAATAAAATAACTCACTTTAAAATAGAGACTTTTTAAACCAAAGGCCAAGTGTTTCCTAAGCAGTTATACAAAAGCAGTCATTTATTGGCGCCCAACACGGGGCTACTTCAAACAGAAAAATACGGCCTTCGCCTCAAAGGGTGGAATGGAATCTTAGAATTAAACAGTTCCAACTTACCCCTACAATGACGCAAATAAATTCACTTTATTTTCTCTCTTTAGACAGACTTGATTCACCCCCGCCCTTGAGTGATCCCGATTTTTTGTTTTCGTTTTTCGCAGTTCACTTCCATTCTTTGGTAAAGGAATAGGCTATAAATTTTTTGAGTGTCTCCTTTTAAGTAGGTATGTGTGTACGCAGTTATTTATTGCTTATAATTACGTTTTGCCTGTAAATTTTGTTTGGGGTGGAGCTAAAATGTTTTTTTCCTTGGGGGATAATAGACTGCGGAGTCTGTTTCGTTAATTTTGTTCGTAAATCAATTTCGTTATGTTGTTATTTACCTTCATATTGCTTATTATTTTATGACAAGAATATCGGGGTTAGTCGCGTCTACGCAATGGGCCGTAAAACTAAACGCAAAGTAAAGGAGGTTTTCAGCGCGTAGTTTCCCGAAAATCATCTCTTCAACGTGTCCCAAGCCAACTGTTGTATAACCTCAAAAAAACTTTCCCACTCCTTACCCACTCTCATATTCGTCAATGGCCGATTTATAAATATTCACGCCGCCCCCCTGATTACACTTAAATAATAAATTCAATTTGCCTTCGCAGCCATCAAATATTTTCTTCGCGATAAGGTTTCTGTATTTGGCCGGGATGGCGGGAATAATGGGGTTATTTAGAGTGTTGCAATATGCTAAGATAGTAGGCTGGCGGCATTAACAAGTCAGGAGATGGTTGTGCCCGGGTGCGGGACACGAGAACTGTAGAGTCGTCAATGTAACTTTTTTTACACTGGACGACGTGTTACGATTTGGAAGTCAAAGTCAATAGGTTTTTATTCATTGAAATCACAAGGATCATATAGAAACGTCAACTTAAAGTGAATTTACGCCGGTTCCTCGCGCTCGACCTACGTTACGCTATTATATGGATTATTCATAAGTATTATCTTCTCTGATATGGACAATATTATATATTTATTTGTGTTTAATAGTGTCTGAAATGAAAAAGATATTGAATTGAATTGAATTATAAATTTCGATCATTAGGTATCGAAAAATGCTTTCAAAAGATAATTTAATCATATTTTGATAAAAAAGCGTGGATGAGTTTTTGTGTGACTGTGCTGTAATTTGAGATTTTATATTTTATTTTCTACCGTTCTATTAAGGTTTTGTGGTTTTGTGTGTAGATTGACATTTTATATTTTATTTTCTATACTATGTATAGAACTTGCCTTAAAAGCAGAATACATAGTGATACAAATATTTTTAATTTACCAAAATCAACAAACAATAAATTTTTTGATTTATAAAAACTCTTATTTCAAAATAATTGTTAGAAAATTAATGTAGTAGTTTAGTATTGAACGGGAATTGAATCCGCTAATCTTAGCAGCCAGTTACTCACCCGCTGTGTCACAAAGGTCGTCAACTTTTTTTTTTAGATTTAGGTCAATACTTAGCCTTTTAAAAAGATTGCCATAGTTTCTTTCCTCACGTTCGTAACAAGCCAACGGAGCCTGTTTAAAAAATAAGAAATAGCTAGAATTGTATAAGAGCATAGCTTTTAAATGTAATTAAATGTAACCTTTGACTCCGGTGTCTTATCCAGCGAGTAGCCAGCAAGAGGTACGTGTTCGATTCCCGCTACGGGACAGATGCATGATTGCATGATTTGTATGTTATGCAAATATTTGTGTAATAACACAGTACTTGTGGTTTCTGATGCCCATGACACAGGGATTTCTAGTGTGGGATATGTATGTAGTACTATATACTATGTATTTTGTATCTGTTGAGTGTGTTTTTTTTTATAACATAAAAATATTTTTGAAAAATAATGTCGTCTCCACACCTTCCTCGTCACAGTTTTACGACATAGCTGAGGCGCTACTCGCCACGGCCTTCTGGCACGAGTGTTAAAAACACAATGAATAATATTGGGGTACGTTCGAGCCGTGTTTTCTGTAGCATTGATGGGTTAAATCTATTATAAGTATCCAAAGTTGTCTAACTTTAATTTCAATACAAAAAAGAAACATTTATTACAACCTTCATTACTAGAATTATCAAATTATCGCACAACATCCTACTAATATTATAAAAGTGAAAGTTTGTGAGGATGGATGTTTGTTACTCTTTCACGCAAAAACTACTGAACGGATTTTGATGAAACTTTACAGTAATATAGCTTATACATCAGAATAACACATAGGCTACTTTTTATCTGGGTCCCACGCGGGTGAAGCTGTGGGCAGAAGCTAGTGGAGAATAAAATCTTAAACGTGTTTGGTTATTTGTTTTTTTTTTTTAAATCTTTTGCATGGTCTTCAAGGATGGTTCATGTAGGTTTTATCGTCAGCCACTATCGATTTTGGAAAATCATATCGGTTATTTTCCGTAAAAATGACAATGTCGTTTGTCTGTATCGAAACATCTGATTTAAGTTTTCACAAGTGGCCTTATAACTCGGATGAAACTTTACTGAACGGATTTTGATGAAACTTTAAAGTAATATAGCTTATACATCAGAATAATACATAGGCTACTTTTTATCCGAGTACCATGCGGGCGAAACTGTGGGCAAAAGCTAGAATTTTATATTTCTTAATTATGTTATAGGTATATTTCAATTTATGATATCAATGAAAATCTCACATATACTTTGCAATAAAATTGCTTATGTTGACTTCAACTGAATTTTAGGATTAGTATGAACAATAAACAATTTACTAAAGCCTCGCACACACTTGTTTTTTCCATCACGCTAACGACATTACCGTGTAGTGGAGCTAATAAATCGCGCGGCGCCGCGGCGCGAGTTCGACTCCCGGAAAGCATGTGTCTTGTTGATTTGTGACGTGCGATGGATGGGGGCGAGAGTGCGTCGGGTGATTGAAACGGTTTTAAGGTTTTTTTTTAATAAGTTGTGTCTAATTGACTTTTGCTGTGGGAATTATAATCAGTATTGTTTATTTCTGAAAAGTGAGCTTACGGTTTACACAAAAGTGGAAATAAAATGCTAATTAGCTTAAGTTCGCTTATATATTTATTTTACCTTGTGCAATTAAGTATTTTCTATCCATCTATTATCTTTAACACAGTGCTAACTATCTTAAATTAAAACTTAAATACAATTTTAATGACTCAGATATTGTGGGATGGAATATTCATAATGGGCTGTCAATAAAGATGGCGACATGTTGGAACTTGTGTATAAAATGAATTTAGTAAAATTGGTGCCCTAAACTATGTTGGCGCATGGAAGTACTAGAAAATATAATATTTTTGTTAATACAAAAATAATATAAATGCATTCGGCAAGTTATTAGTTACGAGTATATGACTGATGGCTTTTAGTGGCTTCAGTTCCCACTGCGGGTCAGTATAATCTGTAGATATTTTACACGAGTCTGGGTCAACACCCAGGTTGCATGGAATTTCTAGTTCCTGATACCTACGATACAGGAGATCCTAGTGTTTGGTGTATCCTTATTTATCAGGGAAATATTCTTAGTTCAATGAGATCTACAGTAAAGCCAATTTTATAGGTCACAGTTTAAACTTCATCAAAATAAACTTGTTACGGCGACACACAATATAATTTATTCTCTCACAATTAGCTCGGCACATTTGGACGACTTTTTTCAAGTTCAAATATTTATCTCTTTAATAATGAAAAACACTTCAATTTTACGATATTCTTGACGAATACTCATACTCATTTATTTTTAACCATGGGAACATAGAGTACACTTGGTTATGTCGAAAACATACTACTTAGAATGGTGCTAGAAAGAGGCAAGTATTTCACTTACATACCTATGAATGTTTACATAATTATATTAAATTACTGCTGTAAAAGGGCATTGTCAAAATAAAACTAATAAAACCTTTCTAAATATTTTATTTATTTTATACATAGTTGGAAAACAAACAGCTTTAATAAAACTAATGAGTTACAAATTGTAAAAGTGGGATTAGCCTTCGACAGTTTTCACTAATAAGTTCTAAGTTTAATTATCAATATCCGTTTAGAATAATGAGGAGTTTCCTCGTATACTACTGTTTAGTTAGTTTGCATTCAACAATAGTAATATATCTAATAAAATAGTCATATGTTCCTATGTTAATAATACTTACAATAATAGGTAAAGAAGAAAGAAAGAAAGAAAATATTTATTTAACACGACATAAAAAATATATATATATACAACAAATTTTGAAAGTTAGGATGGTGGGATAATTTGTAACAACGAGCCATATCAGCTAAAAATCACTGAAAGAAACTAGAAGCCACTGATTTCTTTAAAAAGTCTCGCCCTGCCATAAATAGGTCGCTATGCATAAAAAAATTAGTATTGAAAAGGTTGACAATTCGTACGAAGAATGAGTTTTTCTGTAATTAGTAAAATAGGGTTCAGTATGCTGGGGGGTTTTGAGTTTAATTTCTGAGAGAAGATAACCTAACCTAACACTTTACGCTTTGCGATCGAAGACTCTATGGCGTTGTCAAAGCTTTGTCATTCCCAAAGCGGGATTTGACATCTTTGCCTGAATTGAATCGCAATAAGACTTGATGGTTAGGCCCCAGGACAGTCAAGTTTGTCCAAGATAGGTTGTGAAGAAAGGTCTGCCATTTCCCTATGCATCACAAGGGAAACAAGATGGCGGTGTTTACAGCTTTGAAAGTAGTCTTTTATGTATAATTTAAATATTATAAACGATTCCTATTCTAAATAAACTGATCGTCGCGTCATTAAAAGGTTACGTAGATATACACTAAGAATCTAATTAAGGCACAATTTTTAATTAAAACTGTATACGTCTGTACCTACTAAGTCATTTTGAAAGGTATCTCCAAAAAGCAAAGAAGTTATTTTTCGAGTTAATGATGTGATTGATAGGTCCCTTCACGCGAGATTACCGCGACAATGTGACGCCAAATGTGTCCCGTGTGCACGCGTCTTTCTAATTGACCGTGAAATTGCGAATTAAAATTTTATAATTTTTGTAAACCGACAGATGGGAGTTATAATTAGATAAACTAGGACTAGAATTCTCCAAATATAAATCGATCATTCATCTTCTGAATTTGCGAAAAAAAATATATAAATTCCATAACATAATATCGTTTTAACTATTTCAATTATTTTTACATTTATAAGAACGTTTTTCCTGTGCAAAATGTAATGTTTGTTTTTAATTATAAAACTTATTGTTTGCGTTAATATATTGGTTAGTTATCAAATAACAATATTAATATACTAGCTTCTGCCCACGGCTTCGCCCGCGTGGTATCCGGATATAAAGTAGCCTATGCGTTATTCTGAACCTATACCTAAGCTATATTACTCTAAATTTTCATCAAAATCCGTTCAGTAGTTTTTGCGTGAAAGAGTAACAAACATCCATCCTCACAAACTTTTGCGTTTATAATATTACTAGGATTATCCTTAAAGATCTACATATAAGTACTTTTTTTATAAGGTTCTTCAAATAGAATTTTCAAAATAGTTTGTTTAATATTTTCCCTATCAAAAACTCTTATCGATTCCAGTAAACAATGCAGAAGCGCACAGCGCCACCTATTGACTTAATCAAAGATAGAAACTAACTTATGCGATCGGTTCTCGCGTCGAAGAAAGAGGTGTTCTGAACACGCGTACCTGCGAGGGAAAAGTCTTGTATTGAAATATTATTTAAATATCAGCTGACTATCATCTGAATCATAGCAAAAAGCACATATAAATCAATGCTAGTTTTCAAATGAGCAAAATTTTTACCTCAAAGGTACCCTGCCGGTTGCCATATCAAAAAGCTTCACTTATCCACAGTTTGTGTGCTCAGTGCAACATTTATCTGCGTCGTCGCGAATCTAAGTGATTATCTGTGCAGTGTGCAAGTTTCTTTACGTAAATTTTATTTTATTGCTCATATGATAATCGAAACAAAATGGGTAGTGTGGGCTACCAACTACCAATCCGAAGGTTAGGTTCGAACCCGGTCGGACACCAATGGGTGGACCGCGGAATAAAAGCTTTGTGTGGAAACCCACGATGGTTTCCACACAAAGCTTTTCTTCCCTTGAACGAAAAATCGTGTGGTACCATAGTACTCATAGTTTCTGATACCCATGGCACAGGGGATCCTAGTGCGGTATTACGTATGTATGTATTTTTAAGTGATTATTTAATACGTGGTCACCACAACAGCGATTATATAACTTACAAAAACTAAAAAAAATACTAAAAAAATTAATAAAACTCAATTATCACCCATTGTAATTTCTCAGTACATAAAGCCTTTTAAAACACAAATTAAATTACCACGGGTCAGCTAAATCACCTTTAATTATTATAAATAACCAAGTTTGATAAATCATTAAAATACCCTTTTGCATCGAATGTACCGAGACATTACCATCAATCAGAATTAACTAGAGTGGCCAAACTTCGCGCATAACTAATCATTAGCCGGGACAGTATCCGAAAATATAATAAATACATCCCAGAGGTGTGGTCATCCTACACTCGGCTACTTTGCTTGGCCATTGAGGATTTAAAACAAACGAATGCATTTCTGAACGCATTTTATGATGTTTAGTTTAAAATTCGAATTCAGAATGAACCTTGAAGAAAGAAATACAAACTTTTTGGTAGTTTTTGTTTTTGGAATTACTTATAATACGTCTAAGTTAATACTCTATGGTTATTTAATTTGCCTATAATTGAAACATATTGGTATCCTCAAACGAATGCACTGAGTAGATATGAATTTGAAGATGTCCATTATAGAGAATACAGTCTAAGCGTGTTTATTTTGATTTTTGATGTGCAGTAAACGCGATTAGGGCGCACAGTTTTGGCAAAATACATCTTTTGATTTCTTAAACTCCTTTAATAAAACACTGCAGTTATACTTTTATATCCAGTTTCACTTTGAAAAAACTGCAACTTTTTTATCACAGACATAAACTTCTAGTATCTCTAATACCTCTATTGAACTTTTTATTTTTAATGTCTTATTATATCCAATAAGTGTTTTTTTTTATCTGTGCCCAGCTGCGTCACCAAGACACCAGGCCTTTTAGACATCAACCACTTTCTGTTGGAGATAACGTTATCTTTTGAAACGTTACAGCTGCCAAGTTTTCCCTTGACGCATTTGCGTAAGCGTGAAAGGAAAACTAAGGCTGAGGTATTTGTCTAGACGCCCTGGACACCTGTCTATCTTTATTAAGCCACATTTTGACAGCCGTTCTTTCACCTTTCGGTACAGCATCTTTGTTTGAAGAACTTAAAAATGGGATTTAGAAAAGAAAGCTTCTCAATTTTTTTGACCAAATAATAACCATACAATTTTTTCGAACATACAATCCCACACTGAATGGATAATGCATACCTAAAGTAATGAAAAAAATAGGATTAAAAAAATAGCGAATTAAAGTGGCAATGTGCAGGACATGCAGCTTTCTCATCCGACAACTGCTGGGAAATAAATGTTGTAGGAAAGTGACCACAAATCGGATGACGCAGTGTTGAGCCACCCACCCGATAGGCCGATGACATCCTACACGTCCAAAGAAGTCGCTGGATGGAGGTGGCTGAAGATTTATGGTACTCTTTGGAGGATGCCTATGTTTAGCAGTGTACTTCTACAGGCTGTTAATGATGTTGGTGGATCAAAAAATTCAGATATCTTAAACTACGAAACCTATTCATATTGTAAAAACGGGAATTTTCACGTACTGCACTATCGGTGAAGGCGCGTCGTAGTGCACGGCGCGACACGGAAGGAGAAAGTCGCAACCACTCACCCTGATGAAGACTCTCGGAATGAGTCGAAACTTAGTCGGTGCCTTCACCGATAGTGCAGTACGTGAAAATTCCCGTTTTTACAGTATGAATAGTCAAGTTCACGATAGTTTTTGGAATAAAAAGGTAGGTACCTAATCGATTCCCGAAAAGAATACTGAACAGAGTAATCACCACAAGCCGATTGATCCTATTGTTTCAGCAATCATAGACAATGGATTCGAATCATCCAATGGCATCACAGAATACGCCGATTTCATCGTTCAATTTAACCTGAATAGAAGAAAGGAGGTTTGCACTCTGAAATCCGAATAAATCAAACCGGCTGCTAATAATTGCTTTTGATTATGCAGCCTTTTTTGAGCGGAATCTTTATAGTCTATTGATTCTACATTCTATTTTTAAATTATATTCTATTTTAATCCTGTTTGAAAAAGAAGGTAGAGCTTTTAAAAATGGAACAGCTAACGTGGTGCTAAGCGATGTACTCAAGAGTACGAAGTAGGTACGTGGTAA
This sequence comes from Perizoma flavofasciatum, assembly GCA_958496245.1. Lineage (NCBI taxonomy): Eukaryota > Metazoa > Arthropoda > Insecta > Lepidoptera > Geometridae > Perizoma > Perizoma flavofasciatum. The sequence goes on along the minus strand of OY292425.1, from coordinate 13,961,871 downwards.
AATCTCTTTGGTTCAAGATTTGGTTGAAATCACGCATGAACTATCATTTTGATGTTGTTCGTTTTTAGTATATTTAGAGTAAAGTAAAAGTTTATTTTGACCAAAAACTATAAACAGTTTCATTTAAAATTGATACCTATAATTCCCATAATCCACTACGTAGTTTTTTTTTTACTTTTTAAAGTGCATCTTCTACAACGTCGTGCAAGATTTTTGGTGGTATATATAAAGCATTCTGAATGTAAAGGTAGGAATCAGCTAGAGTAAGGTGTTGTAAGTAGAGATGGAAAATACTTTATTACACAAGATTAAACAAGTACATAGGCGCACATAATGCTAATTAGCATTTTGTTCCATCTAACCTTTGTGAGGCTGCAGTGCGTTAGAAATAAAATTACAAAAAGAGCTATATTACCAATTTCAAAATATGTTACTCCACAACTAAAAATAAACTCTAAATTAAGTACATAGGCACATTATACAAGTTACAAGAAAACTAATTATTAATACTTAAATATTAACATTCAAACATAAATTTAGAAACAAGCATACTTATAAATGTTCAATGTTGTTGATTATTTTCAGAGAGATGAAAATGTTGGTGAAGTTACGATTTGAAAATATTTGTTGAAGTAGAGTTCTTCCAAGAGAAAACACTGATACTCTAGACTCATGTAAATCAAACACTAGACTACTCTTTTTGTAAAAACGACTCAATCCGATAGAGTCTCGTAAAGAGTCGAAACTGTGCCTTTACTGATAGTAAACCTACCAACTTACGTTACGTATAAATTCTTGATTTTACAGAATCAATAATACTTTAATGCTTTTATGAATGTTTGATGTTTTATTTGTATATTATGTATGTATTTAAAAAAAAGTTTAAAAGTATATCAGTTGTGAAGTTCCCCTAACACAAGCTCTGCTTACTCTAAAGTAAGCAGAGCTTGTGTTAGGGGAAGTGTTAGCATTTTTGTTAGCATTTTGAAAATGTTCAGGTTTTTTTTTAACATACACCCATGTATATTGAAAAATACATTTCTGAAGTTGGAAAACTAAAACATTAGTTTCAGTTTTGATGCTCATATAAAAATATCATTACAATGTCAGCCGACGCTCACTGTTTACGATTGGTTTACGATCTAACTGTAAACGGTAGCATGAGTGGCGTGTGGTCAAAAACCACACAAAATTAATAATTTTACGATCTCCGGATTCCTGGTACAATTTTTATTTAATATTTATAACGCCCGACAATGAGCGTATCAATTCAAAATTCTGATCAAAAGTATATTCGCGATAACTTTTATGGTTTATTACTTAAATGCCGAGATATATAAGAAATCGTAAAAACGTATTTTGAGTGTAAAATTCAATGAAAATATCTGGATAGGTTGTGTTTAAGTGTGTGTGATCGAAGGGCGGGATAGGATTATATGGAAAGAGCTTTTACTTGCGACATAACAGTTTCTAAGACACTAATAAAAAAAAACACGCTCACAACTGTATGACGACCTCTGTGTTCGCAGTGGGCGAAGGCCATTTGCGGGTTGCGGGTTCAATTCCCAACGCGGGACAAATGTTCGTATGATCTGCAAAAAATTGTCTCGTGTCTGGGTATTTTTCTATGTATAACAAATATGTTTTTACAAAAAAGTATATAAGAATATATCAGTCATGTAGTTCCATACAAGTTTGCTTAGTTTGGGGCTAGATGATGTTATGTGAAAAATATCCAGCATTATTTATTTATTTATGCCCCATGATGGTCCTCACAGGATCATTGAGGATTTAAGGAAGTAGAGGATAGTCAGAGGCACGTAAAAACATTACATTTAGTACATGCCCGCATTTTACAATAACACATGCTTTCATGTTGTCTGAAGGCATGTTTGGTATATGCCTTCGAAGTTTTGTTTATAGGGCATACCGGTTTGATCCTTGGCGTTACTTTCTTGGAGGAGTTTTTTACAAGGTAACTACAAAACTAGTTAGATAGATAGATAAACTCTCTGTGCACCATTTTATAGTACAAAATATACAATAATCGTAATAAAAGAGCAAAAACAAAATAAATAAATATGTGGGCGATAGGATGGAGATAGTGTTTTTGTTTTCTAATGACTAACACAAAATTATACGAGAAATCTTCACAAAAGCTTCCTCCACAATAACTTAGCCTCGTATAAAACCTTATAAAAGCTACTAAATAGTTATGTTTATTAGACAGTAAAAGTCGGGGTCTTTCAAAAACCCCAATAAATATATCAAAACAGTTTTTTCATCTTATCATCTCAGTCCAAGATTAGTGACCTAATCAAACGCCCACAGAAACAAAGTTCCCACAGTTGGGACACTAGCTAATAAATCCTACTATCCTATCCTTCCTACTAATCCTACTAATATTATAAACGCGAAAGTTTGTGAGCATGTTTGTTACTCTTTCACGCAAAAACTACTGAACGGATTTTGATGAAACTTTACAATAATATAGCTTATACATCATAACCTACTTTTTATCTGGATACCACGCGAGCGAAGCTGTGGGCAGAAGCTAGTGGAGAATAAAGTATTAAACGTGTTTGGTTATTTGTTTTTTTTAATCTTTTGCATGGTCTTCAAGGATGGTTCTTGTAGGTTTTATCGTCAGCCATTATCGATTTTGGAAAATCATATCGGTTATTTTCCGTAAAAATTACAATGTCGTTTGTCTTTTTATTTATCGAATCATCTGATTTAAGTTTACACAAGTGGTCTTATAACTCTTGTAAAGACAGATTTACTTTTGGTCCTATAAAAATGAGTTTATTTTACTTCTAAATGTGTATTCCAATAGGTTAAAGATATGTCAGTAAAGTTTTACAGTCGTAAAATCATAATGAGATCAACGTATGGATTTGTACCGGTCTTCTGAACTTAACGACTGTAAGGTAGGTAGGTATAGTTGGAGATAAAGATAGTACCTACCTACAAATAAAAAAAAAAGTTTGTATTAATAACATGGTGACTTTTAGCTGCGTTTTCCGACCATTATTTCCTCATAATCGGACAGCGAGTCTCTGTTTCAAGTAAATTACATTAATGCAGTTATGTTTGCATTGGTAAAATTACAGACACAAGAGGTTTTACACCAGTTAGTTCAGGGTCGGGAATAAACGAGTCTTACCTCTGGTGTTGTAAGCGTCTATGAGTTACAGTAACCGCTTACCAACAGGTAGGCCATATGCTCATTTACCTGTTTAGTTGAAAAAAAAACAATGAAAAACCCCGAGTTGTGTTTCATCAGGTATTAGCAGTGTGGCGTTAAACATATCACCTTTCTTTCATACAAAACGATTACGAAAAACAACATGACAATTGGTTACGCAATTTCACATTCTAAGGTCTGCCGTGCCCTCTAGTAACTCGAATCGATGAAATCTTAAACTAACTTTTTTTGTTTAAGTTCATGAACATTACATTGAGATAAACCTGCTTCGATAAAATTATAACAGACGAATCAATAATATCCCACCCTAAACGCATACACTGGCACCTGCATCGCGGTTAAAAAGTTGCATATCCATAATTTTATAATCAACCAAAACAGATGGAAAGGAAACCCCCTCGCAATAAAAGACATCAATCAACTATATTTACGGCTCGGAACTAAAGCGCTCTTTTTCAGTATAAACCGAATAAATTAGGATGAAAGCTAAATATTTAACCGACTTGTATACGACGGGCTCCTCCTAAATGTAACGCATAAATTCGGCCAAGTAAAAAGTCGTCAACTCTCTGGACGTTGGCTTCATGTGGATAAGACAAAAAATACTAATTGATTATAGAAAGAAAAAAAAAACTAAATTTTGACGCACACTATTTCTCAGAATGGATATAGGTACGTTTATACTTCGGCCCTAATGTGATACCCCTTATATACTGTAACAGATACGGCACAATTAATTTTTCAAACTTATGTATCTTCATGTTTAGTGATTTTAAACACACACATCCACGACTGTATTCCCCTTGATGGACCTTCTCATTGCGTAAATCTTTGAGGATACCAAATAAGGTGTACTCAGAGACACGTCTAAGCATTATATTTGGCACATGTCTGCGTTTTTCGTGTAGTTAGTATTCCACGATATAGGTTACAAGCTCATTGCCACTTATTGAAACATTATTAACATTATTGCCATCTGAGTACGACATGCTATGCTAAACTTTATCCATTTCGATTCCCTTAATCATATCACAACAAAGTATCGATAAATAAAATAAAATAAATAAATAATGCTAGATATTTTTTCATACAGCATCATTAAGCCAGAATATAAACATAGGTTGTGTTATATAACTATCATATTAAATATTCTAAATTTAAAACTAGCTCCTACCTACTATATTTAATAGGTAGTAGCTAAGTTTATATTAGCAACTAAAACATGGGCTCATATATATCATATCATATATCTATAACTCTATATATTCTATAATAAATCTACCTACTTAGGAAATTTTTCTTTAGTTTAGTTTAGTTCTTTAGCTATTTCCTGATTTCTACCTAAATAACTACTTGTATTCCGAAATAACAGCTTTTCATACATTGTTATACGTAGATAATGTCTATTGTAAGCCAGAGCGAGGATCCCTTGCGTCTAAACACAAGTTTTATACTTAGTTAGAGCAAGGTACCCAAGTATTTGACTGTATGTACTTCATACAAGGTTTTAAGTACATTTATAAACTTTCTACTGTCTCATTTAACAAAAATATAATTAATTACATTGTGAGTGTACCTATGTAAGCCTTTTTTTGGAAATAAATATTCTTATTATTATTATTTATTATTAATTACTGATATACTACTAATATATGTTTTGTAAATATTTATATATACATATAAACATAGAAAACATCTCAATCTCAATTAAGTTTTTCTTCGTAAAAAATTATCAGATGAAGACTTTGATTTGACCGATTTTCTAATACAAGAACTTGAGCGTCGAGGTTAAAACTTCGAACGCGTCGTATCCACACTACGCTACCTTGCTATTGCCATTAAATACAATAGTTACGGGTCCGAAATTTATTGTTTTTCATCTTTGAAATCTTAGCGGAGTCAAGTTGTATAAATCATACGTTAATGCCCGAGCATTATACAAATTCAAATTTATAACCCGATAAAATTACAAAATGGCCGAGGGTGGGGGATGATTACAACTAAATGATACTGTTTCATTAGATATCGGACTATTGGTTCGTGAGAGAGCGAGAGGGATGGAGTGTCGCGAGATGTTTTCATCCTGCTAGAGCGCGTCTATGAAACTCAACTTAAATAAAAGTTTTATATATCTCTTAGAGACGATCTATTAGACCTATTTGGTCGTCTTATTAGTGATGACCTCTGTGGCGCAGTGGGCGAAGGTCCGCCTGGGACGCAGAAGGTTGCGGGTTCAATTCCCGCCACGGGACAAATGTTTGTATCTGCAAATATTTGTCTCAGGTCTGGGTGTTTTCTATGTATATTATGTACGTATTTACAAAAAAAATGTATATAAGTATTATATCAGTCATGTAGTTCCCATAATACAAGCTCGGCTTAGTTTGGGGCTAGATGATGCTGTGTGAAAATGTCCAGCATTATTTATTTTATTTATTTTATTTAACATTATATAATATTTATAAGAGCTTTTTGCGATAGATTTATGCCCGTCTGCACTAAGCCTAGGCGAAGACTTATTTATTTATTTATTTATTTATTTTATAAACAAAGATGCACAGTGTGCAGTCTTATCGCTGAAAGTGATTTCTTCCAGACAACCTTAGGATGGAGAGACCTATTTAAATGACAGAATAAAAAAAAACTATTTTCAATACTTGACGATCAATACTTAATTAAGATAGTAAAGCTTATTCTACTAGTATATATAAGGTATTATAATATTATGTACTATTAATTTTAAAAAAGTAAATAAAAAAAATATTTTGTCCTAGCTCGAATTATTGAGTAACCAATCCTCTGGATCGTAAGTATCAGAAATATCCGCAGATCATGCAAACATATTCGTATCTACATTTTTTTGTCTGCTGACCCTTCTACTTTAGTGTTTCACTGTGTAATTTATTTCAATTTAAACAATAGAAATTAGAAGTAAGTAGGTGTGGGTACAAAGGGTAACTTGAATCAAATGTTTTGGGTCGAACGGAGCGAAGTACCTATTGGGTAGAAAAATCTTGGGTCGAACGGGGAAGCACTCATATTTTGCCCCACAGCAGGTATCGATCCCGCGTCAAAACTCGTATAATTATGTCTGTTGGGTATTTTTTTGTATTCTATGTATACTTTGTCTAGATACTTGGATATGCTATTTTATCTCTTATTACTATGAGCTATACATTCACGAATATAATTGGCAATTTATTAACTTCCTAGACCATAGCTCTTCATAATTATTCAAAAATATCTATAAGACAATGGTTGGCACGTACCAATGTTGTGATCATCCAGAAATACTTGGACAATTTGAAATCGTTGACAGTGACACAGAATAGATAAATGTGATGTCATACAGTAGTACCACTTTGAAGACGGCAAAATCCTACTAATATTATAAACGCGAAAGTTTGTGAGGATGGATGTTTGTTACTCTTTCACGCAAAAACTTCTGAACGGATTTTGATGAAACTTTACAGTAATATAGCTTATACATCAGAATAACACATAGGCTACTTTTTATCTGGATAACACGCGGGCGAAATCGTGGGCGGATGCTAATAAAGAAGCTAAGCTGAAGCTAGTGTTTATATAAATCGATAGAATCATACGAAACGAAACTGAATCAGTAAAATACGAATAAACTAGCTACGACTCACGGCTTAGCCCGCGTAGTACAATGTTAAAAAATAGCGTTCGTAAGTAATTAATTCGCTGGAACGTTTTTTCGTCGACTTGATTTGCTGAATTGGTCTCAACGAAAACCCTTTTTATTTTAAAGCCCTGAAAGTTTTTTCTGAATATAGGTTAAATATTTTTTTTAAATTGGATGAGTAGTTACGGAGATTATCCTCTACTTACAAACTTAATAGAACAGATATCACAATGATGGTCCAAACCTACTTAAACGCTTATTATTCAGTACTTTAGTTTTAAGTACCTGAACGATATTTTAAGCGAAACGGACATTATTAAAAAACATAAGTAGGCAAAAAATAGGCAACAGACACAGGAACTAACACAACACCTATTTGTCCCGCAGCGGGAATCGAACTCGAGGTCCAAATAGCAAAATGAGCCGCGGCGAAACTAAAACTAAACTCTCAAGTAAGCCGAATATAACATCTGACGGGTTCAATTCTGAATGTTTGAATAAAATCGAGACAAATGTTTGAATGATCTGCAAAAATATTTTTCTGGGGTTGAGTGTTTTCAATGTACAAAAAATGTACAATGTACAGTATTTAAGTAGTATAATATAATATAGATGTTTTTACAAAAAATAAGTAGTACATAAGGCTAGATGATGCTGTGTGAATATGTCCGGCATTTTTTTTAAACTACTAAAGAGATTACAAACTAACGGAACACAGTGGTAAGCGGTTACCGTAACCTATGGAATTTTGCAACAAGATACACTCACCCTTTGCCTTCTTGAGATATAAAAATGAAAGATCTCATGTACTTTCACCGGCAACCATACCCTTCAAACTTGAACACAGCAAAGAAAAATACCCATTTTTTATTAAAGACTAACTTCTGCCCACGGCTTCGCTCGCGTAGTACCTGGATAAAAAGAAGCCTATGTGTTATTCTGATGTATAAGCTATATTACTGTAAAGTTTCATCAAAATCCGTTTATTAGTTTTTGCGTGAAAGAGTAACAAACATCCATCCTCACAAACTTTCGCGTTTATAATATTACTAGCTTCTGCCCACGGCTTCGCCCGCTTGGTACCCGTATAAAAAGAAGCCTATGTGTTATTCTGATGTATAAGCTATATTACTGTAAAGTTTCATCAAAATCCGTTCCTTAGTTTTTGCGTGAAAGAGTAACAAACATCCATCCTCACAAACTTTCGCGTTTATAATATTACTAGCTTCTGCCCACGGCTTCGCCCGCTTGGTACCCGTATAAAAAGAAGCCTATGTGTTATTCTGATGTATAAGCTATATTACTGTAAAGTTTCATCAAAATCCGTTCATTAGCTTTTGCGTAACAAACATCCTCACAAACTTTCACGTTTATAATATTAGTAGGATAGGATTGTTTTAAAGTGGCACAAGGTATGTTTTAGTCAGTTGTAGAAATAGCGACTCATAGACAGAGACAAACCGACGGACAGATTGATGGTCAGTCTGTCGCGTATGTGATCTATGCCCGTCATTTATTTGGACCATATTGATCTCTATAATTAGAACGGATGTACGCTCTGGATCATTTTAAATGATGCGTTTTGCTGTTTCAGTAGCAGCTAGTGGACCACACAGTGCTCAGAAGACACGATGATATAATACCGGTTCATTCTTTATTAGCGTTTGCCCACGGCTTCGCCCGCGTGGTACCCGGATAAAAAGTAGTCTATGTGTTATTCTGATGTATAAGCTATGTTACTGTAAAGTTTCATCAAAATTCGATCAGTAGTTTTTGCGTGAAAGAGTAACAAACATCCATCCTCACAAACTTTCGCATTTATAAGCATCGTAGTAGGACTGTGCACATTAAGAATACAGATTAAAAACTTACATGTAGTACAAGGATAAAGGCGAGCTGAACCTGAAGAAATATATAACAAACGTAAAAAAATATCATCTTAATTATTTTGTAATAATTTCAGAAAATATTTTAGAATATTTACTATAATATGTATTTACAAAAACTATAAAATGTACTATAATATGTATTTACAAAAAAGTATACAAGTAGCATATCAGTTATATAGTTCCATAATACAAGCTCTACTTTATTTGGGGCTGTGTGAAAATGTCCAGCTTATTTAAGTTTATTCAAAGCTTTCGTTCTCGAAGTTTTCGAGAATATATATAATATACTCAATGGCTTCATAGAGTAAGAAAAAAGCATTAATAGCAAAATGTCCTTAGCAACATTTCTAATTAACCATTAAAAGGCTGCACCTAATTTCATGAAACAAGTCGAATAACTCTCGTTGTGTTCATGAAAATCGATCGAAATCTTGATAATTGCTTCGCCTGTTTATATTGTACAATTAACAATAAATAATATACAGAAGGTGTAATCTCATTAACCTGAGCGTAACTACTGGTTATCGTTGATACTATTTTAATTGAATTATTGTGCAGATATGACGCATAATGAACTATGTGGATGATATGCATAAGGTTTGCTGGAAGACAACTCTTTTTAGGATTAAACTCGCCTTTGTGCATTTAGGTGAATATATTTATTCATATACAATTTGTCCCACACGGCACAGATTGAACTAATTAGCACAAAAATCTTCTCTTTGTCACTATGTTTTGTTAAAATCTTAGGTATTTATTGTGTCTATTTATCTATTTTCTCTGTGTGTACCTGACCTGTCCTTTCTGTGCTTAATTGTTGTCAAATAAATAACTTTATTTCTTTCTTTTTTTCTTTCTTTCTTTCTTATAAACACAGTATGGAATATAAAATAATAAAAATGTCATATTAGTATTAAATTTTAAATAAAATATTGGTGAAAAGAGATTGCTGACTGCGACAACACCGCTGATTGTAGGACCTAAGATTTTCAGCGAACATATTCTTCGAATTTAGTTCATTATGTGACTTTTTTCTATTCCTCAGCAGTATTTACTTTAAAAAATGCCTTCAGGAAATGCCACGACAAAAACTTTACTTCTCTTGTTTATCTACATAATTACGATATATACCTCTACAATAATCTTCTCTTGGAACGATATATACAATAATTTTACATAATTATTGTATATATCGTTACAAGAGAAGTTAAGTGTTTGTCGTGGCATTTATACAGTAAAAGATATTTTAAAAAATCTTTAGGTTTCTGCGATAGTTACAAAACCAGATCTTTAGGTTAGTTAGCTAGACAGTTAAGAATTTACCGTATTTTTGCAAGTATTATAATGTTTGCCCAACAAGAAAATAATGTAGAAGCTTTCAACTTTGTGGCGAAAAGTATATATTTTTCATTTACACGAAAAATTCGTATTGTAATGCGTGGAAGTGTCATCATATTTCATTTTGTGCCGGATCACTTAGCTTCGGACTGTTTCCATTGTAGCACGTTACTTTCACGTGGATTATTTTTATAAACATTAAGCTGAGAGACGTTATTGTGTTTTTGTGACATCACACATACTTTGCAGTAAACAGGTGCCTCAACCAAGATAGGAAACCTCACATAACTCTATCACACCCTCAATGTGGTAGGGTATCTGTAAGCAGATTTCCCCCTTGACAAAAAAAAGGGGAAAACATTGTGAATAGAAAAATGGGTTTATAGCAACTGAATCTTACAAAAAAATAAAACATTTTGGGAAATCATACAAAAGCTTGTGTAACGCACATTGGTGCTCTATTTTCCGTGGCTTATCCGAAAATGTACCTACTAATGATATGTATCACACTGGTAAAAAATCGTTCGTCGAATCTTGTCGTGCGTATTTTTTTGTGAGATATCTAAGAAAATACATTTATTCATACAACTATTTACAAGTAGATATGTATATACAAAAAATACAGATGAAACAGCTAGCCATCTAAAGACCGTTGTGAACGATCTATAGATAGCTTAACTGATCCAGATAACTACCAGACGGAAGCGTTCCCAAAATATGGGCCGCATTGCCGTATCTAAGAATGGATACAATATAACGCTCAAAAAAGTACTGGATACTATCTTTCGGTGCAGCATTGATTGGCTAGAAAATAACGTTCTAATTGTGACGATATTTTCGTTGCGTGTCCAACAATGGACACATCCACAACACTAGTGGCCACTGTCCGGCCTGCGCCGTCCAGATAGTGGCCTATGATTTAACGCTCAACTTTTGACACAACTAAGCTTTTTGGACACGGCCGCCTCTTGCCTATAAATAATGTCTTACGTGAACTTCAGGAGTGGTGTGAAGACGATGGGTCAAGCGATTCTAGAATCCTTAACAATATTACAATGAGATCTTTTCTGGTGGAAAGGACCGGTCTCTAGGACCGCTACTTGGCAATATAACAGAGTTTTTTACGAGACTTTATCTTTCATATTATTTTGCTGGCGTTATGTATTGCAACAGCCGTGGTCACGGGATGACCATTATCACGAAAGTGAACACAATAAATACCGTTAAAAACGTATGATTATGTTAACGTATACTGAAGGTCCGCCTGAGACGCAGAAGGTTGCGGGTTCGATTCCCGCTGTGGGACAAATGTTTGTAAGATCTGCATTCATTTGTCTCGGGTCTGGGTGTTTTGCATATATATTATGTATGTATTTATACGAAATATATATATAATTAGTATACTCGTATCAGTCATGTAGTTCCCATAACACAAGCTCTGCTTACTTTGGTGCTAGATGATGCTGTGTGAAAATCTCCAGCATTATTTATTATTTATAACTTATACATTAGAGATTCACCGATTTCTGTTATCCATCCAAGAGTACTGCATTTAAGAAGAATTTTAAAGGGCTTCGTTAGATCTTCTTTATTTACCTTAATATTTAGTATAGAAAGATAGAAAATGCTTTATTGCACAAGATAAAATAAGTACATAGTGACCTAATGCTAATTAGCAATTTATTCCAGCTAACCTTTGTGTAATGAAGAGTAGTGCGTTTGACTGATACTAATGGTTACGTCAAAATTTTGAGTAATTACTAGTAAGTTTTTTTTTTTTTTAATAAAGAAATAAAATAAATAATGCTGGACAATCCACACAGCATCATCTAGCCCCAAGCTAAGCAGAGCTTGTGTTATGGGTACTAGATGACTGATATACTTAATACAATACATTACATAGATAGATATTTTTTTATTATACATAGAAAATACCCAGAACACCCGGAACAAATATTTGCAGATTGTACAAACATTTGTCCCAGGGCGGGAATCGAACCCGCAACCTCCTGTGTCGCAGGCGGACCTTTGCCCACCGCGCCACATCGGTCGTCAAAGTTGAGTGGAGACCGCGACTCGCCAAACGTAGTGTAGGACGCCCTCCGGCCAGGTGGGATGACGATCTGCGAAACACTGCAGCCAGATGCTGGATGCGGCAAGCTGAAGACAGGGCGCTATTGCGCTCATTAGGGGAGGCCTATGTCCAGCAGTGGACTAATATTAGATGATGATGATGACTAGTAAGTATTTAGCCTAGTTTAACTTTCAGAACTGAAAATAAAACTGTAAATACTATATTATTATAATCAAAATCATATTTTTTATTTCTCTTTGTACATCTACTATTGATCAAACAGGTAACCTACCTTAGAACTTATTTATTAAATAAGTTCTAAGGTAGGTTACAGTTGGAAAAATAGTAATCATATGTTAACACAATAAACTGACTTTATCAATCAGATTTATTCATTCTGTTGGTACAATATACTTCCAAAAATACTGGTCGAAGCTTGTACCACGCCAGCATGTTTGGGGTGTCCGCGATAAAAGCCCAATGTTCATATTTCACGTATTTCTTTGAGGGTAACTCTCATGATTTGTTGTCTAATGACAGCTGACCCTTGTAACCAACTTCTTTTAGAGTTTTCAAGTTGTTCACGAAATCCACTGTTTGATCGAAACACATCGTGGTAAAATTTGTAACATTGGGGCTAGATGATGCTGTATGAAAAATGTCCAGCAATATTTTATTTGTTACAGAATAACCATAAAAATTTATCTTAGACTAATCTGTCTGAGTCTTAGGATATCTTAATCTAAGTTGCTGCTATCATCCTACTTCCTATTAATATAATAAATGCGAAAGTCTGTGTGTGTGAATATTTGTTACCACGTATCTCCGTAACTACTGAACCGTTTTTGATGAATTGGAATATAGATAGTTTAGGTTCTGGAATAACACATAGGCTAAAATATCTTTTTTTCGAAAATCATTCCCTACGGGGGTTAAACAGGGTGGTAAAGTTACTATGGAGAAAAATATTCCTTTTATTCACTCAAAACTTTAAAATAAATAATGAAACATGTATTTTTTATTTTTTTAAATTACCCTTTGGGTGTGTGCAATTGAGTTCTAAACTTTGTATAAATTGTAATCATTGGTTCGATTCATTCAAAAGTTGGTGGACATAGTTTGAAGCCTGGAGACGGTCATATGCTACTTTTATTAACATACCACGCGGGCGAAGTCGCGGGCCACAACTAGTTAGTAATAAAGTAATAAAAATAATACATTTATCCATACTACTATTTAAAAGTAGGTATATACAAAAAATACAGATGAAACAGCTAGACATCTAAAGACCGTTGCAAAGGATCTATAGATAGCTCAACTGATCCAGATCACTACCAGACGGAAGCGTTCCCAAAATACTGGCCGAATTGCCACGCTGAATGGCAATGTTAATGCGTTGACCCAGATAAAAGCCAGCTCTCTGGTCACGCGTCGCTTCGACCAGTCGCCCTGAAAGAACTTTCAAAACGCGAAGGGCCCCGGTTCCCAACGGACCCAGAGTCTCAACCCCAAAAGGCTCAAATTAGTAATTAATTAGTTATTATTTAGTAATTAATTTAACTATCAAGTGATTTATTGAAAACACACACCGCCGTAGATAAAAGGTAAACTGACACGTCTCTACCTTTTGCTTTTTTACTTATTGGAGAGTGACATAGTAATTTTCTGGAAAATCTAAAACTTGTTTATTAAATCCTAATATTGTAGAAATACATAATATTCTGGTATGTTGGAGAAATTACAGATACATAAGACTTTTTATCCGTTATGTCTCAGGCAAAGCGCGAGTGATACCTCTGTATTGTCCATATAGTAACCGTTTACTAACAGGTGGTATGCTTATTTGCCACTTTAGTTTTATAAAAAAAAACTTGGCTTAGCAGCTAGATGTTAAATAGTCTATACTAGTTGTTGCTAGCCGTTATGCACGCATGTATATTAAAAAAACAATAATACCTCACAAACTTTCACCCCCTTAAAATGTGATAATCTAAAAACCCTGAAACATGCTTATTTTTTTTATGCTCAGTAGATGAAATTCAAATTTTCATGTTTCTAACTTTAAAGAACAAAGACTTTCACACAAAGCTTCTCCCCCCATTTCCCCCCTTAAAGTGAAAATTTCCAAAAAATATTTTATAGTACATGATTATGTTACATAATAAAAGCCTGAATTCATAGTCGGGGGTTGAACAGTCCCCCAAAATCCATCATTCAGATTCGCCTTATGACTGGGTGCATAAAGCTTGAATTCGAACTTGAATTTTCACATAGCGCCTGAACAGTCCCCTACGGGATCCCCTATTTGACTATGAATTCGGGGCTTAGTACTTTTGGTTGTGCGTTCATAGATCATTCAGTCAGTCGGGACAAAAGATTTTATAAGTATAGATTATACTTGCATTTAAGTAAATCCAGTTGAAGTGCCTCTTCGAGCCTCACGTTCCTGTACCATTGTCTGCCAATACCGTTGTCATAAGTGTCAACTAACTTCGTCCATGGCAGTCTACGAGAATTGGCTGCTATATCGCTTGTGTATATTCATACTATGTGGTACACCATTTAAACCTCATGTAATCTTTCGTATAGTCCATTCCATCCAAAGGTTGTTAGAGATTGTTAAGAAATCAACATTATACTGGCTAAAAGCTATCTATCCGAATTTATATTTGCACGAAATGACAATGTCACTTGACGTATCGATTGTCATTCCTTTTCTGGGTGTTTTCTTTGTATAATATGTATATATTTACAAAAAAAAGTATATAATTAATATATCAGTCATTTAGTTCCCATAATACAAGCTCTGCTTAGTTTGGGGCTAGATGATGCTGTGTGGAAAGTGTCCAGCATTATTTATTTTCATTTTGACAGATACGAAAGTACTTTCTTTCTCTTCACGTAATACCTTCGAATGTGACATGAAATATTATTAAGTGTGCATAATAAAGTATTTTTTATCTATCTATACGCGTTCTAAGTTTCATTCAGATAGGTTTAGCTGTTACGGGCATTAGAAGCAAAACACATCCAAATATCTAAACCTCCAAATTCATTCATAATATTATTATAGTAGAACTCATTTGAACTCAACGTTGTAAATCCCCGGGCCTGATAGCGGTGGCAAACAAACGGAAATTATTGTCAATTGATTGTTAAAATCCACGTGAATGTACCAGTACATTACATTAAAACGCCACCGCCGCCACCGCATCAGGATGACTGGACCCTAACAGGACTCAAAGTCAAATTCAATTATTTCTTTGTGATACACAGCTTATTGAAGTTGTTACAGAGAATTTGTGTGCGCTGTGATCTGCTACAAGGATACAATATTAAACTTAATAATTTTATATGTACCTACTATTTACGTAATTTTAATATCATGTAACAAAAATATAATTTACACTACAATTAAAACAATGTAAAATAATGTCGAATCTATTTTTACTCATAATAAAGCTGAAGAGTTTTTTTTTGTTGAAACGCGCTTATCTCTGAAACTACTAGAGAATTTGAAAAAATATTCTTGGATTTCATAGCCCCATTCATGAAGAAGGTTTTAGACTATTTGACATCGCCCTATGATCCTTAGGAGCCGAGCAAACGAAGTAATAGCACGGGTGGCCGAGGGCAGCCGTGACACAGATAGCACATAATTATGAAATTTATGTAATGTCAAAACAAAATAATTGGTTTAGTAACTCATGTACCTACTTCTACTAATAATTAGACATTTTAGTCATATACTAGATGTAAAGGAAGGAATGAATAAATTAAAAAAAAATGGGTTTACAGCTGACGTACCTTCAAGACTAAAGATATGTTAAATATATTTTCAGATTTGATGGTAAGTGGAAATAGTGTGATGTGAAAATGAAACCTATACATTATAGGGATGCCTTGATGATACCAAGTCCACTCAACGACATTCTATCATCATCCACAGTCCAACTTCACCCACTGTTAGTCAAAACTTTCAACTTTTCTGTCCACAGCACTTTATTTCCTTCAAAATATTAGTTTTTTCCTACATCCCAAGCACATCCAAAACTAATATTATGTGTTCTTTATCTGGAATCTTATCTTGACTTTCTCGGCCACCCTCCCGATGACCAATTCAGACACGATATAAGCACATATTATTACAATAAAAACGCAATCATTTCGGACTCAGCCGTTGAAACGCGAGCACGGATTTTTACTGTCTTTATGAATATAGAATGAGATTTTGAGGGGTTCCGTATCATTCCTTCAGTTGATGTTGGCTATAAAATTTGTAATTCCCTAGTTGGATTTTGGAAGTTGAATGAAAGTATGCATCTATTTTGTGAATATTATATCCTACGTCCTGCTTATATAATAAATATGAAAGTCTCTTTAAATGTTTATTGAAATTTGGAAATTTACTAAGCTTGAATGCCAGGAATCGGCGTAAGTTCACTTATATGTTAAATTTATTTATTTATATAGTGGACGTTTCTTAATGATCGTTGTCATTTAAATTATTAAAAAAACGTTAAAAAGGTATAATATGAGTTTTATAAAAGTTACTTTTTACCTTATAAGAATTTATATATTTATATGACGTCTCTGCACGCCCGCGAGGTATATAGATAAGCAGCTTTTGTGTAATTTTAGGTCACGAACCTTAAACCTATTCCAAATTTAATACAAATCGGTGCAGCCGTTTTTAAGATAATTAGTAGGATAGGATAACGTAAAATAACTGCTTTACTATGTGCAGTATCATTTATAACGAATTACCTCGGAACATTAAAAGCCTTCCGCTGAATAAATTTACAAAAGAACTGAGACATTTTACGATTTTTAAGTATTTCCTGGCAAGTAAAACTTGAAATTTTGTTTTTTTTTACTTTGACATTTTTATCTTTTGATTGTTATTTTTAGCTTGACATTTGTTTTGAATAGTACTGGTTAAATAGGTAATTAGTTTGAAATGTTATATGGATCAGGTGTAGTTTTTTTTTTTAAATAAAGACATGTTTACATTAAATATCGTAGACCCACTGAGGATCTTAAGATTTATTTGTGTCATTTTTCGCTTTATTTTTAGACAGGGTTAAAGAACTATCAGATAACCCTTAATGCACATTGTGAGAGTGAAAACGTTTTATTATTGATTAACAGGACCCTAAAACAAGTAGGTAAGTTTTCGATAAAACTTTACCACACAAAATTTCCGTCAATGGCGAACGATAATTCTCGAATCACCAACTTTCGGCAGGTCAAACTAATAAGAGAATAAATACATATAAGGCGAATCCAGGAAATGTATGGGTTTGTATAAGCTTGAAGAGTACTAAATAAGGTCTTGATGGCTTTTATCAATTGGCGTGTGACCAAAATACATGTACATTAATTGTATAATATGAGTTCTGTGTTTCGATACAGCTTGACAAAATGTTTTTTTTTTTTTTTTGATACTTTGTTGGATCGATAATATTTTTGTCATGTCGTATAAAGCGTATTTTGTAAACTTTCTGTCTTGTACGCGAAACGAATTTATATTATTTGATGAGCGAAAATCTACCTTTATGAGGTAGATTTTCGCTGATATACTACTTATATATATATATATCTTGTAAATAATACATAAAAAATATCCAGACCCGAGACAAATATTTGCAAATACAAACATTTGTCCCGTGGTGGGAATCGAACTCGCAACCTTCTGCGTCTCAGACGCGTCTTCGCTTACTTCGCCTCAAAGGTCGTCAACTAGCCAAGACATAACTAGCTTCCGCCCACAGTTTCGCTCAGTACATAGAAAAAAAATAGCATGTGTATCATTCAGTTAATAATAGGTTTTTTTCGATTAAAATCAGTTCAGTCATAACGAAGATTAACAGCGAACAACATCTAAGCATCAGTTCTTTTACATCAATGTTATTCGTAGATATGAAAGGGTAGGGAACGAATTACGGTAAAAAAATGTTTACTTTTGAAGGAGCACAAATTTACAATAAACTACCCGAAATTTAAAAAAATGCTAGCTCGATTCATAAATTTAAAACTGAACTTGCTAGTTCTGTTAGGGAAAATTGGCCAATTTGATAAGATTTTTCATTTCTAGTACTCAACTAATTTGTATTAATATGTACCTACCTATCTTTTCATTTGTGCAAAACTAATAATTACTACCGATAGACCGAACGACAAAAATATTTTCTTTATTAATTGTATACTTTTTGATAATAAATATCTTTAAACCTAGGTAAGGAAGGGACGAGCCAGCTTCGTATAATACTTTTAAAATCATGATCTGCAAACCTACATAAGTATTTAATGAGATCATGTTCATTAATAGATTAACATACAAATCCTGTACGTGGGACTGATTGCGTCAGTCTTACTTTATATCCTCATACTTAGGTTACCTACCGGGCTATAAATATTTACTGAATTATCCTTATCGTAAAATTGTTGAGATATAGTACTCTAACTTAAAGTAACTTCCAAACTGGCAATTTGTTTATAGTACTTTAGTCATGCTCTGTCTTATTGGACAGTGCGAGTGTCTCGAGCGAGTATTACTTTTTAGACTTTATTTAATTCTCTGACTAGTACTTTTCTCTATAAATGAAGACTCATAGAAAAAAGTACTAGTCAGAGAATCGAACGTAACTGAACGAGACCGTTCAGTTACGTTCGATTGGCACCACACTAAAGCTGAATGAAGGATCATCAAAAAAATAACCAAGCAGAGTTTGTTGCCTGATTCTTCTATGATTGGTCGCGCGCGAGGAACCAGCGGAAATTCACTTTAACGTTTTAAATTCACGTATAGTTTTTAAGTTGACGTTTCTATATGAACCTTGTGATTTCAATGAATAAAAACCTATTGACTTTGACTTCTTGAGTATGTATTTCACAAAAATATTAATTTGTTTAAGAAAAAAAGCGATAGTTACAAAGATAAGCACGGTGTACGCTTTTATAACAAACTCCCAGGAGATATACAAAAATTATCAATTAACAAATTTAAAAACGTAATTAATCAAAAACTTTGTAAAAAAGCATACTATAAAATATCTGATTATTTAGATGACAAAAACTCTTGGGATTGAAAATGTTCCAACTCGAACCTATTGTTTTGTAAAAGGATCATTAAAAAGAATAACCAGCCTTGTTTCCTTGCCTTTCTTTCCTGGCTTGGTCGCGGAGGAACAGGCAGTAGAAACCGACGTTTCAAAGTGACCCTCGTGATTTTATTGAATAAATGAATTTTGACTTTGACTTTATCTTTGACTTCAATAAGAACAAAACTACAACAACTAAAACTACTAATACTAGAAGTAATAGAGCTTGTGAATGAGCGCGTCTGGGAAGTATGACCATCATACTTATTTCTGGCGCCAAGCAGTTATACTTGCATTGCTGTTCCAGTTTGAAGGGTATGGGCGCCGGTGAAATTACAGGCAAATGGCAAATAAATAATTAAAGTTTTTTTTTTTTTAATATGTGCCTAGTTATTTTATTTTTCGCAATCGAAGTAACAAGAAGCTTTTTCAATTTGGGACTAAAACCCATTCTTACAATTGCATACTTTCCGCTCCATCCCAAGGTTACTTGGAAGAAATTTTGAGTGCAAAGACCGCCCATTGTACTCTTAGATTTATTAAGTTTTTGTTTATTTTACTATCTTGCTTGTACAATAAAGTATTTTCATTCATTCAAAAAGCCTAAAAGCCTCTCATAGATATCTCTTAGAAATGTCTCTATTACTATTTCTTCCGACCTGCTCCTTCTGTCAAAACCAATAACTTTTAAGAGTAGATATTTCCTTCCACTTACTAGGTTATAACAGAATCACCTGTCCCCATAAACCATCAGCTGTAATCCCACTGATAACGGGTATTCTATCAGAGTGACACGTGACACTTGGCTAGGGATCGCCTTATCTTGGTTTATGGTGTTTGGCCTTTTTTGTTTCGTGGATGTTGTACCTGTTTGTCAAAATATCAGGATCTGCGTCACATATTGACCTCGATTCTGTAGTACACTAACTAAACTTAACTTAAACTGTTGCTCTCTTTTACTGATAGTGCAAATAAGAAAGAGATAGCTACAATTTTAGTGCTGTCAAATTAGTCAGATTTAAGTTTTCTATACAAATTTAGTCGTAATTTCAAAACATGCTGACTATAAACACAAAGAAAAGCGGCACGTCAACTGGTTTGACAGAACTAAAATTGTAGCTATCTATTTCTTGCTTGCACTATCAGTAAAAGAGAGAGACAGCTTAAATTTAGTTTAGTTAGTGAACTACAGAATCGAGGCCATTGTCTGACTAACGTGCTTCTCTTTAGTACTAATAGATAAAAGCCTATAAATTATTACATATATTTCCCAAACTACTTGTTCAAGAAAGGAGCCTGTAGAGAATTCAGTGCACTTTGAAAGAGAGAATTCTCTAATCGGTTTGTTAATAAAATATGTATCTACAAAGCAGTATAATATGTTTTTTTACAACCTAATCTTATAAAAGGTGACAAAAAATAACTTAAACTCAAAAATAAACTTTGATTTTTTTAAATTATTTTTTATTTGATATTTAACTTAACTGTTGGATAATAATTCCACGTCCAACTTGCACGTGGAATGCTAACTATATACAAAACTTGGGCATGTGTCAAAGTATAATAATAATATTGTGAGCATGTTTTTTTTAAGTTTTTCTTTGGCATCCTTATAAAAAGTTGTAAAAAGAACGTCGTAAATTGCAATTAATAATTATTTTTTACCTGCTTCGATAAATCGTGAACGTGCGGGAATTTATGGCTCATCAAAGTACTAGCTTCTGCCCACGGCTTCGCTCGCGTGGTACCCGGATAAAAAGTGGGCCATGTGTTATTCTGTTGTATAAACTATATTACTGTAAAGTTTCATCAAAATCCGTTCCGTAGTTTTTGCGTGAAAGAGTAACAAACATACATCCTCACAAACTTTCACGTTTATAATTGTAATAGAATGTGCATGTATGGCGCAGTCTTGAGAAGTTCCTGTTGTTGTTTTAAAAAACTTAAAAACAAACACGCTTACAACTATATGCCTTAAAATGGAATATATTAATGATCAGGGGGTCTAGCTAATACCACTTTCTGTTATCGTTAACGCCTGCAGAAACATTGAACTGTATGGAAACGACATTAGCTGTGGAAATTTCACGTGACTGCTGACAAATTTTACCTTGACAAATTTGCGTTAGCGTATAAGGAAAACTAAGCGTGAGATATTTTTCTAGACATTGGCAGGCATTGTCTTAGACAATGCTCGGGCACTCCAAAGCAAATGCTGGATAGCGTCCGCCGCTATTTCTAAAACTCTGTAACTTTTACCTCGTTTCGTCAACGTATCCTGATGAGGTGGCTTTCATCATTCACATAAAAACGACGATTATAACAGCCTTCGAGTAACGGGATTTTTATGTAGTTGTGTTGGTTTTATCACAAAATATATATCGCCTTGTAAATTCGTGTTAATTCACATTATTGCGGTTAACTACTCCCTGATTATCGTCACTGAGTGGCACGCAATCGATAAGTTTCATTATCACAAATAGTCTTAAGCGATCTTTGGCCGATCTGCAACATTAAAATAATCGATTTTGTAAATATTTCTGGTGGTTTTGCGTTACAATAAAATGTTTACGAGTTTTAAATTGACAATCTCGAGGCGCCCGATTTGATTCTTTTGAACATTTGACACGTTCGATTTTGACCTGATTCTGGTTTGTTTCCATTGTTAAACGACTATCTCTCACGGCTAGGCAGAAGAAGAGTAGGAACTTATGATATTTGCAATGTAGATCGATATTGAGTCAATTAAATGTTATTATTAATTAATTTAATGTTCTGTTAAATATCGTTTCGCATCATAATCTAAATATCAGTCTATGTCAGTTGTTCACGAGTTCGTTATAAAAAGTGAATAGCAATTTTACTTGATACATAGATGGAATTGTCGAAGAAGGTACCTGCATTTTTTTTTCAAGTTTTGAACTCTGAAGCCCCAGAATAAATCTCGAATTGAATCTAGACTACTTATTAATACAGTTTTTTTTTAATTGTCAATATATTTCTCGAATAAATACAGGTTAAGTTCGAGAAAAACGATTACCGCTGTATTACCTATGAGGAACATCAGATACATACGCAATACGTAGATCTTTGAGAATACCATGTAGAAGGTAGTCAGAGGCACGTCTAAACATTATATTTGGCACGTGCCGCGTCTTGCAAGTTGTTAGCATTCCAGGAGACAGGTTGCAAGTCCTACACATCTTATCAGAACACTAATCGATGGCATATGGCTTCTGATTTTTGGTTCTATAGCACCTCACTATTTTATTTTCACCGTTTTGAGTTTACGTTAATGCAGATTGACAGTAGTGCATCACCAATTTCGATCCCACGACCTTCGGATCGGACTAAAATTGGGGTTCCGCCCACTAGGCCCACACAGCATTCCCTAAATAATACTATAAAACATTTTTCACACAGCATCATCTAGCCCCAAAATAAGCAAAGCTTGTGTTATAGGAACTAAATGAATGATATACTACATATATATAATTCTATTAGGATGGACGAAAGTAAATAAACAAAACAAGTATACAAGGCGAGCGTAAATGAGATAGTTGGAAGAGGAAGGCCTCGGCGAACGTACTCTGACCAAATTGGAGACATTCTAGAAAAAGGCCAGATCAGAAGTACGCTAAACCGCCGACCTTGTATGAAGAATGTGATGAGGATGAATGAAGCGAAATAAATCCTTGGCCTCGGCCTCTCCGGGAAACAGGCGTGACTATATGTATGTATACAATTCCCTAAATCTTATGAATAATTCAGGTGTGTATGTTTTTTTTTCTCAAACAACTTGTGATAGTGGAAACGCGCAACCTACGATGCATCTCAAGCGCATCAAATATCGTCCGATTGCGGCACGATCTCACCGTTTACGACTATCGAGCGCCAGTGTGAAAGGCACCACAATTATCGAGCACCAGTGTGAAAGGCAAGCAATATGCTGTTAAGTACATTCAAGTGAGAGGGCAGATCCGTGTCTTTGAGAATTAATTAAAATTACTGATATTGCGGTCCTTATTGTTTTTGAATATGAGAACTTGATCATCGTTATAGTGTTTACAGATAACATTTAATATTCATATTCTGGCTTATTTGTAATGAGCCAGAAGGCTACACAATCGGCTGTGCAATGAAAATGTATTTCACAATTTTGAAGACTCTTCATATTGTAAAAACGGGGATTTTCACGTACCGCACTATCGGTGAAGGCACCGACTAAGTTTCGACTCATTCCGACGTTCTCCCTGATGAAGACTCTCGGAATGAGTCGAAACTCGTGAAAATTCCCATTTTTACAATATGAATAGTCAAGTTCACGATAGTTTTTGGAATAAAATTTTTAAGACTTTGATGAGAAGTCAAAGTCAAAGTCCTCCTACAGAGTGAAACCTGACTTAAATTTATGCGGCGATAGGCTTGCCTATCATTTGGAATGCTAAATCATTCATAATGTTTGGACGTACCTCTGCCTACCTCCTATTTGGTATCCTCAAAGACTTACAAACTGAGGATATGCATCTTGGTGAATAAAGTCGTGAGAGTGTTTGTTTTAAAGTAGGAAAGGACTTATTTTGACAGCTAATATCAAAAACTTCTAAAACTTGAAAAAGAGATATTTTTCGACCTTAAAGTACTATGTATTTTAAGTTCTTGTATTTTTGGATAGGCTATGCGTGAACAATGAGTTCCATAGCTTCTTTGCCATTATCATTTTGTTAGGGCAATTAAAGGCAGGTCTCAACCTAAACTTTTCAAAATCATTAACTAATAAAAATGAGCTTTCTTTAAATTGAGCGAATATTATATGTAATATGATTGTATATGTAGCCAACTAAACATATTATCCTGATCCCACACTAAGATTCCCTGTATTCTGGGTATCAGAAACTACGAGTCCCGTGGTACCACCCGTGGTCAGATCCAGACCAAATATCTTCATAACATGAAAACCTTACTTTACCTCATCAGCAATGCAACCATCTTAATTAATAAGTAGTTCCAAATAAATGATTTTTCTATCTATCAAACATTTTGACTCGAACACTTGCGTAACAGCCTTTTGTACCTTTAATATTTGAGCAACTTATATATATATATAATTTTATTTATGTAAGTATGTCCTATATATTATATTTATATATTATTATCAATTATTTAGGTGTATTTAAACATTTTCGTTACTTAATCACTATATATATTATCATTTTTGTTTTAACCATTCTGTGCACTACCAATTCGTCTTTTTCCACAATACACAAAGGTTATCTGGAAGAGAATGCTTCTTAGTATTGAGTTTGTCTATGTACTACTATTTTTGCAATAAAGAGTTTTCTATCTATCTATCTAACAGCTGGCTAATAGCTTGCTTGCTCGTCATAACATCTATCTCACCTAAAATCTAACTTTCATTCTCCCCTGTACCTACGTTCTATATCAAGGCGGGTTACGGACAGACAGCCTCATTGTTATTTTGTAACAAACCGACATAAATCTCTTGTTCTCCAAATTTCTGTGTTTATAGCAATTAACAAAGCCAGCCGTGTCACTCGCTCAACTCGATATGATTCATGGGTAAGGGCAGGTGCGCACGATCACCAATCGAATGCTCGTATGCTCGAATTTATTTATTTTATTAACGAAAATTGTAGATTATATTTATGTAGATGGACTCCCTTTTCCGGATTCCGACTTAAAGTTGGTCCATTTTGCATGGAAGCCTATCTAGGCTAGCCAGCCTAACTTCGCCCAGAAGCACAGAAGCTTCCTTGGATGTTCGCAGGCTTCGCGGAGTGACCTCGGATCATTGAGGATTAGCTACGCCCACGCATTCCAGGATTACGTGGGCAGCTGATTCTTCTTCAGTTAGACAACATCTGCAGAGTGGGCTGTCGGTAGCTCCAATGTTGTAAAGATGCTTGTTTCAGGCAAATAAAGGCAATTAATTTACCGAGAACTGACCCAATTGTAAGATCTATTGACTTTATGAAATCGTTGCGTGGCTGACTGACGATCAACGCACAGAAAAAAGGTACGTAGTTTTCCTAGGATGAGTTAAGACTCATGGAGCGATCACACTAAGTCATGGCTATCGAGATGGCAATCAATTTGGACACTAGTTCCCATTTGAGAGGTTCATCTATCCATAAAACGGAACGTCCAATGGGAAACCAATTTCGTTCATTCGCATCATCCATGGCCCAACCAACCTACAAATTAGCGTGATACGATTCATCCCATCCGATAATACGGTCATGGCTAACGCCATGCCGCCATCTCGATAGCCATGGAAATAAGTATTCGCCCGCTGATCAAACTGACGCTGTGGCGATGGTGATCAGGGGGGCTAGACAAATACCTCACGCTTACTTTTCCTTTCACACTAACGCAAATCTATCAAGGTAAAACTTGGCAGCTGTCACGTGACATTTCCACAGTTAAACAAATTAATCTTTCCGCAGGCGTTAACGCCAACAGAATGTGGTATTTGTCTAGACCCCTGGACATTCACGTAAACTTTGACCATCACTTGAAAGCCATTCCTCTTTGATTGCCACTGTGACCAGCCCCTAAGAATGCACTATGAATAAAACTACCTCGAGTACTGATAGTA
Organism: Perizoma flavofasciatum; assembly: GCA_958496245.1. Taxonomy (NCBI): domain Eukaryota; kingdom Metazoa; phylum Arthropoda; class Insecta; order Lepidoptera; family Geometridae; genus Perizoma; species Perizoma flavofasciatum. Next base: position 13,935,991 of record OY292425.1, on the reverse strand, counting down.
AATATCGCAGTAGGAAGAATGTTTGAATACGTTCGCTGGCGTTTCACAGTTATTCACCAAAGATGAAAATAAAATATATTGCAGGCACGCAATGTCAAAAATTAGTTAAACACTGCACTAATCAAATTAGGGTACCATTGAGAATAATATATCTTATAATCCTACTACTAATATAAACGTGAAAGTTTGTGAGGATGGATGTTTGTTACTCTTTCACGCAAAAACTACTGAACGGATTTTGATGAAACTTTACAGTAATATAGCTTATACGTCAGAATAATACATAGGCTTCTTTTTATCCGGGTGCTACGCGGGCGAAGTCGTGGGCAAAAGCTAGTCTGTATATAAATTTATAGCACATTTTGGTAAAAAACCAGTGTTATGTGATTGTAACACATGCTTAGCTATTTTATGTAGGTTAGATAATTCATTTTATTTTTTTTATTTTTCCGTTCTCTAGTTTGTACTCTGCCTTAAAATATCACGCCTAAAGACACATTATTTATTGTTCTCATAATTACCAAGTTTCGATGGCCGACGTCCCGCATAGCGAAGAGGCCGCAACTTTGGCGTCAGTTGGCATGTGTACCATGCCTTTATGATCGAAATTAAAACCTATTTTTCTGCTATCGATGTTAAAATCTACCGTGGTAATTTTGTAATATCTCTGAAATATTCTCAGAGGCTTATTCATAGATTATGTAGTTTGAATTTGAGCAGAAATTATAAGAAATATTTTATTATATAAGTTTGATACGTCTTCATAATTATGTTTATTACTTAATCGTTTACGATCAAAACTTCAAACTTTTAACATAATTTTTTAATAAAAACCGGGATATTTACCATGATTTGTGAGTTTGTATGTTTCCGATATTTCGGCACAGTTGCATGTACCATGATCACGGGAGGAACTGAAGTCTTTGCGAGTTTTGAATGTTAGAGGCAGACAAATCGATCTACCCTCTTTCTCACTCTTTTATTGCGAAAAATACCACTACCACCGGTTCCATTATCACATTCGAGTACATCTCGGTTCCGACACAACACTAACAGTATCCTAACACGCAACTGGTATCATGTTTTTTCGATTTTTGCACAATCTCACCACAGGATTCCAGACTCCAGATAATTGAAAACCATCTTCTCTATTGAAATTCCTGTGTTTGGTAATCTCAATTGCCTCCTGAACCAATCTTGGTATGTAGTGGCTTTCTGTTGAGATTACCTGTGGATTATGCAACTCGATCCAGTGATTTGAGCCAGAATTCAACAGGTGTTCTGCAATAGCTGATTTCTGTGTATCAAAATTTTTAACCGCCCTGATGTTCTCCTTCACCCGACAAGCTTCACCCGACTTCTCACAAATCATGGTAAATATCTCGGTTTTTTGTAAAAATTATGTTCAAAACCATGATAGTTTCAAAAGTTCAAACTTTTAAGTTTGAAAAATACTATGTTTCGTTTTGTTTCACTGAGCACGGATTAAAAACAAGAGTGTGGGTGCGTTGAATAAAAATGATATAACTTAATGTTGCCAGAATAAATCGATCCAAATATCTTAAAGTCAAACAAAGCCTGCAGGCCCAAGTTATTAAGAACCTCCATTAATTAGTTACAACAATCAAACATTCGTTATTTTGATAATTGCAGGTTATATCTATAATAATTATTGTTTGAATGCGTTATTTTGAAATATCACCAATCACCATTGATAGCCTCGAACAATCGAATAGATAAGATATATGTTTTTATAGTTATATCAATAGAATACTTATTTATATTGTAATAACGGTAATTTTCCCGTACCGTACTATCGGTGAAGGCACCGACTAAGTTTCGACTCATTCCGGAAGTCGTCATCAGGTAGGGTTGTGCATTGATCGTTTCTGGAATAAAATAGAATACCAACTTATTTTTCATATACAACTAATTTTTATTTAGATGGTTTATGGCATAGGACAAAGAAACTCATAATTTCAAATACCATTTCTGGGTGTGCTGGCCTGGGATGTAACCCGACTTTATGCTGGATGGTCCTAGGTTCAAACCCCGGTGTGCACTGATGAATTTTTCAATTTCTGTGTGCTTAACATGAGCTTAAATAATTACGGAAAACAATGTAAAGAAACCTGTCTAAGAACCGAAAATTCGAAGGTATGCCTGCAGTTAGTGTTCCAATAAGCAGAGATGGGCTTGCAACGTGTCACGTGGAATTTTTAACACTACGCAAAACGTGGACATGTGCTAAATATAATGAAGACCTCTGTGGCGCAGTGGGCTAAAACCCGCCTGTTCGATTCCCGCCGCGGGTCAATTTTTTCTATGATCTGCAAATATTTGTCTCGGTTCTTTGTGTTTTCTATGTATAATATGTATCAGTCATGTAGTTCCCATAACATAAACTTTGCTTACTTTGAGGCTAGATGATGATATGTGAAAAATGTCCAGCATTTTTTTTTATTTATTAAAGACAGGAAGAATGAAAAAAACGACCAAGCCTAGAAGAATCTATGTTTTTTTTTCTGATGATTCTTCATTCAGCTATAGTATTGCCAATCGAAAAACGTGAACTCATATCTGTATCGAACATTTAGATAAATAAGTATAAATATATAAATATTGCTGGAAATTTTCACACAGCATCATCTAGCCTCAAACTAAGCAGAGCTTGTATTATGGGAACTACATGACTGATATATAATACTTATATACTTTTTTTTGTAAACATACATACTATACATAGAAAACACCCAGACCCGAGACAAATATTCGCAGATCATACAAACATTTGTCTCGCGGCAATCGTACCCGCAACTTTCTTCGTCTTAGCTGGGCTTTCGCTCACAACGCCACAGAGGTAATGGACCATTATTATTGGATTTTCTAATCTTAACTAATAACATTGCATATTACCTATTATATTGTATTTATCCCTTACCGAATCCTACACCTCTATTTTCTCAAACGTAGGTACTAATTTCCCATAACATGAAATCTATACAAATTATCAATCACAAATCAATACTGACACGGCTCAGCCCACGAACGAATGAACGAACGAAATGAACGAATGGAACTTAATAATTGTCGGGTGCGCAATGTGCATTATCAGTCGTCATTCACATAAAAAGCAGGTTGTCAGCGCTTATTAATCGGCGTTGGGAGCCGGCGTCAACTGCCTGACTGTCAAAAACTTACGTCAACAAAGGATACTGCTATTGCTCCACTGCACGCACCTGTCAACGACGTCCAAAGAACCTCTGACCTCTGCCGCAAAAGCCTGGGCGCACCAACAAATTCCTCGTACTCCAAGGTAGTGCACGGCGCGACGCGGAAGGAGAAAGTCACAACCACTCACCCTGATGAAGACTCTCGGAATGAGTCGAAACTTAGTCGGTGCCTTTACCGATAGTGCAGTACGTAAAAATTCCCGTTTTTACAATATGAAATTCCTCGTAGATTGCAACAGCTTAATACGATGGAACACCTGAAGCCAGGAAAGCATTTGGGTAATTCCCCGTGACGTGGAAGTTCTATCTTAGAAGATTCTAGGGTAAAAATGCTAGATAGAGGCCGTTACCCGCAGCTCCAAGAAAAAAAATAAGTTACTGACAACCCGATTTAATGATAGGATAATAATAATAATGGTGGACATTTTTCACACACCAGCATCTAGCTCTAAACTAAGCAGAGTTTGTATCATGGAAACTATATGACTAATATACTACTTATTTTTGTAAATACATACATATTATACATAGAACATACCCAAGTCAAATATTTAAAGATCATACAAACATTTGTCCCGCGGCGGGAATTGAACCCATCTGCGTCTCGGGCTTCCGCTCACTAGACCACAGAGATCGTCATAAGAGGATAAATGATGTAAGGCACGTAAGTTGCCGGTAAACTGGCAGGAAAGCCGGTTTTCTGCGTGAATGCAGTTACGATGCGCGGGCGCATTCGTTTTATTCCACCCTTAGATTATATCCGAGATTATAAATTAGATGGCCAGTGATGGGAGGGATAGTAGGATTTATGTACGTTTTGTAGATGAATTGTATCGCATGGTAGATATTTATGAGAATTACGTATTTTTTATCGATCACCATCAGTTGTTGAGCAAGTTTTGAATATTGACTTCTGTTGGCAACTATTATATGTTACTAGCTTCTGCCTATGGCTTCGCCCGCGTGGTACCCAGATAAAAGGTAGCGTTTGTGTTATTCTGATGTTTAAGCTATATTACTGTAAAGTTTCATCAAAATCCGTTCAGTAGTTTTTGCGTGAAAGAGTAACAAACATCCATCTTCACAAACTTTCACGTTTATTATAGAAGTAGGATATTGTTTTACGATGAATAATACTTCTATCATACGTTTTTACGGAGCCTTTTTATATCGTTTTTTTTAAATAAATTTTAAAAATATTTGCATAGTATTTTGTTGTCTTAATATTTATTTCACGCCTTCTACTTACAACTTTTTTGAATGTTTATTGAATGAAAATACTTTAATGTAAACTAAAAAAATAGGACATAGCACTGAACGAAACTACAAAACCAAAATAACGGGATCCGCCTCATTCAATTTATGTTTTGATTTTATAACTTGTTTGAATAAACAAATATAATAAATAGGTAAACAACACAATAGATGAATGACACAGTCCCTACCTCTCACTAGGATTTTCTATGTCGTGGGTATCAGGAACGACGAGTGCCGTGGTACCATAACTCCCAGACCCGGAACAAAATATACAAACATTTGTTAAATATTAATTGATTTTGATTGCCAGATAATTTTCAGAAAATCTTTTACTATCATAGGACGTCTTGATTATTACTAGCAGTGTTTATGACCAAAAAAGTTAAAATGGTATATAACCAAAAAAGTTTTATGTTCATTAATTGAATGTAAAATTATATTCAATAATGTATATATCAAAAATATTGCCGCATGTATGAAAAAGCATCACTTGAGAGCGGCTCGACCGATTTGGCTGATATATTTTTGTTGTATTAGAAATTGTCAGTACCTATAAGGTTTGTATGAAAGAAAATTCTCGAAAAATCCACTGGAAAAGTTTGAAAATTGGATGACCCGTGCGAAGCCAGGGCGGCCAGTGCTAGTGAAAAATAAAAATCACCATTACCTACCGCCAAGCAGTAATCCTCATATTGCTGTGTTTTTGAGCAATACGAGGATAAATAAAGAATTTTATAGACAAAATTTTGCTTCTTTGGGTGACATTATTGCAATTTTCTTAAGGAAGGATATTATACTTATGTTACTTTTTTATAATTTAGCTTTCTATTGGTGAAAAAATGTTAAATTGGGTCAAGTAGTTTCAGAGCCTATAAACCGGTACAAACAAACAAATATTTCCTCTCTACAATATTAGTATAGGTTATTTATTCTTTATTATTTAATTGAATTTAATTATTCAGTTTTGCAAACTACTTTCACTCTGTTTAGAAGGCAAATAGAAACGAATCCTTGAAACAAGAGAAATATATCCACAAAACATCGAACCCAACATTTCCTTACGGAGGAAACTTTTATATAAAGGCACAGTATAAAGTAAAGTAACAGAAGGTAAAGACACCAGGTTGCGATGACATACGGACAGAGGGTAGGACTTGTTTGAATTTTGATGAGCTACATCTTGCATTGACATTTTGTCTTTCGTGATTTATTTAATTCCTATTCCGGGTTATTTATGAGGGTTTATTGATTGGACATTATTTGACTGTGTTGTTTCTCCCGTTTGCGAAGTTATTTTTAGGAGGTTTAACAGCGTAAAATCTCTGTTATTTGGTTAGTTTTTTGATTAATTCATTAATTGATTAAATGGGCAGTTATTCCATCATAACCCTGATTGTTTAGGGTTAAATTATATATATTTTTTTATCTAACATAGCCTAATTCTTACTAATATGGATCATGTTATCCGAAATAAAATATATTATTATGACTATTATTATTTATACCGTCCATTTCAACAGATAGACCGGATACACACTAGCTTCTGCCCATGGCTTTGCATGATAACTATACAAAAAGTAGCCTCCGTATTATTCATGAACAATATTGGTTCAAAATTTCATCCAATTCAGTTCAGACGTTACGAAGATTATAAGCAGCAAGTATCATCCATACTTTCGCACTAATAAAGATTATAAATTAACTTCCAAAGAAAAACAAAAAAATAACATATCTGTAAAAAAAAAAAAAAAAAAGATCTTTTCCAGCTTTTGTTATTCACGTGAATATACTTTTCGTAACTTTTCTGACAACATTATAACATAAACGCTAAAAAGTATATTCGTCATCTTTACTCTGTAGAAACCCACTGTTGGACATGAGACTCCTAAAAATGTGACTACAAACAGATTTAAGTCACTGCATTGTGAGAAAAAGTTTATTTTTTTTATTAAAATTACGGAACCGAACTTGCAACCACGTCACGTGGCAACCTATCGACCTACTCGTAAAATGCGGGCATCTGCCAAATGTAACATTTAGAAGTGCCTCTGACTAACCCCTACTTGGTATCATCAAATAACTTCTAATTTTTTCTATGTATAATATGTATGTATTTACAAAAAAAATATATATATAAGCAGTGTATCGGTCATGTAGTTCCCATAATACAAGCTCTGCTTAGTTTGGGGCGAGATGATATTGTGTGAAAATGTCCAGAATTATTATTATTTATTGAGTATGTATCTGAGAATGTCTATCATGGGGAGTACAGTCTTGAGAGTGGTTTGTTTATGTTAAAAAAGGTCCGTACAAAATTTTCCAATTCATAAAACACCATATCTCTTGATGTAACATGAATACCAATTAATATGTTGGGAAGGCCCAGCCCTCAGATGTGCCTCAGAGCCATCCATCCCTCTCCGCCCGAGGAGGTTGTATCGGACTAGTGCAGATTTAGAGACCGCGCGATATCTACTGATGTACTAGCTGATACGAGGACTGATGTGTGTTGATACTTGCATACAATTTTGTTTCAATCGTAATCGGAACACATGCATAAAGTAAGAGTAACACAACGGAACGCGCCATGCTCGGAATTTCACTTCTGGATCAAATACCCAACGTCGAAATCCGACGACGTACTAAGGTTGTGGACGTGGGTCTGCGCATCGCAAAGCTGAAATGAAGATGGGCTGGACACTTGGCTAGAAGGGATGATGGCCGATGGACGATGGCCATTACCTAATGGTGGCCAAGAGAGGCTCGGCGACCGAGAGGCAGACCACCCGCCCGATGGTCGATTGACATCGTCATCATGGCCGGTAATCAGTGGATGAGGAGCGCAAGGGATCGGAAAGAGGAGGCCTATACCCAAGAGTGGCTGCAGACGGGCTAGATGATGATGATGTAGGGGTACCTGTTTTAGTGCAAAGATGACATCTTTCCTTTTTGCTTAATAAAAATATTTTCTTTTTTATTTTTTCAGACCCGGGACAAATATCTGCAGAACATATGTTCCGCAGCGGGAATTTACTTGATGCTGAGTTGACTACTTCCCCACCGGCAGCGAGGTTGTCAGAGTTAGGAAAAAGAGTCCCGTCGACACTGGCTGCGGGATCTACGATACCCTTTAGCTGCGGGATCTACGACACCCTCTAGCTGTGGAATCTTAAAACTGAACGCTCTAAAGTATCAAATCCTTTCGTTCGCTCTATCCGACCAGCAGACGAACCGAACACTCACATTACAACAAATCATTCAGCCGGTCCCGGTAACGATTCCATTCTTCGTTGATTTATTCCACATTATTATTAATTTTTATTATAAAAGAGTTATTTACTCGCTTCATCTGATAAACCATATTTATTGCTGGTTTCTTTTGAAGTTTTTTAATCAACAGCTGCTTGAGACTTTTGAGTTTAGATTAGGTTTTTCAAGGTTTTAGTATCTAGATGCATTGACAATATTCCTAGCGTACTTACTTGTTGCTTTGGAATAGTTGCACTGTGGTTTATTTTTAAATTCGATCGAAAGATACAGTATACACAAGTATACTTTTTTCAGGAAAAAAATAATACTGACCTTAAAAAACGATTATTTTTCACCCTTATATTAAAATACCGCCATATTTTTTATAAAAAAATTATATGTGACCGCTCTCGAAGTAACATTCTAGAATCATTAAAATCGGTTTACAATTTGGCGAAGATATTGCGTAACATACACACTAAAAACATACAGAAGAAAAGAAAAAGGCGGAAGCTTTTTGAAGTTGGTTGAAGATAGATATATTTTGTTTGTTTGAGAACTGAAGATTTTTATTTTATGTAGTAACACAGTCGAAGTCTGATTACTACATAAAATAAAAAAATGATTATTAAGTATTTGTTTTAATTTATTTAAAAAGAAAAGGAGAACTGATAAAACATTGTTATTTTAGTGCTTCAAGAAAAACAATACATATCTTCTTAAGTATTGATACAATGTGAAGATTTCTGGAATATCTATGTTTGATTATAAAAAATGTCTAATTAAAACTTTCTAAGCTACAAGTACATTAACGGGTTATTATTGGAAATTATCTTAGCTCAAAAATCACGGTTCGTCAGACCGGCATCATCATCTTACCCTAGGTATAAGTCATATTGACGTAACCAGGCTGATTAAATTTTATTAGACTAGCTTCTGCCCACGGTTTTGCCCGCATGGTACCCAGATAAAAGTAGCCTATGTGTTATTCTGATGTATAATCTATATTCCTGTAAAGTTTCGTCAAAAACAGTTCAGTAGTTTTTGCGTGAAAGAGTAACAAGCATCCATCCTCACAAACTTTCACGTTTATAATATTACTAGCTTCTGTCCACGGCTTCATCCGCGTGTTACCCGGATAAAAAGTAGCCTATATGTTAGTCCGATGTATAAACTATATTTCTATAAAGTTACATCAAAATATACGTTTCGTAGTTTTTGCGTGAAAGAGTAACAAACATCCATCCTCACAAACTTTCGCGTTTATAATATTAGTAGGACTAGCTTATGCCTACGGTTTCGCCCGCGTGGTACCTTGGTACCGCGGATAAAAGTAGCCTATGTGTTATTCTGATGTATAATCTATATTACTGTTAAGTATAATTAAAATCCGTTCAGTAGTTTTTGCGTGAAAGAGTAACAAACATCCATCCTCACAAAGTTTCACGCTTATAATATTAGTAGGATGAACTGACAAACATCGCTGACTCGTGACAGCCGAACAAATGTCAACAAATGCCATTCACAATCGACACTTGAATAATGTGCTATTCGATCCACCGAGACAATTTCCAGAGTATTCTAAACAGAGCTCACACCTTCGAATAAAACACGTCTACAATATGTAGTTGTCACCAGTTGATAGAAGCTGTCTTTCAAACTATCTACTATACCATTTCCATCAATACACCATAACAAACTTTCCCTATCTACAAAAATACATCCTATTTCTCTACGAGTAAGACTCTTAACAATTTAAACGTGAAAGCGCATATTACTTTTCAGCACCAAGTTTAAGCACTGAGGTATACTCCCTATTCATGATAGGAAATGATTTCGTAGCAGACGAAATACATTGCTGGTTCAGTTTGTAGATAGGAGAGTGTGAATTGAGAAACACGGCAATGGAAATGATAGGGGAATTAAAATCGTTGTTGTGTGTATAGTAAAAGAAATACAGGTAAGAGTAGACATCCCCTGGGAGACAGGAGCTAGGTGTTGAGGTTATCCTGGTAGGATAGATCAATGATATGTCAAAATTGTGTTATGCTTGTGGGATTTATGCAGACTAGTTTCGAAGGAAGACAGTGATCGATTCTAGCGAATGTGGAAGACATTTCCCTGAGGTTGCATTGGTTTGAATAATTTGATTTAATGCATTTGCAATGCAAATATTGTTTAATACAAACTTTTAGGTAAGAAAAACATTGTATAAAAAGTGAAAAAAAGACTTTATAAGAAAATCTGCAATATCGATTACGACAAACATCATCATCCCACATCAGTCCACTGCTGGACATAATATGCCTCTCCCAATAAGTGCCACTGAGCCCGATGTTCGGCTTTTGTGATCCACTATCTGCCGTCTTTACGGCAGAAACGAATTAAACTATTGTGAACTTGACTATTCATATTGTATAAACGGGAACTTTCATGTACTGCAGTATCGTTGAAGGCAACGACTAAGTTTCGACTCATTCCGAGAGTCTTCATCAGGCTGAGTGATCGCGACTTCATCCCTCCGCGTCGCGTCGTGCACTAAAATATGGTAAAATAAACAAATAAATGTTAATAAACAAATATTTATTGTGTTTATTTATTTTACCCTTCTTGTGGTAGTACCTTCCTACGTATGATCAGGAATTATCAAAATTCTCCACCCAAACCACTTACAAACAGAGTCAAAAGTTTAGAATGATTAAACCTAAATTATGATCCATAAATTCGTACTATTAACATGAAATTAATCATGATAAGATCTGAATCCTCCGCGTTGGTACGTAGGTAGGATGTCAGAGCTTTCATAACATTAAATTACTTTCATTGTCTCAAAACTTATATCGGATTGGATCGCACAAAACAGCGTACCTGAATAACCCAATAATTGTGTACATAAATCATTTGAACGACTCCCGATAATTCGCCCTCTGAAGCAATGTTTGGTCCGATTGAGGTGCGGTGGCGATTTATTTTAAGATCACCTCCCAGTAAACCCGACGAGAAGATAATATTTAAAAATTTCTATGTATGCCACCTCATGCACCTACTCATTCATTCATTTATATTTATTTATTAAAATCAACATATAATAATATGTTAGTTAAAAATTTCTTATTCTTAATTAGTCACACAAAACAACAAGTGAACAATAAAATACATAAATATAATTTAAAATGTCAATTTTTTTTTTAAACAAAATTAATTGAATTGGAATGGAATGTCAAAATTACTATGTCAGAAAGTTAAAATGCCAATACAACTAGAATAAAAACAAAAGAACAGTATAAAAGATTTAAAAGGATTTAGCTAAACTCTGTTTTGTTTTTAACACTCATATTAGATATACTTCCAAATAACGTAATAAAATCTTGGAAGTAAATTTTATATATAATATGTAGTTCGGATGACAATACTATAATTTGGTATTTTGGAGCTAATCTGATGATGGAGCCAGGAGATGGATGGTGGAACTCTTCAGTGGCTACTAGCAAAACTACTCGAGTTTGGGCTCATGATTCGTTTTGACGAGTCCTATAGATTGGGCTTGGTAACGAGGGTGTGATGATGGAGCCTGGAGGTGGATAGTGGAAGTTTGTTTTGTAATTTTTAGTGCCTAAAACGTGTTTTTTTTAAACTATACTACATTTTATTTTATTTCAGAATGAGACGAAGCTATATTTTATAGGTTAATCAATTAGTAACTTACTATTCGAAAAAAAGATTGTAAAATCTCGATTAACCAAATTTTCTTGCCTAATGCTCTATTTAAAAGCCTAATAACTCGTTTTTAAAAACGGTCAAGTAAATTTGTGATCTGATAAATACTACATTACCGTTCTATTAAAAATACAATTCTTCTATGGAATTTGTTTAAATTATAATCGAGAATGGATTGAATTAAATTGCCACAATATAAGACAGGTGTAATTTTTATCAAAGAGATTAAGTTATGAAATAGAAAAGATACAAATGATATAACTAGCTAAAGAACGCATAAGCATTGTCACGTTGAATAGCAATACCAATGCATTGATCTATTGTGAAGTAATTATACGTATTAGGTTTCAAAGCAAAAAAAAATGGTCCAATTCCAATTAAAATTTATCTTCAAAAGTTAGCACGTCATTTTACATTTTTATCTAGATAGTAGCCTCTGCACATGGCTTCGCCTGCATGATACGCGGATAAAAAGTAGCCTAGCCTAGATAATTTTCAATTTCATTTTGCGTAATTAGCGTTTTTCAGCGTTTCTTCCCGCTTTTCGCCTACAATTCAAGCAGAGACATGATTTCTCTAACGTAAGGGTTCGATAACGTGATACGTGCAAAACGCGACTTTTCAACCTTTTGTTAAAGACGATAATGTCGTAATGTATGTATGTATGCTTTGTTGGGGCATTGCGTTTGTCATATTTATGTTTGATCTCTTAAATTATTATGCTTTTGGAAGGTCTTTATCGGACCCACGCTCGTTTGAAGCCTTTCTTTCCAAAGGCTTTCGACCCCCCGTTGTAGCCTTTTGAGTCGATTATCAAAACCGTACAATAAACAATTTCACCTCTCTCTTTTCGGAAACAAAGACGTCACTTTATTTAGTCATCGTGTTCAGTACGTAGGGGCCGATTTTATAATTTTAATAGATTTCATAATACTTAATCATAGGCCTGAGGAGCACCTTAATTAGACTAATTGCATAAAGACTATACAAAACTCAACGTGGCGGTAATCACACTTAGAATTTATTTTTATTATACACACATAGTTCAAAACTTTCAAATGTAGTAAAATAGGAATGGTGGTCTGGAAGAGATTGCTCTTAGCGATAAGACCCATTATACTTCCGCGATTAGCTTGTAATTAGCTGTATTTTAATTTCTAAGCAATATATGGTGAACAATAAAGAGTTACTTAGCAATAAATCTAGGTATATATTATAATTAAAAAAAGATTTTTATATGATTTGAAACAAACTCCCAAGAGATATACAAAAATTATCAATTAACAAATTTAAAAACGTAATTAAACAAAAGCTTTATAAAAAGGCATACTATAAAATATCTGATTATTTAGATGACAAAAACTATTGGGATTGAAAATGCTCCAACTCAAAAATCAAAAATGATTTTTATTTGATTTGAAAAATCAGTTGCTCCTGTAATGGGAGATATAACAAGGGGGTAAAGTCATATTTCCATTATATACTTCAGTGGTCTAAATATTGCCCTCCCCACACTGCACAGGACAGTAAACAGAGTCGTATAAATCAAACTCCATATTTCTAATAGAATCCCCTAAGTGCTCTCACGTTTTTATGAAGAAAAAACTTTTTGGGCAGCGCTTTCATTCATTAAGGCCCACGTACACGGGCCGTCACGTGATGATTTAGATCCACGAGGTAATGGCGCGATAAATAACGCGGTCACAACGCCAAGCTTTAAGTACCTAAGTATAAGCAAGCGCCACTTACCGCCATCTAGCGAAGACTGAGGCAAGTAGTGATATAAATCATTCTCTGAAACGTTGATTACTCTGTTGTAAGTTACGTTAAATAGGTTAGTAAAATTCTAGTACCTAGTCTTATTTATAATATTAGCCAAAGTCTTTCAAAATAAACGACGTTAACATAATAAATTTGATAGGTGAGTAACACCTACTTATAAAAACATTTTTTTTTAATTTACAGATCTCTCTCGTAATAAAAATATTTACTGAATCCCAAATTAATGTTAGCCTGTGGTTTTCATCATCGCTTAAATTATTTTGTATGCATCGACCAAAATAATCTAGTTTTGAGAACCGCAAAGAGCCTACATAGTAAGTTAGTTCGTAACTTATATCATAGATGTCACCGCTCAAATGGTCAGCGACCATAAAACCTGCGTAGTAAAACCTTTCACCGATCAATATTGACTTCTTATAAAAGTTCTGCTTATGCTGTCTAGATGGCGGTAGAGAGGTACATAGATGATTATGGTCACTGATCATTTAGAGACCCCTTTGTACAAAATTGGTTCCTGATAAAAAAGTAAGATGGCGTGAAGATGATACATAAAATATAGCGCCAATTTTATTATACGCCGGGCTCATAATTATTTTGGAATATGGTCCATACTCTCTCGGGAGAAGGCTTGGACTCCATTAATGAGAATAATTTTAATTTGGAATGACATGGCTGTGATTGAAAGCCCCATAGAGTTATGAATCAGAACATTTTAAGTCTTAATCTTGTCGATGCTTCTGTTAAGGTTTTATGATAAAGATATACCCTGAAAGTCGATTCTAAATATTGGTGGAAAATCTTTCACCAATATTTAGAATCTTTATTTAATACGTGTATTCCCCGCATGATGGACATTTGGATATTCTTATACTCAGTAATGAAATCCGTGAGGATATACAAAGTATACTTACATACCAATACTTCCTGTATTGTTGGTTGAGAATTTTTTTTTTGTTATAGGTCCTCAGGTTGTTTTTTCCCGTCTCCAGTTCTGTACTAAGCTGAGCAAAGAATTTGCGATTTCTACCATTATGTTTTGAAAGACATTCTAAACTCTTTCCTTATGTTTAATAATAACAGGCAAAGTACGTAAACCGTTTAGGCTTTGCATTATTTATCTGTCAGTCAGAGTTGATGATTCTCTTTTGTTCAGATTTCTTTTGAACTAGCTTCTGTCCACGGCTTCGCCCGCGTGGTGCCCAGATAAAAAGTATCCTATGTGTTATTCTGTTGTATATGCTATATTACTGTAAAGTTTCATCGAAATCCGTTTAGTTGTTTTGCGTGAAAGAGTAACAAACATCCATCCTCACAAACATTCACGTTTATAATATTAGTAGCATTTTTTAATTAAATATGGAGAAGGAAAACATCGCAAGGAAAGCGGCATGCCTTAAAACTAAACTTCGAAGGCTCAGTCACTGATATTATAACACAAGGCTCAGTTATAAATTCAAGAAGCGGCAATAGTCTTGCAACTTGTCACAAGGAATGTTAACTACATGAAAACGCGGAAATATATGTGCCAAATGTGCCAAAAGTCAAAGTTAAAGAGATGGCAAGAATTTTACCGCTGCTGTGTGCTGCTGTCAAATCAGTTTACATGAAGCGTTCCTTCGTGTCTGTAGTCAGCATGTTTTGAAATCACGACTAAATTTGTATAGAAAACTTTAATCTGACTAATTTGACAGCACTAAAATTGTAGCTACCTATCTCTTTCTTGCTTGCACTATCAGTAAAAGAGAGCGACAGTTTAAATTTAGTTTAGTTAGTGTACTACAGAATCGAGGCCAACGTCAAAGATATACGCACTGAGTATGTATGAGGATGTCCTTCATGAGGAATACAGTCGTGAATTAATGAATGAATGAAAAGTTTATTTGCTTGAATATAGGTACATTGGTTCTCATGCTACGTTATTAGGTATCTCTGTACTCGACAAAAAAAAATCGTGCAAATATTAAGCATCTAGGTAGATGCTTAATATTTGCATTATGCTTAATATTTTTCTTCTGAGTAGGTACTCAGAAGAAATTTATATTAAATTAAATTGATATATTAAACTTCATGCATTACAATATAATATAAAATAGCTACAAAAATTTCAGTTTTTTTTGTAAGAATTATCAATAGGTATATTTAAAAAAAATCCTACTAATCTTTCTTATTAAAATTATAAACACGAAAGTTTGTGAGGATGGATGTTTGTTACTCTTTCACGCAAAAACTACTAAACGGATTTTGATGCAACTTTACGGTAACATAGCTTTATTCTGAGGTATAACCTCAGAATAATACATAGGCTACTTTTTATCTACGTACCATGCGGGCGAAACTGTGGGCAGAAGCTAGTATATTATAATTGTTTGTTGATCGATCACCAAGTAAATAAGGGCACCTACAAACGGTCATCAACTCAGCCCATAACTCAGCGCAATCATAATCGATCGCGAGTTAAGACGCTCCTGATGATTTACGCGGTTCCGTCCCGGTATCGGATCGTACCGGCTCCGGCTCGATATCATCCCGCGGAAGGGCCGTTATCGTCCCGATCTCACGTCGTTGAGGCGACTCGTTAATTTGTGCGGATGTCACAAACCGAGCTAAAGGGTGGAATGTAGTAAGAGCTATTGGGAATTGTTCAAATAAAATCATGTTATTATTTTGACATGAAAAAGTCTTAATTGTTGTTTGACTCCACCGTGGTACCATAAAAGAACAAGTATCTCTAGAACATGCAAATCTATTTTGTCACTTAGCGGAAATCGATTCCACACCTCTTGCAAAATGTAAACATTTTTCGAGGCGGAGTAAGGCTTGCATTTTCTGTAGATATTTGTTCCGGTGTTGTGGTACCTTGGTACTCGTAGTAGATACCCACGTTACAGGGAATCCTAGTGTGGGATTAGGACTATGATCTGTCTGTTGAGTGTTAAATTAAATTCCCAAAATGGGCATCCTCAGATGCACGAGGATTTCAAGTATGAGCAATTCTCCATACAAACCTTTGCGTTCAATGTGCTCCCATCCTGATGCCATCCCCAAGTTAATGTCCTAAAGTTGGCGCCCAAATTTTAATAATAATATATCTTTGTAATTTATTTGATTCGCGTCTTTGGAGATGAACGTTTGGTACGATTCAGCGTATTACCAATAATTTTATGATAATGGTTTCTACATTTCGCGGAAGATTGTTCAAATAAGCAGAAAGTAATATTTTCAAAAAAAAATTTATTCCAAAAACTATCGTGAACTTGACTATTCATATTGTAAAAACGGGATTTTCACGTACTGCACTATCGGTGAAGGCACCGACTAAGTTTCGACTCATTCCGAGAGTCTTCATCAGGGTGAGTGGATGCGACTTTCTCCTTCCGCGTCGCGCCGTGCACTACGGCGAACTATTTTCAAATTTATAGTCAACGGCAGTACCTAAGTTTTTATTCGTTGAAATCACAACTTATAAACTAACACGTGAATTTAAAACTTTAAAGTGAAAATACTCGAGACTAAACCTAGAAGAATCATGCAACAAACTCTGTTTGGTCGTTTTTTTGTTGATCATTCATTTTTAGTTTAGCGCCATTTAAGTTAGAAAAAATAATAAAAAAATCACATTAAGTTTTTTAGAATAAGTAAGTAAGGCAATTTTTTTATTTATTTATTCAAATAATTTCTTTGTTCTTTATTACACACAAAAATTTACGCTTACAAAATGCAAAATGTATGACATGTAAAAAGGTTGCCTAACCCTAAAGACTTTTTTCCAGTAAACCTTGACGTGAGAGAGAGAGGTTATTTATTATTTTATTTTTTTTTAAACTTACTACCAAGTTAAGTATCCAATATTTCAACATTATTTGCCACCTAACCCTAAAAAGAGTTTTCTTCCAGTAAACCTTGACGTGAGAGAGAGAGGTTGTTTATTTTATTTTTATTTTTTCAAAAACTTACTACCAAGTAAGTTTATTAACTTATTTCAAGTAAGAACTTATTTCAACATTATTTGCCACCAATTTTTTTTCACAGCCAGTTAGTAGGTACAACAAACTTTTACCCGATATTACCTACGTTATTTTGATTTTCGGATATATCTATCGTCAATACAAATAGTGTTCCGAACAGCAATCTAACCACCGCCACTGCCAAAGATGTGACGTGGATGGTCGCGGGCCGTAAATTACCATTATCTGCAGACGCACCGCTAGTATTTATTATTTATGGGCCGAAACGCCCCGGGCGATGTGGGGCGTTTTTCCCCATAGCCCGTGTGTTGTGGCCTAATATACTGAGGTGTCGTTTTGCGAACAGCTAGTTTGATATTGGCCTCAATTCTGTAGTTCACTAACTAAACTAAATTTAAACTGTCGCTCTCTTTTACTGATAGTGCAAACAATAAAGAGATAGCTACAATTTTAGTGCTGTCAAATCAGTGTACGTGCCGCTTTTCTTTGTGTTTATAGTCAGCATGTTTAGAAAATAACGACCAAATTTGTATGGAAAACTTAAATCTGACTAATTTGACAGCACTAAAATTGCAGCTATCTCTTTCTTGCTTGCACTATCAGTAAAAGAGAGCGACAGTTTAAATTAAGTTTAGTTCAATTTAGTGTACTACAGAATCGAGACCATTTTAGGTTTAATTTTGTTTTTGTGAAATGTCGATTTGACAAACACTTTTTAGAGAGTAATCAATGATTCATGTACGTATGTCTAAAGTAAGATAAACCGTTAAGTTAGATTACGATCCGTGTTGGCCTAGTGGATGAACCCGACTTCCGTGATCGTGAGTTCAAACCCGATAATGCATCAATGTTTTTTTTTCAACTTGAAAAACGTATGTGCACATTTAACACGTGCCCAAAACGGCGAAGGAAAACCTTTATTATTTATTGTACACACAAACTTACAAAAAGGTAGAATTAAATAACATGTACAAAGGCGAGCTTAACCCTAAAAAGAGTTTTCTTCCAGCAAACCTTGAGCTAGAGAGAGGTAATTATAGAGGTAGGATCGAGTACAACAGAAAATAATGTTTCATAAAAATACTTAAGTTACTTAAAACTACAAAAAATAACTAAAAGTATAACAAAGACCACTAGGTCAGCCGCACATGCATTTAATGATTTACAGCTCTTCAGTTTTCTAGCGAAGTTTAGAATTCGATTAACATTTTTTATTTTTATTTATTGAGGCAAACAAGCGTCTATATCTCACCAGATGGTAAGCAGTTATAGTTGGTTAATATTGACATCTGCAATACCAGGGGATAAAGCTTTCCCTAAAGACAAGATATTATATCACATAAAGCTCCCGGTGAAAACAGATCATGAAAACTGCAATAAAATTTAAAATTTTAAAGTGAAAACGAGACATAATGTCATAATTGTATTGATAAAGAACAGAATTAATATTGAATGTGTCCCAAAAAATCCGATTTTGCAAGACATAAACCGGCATTATCCATCGATTCATGGATCGGGGGACAACAAGAAAAAAAAACATCGTTGTCCCCCGATGGTTAACAGCGGGAATAGCCCATCTTTTGCCTCTAATGCGTTGGCCAATTACGCTACGTATCAAGTGACGCTGAATCCGAATTTATTGAGCACTTTCTATCCATATTAGTAGATAACATCAGCGCTATAAACTGAATAGAAAGTGCCCAATATATTTCTAACACCACTCGATCCATGGCGTAACTGGCCAGCGCATTGATTATAGGCAAAAGACTCAGGTCTTGCAGTATTGTATATTTTGATAACATTTAAATTAACTTTGATAAATGTGCGAGCGTTTGAAAACGTTGAACAATATGAGTCGAAAAATTCCCTCTCCAATCTGAAGATCCAAAATGGCGGAATTGTTCTCTTATTAGATTAACGGCAGTTGTACTGCCAGTAAGCACTGTCTCATCGGCGACAGGTTTATGACGCCCGCAGTTTTTGCTAACAGCCACCTTAACAATATTTATGGCTTAAGTTTTATTAATTAGCCGTTTTCGAAGACATTGAGGGATAGGCTCGATTGTTATGATGAAATGTTGAATCCTAAACTCATAAAAAAAAATTGTCTGGAAGAGATCGCTTTTAAGCGATAAGACCACCCATTGTTCTTTATTTATACTAAGATTTTGATATTATGTTATTTATTTAAGGTGTTTAATAAAGTATTTTCATTCATTCATTTATCTTGAAAGTGAGTTTCTAATTTAGTTCGGGGCATGTTGGGTTAAAAGTCTATAATAGGATTGGGCACCTTATGGTTAAAATTAAGGAGATGATGAATTAAATAAACTCCAGATAAAATTTGATATCGTTTTTCACGAAAATTTGTTTTTCCATAGGGTTAAAAGTCCCGAGCTCATTGAAAAATACACGTTTTCAT
This sequence comes from Perizoma flavofasciatum, assembly GCA_958496245.1. Lineage (NCBI taxonomy): Eukaryota > Metazoa > Arthropoda > Insecta > Lepidoptera > Geometridae > Perizoma > Perizoma flavofasciatum. The sequence continues at coordinate 13,916,366 of OY292425.1, read as the reverse complement.
GTTTACTTCATAGTTTACTATGAAAGAAACGCAAAAGCTTGTGTTGAGTCTATAAAAAAAAAGGGGGGTAAAAATCTGACTATATAGGTGTAAAACATGTGATATCCATTGCTACATGTTTTACACCGTTTATTACATCAAACAGTTGTGTCATTTAAACTGTTAAATTTAAATTTTAGTTAAGAATCTACATTGATGTTTTGGGCAGACGCATTTGAATTTAAAGTCTCATTTCCACTAAATAATTTGTTTCTGTCCTGTCTGTGCCAAACTATCTATTATCTACAACTAGCTTCTGCCCACAGCTTCGCCCGCGCGGTACCCGGAAAAAACGTAGCCTATCTGTTGTTCTGATGTATAAGCTATGTTACTGTAAAGTTTCATCTAAAACCGTTCAGTAGTTTTTGCGTGAAAGAGTAACAAACATCCATCCCCAAAAACTTTCGCGTTTATAATATTAGTAGGATTCTAGAGCTAAGAGTAGCACTAACATTATTTACAACCTTTAGAAATACAGAAATTCTAATATTTTCCATATAATCTAACACCGTAAATAACTCTAAATCATGCTTTATAAAACTCATAATTTAAATTTAAACCAGCGTCCGCGAAGTTTCATAACGCTTCATCATAAATCACCTCTGTTTATTCATAACTCTGTCTAATTGAAATATTAACGACTGGTGAGATTGGTACAGAGCTGTGATTGAATATACTCTATGGTGTTGGCTGCTGGTCCCTATTCATAGAAAAACTTTACAGTAAGGACCCCAAGCGTGATCTGAATGCAAATATCTCTGTTATAGCAAATATCAGGAAAAGATCGGTTTGCACTCGAAAAGTATGAATTTACTGTATGGCATCGGCGGCATTACCTACGTCCTCGTTGGTTGGCGGTAACAGCGATTGAGCCGACTGTATCGCATGAGGTGCGGTCTGGGAATTGTGGAGAAAGAGCTTCTTGTAGTTCCAGATTACCACGAGGACACAGGGAGTGGGGTCAGGACTAGGTATTTATGTGTCGGATGAATGTTCATTTATTTTTTTAAAATTTGCTTATGTCATGGCTTAGGTATATTTGATACTGAGACGATTTCTTCCGGGATAGTTTCCTGAAGCTTACTACATGGCTTTAATTTTATTTGTATGACAGAAAACATTATGAAATTACGTTTAAGGTAAACTTGACTATCTAAAACGTAATGTTGGTTTGCAATGGAGTCCAAAATATTTGGTCAATGTCACGCTTTAGACGGTTAAGCGTAACGGAGTCATAATAAGTGGTCATGTCATGTTTTGCACGTTAAAGCGCAGCGTAGTCCAATATTATTTACCTACTTAGTCATGTCACGTTTTAGACCGTTAAGCGCAACGGAGTCTAAAATATGTGGTCATGTTTCGTTTTAGATGTTAAAGCGCAGCGTAGTCTAATAATATATTTACTAGACATGTCATAACTGACATGTTTTAGATGTTTAAGCGCAACGGAGTCCATAATATATGTATGTGTTCGTGTCTTGGACGTTAAAGCGCAGCATAGTCCAAAATATTTTGTCATGGACGTTCGATAGAGTCCAGAAAATGTAATGTCACGTTCGCCGTCATGTCGCGCAACCTGTGAGACTTTGATGAGTTATAAAATGACACTTGCCATAGATTAAAACCACCTCTATTTATTGCTATATTTTCTTTGCGATTCACAGTCTAAAGATCTTGAACAGCCTACTTAGAAGCCTGTCAAAGTAGGCTGTTCAAGATCTTTGGGACTACAAAACATCCCTAGAGTTTTCTCATTTGTTTGATTGTGAATGAATGAATTAATGAATGAAAATTCTTTATTTTAGGTACACCTTAAGATATAAACAAAATAAACAATAACACATTATGATAAAGGTACAAAAGCTTAAAAGCGATCTCTTCCAGACAACCTTTGGATGAAGAGGATTATAGAGTGGCCTTTATAATTTTTAGAAGGGTATGTTATTTCTGGAGCGTCTTACAAAGATCTTAGATTTTATTCTAAAAACTATCGTGAACTTGACTATTCATATTGTAAAAAAGGGAATTTTCACGTACTGCACTATCGGTGAAGGCATCGACTAAGTTTCGACTTATTCCGAGAGACTTTATCAGGGTGAGTGAACGCGAATTGCTCCCTCCGCGTCACGCCGTGCTCTACGACTTAGTGTGGGGGGAATGAGTCGAAACTTAGTCGGTGCCTTCACCGATAGTGCAGTACGTGAAAATTCCCATTTTTACAATATGAAGTTCTTAGATATCACATTGCTATGTAATAAATAATAATAAGCTAATATGATAGTAAAACCAAAAAAAGATTGGTACCTACTGATTACTATCAATATAAAACACTGCAACTGAACGTTAAACCAAACACCTACGTTTCTGTGAAAATTCAGTTTAATGTTATTACAACATATCAAATAGCGTATAAAAGCATCGGCGGATCAATTAATCTATCAACGAGTGCTGCCATCTATCAGAGGTGGCGGGCAAAGGTGTAATGTGTATCAGTGATTGATAGATGGCGGCGGAGTAGCTGTGCGTGAGTGTTTCCCGATTTGATTTAGATTGTGTTTACGTTTCACCTGATTTATAATAGAAATGGTCTATTTTTGTGCATTTTTTGTTTGGAAAGTTGATCGATTTATAGGAAACTAGAACGGAACTTTTTTTTACCAGAAATAATGAAGATCATCAAATTCAATCGATTTTATGATAATATAATAATAGTAAACAATAGTTTTATACAATTTTCAATGCAGGTCGTCCTCTAAATAAATAAATAATGCTGGACATTCATCACACAGCATCATTTAGCCCCAAGGAAGCAGAGCTTGTTATGGGAACTACAAGACTGATATACTACCTACTTATTATACATTGTTTTTGTAAATATATTCCTATATATTATACATAGAAAACACCCAGACCCGAGACAAATATTGCGGATCATACAAACATTTATCCCGCGGCGGGAATCAATCCATTAGATGATATATATAATTATCGTCGTTTATATAATGACGTTTAGTCGTTTTATACAATTTACAATGCTGCTCGTTCTATGTGTATCTACATATGTGTATGCACAAATTATAAAAAAAAACCTTAAAGGGATATAATATTATTCTATTGCCAAATCTTCTACTAGACTTTCATGGTACCAGAAAATTACGCGCGTCCTTCAAAATGATTATCATCTCGTCCAAAAATCTTAGGCAATTTCTTCTGATTCGTTAACACACACATTTTTTTCTTTATTAATCAGCGTGATGTGATGTGATATGATCAATAATATTGGGCGAGATGTACAGACGTGTCTATATTTCAGCCAACTTGTCTGCCTCTTGAAAATTATCGGAGCTTAGTTCGTTCGGCCAAAAGGCTGGAGGCTGCTCTACTAGAGCTCTTTGAGTTGAAAGTTACTTTCACGAGAAATGTAAGAAAGAAAAGAGAAGAAAAATAATTTGACTCACATAATCACAGAAAGGATATGGATACGTTTAAATAATGCCGTATTTTTAAAAGAAAGAACAGAGATCGAAATATTTTTCTTTGGGTTGAATATAATAAAAAGATAAACACTATTACTTAAATCACTAATATAAGAGCTAAAAAATGCATGAGCATGAAGTTATAATTAGTAATCAGTCTTTAAATCATCATCAACAGTTTTCATTAGCTTATATGTGAAGGTATACATTGTCCAAACCAAGACATTCGCATGTTTCCTGCATGTCTTTATCACCCTCGCAAAATTAGTGAAAAGTGAGTTTTCTAATAATATGTTTAAAACATTTAACAACAATGGTAAATATTGGAAACTGCAACCTTTTTATCATTGCCTTTTTTATCCTTATAGGCTCAATACATTTAAATATCATTTAAATCCTAAAAATAAATACTTGACTCCTAAATATATTTTTCATAATTTCTCCAGCATTGGTTTGCGAGTCACGATCAATGCCAATGCCCATAATGAACTGAAACTTATGATAGAAGTAGAGTAACATTAACATCGCATCATGAGCAAGTAGCCAATCTCGTCCATAGATAATTTATTTCTCGGCATCACGAGAGGGTTAGTATGTAGACCACAGAGTCACTAATACTTACTATCGATACTTACCATAGAGTAGCCCATAGTGTGTATGTAATATTTGTATGGACAGACGAATCGATGGGCCGATACATCATTCTTATGACTAGAGTTAATTGAACATTTTGAGAGAATGCTCGGTTGGAATTAGTTGCAATCAACATAAAATAAGCTAGGTACATAGTAATATTAGTTTTGTAATAACTTTTTGGCTTTGAGTAGGTATGCTTAAGTTGTATCTCAATTGGACCATTGGGCATAGATAATAAAGATAGTAGATTAATCAAATTCAGTGCATGCTTTTAAAAAAGTTTTCAAATCAAATCAGATCATTTATTTGCAAACATGGGTCACAAAGATGTAGGATAATTGGTAAGCACCAGACATGTTTTGCCTTGATCTAGGGCATGCAAAATGGGTACTTTAAAGTCAGCAGTAGACATCTAAATATAAATAACGTTTCCTAGTTGCTTCTAAGGATCGTTCGCGATCTTTATATTCTTTAAAACATACCGTTGCACTCTGGTGTCGAGCCGGCCCTGAGTGAGTGATCCAGGCAGACCCTTGGGAGCTTTTCATCAATCCAAACGGTGCCGGCTGCAAATTGGGCTTTAAAGCTGATGAAGATTTAGGGATGATGGATCTGGTTTTAGTTTAGGCAGCACTTATTTGAACAGATTGTTCAACACTATTCTGTGGTTCAGTGGGCGAAGGTCCGCCTGAGAATTGAATGATTTGCAAATATTTGTCTCGGTAACATAAAGCTATGCGTACTTTGAGGCTAGATGATGGTGTGTGTAAATGTCCAGAATTATTTATTGAAGTTCTATTGCACACTCTTCATACGATGCATAGAAATGCGAGTTTAAAAAAACTCAGCATTGCAAAAGTCTCAGAGTAAAGCTCACACTGCTAATTAGCAATAATATTTAAAGTAAACATTGAAAACGCTAAGCGGAATTTATATCAAGACAATATTAGAAGAGAGAAATGAACGGAGAATGCAATAATAATAAATAGCAATAAATAAAAGGATTCAGTCGTTGCTTGTATTGTATGATACTAATCCTGCGGCAAGTGGTATGGAGTCGAAGATTACTAAAAGTTTTGATTAGTAAACTAAACGTGTGATCGAGGACTTAGGGATCAAAATGTTTAGGATTTTTTTACAAATTTGTGGAATCGTTGTTAATTTGATAATATTGCACGATTTAGTTTTTTTTAATGATATAAGTACTAGCTTCTGCCCACGGCTTCGCCCGCGTGATACCCGGATAAAAAGTACCCTATGTGTTTTTGATGTGTAAGCTTTATTACTGTAAAGCTTCATCAAAATCTGTTTAGTAGTTTTTGCGTGAAAGAGTAACAAACATCCTTACAAACTTTCACGTTTATAATATACTTCTGCCCACGGCTTCGCTCGCGTGGTATCCAGACAAAAAGTAGCCTGTGTTATTTTTTTTGGAGGGCACTTTGTAATCGATACTGAAGCCAAAAACATTTTTTTTCTGTCTGTCTGTCAGAATGTGGGCTGCGCATAACACCGAAACTACTGAATGAATATAAATGAAACTTAGCATGAATTGAGATAATACAACGGGTTAGCATATAGGATACTTTTCATCCCGAAATTCAGCACGGTTCCCTTGGGAAAGGGGATGAAATTAGTCTGCAGGGATGGCAATCGCGAACGACGTCACGGGTACAGCTAGTAAATAAATAAGTATCTGATCTTCCAAACGTGGAACCTCTCCAAAACACGACTCCACAGCTTCCTCGCCACAGAACTAATCCAAGGCAGCGCCGACTGTTACGGCGATTACTTTAATTGGCTCAATCTCCATTCAAAACCACCTCGCGGCTTCCCCACCCGAGAGAGGGGGTAGGGGGTCACCAGATTTATAGCAAAAGGGTAAGGCTTCTGATCCCTGTTTATGAAGGAAGATAGGGAAAAATGCATAGTACTCGTAGCTAGTGACTTCGCTCTGAGAGTTATATTGAAGGTGTTTAATGATTATTAAATATGGTCTTGCCCTCTTTCTGTCTTTTTTGGCTTGAGGTTTCGTGCATGTTAAATATTTGTTGATGCGGTAACTATAGGCAGTTTTTTTGCAAAAGTTTGTTATCCATGCAAACTTATCTAGATAAAAAGGTCCCCCACCTTTTTATCTGGAAAATATGTGCGCATCAATTCGTGAATGAATGAGTGAAAATACTTTATTGTATATACCTTATGGTAAAAGTACAATGGGCGGTCTTATTGCTTTAAAACCTTTGGATAGAGAGGATTATATACGATTTAGAAGTCAAAGGGGGTGTAATTTATAATATGTGTAATCTAACTTAGATAATTATATGCATAAAACATACTACAGCAAAATATGATAGATTGCTCAAAACTGTAAAGGAGAACATTGTAAAAAAACAGCATGCCCTTGAACAAAAAAATCGAAGGCATGTGCCATCAAATAGTGTCCCAATAAGCGGCGATGGGCCAAACGTAATGGTTGGACGTATCTGTGGCTACCTCCTACTTAGTACCCTCGAAGATCTCTGAGTATATATCTGAGAATATCCATCATTGATAATACAGTCGTGTTTGTGTTTGTTTGTTTGTATTGCACATATAAAGCATCGCACAACTTTACGCGGTGGCGATAGCGATCGACTATGATCGCACGAGCAAACACTGATCGCTGCATCCTGTCAAAATCTGTGTCTACGGAACCCATACTATCGTTACTGCTAAAGCATTCCCCTTAAATAAAGATCCATATTATATATATATTTTTATGATGTAATTATATTTACTCAACCTATGAATTTTACAACGTTGAGGCCTTCTAGTAAATAGAAAAATATAAACTGAGTTAGAAGGACCCTTCTATTCCAAAATAACTTTTTTTAACAGACATATAAATATAAGTAGGTACCTAACCTGTTTATAAATTATTTATTTAGGTAGGTAAGGAAGGTAATGAAAAAAAATATCATATTGAAATGTACTGAATATACCAAAAAAATAATTTTCGTATTGGACACGAAATGTACTACATATTATCTTTTTTTTCAAGTTAGGATTTAGTACAGGATTACATAAAACTGAAATGTATCTAACTTCTACTATTGATAGAAAATATGAATAAAATCAGGCTTGGCAAGACAGAAAATGGCCGTCCGTTTTTTGAAACTATAATTTACACGAGAAGAAACTATAATTAGTTGTAGTTATGAAGAAAGTGGCCACAGACAATTTTTGTAAAGCGAATTATAATTGCCATCTTTTTGTTTTTTGGCAAGATTTTTTGCTCAACATTATCTCGCGTTATATCATTATATCGCTATAAAATTGGTTGATTTGGTTTATAGAATTAAAATTATTGTGGTTTGGTATAATTTTAGAATATTATTACGACTATACCACGTACTTTACTATTCTCCTGCTGACGTTTCGTTGGCCGTTTAGAGGTCCTTCCTCATCGTCCGCGACTACGCTCACGACCCGTCCCGTGATGTTTAGTTCCCGTCTCACGACCGTCGAGCGTGGTCGCGGATGGTGCTCATGCGGAAAGACCTCTAAACGGTCAACGAAACGTCAGCAGGAGTAAAATGTCGTAATAATATTCTAAAATGATTTGGTTTTTACAGTTATATTTTCATTCTGTTTTAAAATACCTTGCCTGTAGTCGGTTTCAGTATGTTAAGACATTAAACAACTGTCGACATTTTTTATTCTGTCAAAGACTACTAGAAGTAGGTTGGTCGCATTTGGATTTTTTTTAATTAACGTGTATTTGGCCGGTTTAAAAAAATCCTCACTGTCTGTGTGTGTTAATCATCTCAGTATCAGTTAAAGTATTAGTTATCAGGTTATTTTTTAAATTCTACGACAATCTTGGTAAAGTCTTGTTAGTTGAATATATTCAAAAATAAAAACAAATCTTGCTTTTACATAATAGATTATGTATTTTACTTAAAATCTTATTGATTCTTATGAAATAATGCTTAGGTTTTATTTAACAATCAGTAGAAATTGATTTCAAAATTCAAAATAAATATTCCGCAGAGCATAATTATTAATATTATATGTATTTATTATGCTCTGCGCATAATAAAGTTATCTAATGTTGATTCATTAAACACCAGAACAGTTATTAGGAAAATAAAAAAAAAACACCTTAAAACTTTGGTTCTCTTAAACAGTTTTTTGTTCAGTATATACTTCACTAAATATGGTTGGACTAAAATTGATGTCTCGAAAATATTCGATTATATTCTATATATTATCTAATTCTAACAATTTGGAATATTACCGTCCAGACAGACATAACCGAACTTCTTATAGTAAGTTCGATTATCTAACTGACTAAACAAATTTGAACGGTCTTGCTAGGTTCGGCCCCTTTTTCTATATTCGATCAGTTACCTATACCCGAAATAACTGTTGAAAGAAAGAACTCTAGTATATATTCCGAGAGCTGTAAGTAGGTAGGTGAGAATAATATCTAATATCTAAGAGTCACCTCCGGTTCGCTACATCACTGCCCGCCGTGTTTTCATTAGGCGGATTTAACGTATGACGCGGCGAGGGACTAAATCTTCATTTTTGACGTCCCACGGGTGCTGGCGGGATCTAGAGTTTCTGGAACTGGCTCTGGAATGGATTTAAAGGTATTTTCTTTAGAGTTCACCTACTGAGTTAACAGTACTGTGGATCTTTACGATAAAATCCGATCAAAATCCACATCAGCCACAGTTTAAAAGTCACAACACATCAGTAAGAACATTGAAACAAGACCAGTAATAATAATAATCATTCATTTATTTCAGGCAATACATTAAAATACAAATATAGGGCCTATAATGTTAAATACCTTAAGAGTAAAATACACATAACGATTATAAAAAAAACTAAAACTTAGACTGGGGTAGGTAAACGACTCCGGAAGCGACTCCATTTCCTTAGGCCATAGATCTCCAAGAAGACCAATGTGAAGTCGTTATTGAATAAGCTCTATTATAACGAAATCAAGTACCTAAAGTAAATAAAAATGATTAATTTTGTCTATAGTCTACAAACAAGCCTGAGTCCTTCGCCTGTTCATGAGCTTTGAAAACGAAAGTGCTTATAAAATTCGACACCAATGACAAAAGAAAAATCTCCAGCACAGTCTTCAGTGAGAACACAAAACGTTTCAGTTCTTCCTTTATAATGAGAACTGCGAAGAAATGGAACAAACTTTTATCGTCTTTCTGTCCTGAAAAAAAAAGTTAGGTCTGTTCAAGGTAAGAGTGAAAATCCTAGGTTTTCATGCTCTATTGGCGGCCATATCACTAAGTGAGTTTATGGTCAAATGAAGCTCTATCAAGAATCATTGCCACTGCGGGACATATCTGCATATTCTGTAGATATTTGTTCCTGATCTGGGTTCTGTGGTACCAAGGTACTCGTAGTTCTTGATACCCACGATACAGGGAATTCTAGTGTTGGGTTAGGACTATTTATGTGACTATTTATTTATTTTATTTTAAACATGTACTGTCCCATTGCAGGGCCTGCCTTCCGTAACTGTGAGGTGAAAAAAAGATGATAATTTACCTAGGTACGAGTAGATACTTCATACATTTGTCTAATCTAAAGACCCGACTATCTACGATCCATAGATAGTTAAATTGATGTTAGAGAACTAGGTACAGATTAGGGAAGCCTCTTGCCACATCTAGGTTCCAATAACCAAGGATCCACATGTCTGGTCCTCAACGCGGGGACATCGCTAATGTAGATATATCGGGGAGAGTTCGGACGGACAGACGCACAGAGATGTTAAATAATAAGGATACTGTTTATTTTCGGGCCTTTTTAGATGTTGACTTTTGTGGGGATGTTTTACAGACTTTTGGATAAAGAAGGTGAAATTCTACACTCATATAATCCTATCCTACTTATATTATGAACGTGAAAGTTTGTGAGGATGGATGTTTGTTACTCTTTCATGCAAAAACTACTGAAAGGATTTTGATGAAACTTTACAGTAATATAGCTTATACATCAGAATAACACATAGGCTAGTTTTTATCCGGGTACCATGCGGGTGAAGCCGTGGGCAGAAGCTAGTATCATATAAAGTACGTTATACGTTATTAATTGGCATAAATTGCCATAGTTGATTGCGTTGTCTGAGAATCTTGATTTTTTTCAGACCTCTGTGGCGCAGTGGGCGAAAGCCCGCCTGAGATGCAAAAGGTTGCGGGTTCGATTCCCAATGCGAGACCAGTTTTTGTATGATCTGCAAATATTTGTCTCGGTTATTTAGTTCCTATAATACAAGCTCTGCTTAGTTTGGGGCTAGATGATGCTGGGTAAAAAATGTCCAGCAATATTATTATATATTATTTATTATTAAGAGTTCCTTTTTTCCTTTTCAGGTAGGTACGGAATCCTAAAAATGCTCAACTCAACTTTGCTTCTATCAAGCTGAAGGGGTACCTCTATTCCTTCTCGAAATACATTCAAAGGCCATTTAAGCTCGATCCGCAATCACTCACGTATATCTCCGCCCAAACGTCGCGTTATTAAGAGGCGGTGTAATTCTGATTAGGCAGATTTATAGGGCGGGCGGTATCGGAGACTTTGCCTGTCTCTATGTGGGATATTGATGGTTTTTGTATTTGAACTCTAACTGATAAACAATCCAGTTAGTAACATAAAAATCTATAAAAGATTTGAAAGTTTCTCCGTTTTTGGATACCCTTTAATAGAAACTTTTTCGGTTTCGCCCGCGTAAGTTTCGATTCCGTGGGAATATCTGCGATCTAATTAAGTTTAAGAACACAAAAGGTGCTATTGTGACTTAACTATGATAGTAAAATATATTCCCTTGTGGACTTTTTTGTAGGTAATAATGAGTACTTTAATCATGTATAACATCCTTTTTATGTATTATCAATAGTTTTCTCAGCCCACGCCAAATAATATTATTATTATATTTATAGGCAAAATATTGCTACTTTGGGTTACATTATTGCAATTTTCTTAAGGATCTCTATTTTATTTAAATATATTATAGCCTATGTTACTATCTGATAATTTAGCTTACATTTCGGAGCCTATTCGATACAAACAAACAAACAAAAATCCTCTTTATAATATTAGTATACATGTATAGACTAGATTCTGACCACGGCTTCGCCCGCGTGGTACCTAGATAAAAAGTAGCTTATGTGTTATTCTGATGTATAAGCTATATTACTGTAAAGTTTCATCAAAATCCGTTCAGTAGTTTTTGCGTGAAAGAGTAACACACATCCAACCTCACAAGCTTTCGCAGTTATAATATTACTAGCTTTTGTCTACGGCTTCGCCCGCATGGTACCCGAATAAAAAATAGCCTATGTGTTATTTTGTATAAACTATATTACTGTAAAGTTTCATCAGGTTGCGGGTTCGATTCCCAATGCGAGACCAGTTTTTGTATGATCTGCAAATATTTGTCTCGGTTATTTAGTTCCTATAATACAAGCTCTGCTTAGTTTGGGGCTAGATGATGCTGAGTAAAAAATGTCCAGCAATATTATTATATATTATTTATTATTAAGGGTTCCTTTTTTCCTTTTCATGTAGGTACGGAACCCTCAAAATGCTCAACTCAACTTTGCTTCTATCAAGCTGAAGGGGTACCTCTATTCCTTCTCGAAATACATTCAAAGGCCATTTAAGCTCGATCCGCAATCACTCACGTATATCTCCGCCCAAACGTCGCGTTATTAAGAGGCGGTGTAATTCTGATTAGGCAGATTTATAGGGCGGGCGGTATCGGAGACTTTGCCTGTCTCTATGTGGGATATTGATGGTTTTTGTATTTGAACTCTAACTGATAAACAATCCAGTTAGTAACATAAAAATCTATAAAAGATTTGAAAGTTTCTCCGTTTTTGGATACCCTTTAATAGAAACTTTTTCGGTTTCGCCCGCGTAAGTTTCGATTCCGTGGGAATATCTGCGATCTAATTAAGTTTAAGAACACAAAAGGTGCTATTGTGACTTAACTATGATAGTAAAATATATTCCCTTGTGGACTTTTTTGTAGGTAATAATGAGTACTTTAATCATGTATAACATCCTTTTTATGTATTATCAATAGTTTTCTCAGCCCACGCCAAATAATATTATTATTATATTTATAGGCAAAATATTGCTACTTTGGGTTACATTATTGCAATTTTCTTAAGGATCTCTATTTTATTTAAATATATTATAGCCTATGTTACTATCTGATAATTTAGCTTACATTTCGGAGCCTATTCGATACAAACAAACAAACAAAAATCCTCTTTATAATATTAGTATACATGTATAGACTAGATTCTGACCACGGCTTCGCCCGCGTGGTACCTAGATAAAAAGTAGCTTATGTGTTATTCTGATGTATAAGCTATATTACTGTAAAGTTTCATCAAAATCCGTTCAGTAGTTTTTGCGTGAAAGAGTAACAAACATCCACCCTCACAAGCTTTCGCAGTTATAATATTACTAGCTTTTGTCTACGGCTTCGCCCGCATGGTACCCGAATAAAAAATAGCCTATGTGTTATTTTGTATAAACTATATTACTGTAAAGTTTCATCAAAATCCGTGTAGAAGTTTTTGTGTGAAAGAGTAACAAACATCCTCACAAACTTTCACATTTATAATATTAGTAGGATAGGATAGGATAGTAGGATTTAGTAGGAAATAAATCTACACTGATACTATAAATAGGTAAAGTTTGTAAGTTTAGATATAGGAGGTAAACTCCAAAACTAGTCATCCGGAAAAAATATTTCACCAATATTTTGTTTGGACCTTCAAGGTGGACATAGGTAGAGATATAGACCAATTTTTCCACCAAATTTTGACCAATCGGTTTTTTTAATCCTGGTACCACGCGGGCGAATCCGTGGGCGGACAGTAGTTATAGTAAGATAAAATTGACTAACAGACTAATTTATAGTGTTGACACTACACTAGGATTCCCTGTGACATGGTTATCAGGAAGCACTATTACCGTGGTACATCTATACCCTAACCTGGAACTCATATCTGCAGAACATGTATTTGACCACGACATGAATCGAACCCACACTTCTTGCGTCTGGCTACCACCGCCGCGCCACCAAAATTGAAACAATCCTAACGTACATTCCATTCCATTCCATTCCATTCCATTCCATTCCATTCCATTCCATTCCATTCCATTCCATTCCATTCCATTCCATTCCATTCCATTCCATTCCATTCCATTCCATTCCATTCCATTCCATTCCATTCCATTCCATTCCATTCCATTCCATTCCATTCCATTCCATTCCATTCCATTCCATTCCATTCCATTCCATTCCATTCCATTCCATTCCATTCCATTCCATTCCATTCCATTCCATTCCATTCCATTCCATTCCATTCCATTCCATTCCATTCCATTCCATTCCATTCCATTCCATTCCATTCCATTCCATTCCATTCCATTCCATTCCATTCCATTCCATTCCATTCCATTCCATTCCATTCCATTCCATTCCATTCCATTCCATTCCATTCCATTCCATTCCATTCCATTCCATTCCATTCCATTCCATTCCATTCCATTCCATTCCATTCTATTCTATTCTTGAAATCTCGAACATCAAAATCTCGTCATAAGTAACTACCAATAAATAGCATTTTTTTAAATAAAATATGAAACTATTTCATAAAATTCCACAAAATACCAAACACAAATCGTGCGCTATTATTGCATTAAAGAGTCCCAAATTGCACGAATTCGATCCCAATCCCGAATTGCGATAAGAATCGAGTGTCAATGGTACCCCACCGGATCTGAGAACGTCCACTAAGGGGATGTGTTTGCGTGTTTGTTTTTAATAAATAAATAAACAAATAATGCTATTTTTGTGTATATTATTGACACCACGAAGGCAGAAGCAGAAGCTACGGTCATTAATCATTGTTGCAGTAAGTTGATAATGTCACCTCAACTTTCCTCGGTACATGGAAATATATAATTTACTTTTAAGATATTTTCAATTAAGACGTGAAAGTAAGCGATTCCTTACTTGACGAGATGTTGAGGAGTAAGCAAGTATAAAAATATTTTAACTCAAACGATCGTTTGTGCGTTGATTATGTGACAGAAATATTAACGATTTTAGTTTGTAGTAAGAATAAAATTATCATTAGTCCTCGAATATTTAACAAAATCGTAAAAATGATCTATTAAATGCAAATAATTTAAACAGTCAGTGGTGATTGCCTAGAAAACTTCTTCTTTTAGTATAATACATACATACATATAGTCACGCCTGTTTCCCGGAGGGGTAGGCAGAGACCAAGGATTTCTACTTGCTACGATCCTGGCATACCTCTTTCGCTTCATTCATCCTCATCACATTCTTCATACAGGCTCGGCGGTTGATTGTACTTCTGACCTGGCCTTTTTCTAAAATGTCTCCAATTTGGTCAGAGTACGTTCGCCGAGGCCTTCCTCTTCCAGCTATCCCATTCACGCTCGCCTTGTATACTTGTTTTTTTAATCTACTTCCGTCCATCCTTTCTATATGCCCAAACCATCTCAACATATCTTTCTCAACTCTCGTTACTACATCTTCATTCACTCCACACTGCTCTCTTAGCACGCTGTTCCTCACTCTATCACTCAAAGTTACACCACACATACTTCTCAAAGCTTCTCATCTTCACTGCATTCACTTGACTATATACATCATTTAGTATGATTGTTATGTTAAATCGTGTTTAAAGAATCCTTTTAGACTGATCGAGCTTAAAAATAATTCTATAAAATACTAAGCAATAAGCTATAATTTTCATTGAAGTTTTGCAATTTACCCCCAAGATATAATAATATTTGGGGTAAGAGGTTGTTTGTTACTATTTTTATCCTAAACAGCTTAATCAATTGTAATGTAGTTTTTATCAATATTGCATGACTTGAGATAAGTTTTATCGCCAAACCTCACGATAAAGCCCTGCAATAATTTAATTATGGTCAATAGTAATATATTATTACTAAAACATGACAGTTAAATTTTTTTAACCTAGAAAGTGACAGTAGCCAATTGCCTTTAAAACATTCATTTAAACAATTTTACCTTGTACTTATTTAAACAGAAAGTAAGTTTACGATCTCCATACACACCTGTCAAAAAACTGATAAAAACTTATGAATCAAGCAACATTCTGCCGAGTTCTTCCGATAATTGACTTATTTTCGTCAGTTTGGATGGGTCAAGCGTGATCGCTCCGGGGCACAAGATCAGAGGCAAATTATACTATAGTGCACGCCACCAATCAATCTGCTTTTATAGTAGATTAATGTAATTTAGATTGAAAAGTGTAAATGGCACGAGCCAGCAATGATAAATGGGGTAGCATAGCGACAGCATGGTGCCCAAAATATACTAAAACAAGAAGAGGCAGACCTAATGGAATGGATAATACTTTATTAATAAATTAAATTAATATTATACAAACTTTTATATTGTTGTACAATGGGCGGTCTTATCGCTAACATAAGGTCGTGATTTATGATTATGAAGGCGTACTGTGTTCTCAAACAGCAAAGAATCAGTGACCAGCAGTTGGATGAAATTTAAAATATATTATACATAATTATAATTATACATTAAGATGAAACTGTTATTAAATTAGTAAATAAAGTTTGAAATGCATATATTCTATATATTTTATTTTATAGGTGAAATAAATGATTATGATTATAATCTAGCTTTCAATCTAACTTTTAGACTCGTTAGATTGAAATTCTAACTCGGATTTTGAAAGCAATTCAACACAATATTATTTGACATTAGTGCTTCCTGAAATGGAGTAAATTAATAAATGAAAATAATTATATCATCTCATTGAAATTAAATGGACGGTTTTATCGCTTATATGGCGAAATTTGAATGAAAGGGATTTTATGAGATTGTAAAAGATAAAAATAAATTGAAAAACAAATAAACACCCAACAGACACAGAAGGTTGCGGGTTCGATTCTCGCTGCGGGACAAATGTTTGTATGATCTACAAATATTTGTCTCGGGTCTGGGTGTTATCTATGTATAATATGTATGTATTTAAAAAAAAAAGTATTTAATTAGTATATCAGTCATGCAGTTCCCATAACACAACCTCTGCTTACTTTGGGGCTAGATGATGCTGTGTGAAGTGTCCAGCATTATTTATAGTACTGAACCCACACTAGGGATCCCTGTGTCGTGGGTATCAGTAACTACGAGTACATTGACACAACACCAAGATCCGGAACAAATATCTGTAGAATATGCAAACATTTGTCCCGCAGCGGGAATCGAAACCGCATCTCTTGCGTGCAAAAAGAATAATAATTGGGACACTGACAGTGTTCGATGATATGGTTTATTACCGTTGTCTCCGATCCTTGGCTCCAAAGTCAAAGTCAGTATTCATTTATTTATGAAAATCACATGGATCACTTTTAAACGTCGGTTTTATCTACTGGCTGTTCCTCCCCGACCAATCCAGGAAAGAAAGGCAAGAAAAAAAGGCTGGTTATTCTTTTTCATGATCATGTCGGAACATTTTCAATCCCAAGAGTTTTTAATATCTAAATAATCCGATATTTTATAGTATGCCTTTTCATTAATTTTTAGTTTCATTAAATTTCTAAATTTATTAACTGTAATTTTTTGTATATCTCTCGGAAGTTTGTTATAAAAGCGTACATCTTGCCCTTTATACGATCAATCGAGGAACAACGTGTTTTTTTTGTCCCGTTGTTCCCCGATACACACCTGCTTACGCTGGACACTGGTTCATGGTCGGATTCTACCTCTCTTATTATTACTTTGTGCTCTCACAATCATAACAGTTACTCGATGGATGAAGATACCACTAATTAGTTTTGTCCATGTAATTATTCAATTATTCTTTATGTTATGTTTATAGGTATCTTTACCTGGTATTCGATGTTATTGATATAATTATAAAAGCCATATAAAAATGGTTTCTGGCCATTATCATCAAAATTTAAGAGCCGTGGTGGCTTAGTGGGCGGCGGAACTTCTCACCTCAACCCGGTCATGCACCAATGGATTTTTCCACTCAAAAGCTTTATGTGAGCACGCTCGAATTAGTGAAGGTAAACATCGTGAGGAAACCGGCATGCCCTAGAACCGAAAATTCGAAGGCAGTCGCTTTCAGTTTGTGTTCCAATAAGCGACGATAGGTTTGCAATCTATCTTAATTGCAATAGCGCGGGCATGTGCCGAATATAATATTTGGACGTGCCTCTGACTACACTCTATTTGGTATCCTCAAAATATCTACTCACTAGTAGAGTATCTACGATTTTAAGACACGCCTTAAATCTTTGGCTAAGTTTTGTGCAGACGAGCTTAAGTGTAAAATATACACAACAATGTATAGCAAAATCTCATCTCGATCTCGGACACTCGATGCGGTCAGCATTCACTTTTGTTTTGCGCAAGCGCATACTGGGTGAACTTGCTAGTGGATAACGCAACATACTGCTCGTTATTTTATTAAATATAATAATAATACTTAATCAATATTTTTTAAATACTCATTTATTACTATACAAATATTTGCAGATCATAAATATATATAAAATCGAACCCGCAAACTTCTGTGTCTCAGGTGGGCCTTCGTCCATTGCGCCACAGAGGCTGTGGCCTACTATCTTAAGGCCCTTAAGTGTTCCAATAAGCGGGCTTGCAACCTGTCACGTGGAATGTTAATCACAAGCAAAACGCGGGTATGTGCCAAATATAATCTTTGGATGTGCCTCTGACCCCCTACTTGGTAGCCGCAAATGTTCGTCATGAGAAATACAGTAGCGAGCGTGTTTGTTTTTCTTTGGTTTAATTAATGCAATCTGTTGCCCCGTATTAATTACTTATAAATAAAGATGACAAGTAATTTCACTAATTACTTATATTCACCACATTTTTTTCATCGAGAACAGAAGAATAAAACATGAGTTGGACAATTTCCGCTAACATACATTTTATGTTACTACATCTCTTCTCCATTTATAGACATTCTGTCATGTCATACTTACACTAAAGGTACAGCCCTAAGTAAACAGCTTGAACTTTCTATTTTATTTGAGATCAACCAACAAGAAGGCAACTGTGGTGCAGTGTCATGCCTCTGGTGTTGCTTGCTTCCATAGGCAACGGTAACCGCTTACCAACAGGTGGGCATCTGTGGTGCAGTGTCATGCCTCTGGTGTTGCTTGCTTCCATAGGCAACGGTAACCGCTTACCAACAGGTGGGCGTCTGTGGCGTAGTGTCATGCCTCTGGTGTTGCTAGCGTCCATAGGCAACGGTAACCGCTTACCAACAGGTGGGCATCTGTGGTGCAGTGTCATGCCTCTAGTGTAACTAGCGTGCATAGGCAACGGTGACCGCTTACCAACAGGTGGGCATCTGTGGTGCAGTGTCATGCCTCTGGTGTTGCTTGCTTCCATAGGCAACGGTAACCGCTTACCAACAGGTGGGCATCTGTGGTGCAGTGTCATGCCTCTAGTGTAGCTAGCGTGCATAGGCAACGGTAACCGCTTACCAACAGGAGGGCATCTGTGGCGTAGTGTCATGCCTCTGGTGTTGCTTGCTTCCATAGGCAACGGTAACCGCTTACCAACAGGTGGGCATCTGTGGCGCAGTGTCATGCCTCTAGTGTAGCTAGCGTGCATAGGCAACGGTAACCGCTTACCAACAGGTCGGCATCTGTGGCGCAGTGTGATGCCTCTGGTGTTGCTTGCTTCCATAGGCAACGGTAACCGCTTACCAATAGGTGGGCCTCTGTGGCGCAGTGTCATGCCTCTAGTATAGCTGGCGTGCATAGACTACGGTAACCGCTTACTAACAGGTGGACGTCTGTGGCGTAGTGTCATGCCTCTAGTGTTGCTAGTGTCCATAGGCTACGGTACCCGCTTCCCAACAGGTGGGCCTCTGTGGCGCAGTGTCATGCCTCTGCTGTTGCTTGCTTCCATAGGCAACGGTAATCGCTTACCAACAGGTGGGCCTCTGTGGCGCAGTGTCATGCCTCTGGTGTTGCTTGCTTCCATAGGCAACGGTAACCGCTTACCAACAGGCGGGCTGCATGCTAGTCCGCTACTGTAGTAAATTCAAAACTAGTATAAATACTTCCGACTTCCGATCCGAAGGTCGTGAGTTCGAACCAATCGTACATCAATGGATTTTTCCATCCGAAAAATGTATGTGCGTATTATCCTACTTCCTACTAATATTATAAATACGAAAGTTTGTGAGGATGGATGTTTGTTACTCTTTCACGCAAAAACTACTGAACGGATTTTGATGAAACTTTACAGTAATATAGCTTATACATCAGAATAACACATAGACTACTTTTTATCCAGGTATTACGTGGGCCAAGCCGTGGGCAGAAGCTAGTAATTATATAATTGCCCTAGGGCAATCCGTCAGAACCAGAAATGTAAAAGGCGTTTGACATCAGAGAGTGTTCCAATAAGCGGCGATAGGCTTACAACCTGTCACCTGGAAGTCTAACAACTTAAAAAAATCAAAATCAAATCAAATCAAAATATATTTAAATTAAAGGGACAATAGAAAAAAAAAAAAAAACCATAAAATCATGCATGATTTTATAAAAATAAACTCATGCAAAACGTGGGCATGTGCCAAATGTGATGTACCCATACTTGAAACCTTAAAAAAAATACTCACTGAGTACGTATCTGTGCATCATGAGGATTACAGTCATGATCGTGTTTATTTGTATAAAAACTATTTTGTATTCTTACGTTAAGATTCCAGTTTTCCCCCCTAAGGGGGTTTTTCAAGGGAGATTTGTGGAATAACCCGTTATTGAAATGATCTAGCTATTTATAGCTTATAAAAAATAATTTATATTCTTACGTTAAGATTCCAGTTCCCCTCCCCCTACGTGTTTATTTGTATAAAAACTAAATTTTTCAGGGGGGATTTGTGGAATAACCCGTTATTGAAATGATCTAGCTATTTACTTAAGCACGGTCCACACTAAGTGCTAAATTCATTCACATACAGACAATGGCGGTCAGATTTCACTGCGTTACGTAAGTTATAAAGCAGATCTACGGTCACAATGGGCCGATAATATCTTTATTGTTTTGGCCCATAAACCCACTATGGACCGTAGGTAGATGTAGACCAAATTCGATGAGGCTAAAGGGTTATGCAACACAAGAAACAACAATGGTTTGGCCAAACAGATTAGCCTATAAAAAGCACGGGATAGCCATTTATACCATCGAGTAATATCATAATGTATTATCAGAATTAGAATACGAATCTCAATACGAAGGTTGCGGGTCCATTTGTATGATCTGCAAATATTCTGTGGCTGAGTGTTTTCTATGTATAATATGTATGTATTAAAAAATATTATATAAGTAGTATAACAGGCAAGTAGTTCCCATAACACAAGCTCTGCTTACTTTGAGGCTAGATGATTGTGTGAAAATGTCCAGCATTATTTATTGATTTATAAGATATCTTTGATTAACAACAGACTTCTTCTGATGTTTATAAATATGGCTATTGCAATATAAAATGTTAACACGTGGTATCATGTTGTGTCACTATGAGTGACCACGTGTACGTCACGCGTGAGATGCGGTTGGTTGACGGCTTAATGATACCCATCCTTCCTACTAATATTATTAACGTGAAAGTTTGTGAGGATGTTTGTTCCTCTTTCACGCAAAAACTACTGAACGGATTTTGATGAAACCTTACAGTAATGTAGCTTATGTATCAGAATAACACATAGGCTACTTTTTATCCGGGTACCACGCAGACGAAGCCGTGGGCAGAAGCTAGTTTTTCATAATTGCAATAGAATCTTTTTCGCCTGTATTTTCAATAATGCACCTTTTCTTATATTTTATTTTGAGCCTCTTGTCTCTTCGACGCTTGTAAAAGTTCACAAACTATCTCACTAAGTACAATGTACATAGTTGTACGAATAAAAAAAAAACTAAATCGGAGATATTGAACGTATAGAACAATTATAAAAAATAACCAACTAACAGAGTCCTGATATCATTCTAGGATTTCCTGTATCATGGGCAGCAGGATCACCCAGACCTGAAACAAAATTCCGCAGGAAGAATCGAATCCGCACCTCACATTTCTCGCCCACCGCTTGTCGAGTACGTCAAAACAGCACATTGTCCACACATGACGTTATGTATGCCACTATAATTGACCACGTTCACGTCCCAGCGTAAGATGCAGTTGGTTGACAGTCTTATCGCAAGCAGTAACACCTTTGCCCCATATAAGGTTTCATCACCAGCGATAACTATACACTTACTTGCTCTCCATAACCTCTTAGTGCGCATTAGCATGCGCCGCCGACAGTCACCTGCCGGTACGTCAGTTGCCACACGGACTTTATAGCGGAGGATAGGGCCGTGCCACAATGCAGGCGATTAGCTTTGCGAATCTCCTTAAGACAGAGGCCACGGATAGTGGACTCTGTCGAGGTTGCCTCCAGGTTGAAGAGACTGTGGAGCATGTGGTAATACACTGCACCGCCACAAATGAAGTCAGGTCGAAAACGGGACTGCAATAGCTTATGAACTCATGCGATCCGTCACCACTAACTGACAAGAGATCAGGGACACTGGAACACTGCTGTCATCAACCCAGAGTCCTTCTCCGCTACTTCAAGTAGTTGGGCTGGTTGGGGTCAGGTTAGAAGGGGGATAATGCACAATACACCCCAATGCGGGACGTCAGTGCAGACCTTGGTTCCCCCACTTAGAATTAGAATTAGAATTAGCTTTGCGAATTGCGTCTCACGGCTACCTCAAGGCGGTTTGGTACGCTTTTTAGTATAATATGTAGGATATACCAATCCAGGACCTCTGGATTGGTACCTATGGTAAAATATTATTACGGTGTTTTATTCCAAAAACTATCGTGAACTTGTCTTTATATATTGTAAAAATGAATAGTCACGTGTCGTACGATCGATGAAGGCACCGACTAAGTTTCGACTCACTCCAAGAGTCTTTATCAGAGTGAGTGTACGTGAAAATTCCCGTTTTTACAATATGAATTATTACGGTGAATTAAAAACAGAATTTTGTGGTCGCTTTTCTCCATCCTGCAAGTCACGAGGCAAAGTGCGGCTGGCCCTAACGGATTGAGGTATGTTTGAAGACAGCGCCATCTATGGTTACACTGCTGAACTATACAGTATAAATCAATTAGACTAAATATTTCTTTCATCATAGTTCCAACCACTGCCGAAAATGCCGTTATATTACAACATATAAATGATTGCTTTTATAGCAATAAGAAACTTTTAACAAGTATTTTCTCTTCGATCATATCGTTATCGTTTATATTAGATTAACGTTATTTGAATTCATTTCATTAGGTGTGCAATAAAGTATTTTCATTCATTCATTTAGAAATGTTAGAGTTGGTTTCTCTAGAGAACGCTGGCGCCAAAGACTCAGCTAGCCGCCTACACTATGTCCACACCCTAATAGAAATAACACTAACAGGCACTTTGTGTACTGCGTCATTTTTAAAGCAGGTACTTTAAAATTAGCACTGGGTTTTGATATGTAATGTACTTCAGTATTAAATAATACTGGACATTTCGTATTATACCTCGTGTGTTCATAAGTCTTGAGACACAGTAAAACTAAAATATTTTTGGAGCTAAGTTGAGTATTCATTTATTGGATATTAAAATTAAAACTACTGACATCTAGATCTGTATTTAAAAATAAATCATTCAAAATGGCCGCCTTTGCTTTCAATGCAGGCCTTCAAACGCGTGCGCCATTCATCTATGGCGGCACGAATCTTTTCAATGGGAATCCGTTTCGATTCTTTAATAAGGGCTCGCTTGAGAGAATCCAGGTTTGGGTGAGACTTTCTGCATGCCCTCAGCTCCAATTTCGTCCATAAAGAATAATCCAAAGGATTCAAGTCAGGGCTTGACGAGGGCCAATCTTCGCTCCGAATGAAGCCTGGCAAATTGGCCTCCAGCCAACGTTGGGTAGTCTTAGCTTTATGGGAGAGAGCAGAGTCCTGTTGGAAAACCCAGTATTTTCCAGCGAATAGCGTATCATTTAATGGTTTAACCACCGCTTCCAATATGTCGGTTTGGTAATTTTGTGCCTTCACCTTGACGCCTTGCTGGCAAAAATGAAGCGAAGTGACCCCCTCGTAGGAAACACCCCACCAAACCATCACACTTGCTGGATGATGAGTGCGCTGGACATTGCGTACAGATGGCTGGACGTCCTTTGAACTTCTGGCGTAAACCTTATTGTTCTGCCGGTTAAACTTTTCTTCCACCGTGAAGATCTTTTCATCGGTAAACAGGATATTTTTTGGATCGTGTCTCTTCAATAGGTTCCGACATCGTTCCAGTCGCAATTTACGAAGACGCTCGTTTAAATAATGCACTTTCCTTCGACTGTAGGCCTTTAGTTTAAGATCATATTTAAGTATCCTGTTCACCGATATTCGCGAAATGTTGGTCTGCAGAGCTAATTTCTTTTGAGTCCGGCAAGGGTTGCGACGAATTCGCTCTCTGATTACTTTGATGTTGGCGGGCGTCCTTACAGACCGCGGGCGGCCACATCTTCCACGGTCTTCTAAAGAGCCGGTCTCCTTGTACCTCTTTATGGTATAATACAAAAAGTTCCGACTACATCCCAAACTTTGGATTTCACTAAAAACTTGCATTGGTTTTTTTCCTGCTTGAAACAGTGAAATCGAAGTACAGTCGCACGCAAATCTTTTGTTGGCGCCATTTTCACGGAGAATGAAACAAATATTCAAATGTATATTTTTTCTGATTCAAAAAATTCGAAATTTAAAATTTTAAAAGTTTAAAAAAGGTTGCATGAATTACTTTCTTTTTAAATTAATTAAATAAGTTCGTCTCAAAACTTATGAACACACGAGGTACATAGAAAACACTGAGACCCCGAGCCAAATATTTGCAATTCATCATCTCTGGAATAGTCATTAGCTACTTATAAAAAAAACAACATTAATTTCAGGCAACATTAATTTACACGTACGTAACGGAGCCCATAACATAACAACGATTGCGATACGATACTCAAAGTTAGAAAAAAAACTGCAACATTGCTCATTTTTTTTTAAGTAGCACAGACTAAACAATTAACCGAGTTCTAAACTAGAGTCCCATAAAATTGTGCGGACTCGTTTGTTGCGCGTTGATGTCTTTTGCACCGAAAGTTCAAAGAAGAGATTTTAACCGACTACCTGAGTTATGAAGACTTGGTATAAAATAAAAAAACTGATTCATGACTTCAATCCACAAAATAATAATATTTTGTCACAACTAATAACTTCGAATCGGCGCGCAACCAACAGCAAGCAAAAAAATATAAACGGTCATCTTTTTTTGATTATTGATCCTCTTTTACTGAGACATTTTATTTAATTTTGAGCTACGTAAAAAAATGTTTTTAAATAGCAAGGCGTTTCTGGGTGCCAAAAAAAACATAACCTACTGACGTACTCCGTCATTCGTATTATTAGCTGTGTGTATTAGGAGCAAAAATATTTAATCTGTGCTGTATATTATCGACACGTATCAATAATGTACGTATTTTACACCCAAATTGTATCATAAAGGGTTCAAATATTATTTTTGAATACCAAAAATTTATATAAAGATAAAACATTAAAAATAAATATCGTTTATTAAAAAAGTGACAAACAAAAAATGTGTAAAAAGTCCCATTATTATTCTTTAATCAATCAGGGGGTCTAGACAACTACCACCTTCTGTTGACGTTAACGCCTGCGGAAAGATTGAATTGTATGGGAATGACATTAGCTGCGGAAATGTCACGTGACAGCTGCCAAGTTTTACCTTGACAAATTTGAGTTAGTGTGAAAGGAAAAGTTAGCGTGAGGTATTTGTCTAGACCCCCAGGTAAATATATAGGTCTTTATCACAGTCGGGCAAATAATTAAAAAAGTAAAAGTGATGTATTAGTTATAATTATGATATTTATACGTCATAGAATAAGGGTGATCTATATGACAGGTTGAAAGTCCACCGCCACCCATCAGAACACGAACTTTGATGCAAACTCATAATATTCCTTCACCGTTCTACAAACACAATCAGATTTTCTAAAAGAAAAGTGCAGATATAATTATATATTTTTACGGGTCTCTATATTTCTACTGCGTTACCTTTTTGTTACTTAAAAACTTAATAATTAGGTAGACAAGTGAACTGATCGAAAGTTAAAAAAAAAAACTTAAGTGCAAATGCTTGATAACTTTCGTTATGAGCAAGTTGAGAGGATTGAAGAGCACTCGACTTCTTCGATGTCATCCGTTTTCGATCAACACGTTAGTCACAGTGGTTACAGAGTGGTTACAAAGTGGTCAGAGTGTGACACGCAACGAGACGAGAGCAACATCTTAACGAGTTTACGTGTAAGGTGATTCTCTGGGACTAGGAGACAGGGACGGAGTAAGTGCGGAGATCTAATTTCGTAATTATATTGAGGATTGAAAATATTTCAACTACGAGTGAGATAGATAGATAGAAAATTCTTTATTGCACAACTATAAAGTACTGTACATAGGCGAACTTAATGCTAGATAGCATTCTCTTCCAGCTAACTTATGTCTTAATGGAGAAGAGTCTTGAGGTAGTTTATAAATATAAGTAAAATTATAAATTATACGCTAGAGCTAATCTATTAATAAAACATAAACACTATTCCCTTAATAAACACAATTACATAATAATATACCTATCTACTTACATAACCTAACCTTACAAATTACAGATAATAATTCATAGACTACTAAACATTCTATAATATAATTTATATTATTCTCAGAATATGTAGCTGAGAGACTGATTGCTTAAACTTTGTAGGATTTGAGCATGAGAGCTAAAAAGTGATTGTAAACTTTGGATCTGAAAACTTGAACAGAAGACACCTCACGATATGACTGTGGAATACTGTTCCAGAGTCGGATAGCAGTGATTGTGAAGGAGTTCGTGTAACAAGCGGTTTTATGTTGAGGTGTCAGCTGAAGATGTTCTGAAGAACGAACAGGACGATCTCCCACGTACAACGAATATAATTGATCATATATATTTTTCGGAGAAATATTAGGTCTTTATTTATTAAATTACCATTTTATATGGGGAAATGGAACCTGATTTAGCTTTTATATTTTGGTGTTATTCAACAACAAAAACATAAAAAATCCCATACATGGACATCCTCCGATATCTACTAAGTGCGTAGATCTTTGTAAATACTAAGTAGAGGGTAGTCAGATATACGCCCAAATATTATATTTAGTACGTTCCCGCGTTTTGAAAGAAGATAGTATTCCACTTGACAGGTGGTAAGCCCACGCGGCTGATTGGAACACTGACATATGACAAATGCCACACGCATCCTGGCTCCGTCCCTGTACTTGACCAATTGCGTAACTTTGAACTCAATAAGGAAATTGCAATAGACAAGCCTTTATCCTTCATGCATCTGGAACGTTCAATAATGAAACGATTCATTATACCCTCACTTCTTGTAGGTTAATTTGCAAGAAATTGGCGTAAAGAAATCTTGTCTATAATTTTTACTGAGATTTTTTTTCCTATATTTCGATACAGTTGCATGATCATGATCACAGGAGGAACTGAAATCTTTGCGGTATATTACTATTGAATCGATCGATCTACCCTCTTTCTCACTTTTTTATTGCGAAAGATAAAACCACCACCGGTTTCACAAAACTAACGGTAGCCAGATAAATCATGGTAAAAAATAAATAAATAATGCTGGACAGTTTCACACAGCACTATTTAGTCCCAAACTAAGGAAAGTATTATGGGAACTACATGACTGATAAACTACTTATATATATATATTTTTTGTAAATACATACATATTATACATAGAACACCCAGACCTGAGACAAATATTTGTAGATCATAAAAACCCGCAACTTACTGCCGATCACACAAACGAACACTCACACACCCAACACACACACATAAAATGTGCATTTAAGTTTTAGTTTAGTTAGTTGTTGTTTTTTTTCCTTTTTACTGTTCTTATTAGGTACAACTTATAAGATGAATTATAAAAATGTTAAAGAAGAGCTGGTTTTCTCAATACAAGCATATAATTGCTTAAAAGGAGACTCCAAACATTGAAGCACTAATCTATAAGTAACAAATAATAATATTACACATAATATACATTACATAATACATTGTTACATAATATTATAATAATAATATTATGTATTTTTTTTTGTATTGCGTCTCAAACGCAGACGGCAGACGGTCAAACAACTGAATAAAAATATACCGTTTTTGGTAAAAAGTCTGTTCATAAAACCATGATTGTTTCATGTTCAATAACATTATAAAGAGATCAAGTTCCTTAGTTTTTCAAGTTCGGATGCAGAAGGTAATCGAAACTGCTCATCTGATTTCAAAAAATATTTCACCATTATTTAGAATGGAGCTTTAGATATCCATTCCGTTAGGGTTTTTCGTGGACACCAATTTTGCAACGAAATTTGACGAAAAAATGCCTTAACGGTAAGAGCTTCTCATCGACTACTTTTTATTCGGGTACCGCGTGGGTGAAGCCGTGGGCAGTAGCTAGTAAGCTATAGACCTTTGTCTAGCGGACATATTTTGACTGATGATAAAGTAACCACTCTCCTCTTATCTCTAAAGGATCTTCATCACTTTCATTTTAACGATAGATATCAATCAAATATTAGGACTTTCCGCCTTCAAGACTGTGCGAGAAATTCTAATAAGCCATGGTTCCTAAGTAGCGGTGGCCGTCATGTGACGGACGATGAAGACAGCTGAATGCAGAATTTACTTTGTGAGTTTAAGTATAGATTAAAATGAATGCAGGTCAAAATTAGATTCATCATCATACTTATCAGCCTGTAGAAGTCTGACATATAGTTTATACATCAAAATAACACATAGGCTACTTTTTATACTTTTTATCCGGGTACCACGCCGGCGAAGTCGTAGGCAGAAGCTAGTCCGATTATAAACATATAAACATCTCTTATTATTGGACCAATATATGGCAAAAAAAAAAAAATTTCTCTTACCACTCCCCTTGTTAGACATCCCAGATACAGAGTTACGGCAATACATAAATAAATTGAGGATATAGGCTGTAAATACTGACCACATACTATACTATATATTTATATTATCCTATGTATTTATATAAATAATAAATTAATGAACGAATGAAAATACTTTATTGTACACCTTAAATACCTTGGATATTTTTAACTCTAAATAATGTAAATTTATTAAAACACTTAAAGACATCCTCTATTGTAAAGGAGGATTTGACGCGTATACGCAGTAGCGTCTTGAGCCCTAAGGTCTATTAAATAGGTAGATAGTATATAGGTTATTGTATTTCCTAGTTTTCTTATATATAAAGTAAAGTAAAGTTGCTTTTCTACATTTATATTGTTTTTTTTAGTTTTTTTTTTGAGAATCTGGTCCTCAAACATACTACACAGTTGTTTGTCTGCTCAACATTGTTACTCATTTATGGTTTTTGTGTGCGCACATAAGCTATGTTCCTAACCAGATCAAAACTGTATTTTAGGTATTGTTTTTTTTTATGTTTGTAACGTGTAATGTGTGCTTAGATAAATAAATAAATAAACAAACAACATCTTATTCTAATATTAATAAATATGTTAAGATAAATTCCTACAGATTCACATATACATATATAAATATACAGACACATGATAAGACGTCACGTAATATTAAACTTAGTAGCATTTACACTGCTATATTACAGTCGTTGCTGAATTTAGCTTTCCCATTTTTTGGTTCCAGCTGAAAATCAGCGTTGGGTGTAAACTCATCCAACACATGCTGAGCTAACTTTAGGAATATAACTGGAACTTGTAATGTAACTTGTAGTCATAATGGAAGCCAAAAAAAAACTATTTTTTTATGTATATCAGCGCTATATCAGCGTTGCGCCGTTGTCTGCCAGCATTTTGCTGAGTGTGATACTTTTGCCTAAATATAATCATGGTAATTGGTTAGGGTATAGTTAGATTTTTTATGTATTAGTACCTACTATGTAACCTGACGCTAACTACCCAACGCTAACTATGTAACCTGACGCTAACTACCCAACGCTAACTATGTAACCTGACGCTAACTACCCAACGCTAACTATGTAACCTGACGCTAACTACCCAACGCTAACTATGTAACCTGACGCTAACTACTCAACGCTAACTATGTAACCTGACGCTAACTACCCAACGCTAACTATGTAACCTGACGCTAACTAACCAACGCTAACTATGTAACCTGACGCTAACTACCCAACGCTAACTATGTAACCTGACGCTAACTATGTAACCTGACGCTAACTACCCAACGCTAACTATGTAACCTGATGCTGTTATGGTCATAATTTCAGGCGATACATATTTTTCTACCCTATTCTATTCTATTCTATTCTATTCTATTCTATTCTATTCTATTCTATTCTATTCTATTCTATTCTATTCTATTCTATTCTATTCTATTCTATTCTATTCTATTCTATTCTATTCTATTCTATTCTATTCTATTCTATTCTATTCTATTCTATTCTATTCTATTCTATTCTATTCTATTCTATTCTATTCTATTCTATTCTATTCTATTCTATTCTATTCTATTCTATTCTATTCTATTCTATTCTATTCTATTCTATTCTATTCTATTCTATTCTATTCTATTCTATTCTATTCTATTCTATTCTATTCTATTCTATTCTATTCTATTCTATTCTATTCTATTCTATTCTATTCTATTCTATTCTATTCTATTCTATTCTATTCTATTCTATTCTATTCTATTCTATTCTATTCTATTCTATTCTATTCTATTCTATTCTATTCTATTCTATTCTATTCTATTCTATTCTATTCTATTCTATTCTATTCTATTCTATTCTATTCTATTCTATTCTATTCTATTCTATTCTATTCTATTCTATTCTATTCTATTCTATTCTATTCTATTCTATTCTATTCTATTCTATTCTATTCTATTCTATTCTATTCTATTCTATTCTATTCTATTCTATTCTATTCTATTCTATTCTATTCTATTCTTTTCTATTCTATTCTATTCTATTCTATTCTATTCTGAGCTGTAGTCTGTACCTTTTTGGTACAGACTACATCCAACAGCCTTATTAGAGACAAGTCGAAGAAACATAAAATTATATTGTGTTCGTTTTGAATTTAATAAATAAATAAATAATGCTTGAAATTTTTCACACAGCATCATCTAGCCCCAAACTTATCAGAGCTTGTATTATGGGAACTACATGACTGATATACTACATATATACTTCTTTTTGTAAATACATAGAAAAACTCCCAGACCTGAGACAAATATTTGCAAATCTTACAAACATTTGTCTCGTCACAGGAATCGAACCCGCAACCTTCTGCGTCTCAGGCGGACTTTCGCCCACTGCGCCATGGAGGTCGTCAATAATACCTAATATTTAATACCTCTACTTGTCGGCTTTTGTATTTTACCTTTATTATTGTTTGTGCCAAATAAACGTTTATTCTTTTGTAAATAAATATAAATAAATAAATAATTCGTCTCACTCGACAACTTGCTTACCGAGTCGTTTACAACCGCCATTTAGCGGTCACCGCTTTTTAGTGAACCAGAGTTTAATCGAACAGGTTCTTCAACCGGTCTTTAACTAGAAAACCGTCTGCAGCTACTTATGTCTAGGAGTTCATCTTATTATGTAAGTTTGACCATTCAATGCTGAGCGAATATCAACTTTAATACACAGTTTTAGAGTTTAATTAATGTACTTTGTTAGACAAGTGCGTTAAACAGTGTTTTAGTATTGGTACTTATTGCAATGGAGTAAGGGTGATTTTGTGGGTTCTATTAACTTTTATGGGTAAACTAAATCGTGTCCAGCATGTAATGAATACTAAGCTAAGTTGATCTACAAATATAACTCGGGTCTGGGTGCTTTCTATGTATCTATAAATTAAGTATATACAAAAAATATACATAAGTAGTATATAAGTCATGTAGTTCCCATAATACAAGCTTTGCTTTGAATTGAAAAACATTTAT
This sequence comes from Perizoma flavofasciatum, assembly GCA_958496245.1. Classification (NCBI taxonomy): domain Eukaryota; kingdom Metazoa; phylum Arthropoda; class Insecta; order Lepidoptera; family Geometridae; genus Perizoma; species Perizoma flavofasciatum. The sequence goes on along the minus strand of OY292425.1, from coordinate 13,884,975 downwards.
TCATACAACTTTTTACAAGTATACAAAGTATAGGCCATCTAAACACCGTTGCAAACGATCTATAGATCGCTCAACTGATCCAGATCACTACTAGACGGAAGCGTTCCCAAAATACTGGACGCATTGCCACGCTGAATGGCAATGCTAATGCGTTGAACCAGATAAGAGCCAGCTCTCTGGTCACGCGTCTCTTCGACCAGGCGCCCTGAGAGAATTTTGAAAACGCGAAGGTTCCCCGCGGACCCAGAGTCTCAACCCCAAAAGGCTTAAATAAGTGAGCTCTGTCGAGACTTCTATATTTGCGCCTCTTGAGATCCTCGTCTTAGTTTAGTCTCCTCGACAGATGAGACTAAACTAAGACTAAGACATAACAACTAAGCTTTGCTTAGTTTGGGACTAGATGATGTTGTGTGAAAAATGTCCAGCATTATTTATTTTTTAAATATTTTTTTATTTAAAACACTTATTTAACTTACTTTAAGATCTTATTGCACACTATTATGTTCTGTTGCATAAACGATTTCAATTCAATTACGTATTTATTTGTTTACTTGTTGTTTTGTAGCTAAATAGTTCAAGGAATGTAACTAACTTAGAATAAGAAATTTAAAACTAACATTTATTATGATGATCCAATGTTGATTTTAATAAATAAATATGAATGAATGATTTTCTGCAACTTACTTTAAGTAGCTTCCAAATTGACCCCCAAAATGGCCCTCAAAATGGCCGTTAGCCACACATAACAATGACATGCTAAATAAAGCACAATCTATACGGTCAATAAAATTACCACAGACTAATAATGATATAATCAGAAGGCAGACGGCTAGACAAAAAATTCACTAGCGAGGTCGAGTTCTTGATTGTATAAGTACAGTGATATGAGAAAGTGCTTTCGGCTTTTTTGCCTGCGGGTGTGTTTTGAGCGACAGAGTGCGCTACTGGATGGTATATCTTAAGACGTAGGTGGTTTTGGAAAGGTCATTTTCACGATCTCTGTGGTGCAGTGGGCGAAGACTTGCCCGAGACACAGAAGGTTGTGGGTACGATTCCCGCCGCGGAATAAATGTTTGTATTATGAAAATACTAGCTTCTGCCCACGGCTTCGCCCGCATGGTACCCGGATAAAAGTAGCCTATATGTTATACTGATGTATAAGCTATATTACTGTAAAGTTTCATCAAAATCCGTTCAGTAGTTTTTGCGTGAAAGAGTAACAAACATCCATCCTCAGAAAATTTCGCGTTTATAATATTATAGTAGGATTTGTCTCAGGTATGGGTGTTTTCTATGTATAATACGTATGTATATACAAAAAATTATATATAAATATAGTATTATTAGTCATATAGTTCCCATAACAAAAGCTCTGCTTAGTTTGGGGCTAGATTGCTGTGTGAAAATGTCCAACATTATTTATTTATTTATTAACTTCAACAGATGGCGCCAAATTACTTTTTAAATATAACGTAATCTTCCATTTCGATACGGAACAGTGACAGTGGTTCGACCAGACTGGTTGGTAGTACCACGGGGAAAATATACAAATGCCATAGTAACACAGGTGATACCATGGGTAAGTACCGATAAATACCCCCGAAACTCATATACAACATTCCTGAAACTCAGACCCGGTATATTAGTATGCAGATATTGCGATATTTGTCCTGTTTTTCCTCGCGCCCCAAGCGACTTACCTATCCTGTCACATAGTTCTGGACGTCAGAAAGTCATGTAAAGTTTCACTTATTAGTACACATTAAATCCATTAATGTACTTACTTAGCATTTGCATTGCCATCCAGCGTGGCAATGCAGCCATTATTTTGGGAATGCTTCCGTCTGGTAGTCATCTGGATCAGTTGAGATATTTTGGGATCTATAGAGAGCTCATCGTTTCGCGATCGTTTCTTTAGATATGTCTGTTTCATCTGTATTTTTTGTATATACTTGTACATAATTGTATGAAAAAGTGTTTAAAACATTATTTTTATCTAGATAATGGTTAAGTAAATTAGGTTCTCATAGTTGCTGTCAGCGCTTTAAAAATAAGTACTATCTGTTTAAACTTTCAAAAAATATTATCTCAAATAGATCGTCAGAACAGAGGTTACCAAATAAATATGACCGTTCACTGTCCGCCACTTATGCCTCTTACCAGCGAGACAGGCATTATGCGCCCGCGCAAGATTGATCGTTCACCTGACGCTCATAGAGCTACGAATGTGCCAAGAGTGATCATGTTCATGGAATTTATATTGTCATTAAACGGTCAATGAAACTTCAGCAGGAGAATTGTAAAGTACTTGGTATATTAGTCATAATATCCTAATATAAATTGATAATGTTTTTAGGGTTCCGTAGTTAACAAGGAACTCTTATAGTTTCGCCATGTCCGTCCGTCTGGCTGTGGTTTTCTATGCAATAATACAAAACTGATCAACCACATAAGCGTAGTTCTAAAATTTACAATTATTTCTAAGATTTTTTGATTAACTACATTTCATTTCAGATAATTCGGTTTAAGTTTTTTTTTAAACCCAACTACATACTTTTATTTCCTGATCGTGGATATCAATAGAAATAGCTAAAAATTACGCATGTCCTCTGGTGTGGAAGCTCTCCCAGAGGACGAAATCTGTATTAGTAATTAAGTACTAACTCTTATCTTAACACTTTTGGATCATGTTGTCATTAAAATAAACGTTATTATTATTATTATTATCAGAAAATACGTAAACTATTGTACCATAATGCCTAGATCAAAAAATAATAATCTGCAGACCCAACAAACGTTTGTCAGCAGACAAAATCTCTAAAAGAGACAAAGTAGTATAAAGATAATCTAATTTTTAATTAGCTTTTTAACTGACAAAACATTTGTCAGCAGACAAAATCTCTAAAAGAGACAAAGTAGTATAAAGATAATCTAATTTTTAATTAGCTTTTTAACTGACAAAACATTTGTCAGCAGACAAAATCTCTAAAAGAGACAAAGTAGTATAAAGATAATCTAATTTTTAATTAGCTTTTTAACTGACAAAAACTCAGAAGGGTGGATAAATATTGCACGATCTATATATTTTTTTTTGTATATTATGTACATTTTATACATTTTTGGTGTTGTACAATAGTAACCGTGGCTAGGTAACCAGGTAACGGGGTACTTACGACACTTGAAATCGAATCCACTCCATCATCCAAAGGTTGTCTGGAATAGATTGCTTCTAAGCGATATGACCGCCCATTGTAATTTAAGTTTTGTATTTTTAGTTTTGTTAAGTTATATCTATTTTTCTTATGGTGTACAACAAGCCCAATAAAATATTGTCATTCATTCATTTATTCTCGTATGTGACATTGTAATTACTAGTTTTTGCCGCCTCTAGCACATTCTAAACATAAGATACGTAAATAGGAAGTGCAATGATCACCGGTGACTCTAAACTCGGATATGATGAGAAATGCTATTTGCGATTCTGTGCTCGACTGTACTTATAAATACATTGGATATTACGAAAAAATACAGTCAATATACGAGAATGAATGATATAAAGTATTTTTATCATTCATTCTCGTATGTGACAATGTAATTACTAGTTTTTGCCGCCTCTAGCACATTCAAAACACACAATACGTAAATAGGAAGTGCACCGGTGACTGTAAGCTCGGATACTATGAGAAATGCTATTAGCGATTCTGTGCTCGACTGTACTTATAAATACATTGGATATTACGAAAAAATACAGTCATGAAGAGTATACAATAAAGTATTTTCATCATTCATTCATTCATTCTCATAGGTGACATTTTAATTACTCTCTTTTGTCGCCTCTAGTACATTCTAAACACACGATACATAAATAGGAAGTGCAATGGTCACCGGTGAATGTAAACTCGGATATGATGAGAAATGCTATTAGCGATTCTGTACTCGACTGTACTTATAAATACATTGGATATTACGAAAAAATACAGTCATGAAGAGTATACAATAAAGTATTTTCATCATTCATTCATTCATTCTCATAGGTGACATTTTAATTACTCTCTTTTGTCGCCTCTAGTACATTCTAAACACACGATACATAAATAGGAAGTGCAATGGTCACCGGTGAATGTAAACTCGGATATGATGAGAAATGCTATTAGCGATTCTGTACTCGACTGTACTTATAAATACATTGGATATTACGAAAAAATACAGTCATGAAGAGTATACAATAAAGTATTTTAATCATTCATTCATTCATTCTCATAGGTGACATTTTAATTACTCTCTTTTGCCGCCTCTAGTACATTCTAAACACACGATACGTAAATAGGAAGTGCAATGGTCACCGGTGACTGTAAACTCGGATACGATGAGAAATGCTATTAGCGATTCTGTGCTCGATTGTACTTATAAATACATTGGAGATTACGAAAAAAATACAGTTGTGAGGAAAATACTCAATGGTTATAAATTTTTGTTTAAATATAATTCGGTCACTGGGATTGAAATTTTAATTTGCAAGACGACAGATTCTTTTTTTTTTAATTTATTGGCACCGATTTTATTATGGCCATACATAGAACATTTTCGACTGTTATTTTGCTGAAAATCTAAACCTTAGATCTAGATCAAAATTAGTAACTTACTCAAAAACCAGAACAAAATGATTATAAAATGGCGATGCTCGAAATTTTGTGTTATGTTTAAAAAAATATACGTATAACCGCTGAGGAAGAAAGGTTCTTTAATGTTGGCTCTTTACAGCGCAGTATAGGAAGGCCATCACCCATGGGGGGAAGTTAATGGACAGAGGCAGCCATAGAACGTTCGTCATGGCACTCTTCGCGGAGGCCTATATCTCAGAATGTCTGCAAGAACTTCTTCAGGCTGTTCATTATGCTGATGAAGGTTTTTTTTCTCCTCCATTTACGAAAAAAGGGAACATTCTACTTCTTTTTACAGGCTTTTAATTAACTTGCAATGTTCGTATGTTAGTTTGTTTAGGTTAAATCTTGCAAGGTAAATAAGAACCACTTCCTCTTATCCTACGGAATTTAATTTTGACATGTTCATTCAGTTCAGATAACAATGCATTTTTATGATAAGCATGACCTAAATCGTCATCCAGGATTAGCTCCAGATAAAGGAACTCTTCAACGGTTAACAAGACAGACACTAAATAATGTGTACGAATTGTATTATATTAATATTATGTTTAAGTTTTATTAAGACAGGTACCCGGATAAAAGCCTATCTGTTCTTCTGATGTTTAAGCTATATTATTGTAAAGTTTCATCAAAATCCGTGCAGTAGTTTTGCGTGAAAGAGGAACAAACATCGTCACAAACTTTCGCGTTTATAATATTAGCTTCTGCCCACGGCTTCGCCCGCTTGGTACCCGGATAAAAAGAAACCTATGTGTTCTTCTGATGTATAAGCTATATTACTGTAAAGTTTCATCAAAATCCGTTCAGTAGTTTTTGCGTGATAGAGGAACGAACATCCTCACAATATTAGTAGGAAGGATGGTTGCTGCACTCAGGTTTAAAAGCTTTTTTTTTGTAAATTTCCATTGCCGTTTATTGTTCCAATAAGCGGCGATAAGTTTGCAACATACGTGAAATACTAACAATGTAAAACGCGGACAAGTACCTAACATAATGTATGTGTCTCTGACTACACAGGATTACAGTTGTGAGCGTCTTTGTTTGTCTGTTTTTATTTATAAATAACGCGGTTAGAAACTATCTCTTATTTCGTGTATGTGTGTCATCTATTTACCTATGAAAGTCTATGTATAGCAAGCCCTTGTTTTGTAACTAAACAGGTGTTTCTTATGTAATCTGTTGCGTGCCTTCTACTTGCTTTTGTGCAATAGCGGGAATCATTTTACATACCTACTTATACCTACTTACCCATACAATTATTTACAAGTAGGTATATACAAAAAATACAGATGAAACAGCTAGCTATCCAAAGACCGTTGCAAACGATTTATAGATAGCTCAACTGATCCAGATCACTACCAGACGGAAGCGTTCCCAAAATACTGGCCGCATTGCCACGCTGAATGGCAATTCTAATGCGTTGACCCAGATAAGAGCCAGCTCTCTGGTCACGCGTCGATTTGACCAGTCGCTCTGAAAGAATTTTGCCCTTTTTACCTAAGAATATGAAGAATCCTATCGAATTTTATATAAATAAAAATATAATGAAGTTATGTAAAGAATGAGCCCTTTATTATTTAAATATAAATACTTTATCACATCAAATAAACAGAAGGAATAATATAAGTACATACAAAATATACAGATGAAACATTGAGCTATCTAAAGTTCGTTGCAAGTGATCTATAGATAACACAGCTGATCCAGATCACAGACGCAATAGTACCCAAAATGCTGGCTGCATTGTCACGATGAATGGAAATGCTAACACTGACCCAGATAAGGTCACACGTCGCTTCGACCAGACGCCTTGAAATAATTTAGAATACGTGAAGGGCCCAGGGTCCCCAAGGATCCAGAATCTCAACCCCAAATCTTAGAGAACATCGACTGCGCAGCGGGTAAGTAGCCAGATGTGACGTAAGATATACAGGTTCACTTCCCACTGCGGGACAAAAATAATAATGATAATATTAAATAACCCTGGACATTTTTCATACAGTTTTATCTATCCCAAAACTAAGCAGAGCTTGTTTTATGGGAACTACATGACTGATATACTACTTATATACTTTTTTGTAAACAAAACACCCAGACCCGAGACAAATATTTTCAGAACATACAAAAATTTGTCCCACGGCGGGTATCGAACCCGCAACCTGCGTCTCAGGCGGGCCTTCGCCCACTCCGCCACAGAGTTTGACATGACCGTATAATCCCATTAAAACAATAAGGCAGAAGAAGAATCGAGACAGACAAACAATGAAACTAATTTATTCTAATTATGTATAACTAATAAAATCACATTATGTAATGTATTCAGGTAGGTTTGTTGCATTTTAAATGATCTTGTATATTTGCATATTTCGTGGCGGTTAAATTAAAAGATGGCGCCGTCAAAACGATTATTCAACACTTTGAGATACGAAATTTTAATATTTTTCTACTTCTACCAAAAAAATATAGCGGCCTGTGAATAAATGAATGAAAAACATTAATTTGGCACAAGATGAAAAACAGATTTGGTTACTGTAACCTATGATCCAGGAATTCCTATTCCTGGATCTTGGTTACGGTAACCTAATATGTTAGCTGTTAGAAGAGAGCAGGTAAAATTAGGTTGTTTTTTTATTTTTTTATAAAGTCGGACACACGTAATCTTGGGTGACTAGACAAATATCACTTTCTGGTGGCGTTAACGCCTGCGGAAAGATTAAACTGTAAGGAAATTACATTAGCTGTGGAAATGTAATGTGACAGCTGCCAAGTTTTCCTTGACATATTTGCGTTAGTATGAAAGGAAAACTAAGCGTGAGGTATTAATCTAGACCCACACTAGGATTTATTTTTCTTTTGTGGCCATGCTCTTTAAAATATCACACAAAAGATCAGACTGCTAGGTATACTAGGGTAGGTCTAATTAAGTGCTGGTATTCTAATGGACCTAAGAAGTGACATCATTAACGCTACAAGAAAACGGGGATCCAGGGGCCTAGATAAATACCTCAAGCTTAGTTTTCCTTTCACGCTAACGCGAATTTGCCAAGGTAAAACTTGGCAGCAGTCACGTGATTTTCCACAGCCAATATCAGTTCCATACAATTCAATCTTTCCGCAGGCGTTAACGCGAACAGATAGTGATATTTGTCTAGTAATCCAAGATTATGTGTCTGACTTTATAAAAAAAAAACAAATTCAACCCAATTTTACGGGTGAAAAAATGGGTGATGAAATTGCATATTGGACATTATCGATTTCCCGTTATATGGAGTCGTTTTTAACATATTTACACATTCGGTTATATGTCTCATAAATTATTTAACATTAAGTTCGCCTACTATGCCCCAAGTGAAAAAATATTTTCTCTCTATTAAAATAAAAAAAAAAAAATCATATTAGTTCTCTTTCATCGTTTAATTTCTTAATAGTTATAAACAGCTGTTTTGTAAGCATGACAATGTATTCTATTACAAAATATCACTTGGTTAAGATTTCTAAATAATAATAACTACCTATTTAGATAAGAAATAAGCTTTCGATATTATGAATATTTATACTGATTTAATAAAACTTGTGTTTTGGTCATTGGTTATGTGAATTATATTAAAATAAGTATTATTTTTAACAGAAAAAACGTAAATATGCACAAACAATGAAAAGATAATTGTTAAGTCAAAGTGTAAAGGTTTGCTGGACATTTTCACACAGCATCATCTAGCCCCAAACTAATCAGAGCTTGTATTATGGGAACTACATGACTGATATACTAATTATATAAATAAGTACTTTTTTGTAAATATATACATTTTGTTCATAGAAAACACCCAGATTGGATTTTTTTTTGTTATATTATATAAACATTTGTTTCGGGGCGGGAAAATGTTTTTTTATTAGAATCATAATCCGATATTTAAGTTAAAATTTTCCACTTCTTCAAAACGGCAATTTCATAGAAAAATACCTTACACGATACACAGTTTTAGACAACCAATTCACATAACACATTACGTAAGACGAATGTAGGAAATCAAAATAATACGCCGATTGAATAAGAACATTTTATGCCCACATATAAACTAACTAAACATCCGGTATCTCTTATTATTGTGAAGAAATTATTTGATTTCTGTGCAAAAGCATTTCATTACAATCTCGATCCATGAGTCTTTGAAACTCTAGATGTAGAAGATCTTTGTGAAAGAGCTCGGGGAAGAAATACCAAACAATCATACCTATTTCTGCCGCCAAGTAATGTTCGTACAGCCCCGGTTCTAGGATTTTTTCGAACGGGGGCAGACACTTGATAGTGGCTCCCCCTCTCCCCAGCGTTTGACACAAATTGTTTAAAAAACTCGCAAATATATAATAAGTGGCATTTATGTGACTGGGATAATAATAACCCTTTAGTAAATTACGTTCATAATTTACCTTAGGGTGCATTCCCATTCAGCTACTCGCAGCGCATTACGGAATGCAACCTTAGGATGTGTTCAGAAACCAACTTGGAGTTTTAAAATAAAATGAATAATCGATAGAACGTCCGCTGGATGCTAGGTGCTTCATGATGCAGGTTTTTTTTTCAAACATATTTCTTATGGTTTTGGCGCCCCCTGAAACTGCCGCTCGGGGCAGGTGCCCCGCTTTGCCCCACCCTAGATCCAGGTCTGTGTTTGAAGAGTATGGATGCTGTTGAAGATAAAGGTACATGATACTTTTCACTCGTTATGTGATACTTCTGGTCTAGACAATATCACTTTCTGTTGGCGTTAACGCCTGCGGAAAGATTAAATATATGGAAATAACATTAGCTGTGGAAATGTCACGTGACAGCTGCCAAGTTTTACCTTGACAAAATTTGCGTAAGCGTGAAAGGAAAGTAAGCGTGAGGTATTTGTCTAGACCCCAGGTAAGGTTGGTTGCCAGAAAAAAACATAGGCATATGATTGACGAACTCTGTGACGCGGCGGGTGAGTGGTCGGCTGAAACGCAAGGTGTTCGATTCCCGCTGTGAACGTGCAAACAAACAGTTTTAGTAGGCACAAACAAAACATTCTTTTTTCAGAGAAAAAATAAAACCGACTTTGAATAACGGGAAGTTGATGAACAGTCCAATACGAAATTTCATCCCTCACTTAACATACTTAGTGGTGAGATTGTTTCATAAAATTTATATGGGACCATCCTTAAAGCAATACACTATCCATTTTTTATATTTTATTTGCTTTTTGTGACTATAGTGTCACTGCGGCCGTCGCGTAATAACACTAGGTTAACCTACTCATTAAAAAAAAAGAATAACTAAATTCACAATTAGCGAAAATATCACGAAAACACACAAAAAAACGGACGAATTGAGAACCGCCTTGTTTTGGAGTCGGTTGAAAAGTAACAAGAGTTTATTTATTTTATTTTATTTTATTTTCAAAATTTTGGGAAAATGTATTGGGAGTAATTAGTTCCTCTAATTACTCTTAGAGTTAAACCAAGCTTAAATCATCTGACCGCACAAACGCTAATCCAGTACACGTAGCACTTACGTAACAGCAGATTTGGACTGCGCCTGCGCATACCTACAGATGCAGGAGAAAGTCTAAGTTCATGGATTAAGTGCTAACATCGCTAATATCACAGAATAAGATGCTCTACGACTAAATACGAGCTCAGCGGAGCAGTTGGCGAGTAGCCCAGCATCAGGTCGTGAGTTCGATTCTTGCTTCGGGACAAGAGTTGCATGTTCTGCAACAGAAGTCCACTGCTAGACATAGGCTTTCCCTAAAGAGTGTCACGAAGAACGATCCTGGGCCGTCTTTATCATCGCTCTATCGGGTGGGATCCGTGGAAGAGTAGGTTTTTCTAATGCGACCATGAACTACAAATAATCTATATGTATATAAAAATAACTACAAAAAATAACTTTAAATAATTAAGTTGATAAATAGTTCAATATGAAACTTCATCCCTTATTCATACCATCCTTGAAGTATACCATACTATTAAAAAAAGAATCATTAAAATCGTTTCACAAATGGCGAAGATGTCGCGTATCTAACACACAAAATAAAAACAGAAGAATTGAGAAACGCCTCTTTTTGGTTGAAAATACAGATTGAACCGCTAGCTATCTAAAGATCTGCGAATGATCTATAGATATGGCAACTAGCAGCATCAAGCTGAGGACCTTTATTACTGCAGCATTGTTTGTCCTCGTTAGCATTTTTATTAATACTTACGTATAATATAACTTTTTTTAATTCCATGCTGGACATTTTTCACGCAGCAATATCTAGCCCCAAAGTAAGCAGAGCTTGTATTATGGGAACTACAGGACTGATATTTTACATATAAAACACGTAAACCCGAGACAAATATTTGCAGATCATACAAACATTTGTCCCGCGACGGGAATCGAACCCGCAACCTTCGCCCACTGCGCCTCAGAGGTCGTCATACCTATTTTCCATCTTTTTTCTCTTAAATATTGCGACACAGTTTCTTGGACTTCTGCGGCTATAACCTTCCTTTTAGAGTTAATGCTTTGTCTCTGACCCAAATAAATTATATTTTGACTAGCTTGTACCTACGTCTTCGCCCGTGTGGTACCCGGATAAAAAGTCTATGTGTTATTCTGATGTATAAGCTATATTACTGTAAAGTTTCATCAAAATCCGTTCAGTAGTTTTTGCGTGAAAGAGTAACAAACTTCCATCCTCACAAACTTTCACGTTTATAATATTAGTACGATTTGATTTTGTATTTTAGTGACTTAACTATTTTTTCGTGTCATTTCTACTTATCTGTGATGTCTCAAAATAGATTGTATATATCTCTCTATCTATATTATCTAACTGATCCAGATCACAACCACAAAGTCTTTTCGCCCAACAGAGACATAACATAGTCCTGAATCCTGACTGAGGGGACTCACTAGGACCCCTGTATCGTGGGTAGATATCCACCTTAGTTCCCGATGGAACTACTAGTACCGTGGTATCAAACACCCAGACCTGCAGCGGGAATCAAACTCGCACTACATCGCACCGGCTATTTGCCCGCCACACCAAGGTCGCCAAAGCTTAATTAACTTTTATTAACCAAGATGTGTTGGTCAATTGAAGTCTTGAATTTGGATAAGTAGGTTAGCTGGCTCGATTACATATCCTCTTTCCCACAAATGTGGTCGGCTGGTTACTAGGTAAAGCCATCAGAAGTAGCTATACAATCCATGTGTCCAAATACAGATATTGAGTTTGAAAAGGGCTTGTATCGTTGACGCTAAGACTAATTAGGAACAAAGTAGCTATACAAAGAGACGCGTTACATTATTTTAAAAAATTTAACGCGTTTTGTTTATTAAAGTTTTGCATCCCTATATAATTATATACATCAAAAGAAACACTTTATCTGAATGTCAGGTGTCCTAGACTAGGAATCAAGTATACAGTGCAAAATTCAAAGACAGATTGTGAGTTGAAAGGGGTTGTATCGTCGATGCTATGACAATGACCTCGATTCTGTAAACTAAATTTAAACTATCGCTCTCTTTTACTGATAGTATACGCAAGAAAGAGATAGCTACAATTTTAGTTCCGTGTGCCGCTGTTAAATCACTTTGCGTGCCGCTTTTCTTCGCATGTTTTGATATCACGACTAAATTTATATGGAAAACTTAAATCTGACTAATTTGACAGCACTAAAATTGTAGCTATCTCTTTCTTGCTTGCACTATCAGTAAAAGAGAGCGACAGTTTAAATTTAGTTTAGTCAGTGTACTACAGAATCGAGGTCATTATGTGACTAACATTAGTATATATGAGAGCCGCGTTACATGGTTTTAAAAAAACCTGCTGCAAATTGTTGAATTTAAGGATTTACTAGTACTTATGATTTTGCATCAATATACATCAAAGAAACACTCTCAGAACTTCTGTTTGGGTTATGCGTTGATAAGATTGTCAACCAGTGAGTCACGCACTGATTTTGAGTGTAAACTTGTAATAAGTACAGAGTATAGCTACTTTTGAGCATGCCTACTGGGTTTTGAAATCTCATTTATCTCGCACGGCAGCTCGAAAGTAAAAGTGAGGGTAAAAACAATGCCGGCTAAATCGAGTTATAGTCCAGTCCACCTTCACCACGTGAGATGTCGATCGCTGATGTCACTACTTTCGATTTTATGTCTTATGACATGACATGGTAATGCGTTTATCGAGTTCCACTTACGGTAAAATTGGAGGTGGTCAACCTTGGGACATGGATGAAATAAGTAGCTATCTATTAGCGTGTGTAGCCAAATGTTTCTGCGGCTGGATTTAATCGTGGATACAGCCATTTTGAATTTGCAATTATGCAACCATTGCAGCTGTTTTTGATTAAGGATGACAATGTTGTTATGATATCTTGTATGGTCAGAACATCTTAAAATTATGGTATGGTCTATCCTATAAGACAACATACATCTTGAGAACTGGATGACGTCACAAATCCAAATTTTTATGATCCCTGTCACGTTTTTAGTTATTTTTTCCTACGAGCACAGTAAGTTAAGCCTCATATCTTTGGTAGTTAAATGAAGGCGCCGTTACAAAAAAAGGAGGATTTTATTTACAGAAACTTACAATAATATAATACATATTACATCTAGGATGCGATCACATGATTTACATTAATGAGATGACTGTTTTAATGATGAGGGGCGCCGTAGGAGGATGAGGGGGAGGGGACGCCATAGGAACCGGAGGGAGCGCCGATGGTCGAGTAGGAGATTGAAGGAGCAGAGTAGGAGATGGAAGCACCGTGTCCACCGCTCGAGTAGCCGCTGCCACCGCTGGAGTAACCACCATGACCGCCAGAGTATCCGGAGTAACCGCCAGCGTACCCAGACGCGTAACCTTCTTCAGCCTGGTGGTACTGCGCCACTTGTATACCCTGCTGGATGTGGTCGAGCTCGATGCCTACGATCCTGTCGTGGGGCACTCCGTAGACGGGAGCGGGGGGTCCGTAGTGTGAGGAGATGCCGTGGGAACCGTGGCCGGATGAGGATGACTGGTAGGCCTGGTTCTGGATCTCATCTTTCAAGATGATGTGCCTGATCTTTTCCAGTAGATGGGGGTCGACGTGGTAACCCTCGGAAGTCTGGTGTCCGACGGGGACGGAGGTGTAGTGGCCACCGGAGCTGAGGCCTCCGGAGCTGTAGCCGCCGGAGCTGTAGCCGCCGGAGCTGTAGCCACCGGAGCCGTGTCCTCCGGAGATGACCAGGGCGGAGGGAGCGGAGTAGGAGTAGCCGACTGGGGGCTCGGCGACGGCACAGCCGATCAGGGCGAGGGCGACCTGTAAAGAAAATGGGTTTATGTTTGGTGGACGATGGCTTTTGAGTAATATGGCTTTAAGGTACGTATAAATAGTGAGGTGAAGTATCATTTAAAACAATTGAAAGTTACAGATGTCGGTTTATTTAACTCTGAGAACTAATGTTTTAGGACAAGCAAATTGCCTGCGAAACATTATTAACATTTAATTTGAATCAACCTACTAGATTACGTTTTGTAAAAGCTATACAGATTGTTGAGGATAAAGTTATGAATATATTAGGTGTGCAGTGACGGAGAAAGGTGGGTTTCAACTTTGACTTGAAAGTGGTCAGTTATCACACCTGATCACACTAAATTCTTGGAGTTTCGCAATATTTAATTTGAGAATATGGACGTAGATTTTGTAACAGTGAATGTGGTCGATCTACATTTACTCGTTACAGAACAGATTCATATCACTAATAGCTGCTCAGTTCCGATCAGATCGAAAGCTTGAGATCCATATCCATTTGCACTTTTTGATAGTAATCGGGAATTGCTAAATCCGAAAAGTCCTTGGCAAATCCGTTTCGTAAATCAAATCCAATATTTCTTTCACTGTTGACCACTTCTTAACCCTTTCCACTGTCACTACACTGCACTCCGGAATACGTGACTTACAATACTCCACTTGGCCATGTTGCTTGTCGTACAGTCTGAGATGTTGTGATGTCCATAGAGCGTGCGTCTTGGCTTTTATACGGGGGACTCTGCCGGCACTTTTACTTTACGCTATCTCGCTGGACTAGCGAGGACGATAGTGGGTTACAAATGAACCATTTTTTTTTATATGTGGTCTGATTGATACAGGTATGGTTTTGTGGGTAATTGAGGTCATTATTTTGTGTCTGAGATAACATTGTATGTAAAATTGAAGGCTTCTTCGGTCGAGCGTTTACATTTGTACGTGGGTTGTAGGTTAGGTTAGGTTTTGGTTATATGCCGATTGTTAAATCCATTCTTCGGGATTGTGAATCATACCGTCATTGTGAATCATCATATTATGTGCTTCCGTATATGAAAGGCTATTTAATTAGTGGGTCAAACTGTTTTATTATCGAATCTTCTCATATTTAATGGATTTGACACTAAATCTTACTAGTATTATAAACGCGAAAGTTTATGAGGATGGATGTTTGTTAACTCTTTCACGCAAAAACTACTGAACGGATTTTGATGAAACTTTAGAACAATGTAGCTTATACATCAGAATAATACGTAGGCTTTTTATCCGGGTACCATGCGCGCGAAGCCGTGGGGAGAAGCTAGTTATTAGATATGTAGATGGTTTACTTGTCTTTTTCACTAAAGATTCTTGCGAATATCTTTCTAATTCGAATATATGTCTTTTTGTGGTTTGATAATTTCTATAATTATGTATCATTTAATTTATTATGATTATAGAGTGAGAGTTCACTCAAATATATTAGGTATTATTTTATAACATGAAAAGGTTATTTTAATTAGAACTTATCTGAATAACTTGGATCTTACAAGCGATATTTGAGAAATTTATTTCAAATTCCAGTTTTCTGTCAATAAGTCAAAAGAAATTATTATACGTGTTGAATTGTGCTGCATTCATATTCCTACATTAAGTAAAACAATAGTAAAAAAATAAAGAAAACGTCCAAATAAATAGAAATAAAAGATTAAAACAAATTAATATTGCTCTCTGGACGAGTTCATTAAAGACTTTAGCGAATTCTTATTTTTGCATGACAACGAGACTACCTAATGTCTGCTCTTGAAAAATACTTAAATAATTTAGGGAAAAGTTCCTTAATAGTGAAATAATATTAATAATATAATCATGTTATAACACATAAAAAAAGGTTTTACATTATTTGGATTACCTGTTTATGTAGGTATGTAACAAACACAAAGGAGCCGGAAAACTAGCATTTAAAAAAAAAAGTGGAAAGTTTGAATAACGCCCTTTAGACTTTTAGATGTATACTAAAAAATATGAAAAATGAGAAAACAATTAAAAAATATATATTAAATATAAAATCTGAAAGGACCTACACAAATAATTAACGAATAAAAATGAACAAACTTGTGCCTTCTTATTTCTAATGCACTTATCCTTTCACTCAAAGAAGAACTAGAAAAAAAGTACTGGAATTGACGTTTCTGCAAAAGTGAAGTCATTGAAGTCAAAGATGGGGAGGCCTCTGTCTGGTGGCACTGAGAAATGAAAAAACTATATAGCTTTGACAATACATAACTTGTATCTACTTATTCATTATATTAAGAAATAGTATATTTAAGTACCTACCTGATAAGTTAAGTAAGAATATATTTGTTTTGTAATTCTCAGAAATGATTAATTAATGTATTTTAGGCGTATATTGACTATAATACGAATTATAAAATTAAGAACAATTTAAAGTTAAAAGAAATTGATACCTATCTGTAATTTAATTAAATTAAATTAACATTGGTGGCTGTTAATGAGGTGGCAAAGAAATTTAGCATTCATTTATATAATCTTCAGACGTCAATGTACATAATTGATATCAAATGTCGCAGATACAAATTGACGACCTCTGAAGCGCAGTGGGCGAAGGCCTGCCTGAGATGCAGAAGGTTGCGGGTTCGATTCCCGCTGCGGGACAAATATTTGTAAGTTATGCATATATTTGTCTCGGTCTGGGTGTTTTCTATGTATAACATGTATGTATTTACAACAAAAAAAACTTATATAAGTAGTATATCAGTCATTTAGTTCCCATAACACAAGCTCTGCTTACTTTGGGACTAGATGACACTGTGTGAAAATGTCTAGCATTATTTATTTATTTATTTATATATTCATAATATATTTATGCTCAAATGTACATCAGCTTTAGGTCTAACACCAAAGTCAGATTAGTTTATTGACCATTTCGTTATAACATATAACATTGGCATGTCAGATGGATATACATTAAATATTCCCTTACACGAAAATTATGTGATTTTCGAAAAAATATTTTATTTTAGGTATAACTGGTTGAAAGGAAGCCGCGTTACTTGAAAGGGCAGATTATTGTACATGAAAACTTTTTTTTTAAATAAAATGAACAAACATTTTTTTTATTTCTTGTGTTGTATTCGGAGATCATGTTTTTCAAATGTACTTGTAAGAGAGAACGGTAAATAAATAAGGATATCACTGTTATTATTTTAGTTTTTTTTTAATGTAGCTGTGGGGAAATACAGGAACCCTGTCAGGGTGCTGCAAGTTTTAGTCAATAGGTATTTAAAAAGAGATAATGATAGGTTCAAAATTCTAATCATATTTTGTCAAATAAAACATATACATTTTCATGCTTGTGGAGTCAGTGGACAGTGGTAAAACTTTTGCTGATGATAAATTATCTTTTTCTTCAACGTTTCCAGTAAATAGTTGAAACGCTATTTAATTTGCTAAATTGTGTTAGCATTTTATATTGATAATGGTAAATCTTAAAACTCAAAAACAAACACGCTCACAACTGCATTCCCATAAATTGCATCCTCAGACACATACTCAGTAAGTAGATAGTTGAGGATACCAAGTACGGATTAGTCAGAGTCATATCCAAACATCATATTTGGCACATTTTCATAATAGTTATAATTCATGATTGAAATGATATCTATTTTTATATCATGAAAAAATAGATGTTTTCATTCATTCATATTTATTTATTAAAATCAACATTGGATCATCATAATAAATGTTAGTTATAAATTTTTTATTCTAAGTTAGTTACATTCCTTGAACTATTTGGCTACAAAACAACAAGTAAACAAATAAATACGTAATTGAAACAGTAAATGTCATTTTTTTTTTAGAAACAAACTAATTGAATTGGAATGGAATGTCAAAATTACTATGTCAGAAAGTTAAAATGTCATTACAACGAGAATAAAAAAGATAGTTTATTATTAAAATGGATCATAGAACAATGTCAAATCTATCTGAGAATACCCTCAGAATGCTGTTGGAGCTGTCCCGGACCCTGCGCACCAGAGATGTAAATCTCTGTTGCGCAGGGTCGCGCGCCTCCCCGGCGAACATCCCCGACGCGCTACAGAACCGGGGCAGCCCCATCACCACTCTGAACGCATTGTTATATTGCACGCGCAAGGCGCTGTACTGTTTTTGCGTATGACTTGCCCACAGGCTGCATGTGTAGAAACTAGTGCAATATGCCTGGAAAAGTGTTGTTTTTACCTCTTTCGAGCATCGTGCAAACCTGCGGGCTATCATGTTCGCTCTTACAGACAGCGCCCTCAGCTCTCTCTCAATGTCAACACCGTCCTTTATGTCAGGAGTTAGGAAATGCCCAAGGTATTTAAATTTCTCAACTTTCTTTAGAGGTATTTTCGTTCACCACTTTTCAGTATTGAACTCAAATAATAAAACAGACAAATTGAATTTTGAAAGCCTTGACACGAAGTTTAGTAGTTAACTAGTAAGCTAATGAACGTCTAGTTTTCTTTCGTATAATTAATTATTCATAAAACAAAACAGTTATGCATACAGTTTGGTTTAATGGTTACTTATTTTACAGTTTTGATGATTAACTGTCTTGAAGACATTGAACTAAGACATATTAAGTAATTTAGAACATTCCATTATCACTGAATAAAATGGCGGTTCATGAAGAACTTAATCTTAGGGAATGTATTAACCTTCTAAAATTTATTTTTATCATATGAGTTACTCGCAAAGGAATCTTGACTATTTAACTTTTATGACGACACAGATTTTACTTAATAATCTGTGGTGGGATGCCAATTCGAATTCGGCCACAGATTATTACTAAGTAACGAACATTCGTACGCGAATGACGTATAAGAAAACGCGTTGTTGGACATTACTAAAAAGATTCCAGTGATACTTTTCGATCAGAGCATTCCCTTTTTTCAATGCTTAGTCTAACAAAATGAGTTTCATTGTCTGTACCATTTTGCTAGTGTTATCAGGGGCCAGGGATATCATCTCAGCAAAGTCAAAGTCAAAGGCTGAGAGGTTTTTATTCATTGAAATCACAAGGACTATATAGAAACGTCAGCTTATAAACACTTAAAAAAAGTAAATTTACGCCGATTCCGCTCGCTCGACTTAGCCTAGAAGGATCAGGCAACAAACTCTGCCTGGATTTTTTTGATGATCCTTTATTCAGCTATAAAGTTGTACCAATCGAATGAGGTAAACTCATTTATAGAAAAAGAGTAAGTCAAGGATAAAATAAAGTCTTAAAAGTATCAACGAAAGTTTTTGGCAACACACGATATGCTTTATAATCCTACTAATATTATAAACGCGAAAGTTTGTGAGGATGTTTGTTCCTGTTTCACGCAAAAACTACTGAACGGATTTTGATGAAACTTTACAGTAATAAAGCTTCTACATCAAAATAACACATAGGCTACTTTTTATCCAGATACCGCGCGGGCGAAGCCGTGGGCAGAAGCTAGTAATACATACTCTTCAAAATATGCAACTTTAGATATGCAAGTAAACTAAAAGGGAATAAACATCCTTTTTTATCTGAATAAGGTGTTAATTACCATAATAATCAAAGAAAGTCAAACAAAACGCGGTCCAACAGTTAGAGTTCCGGCTCTTGTCAGAAAAACTACAAGTTCACACAATGTCATTGCATGCGAACAGCGACATGACAAAAGAAACATGCATTACATAGGGTTGCCACACCTTATTTTGTGTATAGTCACATATATTTTATTAATAGCCTCTCCCACGGCTTCGTCCGGATAAAAAGTAGCCTATATGTTATTCCGATGTATAAGCTATATTACTGTAAAGTTTCGTCAAAATCCGTTCAATAGTTTTTGCGTGAAAGAGGAACGAACATCCATCCTCACAAACTTTCGCGTTTATAATAGAAGTAGGATTGGATACGCTGGATTAGTTTCACTAGCCACTAGTAGATGGCACTTAATAACATTTAAAGCTAATTTATAGGTAATTTTTTTGTATCAAACGACATAATAACAGCCTCATCATCAGCCTATATTAGTCCACTGCTGGACATAGGCCTCCCCTAATGAGCGCCATAGCGCCCTGTCTTCAGCTTGCCGCATCCAGCATCTGCCTGCAGTGTTTCGCAGATCGTCATCCCACCTGGCCGGAGGGCGTCCTACACTACGTTTGCCGAGTCGCAGTCTCCACTCAAGAACACGTTTATCCCAGCGGTTATCGGTTCTTCGCGAGATATGACCGGCCCACTGCCGCTTCAGCTTGCTAATTCGTTGAGCTATGTCGATAACTTTGGTTCTCTGACGGATGTATTCGTTACGAATCCTATCCTTCAGAGAGACTCCGAATATAAACAGCCTAATATGATATGTTTTAAGTAATACCTTAAACAATTTTATGGTTACTTATAAACTAAAGACATAGTCGATACATATGGATGAAAGTGAAAGTTTACGCTTTAGGAGAATGAGATATGACGGTACATGCCATAAATTTATTGCCAGATGATCAAATAACGAAATACTTGCTAGATGATCAAATAATTAAATTAAAAACAAGCATTCATATAAGCCTAGTGCACGTTGTGACGCGGAGGGAGCAAGTCGCGTTCACTCACCCTGATGAAGACTCTCGGAATGAGTCGAAACTTAGTCGATGCCTTCACCGATCGTGCAGTACGTGAAAATTCCCGTTTTTACAATATTAATAGTCAAGTTCACCATAGTTATTTGAATAAAATATATATATAAATTTTAACATTATACATAAAAAAAATTGTGTGACTGAGTTACTGGCTGATTAAGAATACATAAAAACCCAATATACACATACATAGTACTGACCCCACCCTAGTATTCACTGTGTCATGGTTATCAGGAACTATGAGAACCGTGGTACCACATCACCTAGAACCGGAACAAATATCTGCAGAGCATGTAAACATTTGTTCTGCAGCGGGACTCAAACCCGCACCTCCTGCGCCGGCTAAAAGCCCGCCGTGCCAGCGAGGTCGTCAATGTATCTTTTGTTGTGTAAAAGTGTTAAAAATAAAACGTTATAAGGTAAAAAAGGGTGATGAAGTTTAGATACCAAAGAAATCTACGCGGCCCAAACCGTGAACATTTCACTAGTATGTACAAGTGGTCTTAGAACATGTTTACCTACTAACCTGAAAGGTGATTGTGGATGACCCTTTAGTTATAGATATTGAATGAATAGTTACATTTGTTCAGAGTCAACCTGTATATCCTACTATTATTATAAATGTGAAAGTTTGTGAGGATGGATGTTTGTTACTCTTTCACACAAAAACTACTGAATAGATTTTGATGAAACTTTACAGTAATATAGCTTATACATCAGAATAACACACAGGCTACTTTTTATCCGGGTACCACGCGTGCGAAGCCGTGGGCAGAAGCTATTATAATATAACTTGAATTGACCAATAAAATTTGCCTACTTTGTTCGGCATTTTTGGTATTATTCTGAATAGTGTTATCTATATCTAACTAAAATAAAATGTCTCTGAGTATATGTTTAGTGAAGCAGGTAAGCAACTATTCTAGCAATGCCTTACCTCTTGGAGAAGCGTGATTTACATGAAAGATGATTCTAATAATTGCTATGGCAACATTGCAAAAAAAAAACATTAGTAAGACACACCCATGTGTCAAACTATGAGTTTATGACAGCCCTATGTGACGTCACTTTCGCTGTATCTGTCAGTGTCAAAAGGCCATTGACACGCGAGGCTTCGCTTAATAACATGTCATCTTAAGGTTGATGTTTTCTGCAGCAGGTTAAATGTGGGATATTGAGTAAGTACGTTTTATAATATGTTACCTATTTTGATTTGAGCTACCTACTAAGTAAATTTTGTTTAAAATGTAAAAAACACAATATGGTTACTAAATAAATAAGGAAGGTGCGTGAGGTATTTCTGTTCAGTTCTATTTATAAGTAGACTAATTACTTACCTGCTTTATTTATTTTTAAACTGCCCCAACATCCTCCATTTTTTTTAAACGTATCAGATATAGACGACGGTAACTGCTTCCCATCAAGTGGGCCATGTGCCTTTTTGCCTCGAAATAACATTAAAACTTTGAAGACATTTGTGGTGCTGCAGCCGAATAGCTGGCTGAGACAGGCGAGTAGCCGGCTGAGACAGACGAGTAGCCAGCTGAGACAGACGAGTAGCCGACTGAGACAGGCTAGTAGCCAGCTGAGACAGGCGAGTAGCCGGCTTAGACAGACCAGTAGCCAGCTGAGACAGACGAGTAGATGGCTGAGACAGACGAGTAGCCGGCTGAGACAGACGAGTAGCCAGCTGAGACAGGCGAGTAGCCGGCTGAGACAGACGAGTAGCCAGCTGAGACAGACGAGTAGCCGGCTGAGACAGGCGAGTAGCCAGCTGAAACAGGCGAGTAGCCGGCTGAGATAGACGAGTAGCCGGCTGAGACAGACGAGTAGCCAGGTGAGACAGACGAGTAGCCGGCTGAGACAGGCGAGTAGCCAGCTGAGGTAAACGAGTAGCCAGCTGAGACAGACGAGTAGCCGGCTGAGACAGGCGAGTAGCCAGCTGAGACAGGCGAGTAGCCGGCTGAGATAGACGTGTAGCCGGCTGAGGCACCAATATGATCTGCAGATATTTGTTGTGGTGCCACGGTACTCGTGGTTCCTGGTGAAACTACGAGTACATACGGGGAATCTTAGTGTGGGACCACGACTGTGTATCTGATGGGTGGAATAAAAAGCCCAATAAATGTTTCATCAATTGCCGTTCTTGTGAGGCTAGCGAGAGTAACATCTGTAAGATTATCAAATCAAACCGATGTTGCATGTTCAGCGGCGTTAAGTGATCGTGAGTAATTATTTACGATCCACATATTAATTCGTTATGTATAAGACAGGTATCATTATTACTAGTAACAGATAAATGTTACATAACCTAACAGACTTTTTAACTTTGCATTCTATAACAGAAGCTATCAATTAGACAACCTCTGTGGCGTAGTTAGCGAAGGCCCACCTGAGACGCAGAAGGTTGCGAGTTCGATTCCCGCCGCTGGACAAATGTTTGTATAATCTGCAAATATTTGTCTCAGGTCTGGGTGTTTTCTATGCATAATATGTATGGGTTTACAATAAAAAAATGTATATACATAAGTAGTATATCAGTCATGTAGTTCCCATAATACAAGCTCTGCTTAACTAATTACACAGCATCATCCTGGGGCTAGATGATGCTGTGTGAAAAATGTCCAGCATTATTTAGTTATTTACTTAAAATAATAATTGAGAATTTAATTACAGATCAGATTGATTGAAGTATAATTTTTTATAGTTAGTTTAAAATTAAAAACTGGCTTTGGAATAATTTAAGACATTAAATTAAAGTTTAAAACTTTCGAAGAATTCAAGCTTTTTTATTCGTTGAAATCACAAAGATCATTTAGAAACTTGTGAGATAAGTAATTTTGAAATCCTACTATAATTTTTTAAATGCGAAAGTGTTTGTTGCAAATTATCTCCGTGGCAGCTGAGATTACCCTAGATTACCTAAACCTAGAATAACACATAGACTATTACCTTATATGGAGAGTGTCTAGACAAATACCACTTTTAGTTGGCGTTAACGCCTGCGGAAAGATTTAATTGTATAGAAATGACATTCGCTGTGGCAATATCAAGTTTTACATTGACAAATTTGCGTTAGCGTGAAAGGAAAATTATGCGTGAAGTATTTGTCTAAATCAAAGTCTCCTCTACTATGCGGGAAAAGCCGTTAGAAGGAGCTAGCGGCTTATAAATCGGATCCTACTTACATAAGAAATGTGAAATTTTGAATATTTTTGACTGATACGGTTTTGATCCGGTCACCCTTATTCGTAAAGATTTGTGAAAACCAAATGAATTCGAATAAAATTTGTAAATAAATTTGACCTAGAAAAATACATAGGGCACTTTTTATCCGGTTACCACGCATACAAAGCCATGGACAGAACCATGTAACTATACATAACAAAAAAATATTCACAAAACAAAGTCTGCTAGACAAAGTCAGGATTCTCAGCTAGTTAACAAATAAAACCTTTCATTCACAACTATTTTTATTATTACTTAGTTAACAATTATAGAGGTAGAATGAACCATCTTTCATATCTGACTGACAGTGAAAGGCAATCTCCGAATGAGCATAGTATAGAAAGTGTCCATTGTTAAAAAAATATTAAAACTTTTTTTATATATGGCAAGCCGGGTAATATCCCTGATGGCAACTAGATGCCACTATATGCCCGGTGTTGTCACGGCCTAAATAACAGGTTCTCAAACTTATTTTTCCCACCACCCACTTTGAGAATTAAAAAAATCTTAGCGCCCCCCAATGTTTTTAAACAACTTATGCTTTCCCCTCTAGACCGCCTTAGCGCCCCCAATATTTTCTAGAGCCTTTACCACCCCCCACAAGGTACCTCCAGCGCCCACAAGAGGGCGTGAAATCTCACTTTGAGAAACAGTGGCCTAAATAATAATATGGCCATGCCATTTTAAAACCATATTTTGGATAGGTCAAAAATATTGTTATCAATTTGTACCACCTTTGAAACTTTAAAGGACACATGATGGAGTTTGCTTGGGAATTAAGATTTATCCAGTTGTGGAATATATCCAGAATATTTTACACATATCGTCCAACCGCTTGGCCAATTCCAATATATTCAATGTAATATTAACTTCAAACAAGAGTTAAAAGTGACAAAGAAATAAACAAATAAACGTCATACTTCAAGAACTAAACTAAAAGTAACCAAGAAAAAACGTTTTTATTCACTTTCTATCAGTCGCTATCAATTAAGGTCAAACTAACGCGGTGGCGATGACAGTGGCGGTCAATACATTCACATGAACTTTTACAACCACTTAACCACTATTTCTCGCCACCGCCATCGCGTGAGTTTGGACGGATCCTAAGTCGTGGCACTCTATAAAGTTATAATGGTACTTATAAAATAAAAATCGTGTCGCATCTAACAATGGAAACATCCGCAAACTCGCATTCATCAGGTGTATAGTTGACCTGCGCCGGCGCATCCGTTCTCCGATCACTCCATTATATAAAGCGCGAAATATTAATTCTTTTCTTTATTATTTCAAAAGATGGTAAGATTGGCCTATATAATAGTTGAGTTATATGAATTGTATCACATTTATTGCATATAAAAAACCACTTAGCAGAAAATATTGTAATCAAACCAAATCGCTGTACCTACTGCGATTGTCGGCATTATCACTCAGAACGATCTCTTCCAGGTATCACTACCAGCTGATAAAAAACAACTGCTGGACTGCCATAACTTCATGATCTTGGACTGATTCTATCCATCACTTTCTCACAATCTAGTTTATAACGAATATCGTACTAGCTTCTGCCTGGAGCTTCGCTTGCCCCGTACCTGTTTATTAATTACTAGCTTCTGCCCACGGCTGCGCTCCCGTGGTACCCGAATAAAAAGTAGCCTATGTGTTATTCTGATGTATAAGCTTTATTTCTGTAAAGTTTCATTATAATCCGTTTTGTAGTTTTTGCGTGAAAGAGACACACATCCTCACAAACTTTCGCATTTATAATATTAATTGGATAATTGTTTTATTTCAGGCTAAAAAATATAAAAAATATATATTTCATGTAAATTCAAACATCTATACTTATGTATTTAATACTACACTAGAAGACAGGATAGGATGTGGGTTTTTTTATGCCAATTTGTATAATTTTAATTGACTTGATAAAGTTTTCACTTTTTATAATTAATAATGGTTATGAAGAGTTTTTTTTATTAATTTGTAAGTTATTCTTTGCAAAATTAAATACTTTACGATTATTTCTCGCTTAAATTATTGATCCTTATATATATAGTATCCAATTCCTATAAACTCTAGTTACCTAAACACTTTAAAATTGCAATGTAACACACATCCTATTTTTCGTATTGATTACATGGGCGTTGTTGAATTCGCCTTAATTAATGGTCCTCAGTAATATAACATTATCTAATGCCTATAAAGCAGTTACCTAAACGCTTTTTTCATTGCAATTTAACACACATCTCAATTCGTTAATTGATCATTTCACAAATTCCTCGCATTTCGTAATATCTACCTACATGTATTTATTTATAAAAAGTGATTGACTGACTGATCTATCAACATACAGCCAATAAAGAAAGCTGAAACTTGGCACATAGGTTTATTTTACAACGCAGGCATGTGGTAAATTTTTGTAAATTTCTGTTTTAAGGGGTGGAAATGGTGGGGTGAAAATTAGGATTCTAGCTAGAAATAAATAATGAATAAATAAATGATGAAGTATTTCAGGGGTTTTGGATTCTCATATTTTAAGAAGAGAAAATAAGGAATATGTTTTTTAAACATTACTCCACGCGTGCAAACCCTGTAGCATCAGCTTGTGGTTAGATAAATAAGCAGATCAAACCTATAATTTTCTACCATTCAACATCAATTCAGCCCACATGTAGTCCGACCGGAAACGTAGTCCGATTGCGTATTCAAGTCTAGCCTGACTAATCATAGTGTTGAAACACTAGAAAGATATCTAGATTCAAATGGCAAAACCATATTTTAAACATGAAACATTAAAATTTGTACCATTTTATATTGGATCCTAAAATCAACAAATGGAAGAAACTGGCGCCAATTCTCATGTATATCAACTAAACTTAATAATAAATACATTCATTTTTCTCACAAAGGTTTTCTCTTGTCTTAAAATGATGTAAATTATGTATATGTACATAATCACCTTTTTTGTGAGAGACTGGTGCGTGAAGTAGGTTTATAAAACCTGTATTACAGGTCACCAGTGCTCTGGCATCATGGATTAAATGACGACGACTTATGAGGAGACATTGTGAAAAATGAAAAAAAAAAAAAAAAAAAAAAAAAAAAAAAATCGAGAAAGCAACTAAAAATAAGATTAATTGATCCTACGTATACAGGCAGTGTTGTGTGTGGGGAGGTGTTAGGAATTAGAGTGTTGGACTTAATTTTATCTATCGCTCTCTTTGACTAAAATTTACGAAAGAAAGGGATAGCAACAGTTTTAGTGCTGTCAAATTAGTCAGATTTAAGTTTTCCATACAAGATTAGCCGTGATTTCAAAACATGTTGACTATATACACGAAGAAGATGAATGAATGAATGAATGAAAACACTTTATTGTACACCATAAGAAAATAAAAATAACAAAACTAAAAAAAACAAAACTCAATCCATCTCAAAACTCAAACTCCAAAGATGGACATGTAAACTAATTTGACAGAAGTAAAATGCTTGCCATCTCTTTCTTGCGTGCACTAAACTACTGTACAAAGTGTCAACGCCACTGTGAAACATGCATAAAGAAGCCTATACCCACTCAATCCTACACCATGTTGGCACTTTCACCATTTTCCAGTAAGCCCATGTTTACATTTGCACTATGTCAAATTTAAGAAAAACATTTTTCCCTATTATATAACCTATGAGAGTACATAAATAGTTACATACACTCACGCCTATTTTCCAGAGGAGTAGTCAGAGACCACGGATTTCCACTTGCTATGATCCTGACATACATAATTTCGTTAATTCACTCTCATCACATCCTTCATGCATTCTCGCCAGTTTAGAGAACTCTTGACCTGATCTCTCTCCAGGGGGTCAAGACAAATACCACTTTCTGTTGACGTTAACGCCTGCGGAAAGATTGAATTGTATGGGAATGACATTAGCTGCGGAAATGTCACGTGACAGCTGCCATGTTTTACCTTGACGAATTTGCATTAGCGTGAAAGGAAAAGTAAGCGTGAGGTATTTGTCTAGCCCCCCTGAACGTCTCCAATTTGATCAAAGTACGTTCACTGAGGTTTATATCTTCCAATTGTACTATTCACCCTCCCTTATATACATGTTTCGACAATCTTCTTTCGTCCATCATTACTGCGAGTAAATGCCCAAACCACCATAGCATACCTTTCTCTATTCTCGTCACCTATGATTCATATTACTTAAAACCCCTTACGTGACAGTGAATTCAAACTTAAATCCATCCTTGAAGTTATACAATACTAGCTACTGTCCGAATAAATAGTAGCGTTTTTTAAAATGCATTCGCTCGACCGTTTTTTTATCGACTTACGTCGCAAAATTGGTCTTCGCGAAAAGCCTTTTATTCTAACGGGATAATAACAGCCTATGTCCCTGAAGGTCTATTCTAGTATTGGTAAAAAAAAAATGTGAAATCGGATGAATAGTTTCAGAAATTACCTCCTGTATACAAACTTATAAAATTTACCTCTGTATATGTACTATTAATATCGATTTCAACACAAACAATATAGTGTTAGGAGGATTTAATTCGCCGTGAAAAAAATGGTATAGCGTTGCTCTCTTAATAAATTGATTTTAGGTTGCGGGAGTATGCAGTCTTTTAAAACTATAAGCGCATCAGGAGTTCTAGACAAATACCTCACGCTTACTTTCCTTTCACGCTAACGCAATTTTTTCAATGTAAAACTTGGCTGATGTCACGTGACATTTCCGCAGCTAATGTCAATAACAGACTGATGGTTTTGACGCAATTATCCGCAAAAAAACTTACTCTCTGATCCGCAGAATACGGGACAGTCATCAACAACATCCTGAGGACTTTATCTGATAGATGTTCCTCATCATTCTGGGTAAGCCTTATCCGGAATGTGATCTAGAGATATACATAGATTAGAGGATATACTTTCATTTTAATACTTTATAACAACTAGGTTAAGTCTACTTGTATTTTTATGTGTATTATCTATGGATTGTAAATTATCCGAAATAAACGAATTTTATTTTATTTTGTTTATTAAATTGTTACATATTGAATGTTACCTATTGGTTTTTTATGCTAATACCATAATTTTAATGGTTTATCACGTTTGTGAGATCTTCTTTTCTAGGCCCTGTCTAGCACTGTTTCTCACTTCGGTGCGGAGTAACACTAAGCTGAGACAGGACCTGTTTGGCCCACACGGTACAGACAACTTATTAGCAAAAAAAAACTTTCTTTGTCTCTGTGTTTTTGTTAAAATCCTGGGTACCCATTTAGTGTCTATTTTATTTATTTATTGTGTACCTGTCTTTCTGTTCTTTCTTGTTGTCAAATAAATTACTTTCTTCTTTTTCTATCTATAAAGTGTATATTTTTTAAATTTTATAGTATTCCTTTCTGTATTTTTGGTTGTGTTAGTTAAACCACTTTCTATTCGATTCTATGAACGCAATGCCTTAGTTGTGCAATGATATTATTTCGAATTTAATCATAATAAAACTATCAAATTAGAACAGTGTTTACGACTTACGAAGATGGAAGGTATTTGTAAAATTTATGTGAGTTAGTTGAAAGAAGTGTTTCAGTAATTTATCATGGTCACCCTTGTTGAACATTTGGTTGAGAAATTAGAAGTGACTAGCTTCTGCCCACGGCTTCGCCCGCGTGGTACCCAGATAAACAGTAGCCTATGTGTTATTCTGATGTATAAGGTATATTACTGTAAAGTTTCATCAAAATCCGTTCAGTAGTTTTTGCGTGAAAGATTAGAGATAAATAAAGAGGTTTGTTCCTCTTTATTCCTCACAAACTTTCACGTTTAATATATTATATTACTAGCTTCTGCCCATGGCTTTGCTTGCATGGTACCCGGATAAAAAGTAGCCTATGTATTATTCTGATGTATAAGGTATATTACTGTAAAGTTTCATCAACATCCGTTCAGTAGTTTTTGCGTGAAAGAGGAACAAACATCCTCACAAACTTTCACGTTTATAATATTAAAAATAAGTAGGACAGTATGATAGAGAAAATTACAAACAAAAAGTGCTTTTGGTTACGTCTCTTACGAGAAAATTGCATTTTTATGTCTTATTATGACGTATCATACGTACTTTTCTTCTTAACAAACATCCAACATCCACCTATGCTTTCAGATTAATGGTCCTATTTAAGAATGAGAGTGCCAGTTATATAGTAAAAAAACTGAAATCACCGATATCGCTCTAAGAATTCGGTCTGATGACGTCGGTGACATGGTGAGCGGGTAGCCGGCTGAAACACAAGCACCTCTTGCACCTCTGCCGGCTAGTCGATTCCTGCTGCGGGACAAATATTTGCATGTTTGCAATCTGTTCTGGTACCACGGTTCCTAGTGGGCGTCCGTATCGTCCATTCAGCTTAAACAAAACCTGTGCCCAGTCTGTGCTGCCTTTTTTGCCTTGCGTCTTGCCATTTCTATGTTCGTACCTAATATTATTCTGAACTAAGTTTTTATGGAAAGAAAAAATCCCGGAATATGTAAAGAAATGTTGTTCCTTTCTCTCATAAATACTAATCTTGGTTGTCGAACTTAGTGGTTATTTCGTCTATGGTTGTCGAATTGACGTTTCGTATCTGTCACATTCAAGAACAAAAAAAGTTTATCTAGCTGTATTTTTCTGTTGACGTTAACGCCTGCGAAAAAAATTAATTGTATGGAAATGACGTTAGCTGTGGAAATGTCACGTGACTGCTACCAAGTTTTGCCTTGACAAATTTGCGTTAGCGTGAAAGGAAAACTTAGCGTGAGGTATTTTTCTAGAAACCCAAGTCAAAAAAAACATTAGGACACTATTTAACATGATATCGATCTGGTCAAGGATAAAGCAAATGATGAAGTTGATAAAGTTTTATTATTGCTTAAAAAGTATATAATAAACTTAACTTTTTCTCGCGTGTTATTTCGATATAATTAGCTTTTGTATTATCCTAGGTTACTATATTTATAAACAGAGATATTATTATTAAGAAATATCCAAATGTTCATACCATTGCATTAATTAGATATTTGGGCAAAGCAATTTATCAAACGAAAATGTATTTAATTTTTGAATAGTTTTATCAACATGTTGCTACTGTCTCCTGACTTTGACCGCATTGTACACGGTTCAAAAGTAAGTAAATGATATTTCCAAATTATGAACTATATCTGCATTCAATTCTATCAAAATCGGTACAGCCGTTACGTTTTTGTAATGACTAGCATAAGGCCCATCTGTTGGTAAATGGTTACCGTAGTCTATGGATGGTAGCAAAACTAGAGGTATCATACGCGCTTTTCTTAACAAACATCCAACATCCACTCATACTTTCAGATTAATAATATAAATACGTAATTACCATTTAATTCTACCAATATTACTCAATACGAAGGCGACTAATACATTATAATCTGCATAAATTAGTGCCGTGAAGATGAGTTGGTATGCAATCTCTGCATTTTTTTATTTCACAATATAATAATATAAAAAAAAGATTGTGGGATGTAGTGCATATCGTCTGCGTTTGATTTCTCAACTTTGTTGCAAATAATCGGTAAGATAAGTTCTTGTTAAGAGGCCTGCGTTTGATGAATTGCCCATACAAACGTAATACCATAGTCATTTGTAATTAGAGCTTATATCCACCATATTATGTTATTGTTTGCATTCGTATAGTATTCAAAGTCAAAGTCAAAGTCAAAATTCATTTATTCAATAAAATCACAAGGACCACTTTGAAACGTCGGTTTTTATCTAGGTGCCTGTTCCTCCGCGACCAAGCCAGGAAAGAAAGGCAAGAAAACAAGGCTGGTTATTCTTTTTAATGATCCTTTTACAAAACAATAGGTTCGAGTTGGAGCATTTTCAATCCCAAGAGTTTTTGTCATCTAAATAATCAGATATTTTATAGTATGCCTTTTTATAAAGCTTTTGTTTAATTACGTTTTTAAATTTGTTAATTGATAATTTTTGTATATCTCTTGGGAGTTTGTTATAAAAGCGTACACCGTGCCCTTTAAACGATTTACTAACTTTATGGAGTCTACAAGTGGCAACAGCGAGTTTATCTTTATTTCTAGTATTAACATTGTGATTATCGCTTTTTTTCTTAAACAAATTAATATTTTTGTGAACATACATCAGATTTTCATAAATGTATTGACAAGGGAATGTCATTATATTTATTTCTTTAAACTTTTCGCGAAGTGATTCTCTGGGGCCCATATTATAAATTGCTCGAACAGCCCTCTTCTGCAGCACAAAAATGGTATTGATATCAGCAGCACTCCCCCACAGCAGTATACCGTACGACATAATGCTGTGGAAGTAGCTGAAGTAAACTAGTCTAGCTGTGTCAACGTCTGTATAAAGACGGATCTTTTTGACTGCATATGCCGCAGAACTAAGTCTCTTCGATAACCCATCAATATGAGGACCCCATTGAAGCTTATACCTAAGAATACGGTGGTGTCCACAAGAGCCAACTGTTCATCTTTGATTTTGATATTTGCTTTAACTTGTGTAACATTGGGTAGTATAAATCTAATACACTTTGTTTTATTTTCATTAAGTAGGAGATTGTTAACGTTGAACCATTTTACAACCTTAGAGATTGCATTGTTTACATTGTCAAAATTGGTTTGTCGTCGCTTTAATTTAAATAAAAGTGACGTGTCATCTGCAAACAATACAACCTCATGATCGTCCCTTACAAGGTGGGGTAGGGGTGGGGGGTGGGGCTCATTAATGTATACTAAGAACAAAAATGGTCCAAGAATTGATCCCTGCGGTACACCGATAGTAACCAGAGACCCCGGAGACCGTTTTCCATTCACGTCAACTCTTTGTACTCTGTCACTTAAATAGGAAGTGAGAAAGTCTAGAGCACCGCCCCTAATACCATAATGGTGTAGTTTCCTGATCAATGTGTCATGGTCTACGCAATCAAATGCCTTTGACAAATCACAAAAAACGCCTAAAGCGTCATGAGATTCCTCCCAGGCATCAAATATGTGCGATATTAACTCAATACCAGCATCAGTGGTTGAGCGACCCTTACTAAATCCGAATTGCTTATTATGCAGTAAATTATTTAATTTAAAATGTCTTTGCAATTGATTTAAAATTAGTTTTTCAAAAATTTTACTAAATGTAGGAAGTAGGTCTAAAATTACTAGGGTCAGAACATGTACCCGATTTGAAAAGTGGAGTTATTTTACTGTGTTTCATTAAATCAGGGAACACACCACAGTCAATACACTCGTTGAATATTAAAGCTAGTTCGGGCGCAATAATGCCAATCAATGATTTCACAACGCAAACAGAGATGCCCCAGAGGTCCGTGGTTTTTTTAACATTTATGAGTTTGAAAGCTTTTATGATGTCATCACTATTTACATGATCAAATTTGAATTGTATTTTACATTCTGTTAAGTTTTCTTTTAACAATGACTCTGCTTCTATGGGAGAGGAGTTTAAGGATTTTGTGGTAGAGACTGGAATGTCGGTAAAAAAGTTTTCGAACGCATTAGCTACATCACTATCCTGATTGATGGTGGCATTGTCAATTTTCAAATTAAACTTATTGTTCTTAGTTGTGACTCTTCCAGTCTCACTGTTGATTACTTTCCAAGTGGCTTTTACTTTATCTTGGCTATTTTTAATTTTTGAACTCAAATGACGAGACGACAAACATTTTTAAAAATTTTAGAATACTTTTTGACTTGTTCTTTAAACTCCTCATTAAAATTATATTGTTTTTCAGCATAAAGATCATACAATTTCTTCCTGCTTTTATGTATTCCCGCTGTTGCCCAGTCACTGAACTTTTTACCGTCAGAGACCATGATCGATTTCGATGTAAAAATTGAATTGAACACATCACTAAATTTCTTAAAAAATGTGTTGTATAAATTATTTGGATTAAAATTACCATACAAACATGGAAATACAGAAGTTAAATTCAATTTTAGTTTGTCCAATCGATCTTTGGTCATAGGTATACAAGTAATATTTCTTTTTTCAAGTTTTTTTGTTTGAACCTCTATTTTAATTATTTGTCCAAGATGATCCGACTTAATATTACTAATTAAACTCTTATTTAAAATTTTAATGTTGGCAAAGATATTGTCTATACATGTGGCCGAAGTATCGGTTATTCGAGTAGGCTCCATAAATTGAGGTTTTAAATCAAATGATTGAAATAAACTAATTATTCTAGTATTTAAGGAGTTAATTTCTAGTAAATTAACATTAAAATCTCCGCACGTAATAATATATTTATTTGATTTAGATAATTTAAACAACATTTCTTCCATAACTTTTTCAAAAATGTCAAATGAGGCAGATGGTGGGCTGTAAACGCTTATAACTATGAATTGCTCCAACTCTATGCAAGCAACTTCAATGTGTCTTTCTACAGAGAGGTGGACTATATCTAAACGTTCTCTAAATTTTATCTGTTTATTAAGTAGGATTAATGAGCCACCACGTATAGCATGTAATCTGCAGAAAGAACTACCAACTTGGTGAATACTGAAACTGAACATGACCTCATGGCTTCGCAGCCAATGTTCTGTAATGCAAATAATGTCAATGTCATTTGAGTTCATGTACAGTTCTAGTTCTAATTCTTTACAACGAATTCCTTCAATATTTTGGTGCATCAAGTTGGTATATTTCACATTTTTATTATTTAACAACTGTTTGTTTTGTTTATTTTTTAAAAAAATATTATTTGACTTTTTAGTGCTAGAGATTTCCTCTATTGTCGTGTCTGGTAATTTAAATGACATGGAATAATTTCCAAATGTTATACTAAAATAATAAGATAGCGAAACAGCTATCTGTCGTTTGTAAAAGTTAGAAAGGTAGTATCTACCTTTGGTCAAATAATATGTTTTACTAACAACACTGTTAGAATCAATTAAATGAATTAAGTTATTATTGCATGATATTGTATGCAGAGTCATATTTAACTTATATCTAAGATCATTTTCTGCTTGTGGCAAGCTGTTGCTATAAGGGAATGTGAACATTACAATTTTATTAATTTGTAGTGAACACAGAGTATCAAAGTATTTTATAAGTTCTGATTTGTTTACATTACCCCTATTTCCAAGCCAAATAATCAGATTTGATTCACTGTCAAATTCATACTTTGAAATTATTGGCATAATTTCATGAAGGCTAGAATTAGGTACACAATGATTTATGACTGAATGTCCCAATTTCATAGTCAATAACTGGCCCATGTTTTTTCCAATTTCATCGCTGAACATAATAGTTTTATTAGCAATTCTATTCAAAGTTTCAGAAGTTTTGGCACTGACATACAGCTGGGAAGCGGATGAGGCAGGATACACTGGTTCTGGAATGTCAGAGCGCTGGCAATCACATGTGTGATTGGCCACTAATGAATCATAACGCTCCTTGTTGCTATATGATAATTTGAGTAATTCATCCATCGCCAGTGAGTACTCCCTTATTGCTTCCTGAGACTTCTCATAGCGACTAGTAATGGAGCCCAAGGACTCCTCAACGCTGGCAAGTTCTGACTGTAGTTGCTGTATGTCAGATTCATACTTTATTTTATTATTTTCTAATTTAATTGTGTACATTTGCAACTCATCGAGTATTTCTAATTTTTGTCTCTTATTTTTAATCTTACTTACTAAACATTTTTGATTTTTCAACATTTTTTTAGTTTTGTTAATATATTTATTGATTTTAACATATTTTTTAAGTTTGTTTTTACTTGTGTTACTCCTGTTGCATGCTGAAATACCCACTGAGTTATCATTTGTCAAGTCAATTGTTACAGTAGGAATATGACAGCTTGCATCAAGAATTTGGCCGGGTACCCTATCAGCTGTTACTAATTCGTTGAATAAACTCTGGGTTTTCAGTGTAGCGGAGCATTGAGAGGCTTCTTCCAGGAGTGTGATTTGTTTGTGAGCATCACATAACTCCTTCTCCAAGACAGATGTTCGCTTTAGGGCCTGGTCGTACTCTACACCACACTGGTCGAACCCTAAAATTATATTTTCTAACTTGTCCCGTTCTTCATTAACTAAGGTGTACTGTGAATGCAGTACGGACAGCTCATTTTTTAACTTTTTATTGTTATCTAACGCGTCCAAAACAAGTTTTTCATTGTCTTCTCTCTCCAACGACAACTGAGAACACAATTCTTTGGCAGCCTTCAATTCCAGCAAAACCTGGTGAAGTTTGGACTCCTCCTGGCGTGAGAGGGCCTTACGGGTGTTCATTTTTAATAAATTAACTTGGTTCTTCAAAACGAAGAAGCAATCAACGCGAAAATACCAAAGAAATGTAAACACAAGTTGAGGTTATAAAATTTGAAATTTTGTTTACTTACGTGCTTTGTGTGTACTTATTTGATGGGAAATTGTATTCCAACGTTTGTAATCTACACAAAACGAGCAACAAACACTTCCAAACTGGTAAAAAACAATGAAAATATTCAAACTTCCTAACCGTTAGTGTTTGGCCAATTTCACTTTATTTTCACAATGTACACTACTAATAACATTTGTACACGTAATTACGATTGTTTCAAAGCGATAAATTCGGAAAGGGCTACGTAAAAACACCTAAATATATTTAAAATCGAGTAAATAAAATCGGGACAATATCAACAGCTGTTACTCATAGCCAAAAGCAAAAAAAAAATATTTACGTACCTTGCTATATATTTTTTCAAAATACTTGCTATATATTTTTTATAAAATATATGTAAACGAATCGCATTTTGAATATTTTTACGTCATACATGACATGTTTTTTTCTTATTTGTTTCGTATTAAAAACAATAATACCTTACGTATAGTTTGGTAGTACATAGATTATATTGTCTAGTTACAGAATAACAACACAATGTGAAAAATACAACAAGTTTTCATTCATCTTTTTTGGTATTACGGAATACAGCCAAATTTATAAAAAAATCTGAACGGCTAATATTGCTATCGCGCAAGCACGGGCGGGCCTGCATCACTCAAAAAGAGATCATCAGTTTTGGACGCGCTTCGAATTTAAGTTATGAGCGCTGTACGCCGGATCCTTAACTAGTGTTGTTCTCGACGGAAAACAAATTTCATTGGACCAATTCGCAGATTCCAATTCGAGTTTAGTCCTAGGTATCTTTTATTTCCTTCTCATGAGTAAACAATACAATAAATTATGTTCTGTATGAAATATTTTTTATTTTAATATAAACCACATTTGTTACCATTAAAGATGAATGTTTTTTAATAAGTATATTTACTGACTCTAGCTACATTTTGGTTATATCCTATCCTACTACTATTAAAAACGTGAAAGTTTGTGAGGATGGATGTTTGTTACTCTTTCACGTAAAAACTATTGAACGGATTTTCATGAAACTTTATAGAAATATAGCTTATACATCAGAATAACATATATGTTTTTCATCCGTTGTCTCAGGATTGGTAACACGCGAGTGATACTTCTGGGGTTACAAGTGTATATTGGTTACGGTAACCGCTAACGTATACTTGTTTACCATTTTAGTTGCAAAAAAAAAACGCATCCAAACTATCCCATAAAAGTACATATATCAATTATGCCATAATCAAAAAAGCTACTAAGATCTCTTTCATCCAAGAATAATGAATACCCCAAACAATATCTTAATGCAATTGCGAAGGCATTACCCACATTATACGCAGTCGGTTAAATCTCCTTGTGTAATGTTATCCGATGTACTGGCAGTACGTGTGATGGTAACTAGACCGTTTAGTTATGTAACGATTATAATATTTCTAAACAATAGGGCGAGGTTGTGTTAAGAGAGGTGGCGATTTTTCAAGTGTCCGAAAACTGACCAATTTATGGCGTAAAAATCATGATAACAGAATGACCAGTGAGCAATATTAAAAAAAATAATGCTGGCTAAACAGAAAAACAGTGGTAGACTCCTTAAGGCCCTTAGGACTAGGCTCCTA
This sequence comes from Perizoma flavofasciatum, assembly GCA_958496245.1. Classification (NCBI taxonomy): domain Eukaryota; kingdom Metazoa; phylum Arthropoda; class Insecta; order Lepidoptera; family Geometridae; genus Perizoma; species Perizoma flavofasciatum. The sequence goes on along the minus strand of OY292425.1, from coordinate 13,847,099 downwards.
CAAAAACAGAAACATTTAATAGCTAGGTACATATGACACATTGAGTTGAAACTCGTTCTGCTTGCTCTCAATAGGTCATGTCTGAAAATCAGTGTTTTTGCTTCTTGCAGATATTGCAGATATTATACCTAGATTTTAATTATAATATTGAAAATAGTTAACTGTATTTAATTATTGTTTATTTTTACTACTGTATAATTGTTGTATTTTGTATATGTGTGTCTGAAGTTCGAACTTCTAGTATTATTAGTCAAATAGTACTAAAAAAACCGCGCTCTTCTAAAATGTACTACTCTACTAGAGTACTGTGAGTGAAAATGTCCATAATTATTTATTAATTTATTATTTACTCGCTTCTGCCCTCGGCTTTGCTCGCATGGTACCCGGATAAAGAGTAGCCTATGTGTTATACTGATGTATAAGCTGTATTACTGTAAAGTTTCATCAAAATCCGTTCAGTAGTTTTTGCGTGAAAGAGTAACAAACATCCAACCTCACAAACTTTCGCGTTTATAATATTAGTAAGATTTTTGTATTTATTGCTTGTTTTCACCAACTTGTTGTGAGCCGTATGGCCTAGTGGGATGTACGCAACTTCCAATCTGAAGGTCGTGGCTTCGAACCTGATCATGCACAAATTAATTTATCAATTTATTTGTATCTAACACGAGCTCAAAACGTCGTGTGGAAACTGACATGACCTTAAAATAAATTTAATTTAAAGCATGCTATCTCTTAGTGTTCCAATAAGCGGCAATGGGTTTGCAATCTGTCACGTGGAATGCTAATTACTATACAAAACGTGGACACAACGTGCCGAATATGTTCTGACGTTTCTCTAACTACCCTACCTGGTATCTACGTATCTACGTATCAAGTACCTATTTATCTCCATCAAGGAGATTACAGTCGTGAGCGTGTTTGTTTTTAGTTTTACTGTTAGGTTTAGACTTCATTTTACGTACTTTTTTAAAATACTTTGCTAATGTGTTATGCGAAAACAATATTTTTTTAAACATTTTAACATTAAATCGCTTCCGCTTATCCACTCTATCAATAGCTTAAATCAGAGCTAAACAGTGGTGCCATTGACCTGCATTGAATCAATGTCACAGAATAACAAACATTTTGTAGGTCCAGTAGGTCGAACGTAGATATTGACCGAATTTTTATGGAAGTTTAATGGTAAATAGCTTTCAATAGTTTGGGCATCAATTGCTGGCCAGGTCATGGCCAGTTGTTGTGGTAGGTACTTACGTGGCACCTCAGAAAAAAACAGATCTATAGGTGTGGGTTCAGATCCATAGATGAGCACCGGCGAGTCTTTTTGTAATAACTATAGCTTTTGACTTCACTCTCATGATATTTGAAAGAAGCCTTATTTAGTTTTTGACTTCACTCTCATGATATTTGAAAGAATCCGTATGTGTTACTCCAGGTCTCGAAATTAATAATAAAACACTAAATAAACACACTCACAATTCTATTTAGATATTTGAGGGCACCATGTAGGTTGTAGTCAGGGGTAAGTCCAAACATTTATTTGGAACATAATGCTGGACATTTTTCACACAGCATCATATAGCCCCAAACTAAGCAGAGCTTGTGTTATGGGAACTACATGACTGATACACTACTTATATATTTATTTTTTGTAAATACATATATAAATATACATAGAAAACACCCAGACCCGAGACAAATATTTGCAGATCATACAAACATTTGTCCCGAGGCGCTCATTGGAACACAAATTGATAGCACGTGCCTTGAAATCGATCTGGGGCATACACATTTATTATGTTTTATTTGACTTTTTTGAGCACGAGCAATGTACATACATTTTCGAGTGGAAAAAAAAATGGTTTACGACAAGGGTAGACCACAAACTATGGAATTCATAATTCTAGTTACTTTATTTTCTGAAAGACTAATAGAATGTATGAATGAATGAAAATACTTTATTGTACACCTTAAGCAAAAAACATAATAACAGAATCTTATTCTAGAGAAAGTACAATAGGATACCTATCGCATAGAAGCGATCTCTTCCAGACAACCTTTGGACGGAGAGTATAGTAAGAGATTGTGAGAGTGGCGGAAGTGTACATTAAATAGCAACAAAAGAATATTAACTACACAATACAATACATATTATATATATAGAAAGAAAGAAAGAAAGACGAAAAAATATTTTTATTTGAACCCAAAAACACATACATGGTAAAAAACTGGGAAAGAATTAGCCTATAGAAAATGTGTAGCTTGGGGTCAAAATATATAATAAATATGTTAAGATAAATACCTACAGATTTACTACACATATACATATACATATACATACATATATAAATACACATACACATTATAAAACGTCGGTAAAAGAGCAAGACAAGACTCTGCTATACTATTTCATACGAGTTTTGAATACGGCTAGAGACTGGGCCTTCCTTATCAAACTATAGATAACTAAACTTATAGAACTAGTTACATAGTCGCAATCGATCCGTAGATCACTACCCTAAATACTGGCTGTATTACAGCGCTGAACGGCAATGCATGCGACCTAGATAAAGCGAGCGTTCCAATCAAATTGAAGATATCCAAAATCCGTATTACGTTTTCCATGTTGGATGTTGATTTCTCGTGAAGTGTGTTGCAAGGATGGTATCGTATCAAAGTTACGACTGTACGAGATAAAACGTATTACAGCTAATAAGCAAGACATGATACGCGTAAGGTATGTTAACATTTATAAAGGGTGTCCAAAATAATATCACACAAAATTAAAAAAAAAAAAACACTTTTTTATATATTTTTTAACTAGCTCCTGCCCACGGCTTCGCTAACAAGGTACCCGGATAAAAAGTAGCCTATGTGTTATTCTGATATATAAGCTATATTACTGTAAAGTTTCATCAAAATCCGTCTAGTAGTTTTTGCGTGAATAAGTAACAAACATCCATCCTTACAAACTTTCGCGTTTATAATATTACTAGCTTCTGCCTATGGCTTTGCCTACGTGGTACCCGGATAAAAAGTACCCTATGTATTATTCTGATGCTTAAGCTATATTACTGTAAAGTTTTATCAAAATCTGTTTAGTAGTTTTTGCGTGAAGGAGTAACAAACATCCATCCTCAGAAACTTTTGCGTTTATAATATAACCTATGACAATAAAGATATTCTATTCTACTCTATTCCACTCTATTCCACTCTATTCCACTCTATTCCACTCTATTCCACTCTATTCCACTCTATTCCACTCTATTCCACTCTATTCCACTCTATTCCACTCTATTCCACTCTATTCCACTCTATTCCACTCTATTCCACTCTATTCCACTCTATTCCACTCTATTCCACTCTATTCCACTCTATTCCACTCTATTCCACTCTATTCCACTCTATTCCACTCTATTCCACTCTATTCCACTCTATTCCACTCTATTCCACTCTATTCCACTCTATTCCACTCTATTCCACTCTATTCCACTCTATTCCACTCTATTCCATTCTATTCCATTCTATTCCATTCTATTCCATTCTATTCCATTCTATTCCATTCTATTCCATTCTATTCCATTCTATTCCATTCTATTCCATTCTATTCCATTCTATTCCATTCTATTCCATTCTATTCCATTCTATTCCATTCTATTCCATTCTATTCCATTCTATTCCATTCTATTCCATTCTATTCCATTCTATTCCATTCTATTCCATTCTATTCCATTCTATTCCATTCTATTCCATTCTATTCCATTCTATTCCATTCTATTCCATTCTATTCCATTCTATTCCATTCTATTCCATTCTATTCCATTCTATTCCATTCTATTCCATTCTATTCCATTCTATTCCATTCTATTCCATTCTATTCCATTCTATTCCATTCTATTCCATTCTATTCCATTCTATTCCATTCTATTCCATTCTATTCCATTCTATTCCATTCTATTCCATTCTATTCCATTCTATTCCATTCTATTCCATTCTATTCCATTCTATTCCATTCTATTCCATTCTATTCCATTCTATTCCATTCTATTCCATTCTATTCCATTCTATTCCATTCTATTACATTCTATTCCATTCTATTCCATTCTATTCCATTCTATTCCATTCTATTCCATTCTATTCCATTCTATTCCATTCTATTCCATTCTATTCCATTCTATTCCATTCTATTCCATTCTATTCCATTCTATTCCATTCTATTCCATTCTATTCCATTCTATTCCATTCTATTCCATTCTATTCCATTCTATTCCATTCTATTCCATTCTATTCCATTCTATTCCATTCTATTCCATTCTATTCCATTCTATTCCATTCTATTCCATTCTATTCCATTCTATTCCATTCTATTCCATTCTATTCCATTCTATTCCATTCTATTCCATTCTATTCCATTCTATTCCATTCTATTCCATTCTATTCCATTCTATTCCATTCTATTCCATTCTATTCCATTCTATTCCATTCTATTCCATTCTATTCCATTCTATTCCATTCTATTCCATTCTATTCCATTCTATTCCATTCTATTCTATTCTATTCTATTCTATTCTATTCTATTCTATTCTATTCTATTCTATTCTATTCTATTTTATTCTAAAAATACATATAGATAACAAGATCGTACGTCATAGCGCGCCAATGTCAGTAGACTCCTACAGATTGGTGATTATGTATTTTTATCTTAGTACCTTACACCCTGTATTGTTTTATATAACGCAAGCTCACAAGAATGGTATTTTGATGTTCAAAGTGGGCGGTAAGTCCGCTCTGACCGGGTTATTTAAGCGACAATTCAATGAAATGCCTTATTACGTAAAGTATTTTATAATTTTATGATCGTTGTAAACTCATCCAAAGGTTATCTTCACCTTTTGGTGTCGTCAACTTCAAAGTGTTTTTCTTATCTTTCAACCCTTTAAAAAGGATTACATTTATCGTTAATTTATTTATTATAAAACAAGACAAACACGATTTCGACTACAAACCATGTCATTTTCATCCTCAGATCTATTCTCAGTATGTAGATGAATACCAGAGGTGGTAGTCAGAGGCATGACCAAACATTAATTTATTTTATACTACTAAGAGTTACTTAAGGTTTAATGTTTTATTTTTATATGTAATCACACTTTCTCTGATAATTAAATTTAAAAAAACCTTAGGTTGTTGCCACTGATACAGGTTCCTCACGTTCGAATGTCGGGGTACCCATTGCCTACTATGCCAACAGGGACTTAATTTATAAATAATCAGTTTCTAAAGCTATATATCATTTCATTTGAAGGCTCCCTTAAAACGTGAAAGTGATGAAATTAGCCATATTTTTAGTAAAAAGTTTATTTTAATTTTTTTTTCTATGCATATTTCACTCATTTGATTCTAGCTACGGGAAAATTGTTTTCATGTTCTGCAGATGATGCAGATGTTCCGGGTTTGATTTTAGTGGTATCAATGTACCCGTAGTTTCTGGTACCTATGACACAGGGAATCCTAATGTGGGGTCTGGACTATGTATGAGATAGTTGAGTGTTTACTAGATTATTTAGTCCGCACGAGAGTATTCTGTATGACGCCGTCTATCTAAAATAAGATACCGTTATCTGTTCGATTATTATCGAAAAATCCTTTCAAAAGAGAACTCAATGATATTCAGATAAAAAAAAACGTATTACACAGTGGACGAGTTTTTGTGTGACTATGCCGTAATATGACATTTTTTATTTTATTTTCTATAAATACCTATGTAAATTTTAGTGTTTTTAAGATAGGTACCTAATTTTTTTTTTTTTGTAAGCCTAAAGGCAGAATTTAGTGATGTGAATTGTTTTAATTTACCAACTTGATGTAACACTTACCTAAATTCACAAACAATAAATGATTTAATTTGATTCGTTTCTGATACCTACGATACAGGGAATTCAAGTTTTGGGGTCTGGACTATGTATGAGATAGTTGTGTGTTCATTTGATTATTTATTTTCAAAGTTCCATTTGTTTCTTTTTTACCTTTCAAAAATTATATTTTCAATGCAAGTGCATTATATATTGCACATCAAGGCATGATGAAATCCTGCGATTTTGGTGATAAGTAGTTTTGCAATCTCGTACTTAGTAGGTAGCGTTCGGTCTCAAGGTAATCTATTTATTGTTCAATAAGATAAAAAAAATTGATGAAGTTTTGAAACCTTTTTAAGGTTTCAAAACCACAAGAACAGATGCACAAAGATATGGTGTGTTGCAACGTTTTGAAAAATTTATAATGTTTTATATTGCTTCTTAAAAAACTTTAATGTACACTAAAAAGACACTGCTGAAAGAAGGCTTAAGGTAGTTTTTACTTAATATCTTCGCTTAATGTTAACAGATTTTTTTATTTTTTACTTTTATAATATTTTAAAACATCATCATCTTATGGAATCACGACTAGCCGAAACATTTTTGTGGGCGCATTTCTTTTGTTTTTTATTCGAGAGAGTAAGCAACATTATCTTTCTCCTGTTGCTCTGCGACAGAAGTGCATTGAAGAGATTTTTTTGATTGTTAGTTTCACTGATTTCTCCTTGGCCTTAAGTAAGAGACGTATTTCAGCATAACATAACGCACTTCACCTATTAAAAAATGCATGGTATGTGACTAATTTACACACACACACACACACACACACACATCTAAATACATGACACACATTTTACTCTACTCATTAAAACCACGCAAGGCGCGACAACACCCGCACAAGCGCGTCCATACGCGCAGCAAGGCGCGACAACACGCGCGCACACACACACACACACACACACACACACACACACACACACACACACACACACACACACACACATCTAAATACATGACACACATTTTACTCTACTCATTAATACCACTCTAGGGTTCTTTTAATCCTATTGTTACTTACCATTATATACCTGATTAAGTAAAGATACTTGAAATATTTTTTGTTTGTTTCTTTTCGGAGAAGGGCGATAATATTCGCGACACAATTTTCAAACTTCTGCGGATATTACCGTTCTTTCAAGTATTTGCGTTTTATTTTTGACCCAAATAAATATATTTAGATTTTTGATTTGAATTTGAGGATACTGGTTATGAGTATCTAATATGCAATTTGTTGGTAAGGTGATTTATTAATCTCTTAGTACGGAAGCGAGAAAACGGTCCAAATTATTTCAATGTTATGTAAAGTGTGTCAAAACGGACATAATGATGGCAAATCTCTATAAAAAGCGCAGTAATCAGATGATTTGCGCAATGGCCGTCGGGCTTTTATTTTATGGATCACTTAAATTAAATTATTACCTACTGTGTTGGAGGAACATACTTTAATGATACCTACTATCTGTGTACGACTTCATGTGTACCAAAACTCTTTTGGTCTTATTACGAAACGTGGTCTAAACTAGAGTTTAACTCGAGTTCTGTCAGAGCCACTAAACCAAGGTTTAAATATATCGTTTTGAAAAAATATTATTGCAAAGCAAATAAAGTGTGCAATTAAAATATAAAATAAAACCGCGCCCATTTTATATTGAATAAAAATGCCCATTTGATTTTAAAAACATTTCAAAACCAAAAAGAAAAGGAAACACATAATTTTAATTGACTACAAAAAGAAAGTAGTTTCCCAAAAAGAGTTATCCTACTAATATAATAAATGCGTATGTGTGTGTGTGTGTGTTTGTGTAAATGTTTGTTACTACGTATCTCCGTAACTATTAAACCGAATTTGATGAAATTTGGAAATCTGGAATAACACATAGGCTAATCTAATTTTCGAAAATCGACCCCTAAGGGGGTTAAATAGGGCGGTAAAGTTTCTATGAAAAAAAAATGTTTGATTCGCTCAAAACTCTATACAAATAAACTTTAAAGTAAATAATGAAACACGTATTTTTTATTTTTTCAAAACTACCCTTTGGGGGTGTACAATTGAGTTCTAAACTTTGTATAAATTGTAATCCTTGGTTCGATTCATTCAAAAGTTGGTGGACATAGTTTGAAGCCTGGAGACGGTCATACGCTACTTTTATTAACATACCACGCGGGCGAAGCCGCGGGCAACAACTAGTAATAGAAATAAACTAGGTGACCGCCTGATTTATCTTTTAGCAATGAACTGTGTGCCTGTCAAATGGGAAACAAAGCTATTTTGACAGTTAAAAATTATAAATAATCCTACTTACTATATATTATTATAAACGTGAAAGTTTGTGAGGATGGATGGATGTTTGTTACTCTTTCACGCAAAAACTACTAAACGGATTTTGATTTGACTTTACAGTAATATAGCTTAAACATCAGAATAACACATAGGCTAATTTTAAACCGGGTACCACGTGGGCGAAACCGTGGGCTGAAGCTAGTTTTACCTATAACAGTTAGTACATATTTTTGCCATGATATTATGTGCATTGTAAATAGCCAGAGATCAAAATGGTCAGCCAAATGCATTTGACATTTACTCGTAAATAAACTACAAGCAATAAATAAATTTGGCTGAATAATAACTAATTATCATAATGTCGCCAGCTTTGTATATACTAATTAATATCATTGGAAATCATATTGGTATGCTTGTGATTTACAGTACTTTTTGTCAAGGACTTGCGCATATGTGAAATAACTTTGCGAGAATTCTATCTACTCGGTATATCTTTAAAAATAATAAAACTTGTTTTTATGTTTGAACGCGCTTATCTCTGGAACTACGAGTCGGATTTGAAAATTTCTTTTAGCATTTGATAGCCGAATTACTGAGGAAGTTAATGGGCTTTTCAACATCCTGCTACGGCCCTTAGGAGTTGAGCAAAAGAAGTATTAGCGCGGTTAAGCTATGCGCCGGGATCGATTATATATTATGTGAAACTAAAAATGTGCCAATTAAATGGTTGCCAAACTACCGTTGGTACAAAACACTAGTGAGTTGATTAAAAATCTTTGTACCCGTAAGGAGGCTTTTATATGCGGCCAAGCCAAGGGAACCCTAACGACGCGCTTGTATGAAGAACGTGATGAGGATGAACGAAGCGAAAGAGGTGTGCCAGGATCGTAGCAAGTCAAAATTCATGGTTTCTGCCTACCCCTATTGGAAGGCGTCACTTCATTTATGTATGTCGCAGCATATAGAAGAACAATTATAAAAAACTTTACCAACAAATTGAACTTTTTATCAAACCAAATCAATCTTAGGACACGAGCACACCATTAAATCAGACCCTAAGGGCTCTCCACACGAGATCTCGCCAGAGATACGACTATGTAAACACACCCGATCCATACCTGATCCCGAAATTCACATACAAAGTTATGGAATTAGTCATAAAATGGATTCGTGACTCAAATATCTAACCTTTGCAGTGTATCTTTTACATCTTACAGCTTATATCATTTACTACTCACAAAGGAATATCAAGCTTATTGTTAGAATGGAAGATATCCAATTTCTGATGAGAAATGTGGTGTTTACGACGTTATGTAGCGTTCGTAACTAAACGACGCCAGTTGACATTCGATAGAGGGAGTCATGTGACGTCATTAAATCAGTAAGCAACAAAATTTAGGGCTTAAAGGGGCTTATGATAGGAGGTACGGAGCATTCACATGTAGCGTCACGCTTTGCTTTATGGCTGATAGGCAGGCAGAATGTACGAGAAGATCGTTTAAATGATGGTTTGTTTGGATGGGATTTGGCTCGGTGATCGGGATTTGTGATGGAAAGGGGGTGGACGTATGGTTGGACTTGAAATGAACGTCGCTAAACTGACCAGGATTTTTGATCGAGCGAGCGATACGAGTAAAAGATTTTTCAAGTTCGCAGAGATCTGTATTCGTTTGTATTCATGTTTTTTCGTAAGACGATAACTGCCTTTTATACAATTTTGATGTAACTTGGTTTCCTATCTACTTACTAGGTTAAAGTAATAGAGTTTTCAAGTTTGAATATGAACTTAATCGGTATGTTCGTTTTTGAACTATGGAGTTACAGAAGCAATAAAAAATAATGATAGAAAAATTGAGATCATGTGGTCATGTGGGGAATCGATTGAAAGAGAAAAATATATCTAATGCCACACAGTTTTATTTTAATGTAAAACTTATAGTTTTTGAGTAAGAAACAAAGATTTATTTTTATTTTTAGGTACTAAAATAAATAAGTTGTACTGTAACTTTGAGCGATAGAGTGAGGAACAGTGTGTTAAGAGAGCAGTGTGGAGTGAAGATGTAGTAACGAGAGTTGAGGAAGGTATGTTGAGATGGTTTGGCATGGAGAAAGGATGGATGAAAGAAGATTAACAAAAAACAAGTATACAAGGCGAGCGTGAATGGGATAGTTGGAAGAGGAAGGCCTTGGTCATGGCAAAAACTAAACAAATATATTTATTATTTGATTCATTAATTTATCGATTTCTAAAATATAGTATAATATAGTAAAATCAGGTCAAAATATAAAAATAAACTCAATTTGTTCCATAAGTATTTAAATTTACATCATTAAATAAATAAATTAATAATGCTGGACATTTTTCACACAGCATCATCTAGTTTTTATTATTTTTTATTTACATTATTATACCTGGTATATACATTAAATGTTTTTTAAGTTGGCTAATTAACAATCCTATTCGATATTAAATCCTCCAAATACAAACATAAATAAATAAATAATGTTGGTCATTTGTGACATATAGCGTCATCTAGCCCCAAACTAACTAACTATGACTGATATACTTTTTATATAAACAAACTAAAAACTGTAAATACATACTTATTATACATAAAAAACACCCAGACCCAAAACAATTGTCTTGCGACGAGAATCGAACCCGCAATCTTCTGCGTCTCAAGCAAACATAAGTAAGCTTTTATAACTAAACGAACACATGTTTCATAAAAAAGATAACTTTTTTGTTTTCCGTTTAGACAACAAACAAATTAATATTACTCCCACAAATAACTCAAAGACACAATCCCCCATTCAGAAAGCGAGCTTGAATAGAAAAATATTAATTTAAAATCTTCAACAATGCTCCTGATAGACACATATAAAAAGGAAGCTTTGCTAATTTGATCACCGGTTCAAAAGGACGTCATGCGCATAGATCCTTTGATCGGCAAAAATACAGATGTGTGGTGTAGTGTGTACTCTGCCTTATCACGTGGAATAAAGCATAAGAGATAGCGGAATAAATTTAAATTAAAAAAATATGTGGATATTAAAGGTACAACCTCCGTGGCACAGTGGGCGAAGATGGTGATTGGGCGCGAGACCAATGTTTGTAGGATCTAAAAATATTTGTTCGGGAATGGGTGTTTTCTATGTATAATATGTATTGTAGCGCGATGCCCTAGTCGTTCATCTAATTACTCTATGCAACCCAGCCTATCGGTTGGAGCATGCCGCGTGAGTGACAGTGACATTAGGTCGGCGCCAACGCCTAGCGCCCTCACGCGGAAGAAAAGGGAAGTGCGGTGTCCCGCGCGTTACAACGAGTATTTTCCATAGGCTATTTACATAGTTGGTTTGGTTTTCGATTCGTGAACTTTTTTAGCGTGGCATACATAGTTTTAAACATTTGTAATAACAATATTATACTGGTGCCTACCCATCTGATTGTTATCAATTCATAAATACCCTGAACAGCCAGCCGGACAACATTAAACTGGCGCCCAACGTGGGGCAACATTAAACTGGCGCCCAACGTGGGGCAACATTAAACTGGCGCCCAACGTGGGACAACATTAAACTGGCGCCCAACGTGGGGCAACAATAAAGTATGTATTTACAAAAAAAGTATATAAGTAGTATATCAATCATGTAGTTCACATAATACAAGCACTGCTTAGTTTGTGGCTAGATGATGTTGTGTGAAAATGTCCAGCGTTATTTATTTATAACAGGAAACAACTGAAATAACAGGCACATAAACACTTTTCACCTTATTTGTCAGGGTCGGCAACGCGTGAGTGATACCTTTGGTCCATAGGTTACGATAACCGCTTATCAACAGGCGGGCCGTACATTAGTTTGCATAAAAAAATATTTTCACGTCCTCGGTGACGAGGTCTCTCCCACCTAGACGGTTGAGACACAAAATAAATGAGTTTGGTTCCCGCTGCGTGACAAATATTTGCATGTCTTTCAGATATTTGTTCAGGGCTTGGGTTATGGATGTGATACCACGGTACTAGTAGTTTTTGATACCCTCGATACAAGGAGATCCTAGTATGGGGTTCGGACTGTATTATGTGACTGTTCTACTTTAATATTATAAACGCCAAAGTTTGTGAGGATGTTTGTTCCTCTTTCACACAAAATTTACTGAACGGATTTTGATGAAACTTTACAGTAATATAGCTTATACATCAGAATAACACATTGGCTACTTTTTATCCGGGTATCACGCGGGCGAAGCCGTGGGCAGAAGCTAGTATTATTATAAGTCGAAAAGACAGTAATAAATATGTGTCTTGTGCATATCGTTTTCCAAAACACCGATCATACACCAATCGTATATATCAAAAAAAATGTAAATTGACTTTAAAAATAACAACAAAAAGACACTAAAGAGAAAAAATAAATAAAACACAGATTATTAAACAAAAAATATTAAAGATTGAAAGATGTAATTATTTACGTAACTAATAAAAACACTTTAAAAATAGATAAATTTAGTTTATAAATTAAATCAATAGAATATTTTGCCTAAAAAATATTAAAGATTTAAAGATGTAAATTTAATTATTTACGTAACTAATAAAAACACTTTAAAAATAGATAAATTTAATTTATAAATTAAATCAATAGAATATTTTGCCTACTCTTTTGTTGGATAAAAGTAATGTACACTTTTTTTCGGATAAAAAGTGTGACCGCTGTCCGCCGGTCAGACAGCATTATAGTCTGACTCGCTCCCGCTTATGACTTGAGCTGTGGCCCGATTCCGCCCCAGGCGTATCGTTCCCGCTAAGCTAATGAGATGTCAGTACAATCATTTGTGCTTTAACCTTACACGGATGAGGTTTTTGGCCTTTCATTTCGCTCGCCTTTAATTCGCGTTAATTAATTTGAGGTGTTACGGCAAGTGAAGCCTTTTGAGCTCAATTTGGGCCAAGGTGGATGGATACAGTTTGATTTTTAAAGTGCTTTTTTTTATTCGATACATTCGAATGATGTGATCTGTTAGTGTTCCAATTAGCAGGGATGGACAAGCAACCTATCACGTGGAATGTTAACTACAAAACAAAACATGTGCCTGGCATTAATTCTAAGCAATTTATGAAATACAATTTTTATATTTTATATAAAGTCCACTATGTTTATCCTACTTCCTACTATATCCTCAACGAATTAGCAAGCTGAAGTGGCAGTGGGCCGGTCATATCTCGCGAAGAACCGATAACCGCTGGGGTAAACGTGTTCTTGAGTGGAGACCGCGACTCGGCAAACGTAGTGTAGGACGCCCTCCAGCCAGGTGGGATGACGATCTGCGAAACACTGCAGGCAGATGCTGGATGCGACAAGCTGAAGACAGGGCGCTATCGCGCTCATTAGGGGAGGCCTATGTCCAGCAGTGGACTAATATAGGCTGATGATGACTATATCCTACTAATATTATAATAGTGAAAGTTTGTGAGGATGTTTGTTACTCTTTCACGCAAAAACTACAGAACGGATTTTGATGAAACTTTACAGTAATATAGCTTATAACATCAGAATAATACATAGGATACTTTTAATCCGGGTAACAAGCGGGCGAAGCCGTGGGCAGAAGCTACTGTAGAATAATCGTATATAAGGTACATTAATTATAATGAAAACGAAGCTATTAGTTTTGATCTATGTTTTTTTTCTGACCTATCAGACACGGTCATAGTCCTGACCGTCTGTATCCCCTGTATCATTATCAGGGACTACGAGTACCGTGGTATCACAACACTAAGACCCAGAACAAATATCAGCATGTAGATCCGGGAATCGAATCACGTAGCGACGCAGGAGGCTTCCCAGCCAACTACTCACCCGCCGCTCCATCGAGATTGTCAATACCAAAGCTAGCAAGACTATTGACAATATTGTCATATAGCTGCAAAGTTGTTGCTTGGATCCTTATCAATTTTATGACATTACTAGCTTCTGCCCTCGGCTTAGCTCGCGTGGTACCCAGTTAAAAAGTAGCCTATGTATTATTCTGATGTATAAGCTATATTTACTGTAAAGTTTCATCAAAATCCATTTAGTAGTTTTTGCGTGAAAGAGTAACAAGCATCCATCCTCACAGACTTTCGCATTTATAATATTACTAGCTTCTGCCCACGGCTTCGCCCTCGTGGTACCCGGATAAAAAGTAGCTTAGGTGTTATTCTGATGTATAAGCTATATTACTGTAAAGTTTCATCAAAATCCGTTCAGTAGTTTTTGCGTGAAAGAGTAACAAACTTTCATCCTCACAAACTTTCACGTTTATAATATTTGTAGGATAGGTTAGGATTAGTTTATATGATTGCGTGATTTGTAAAACTCAAATTAATATCAATATCTTCATAATCGCATGGTAATTAGTATTTATAGACGAGTTTACTCAGAAATGGTCTCGTTCGATCAAATCGAGAGGAATTCGGGTCAAGGCGAATGTTTTCTCTTAAATTTTTGCAAAAATACCGCGTTTACTAAAGGTCAGTAATGAGGCAACATGATTTTAAGCAAGTGACTTTAAATTATCTAAAACTGGGTAAAACATGTTTTTTTCTACTATTATAAACGTGAAAGTTTGTGAGGATGTTTGTTACTCTTTCATGCAAAAACTACTGAACGGATTTTGGTGAAACTTAACAGTTATATAGATTATACATTAGATTAATACATAGGCTATTTTATCCAGCTACCACGCGAGCGAAGCCGTCTGCAGAAGCTAGTTTTATATAATTTTAAACTCCTTACGTGTCATCTCATCACATACAAAGCCGTTTAGTGACTTGTACCAATAAAACAATGATAAAAACCGACCAAAGGCTATACAAAGCTGATTGCAAAAATCGCATTTAAATCGATCCAGCCGTAAACACGCTAACATCTGTATTCCCCATGAGGTAGTCACACTCGAAAAAAAAAACCTCTTATCTCAGAAGAAGGCAATTTTAAGAATCTGTAAGCAATTCTATCAGCTTCCACCATCTATTACCTTACCAATTTCAGTGGCCGATATTTCGTACAGCATTTCTCTCTTCCCTAACAATGCGATATCAAAATCTCAGTACCGATCAGAAGGTACTCGTGAGTACACAATATGTTGAAGAAAGAAACGTACAAAGAGTAATACACAAGGTTAAATTAACGGCCCGAGGCGGCCCGCAGACCCTTTGTGATACAATCATAAAACATATATAAAATATTTTTTATTAAATTAGTTATACGTCTAGGAACAGTATCTTTGAATGTGGATACAGACAGTTTCTTTGAAATATTTTAATGGATTATGAAATTGTTTTCATATTTTTGTATGTAATGTTCTGTTTATTGTGTTCATATGATAAAGTAATTTAAAAAATAAATGAAAATAAGATGGTGGCCGACAACCAACCAAGTTGAATGATATTGTGAAGTTGGGAACGCACTGGGTTCGATCGACAGTTGACCGAAAAGATTGGTGTGATGCGGGAGAGACATAGATAGAAGATTCTTTATTGCCCAAAATAGTAGTACATAGGCGACCTTAATGCTAAAAAGCATTCTCTTCCAGATAACCTTTGTGTACTGTGGAAAAAGATGAGTCAGTAGTGCGCAGAATGGGGAAAACAAAAATTAATAATACGCAGTGATTATTTAAATACACCTAGATAATTAATAATTAAAAATAACGTCATAATAACATAAATAAATATATTTTTTTATTCCAAAAACTATCGTGAACTTGACTATTCATATTGTAAAAACGGGAATTTTCACGTACTGCACACGCGGAAGGAGAAAGTCGCAACCACTCACCCTGATGAAGACTCTCGGAATGAGTCGAAACTTAGTCGGTGCCTTCACCGATAGTGCAGTACGTGAAAATTCCCGTTTTTACAATATGAATAAATAAATAAATAAAACAGGCGTACATTAACATAATTTTAATATTTTTTTTTAAAAAACGGGATATTTGTGAGTGTGTCGGAGCCGAGATGTACTCGAATGTGACAGTGGAACCGGTGGTAGTGGTATTATTCGCAATAAAAAAGTGAGAAAGAGGGTAGATCGATTTCTCTGCCTCTAACATTTAAAACCGCAAAGACTTCAGTACCTCCCGTGATCATGGTACATGCAACTGTGCCGAAATATCGGGAAACATTCAAACTCACAAATCATGGTAAATATCCCGTTTTTTTAGTAAAAATTATTTTCAAAACCATCATAGTTTCAAAAGTTATAAGGCGTATATTAAGTTATGTATCTATTTTTTTTTCATTATTTTTACATAAAGTGTTCCCTCAATTTGATGGCATCACAGCATGCGCAGTACATAGGTACAACAAGACGACAACTAATGATTTATAAGACATTAAATGTCAAAAAACCGACTTCAAATTACGTGTAATTGATAAAAAATGAATAAGGATTTTTTTTCACCTATTTTTCCACTCTAATTTGAGGAGTTCCCTAGATTTTGCATGGATCCTATCATCAGAACTGAATTTTTAAAACGGAACCAATATGAAAGCATATATAGGATAAAAATATTTTTCCAAATCCTACTTCTTACTAGTAATATTATAAACGCGAAAGTTTGTGAGGATGGATGTTTGTTACTCTTTCACGCAAAAACTACTGAACTGATTTTAATGAAACTTTACAGTAATATAGCTTAAACATCAGAATAAATCATAGCCTACTTTTTATCCGGGTACCACGCGGGCGAAGCCGTGGGTAGAAGCTAGTAATATTATAAACGCGAAAGTTTGTTAGGATGGATGTTTGTTACTCTTTCACGCAAAAAATTCTGATCGGATTTTAATGAAACTTTACAGAAAGCTTAGACATCAGAACAACGCATAAGCTACTTTTTATCCAGGTACCACGCGAGCGAAACCGTGCGCAGAAGCTAGTCGGTTTATAAAACTGATGGAGTTCTAAAGTAACAAACATGAAAGCAAATAAACGATTTAATCTTAGGTTTAATTGGTACTTATTACGTAAAATTTATCCATATCGAATAAAAATATACTGACACAGATCAAAAACAATAGAATTGTCAAAATGTCCTTGCTGGCGACATCGCCCGGCATGTTCGTACCCTGGCCCGCGGGGGTATGTCGATGACAATATGTCACGTGCCAGTACTTAGGGGAAAGATTGTAATAATTGAAAGGATTGGTTGTCCTTAATAATATTAATTTTGTAATTTTTGTTTCAAAAGACATACCTATTCATTCATAATCACTCGCTAACGATTTGACGACCTCTGGAACATCTTTTGGAACCTCTGTGGAGCAGTGGGCGAAGGCCCAAATGCTGGAAATTTTTCACACAGCATCATCTAGTCCTAAACTAAGCAAAACTTGTATTATGGGAACTACGTAACTGATATACTACTTATATGTTATATGTAAATACATTCATATTATACATAGAAACACCCAGGCACGAGACAAATATTGGAACAAACAAACGGCATATGCATTCGATGTATGTTGCTTTGTTTAATTATTGTTCGCTACATAATTCTATGTTCTTGCGAGTAACTGCCTATTTCGTGCGCACCTTTCAAACTACCCATTTCTAGTAAAGTATTATATTATCTGTGCAAAATTCAGTAAAACAAATAAAAGGGCAAACATTGTGGACGTCAATGACAGCTGTCAGACGTTCCGAAAATATTGACAGACGCTGCACTCTGCGCTTTCCAACGGGCAAGATAACTGCCTGATATATAGCGGACAAAACGCCCGATACGGCGGACAGGGTAAAAATAAAACCTTCATAAAAACCGTATCCATCGATGGGTATCAAACATGTCAAGTTTAGGGTTGGGATGAAAAGTCCGGTAAATCTATGGAGGTTTTTTTTTTCGTTTAAATAACGTTAATAACGTTTTTAATACAGACAACATAATCCAAAAGTGGTAGTAAATAAATAAATAAATAAATAATGCTGGACATATTTCACACAGCATCATTTAGCCCCAAAGTAAGCAGAGCTTGTGCTATGGGAACTACATGACTGATATACTACTTATATACATACATACTATACATAGAAAACATCCAGCCCTGAGACAAAAATTTGCAGATACAAACATTTGTCCCGCAGCGGGAATTGAACCCGCAACCTTCTGCATCCCAGGCGGACCTTCGCCCACTGCGCTACAGAGGTCGTCAACTACTACGACTACTGAACGGATTTTGATGAAATTTTACAGTATAGCTTACATCAGAATAACTCATACGCTACTTTTTTATCTGGGTACCACGCGGGCGTAGCCGTGGGCAGAAGCTAGTAAAATAAAAAGTTTACTCACATACTTCTAAAAAAGTTTGTAAAAATTAAATAAATAAATGTATTGAACTATTTTTTTTAACTTATATAAGTACCTTGTTAAGAAACTCTTTTATATCGATGCTATCTGCTGCTGATATTGTGAGAGGATGGAAGATCAGCGCGCTAAGTACCTTCACCAGGTCTGCGGCGCTTTATGCTGACTTCATCACAGTTTGTGGCTTCTCACCTCATCAGCAGTCCAACCATATCCTACTATCCTACTAATATAATATAATAAATGCGAAAGTCTGTGTGTGTGTGAATGTTTGTTACCACGTATCTCCGTAATTACTAAACCGGTTTTAATGAAATTTACTGCAGACGAATTGGCCAGAAGAGGATCAGGAACACTCACAGAAGGTCCCGCCCCACTCCTCCCTCTGCCATTCTCTCAGCTGCGCACGTGGATGTGACACCGCACTATAAACCAACACAATGAACGATGGGGACAGGCCACGGACTGCAGACAGTCAAGAGCAGCTCTACCTGCCATCTTACCACGACTGACGCGTCGCCTACAAAGTCTCAAAAGATCAGACCTCCGGACCATCGTGGGGACTCTAACCGGTCACTGCCCCTTTGAACAAACACTTCTACAACATCGGAGCCACAGACAGCCCACTCTGCAGAGGATGTCTAACCGAAGAGGAATCAGCTGCCCACGTAATCCTGGAATGCGTGGGCGTAGCAACTCACCGCGCAAAAATCCTTGGCAACCCAAGGTCACTCCGCGAAGCCTGAGAAGACCCCAGGAAACTTCTGTGCTTCTGGGTGGAGTTGGGCTGGCTAACCCACTAGCCAAAACTCCCACACACAATGAACCAACTAAGAGTTTAAATGCGGAAAAGGGAGTCCACACAAATACACATAACACAATCCTTGGTTCGATTCATTCAAAAGTTGGTGGACATAGTTTGAAGCCTGGAGGCGGTCATATGCTACTTTTATTAACATACCACGCGGGCGAAGCCGCAGGCAACAACTAATTTATAATATTTTAGGACAAACTTTGAAAAATAATCTTTGATTTTAATTGAAATGTTCTCGAGTTTTTAGCCGGACAAAGGATGGCCTTTTATATAAACTAACTGATGTTTGAAAACACTAGCCGCGGTGAATATAACTGACAGGAACTGCTCTATTTATTCCCTACTCTAAAACCTCGGCGGTCCAAAACCGTATTCGAACTACAAGCGACAATTCACGCCAATTTGTTGCCGAAGACATCAGTCACACCGAAAGAAACACATTTTTACAGATAATAAATAATAATAATATTAAATAATGTTGGATTTTTTTCACACAACATTATCTAGCTCCAAAGTAAGAGCTTGTGTTATGGAGCTACATGACTGATATACTACTTATATGTATGGAATGCGGAAGCAAAATTAAATGCAGTTTATTTAGTTTTTGTGTTTTATTTCTTCTTAAAAATTATAATCGTATTTTTGCACTTTGTCGTCTCGTCGTTACAATACCACCGACTCTCTATTTTCTTGTTCGTTCAGATATCTTAGATTCATTATTTTCATTCATTCAAACCATTCCAATTCACATTCATCAATCTTTCTTACGTTTCAATACTATCACACAATCATCTGTCAAACATCTCACTTTCATAATACATTCGGATACCTCCATACATTCTGATTCCACATATGTATATATTTTTTTGTAAATATATATATAGTATACCTACATAGAAGACAACCAGACTCGAGACAAATATTTGCAGATCATAAAAACATTTGTCCCGCGATGGGAATTGAATCCGCAACCTTCTGCGTCTCAGGTGGACCTTCGCCCACTGCGCCACAGAGGTAGAGATACTATTCGAAGACTCGATGGCGTGGTGGGCGGGAAGCCAGCTCCAACGGAAGAGGGTTTGATTCTCTCGGACAAATGTTTGCATGTTCTACGGATATTTGTTCAAGGTCTGGGTGTGTTATACTCATAGTTCCTGATACCAACGTCACAGGAAATCTTAGCTCGGGTCAGATAATGTAGATATTGTCTGTTAAAAAGAAGTATAGAGACAACCATTATCTTAAAAAAAAAAGCTTATTCGTCGATTTTGGAGAAGGGCTTGTCAAAAATACTTTCTTGGTCATTCTGTTTTCAGATGTTACTTAAAGAGATTTTGTGTGTGTGAATGTTTGTTACCACGTATCTTCGTAACTACTAAACCGGTTTTGATGAAATTTGGAATGTAGATAGTTGAGATTCTGGACTAACACATAGGCTAATCTAATTCGAAAATCAACCCTTAAGGGGGTTAAACATGGTGGTAAAGTTTCTATGTAAACAAAATATTTTGTTTGATTCGCTCAAAACTCTGTACAAATAAACTTTAAAGTAAATAATGAAACATGTGTTTTTTATTTTTTCAAAACTACCCTTTGGGTGTGTGCAATTGAGTTCTAAAACTTTGTATGGAAAATTGTAATTCTTGGTTCGATTCATTCAAAAGTTAGTGGACATAGTTTGAAGCCTGGAAACGGTCATACACTACTTTTATCATCATACGCGTGCGAAGCCGCGGGCAACAACTAGTATGTTAATAAAACTGCATACTGCTAAACAATAGAATTTATTTTCAGACGCGCGTTTTGATTCGAACTGTGTAAATCGGGTTTTGGTTAAAAAATGACTTATTCGCATTGTACATTCCCGCCGTAACCATTGCTAGATACTGACTCAACTTTATATCATTCAAATACTTCGTCAGCGATGTACCGCTTACATTTTTAGTTTTACGTTATTCAAAGCGGAAACTGACAAGGTTAATTCAATTACTTTTTTTTTTTATAAATAAAAGCCGATGTCTGTTTGCAATGACGGCCAAAGTTTGTGACGACCCATTTTATTCAAATTTTAACTTTTTTAGTTTTAGACTAATATTTTTCCCTCCGGAATGGTTCTATTTCGGTGAAGCGATAATGGATTTATTGAATAAAATATATCGGGATATGCTTCAACTATCTACCTTTTTCAAACCAATTGAAGGTATTAGTCCATTTTTGATTTGTAAATTTAGAAGAGAGATATAAAAACATTATTCGTTATTTATTTCGTTTCTGTTTGAAAAACATTATTTTTAACTTTATGTACTAAGCTTTAACCCGTAAATAAGTATACAAATTGACTTCTTAAACTGTCAAACTAGAACACAGATTATACAAAAGTAACATTTCATTTTCTTACGTGTTGTCATAATAACTAGCTTCTGCCCACGGCTTCACCCGCGTGGTACCCGGATAAAAAGTAGCCTATGTGTTATTCTGATGTATAAACTATATTACTGTAAAGTTTCATCAAAATCCGTTCAGTAGTTTTTGCGTGAAAGAGGAACAAACATCCTCATCAGTAACAATAAATATTGCAAAATTTAAAACCTCTAAAATTACTAAAAAACGGTATATTTACCATGATTTTAAATTATGTTCATAGTCATAGTCATAGTCCATGATAGTTTCAAAAGTGAGGTATATCTCTAAAAATATCATCTTTCGAGCAGCCCATTTTTAATAAGGATTGTTGAATCAATCCTTGAAGTTATAAGTTATAGAAATGTATCGTACAAACCGCATTTCAATCGAATCATATTAATGTTGCAAACAAGCATAATGGCCCACCTGTTATTAAGCGGTTACCGTAATCTATGCACGCTTGCAAAACCAGTGGTAACTCTCGCTCGTTGCCGACCCTGAGACAACGGGTGAAAAGTCTCATGTTCCTGTAATTTCATCGGCACCTAGACCCTGTCACCATGTTTGGGTGATGAACGGTGGCAAACTAAAACGAAAAACTTACGGCAAACGCATCTTATGTAAAATTAGCTATAAAAGTAACACGAAAATGTTATGTGGTACGCTCAAACTTCTGAGAATATAGTTTGCTTCTAGCGGCTGTAATGTCACTACTTAGGGTCAGTGTTGCCAACAGTTAAAGTAACTCTCCACCAGATTCAACATCTAAAACCACCAGAAGAAAACAATAAGTAGATTAATAATTAGTTTCTTTTATTATTACGTAATAGGCCATACTAACAATCAATAAATCAACATACAAGTCCAACGGAAGATCAGCGTTGTGTTGCCAGTTGACACAACGAATGCTGAGTTGGACGCCATTTTGCGTCGTTGCATATTGCTAGGTATCGGGAGGCATAAACTTTTATTGTTAGTATTTAGATTTGGTTTGTGTAAATCCCAATATATTCAATAACAATAGTTAACTCGAATATCCTTCAGTATCTTTGAAGTGCAATACTTCAAAAAAAATGTAATGAACCATTTTTTTTTTGTAAGTTTGGTCTCATTCTCGTGGATTAGTTGAGTGATCTCATTTTGAGTGATCTTATTTTCAGTAATTGAAACTGTATTGTACTAAACCACTAGAAAAATCCACTAGCCACTAAAAGCTAAATTTCGCCACTAAAAGGGGGGTCGAAACCACCAGTTTTAGTGAAAAATCCACTAGGTTGGCAACACTGCTTAGGGTCAGCAGAGTACCAGCGTTAACCTTTTTGGTGCGACATTGAATTGTCTAGGAGGATCAGGAAGGTGCGTGGGGCAATTAAGTTTACTTCTTCTTATAAGTAGGCCTTTTAGTTTTTTTTAGTTTTAATAAATTGCCCCAACGTCCAATTCCTATTTACAGGTTAGGTAACCTAATTTGTTTTGTTTTCCCTTACTTTTTCTAATTCATTTTGTGCCAGATAATTATTTTTTCTTCTATGCTCCTGACGTCGCTGCTGGTAAAAAATAAGTAGCTATTTAGTTTTTAACTCCTATGATTCTAATGATTTGCACCACAATCTTATGAAATAAAGGAAAGGCATCATGTACCTATCAATCATACATTTTTAAACAATACACAGTTACAGATAAGATTTTGCAACAGACGAAATGGCCTATTGTTTGATCTCAAAGTATAACGTTATTGTATGACTTGTTTCTCACAGTATTGAAGTTAAATTGATTCTGAAGGTATGAATTAAAAAAATAAGTAGGTAGTTCGTAAAGTCCCGCGATTTTGCAGAAATATGTATGGTGATAATATTTTCCTAGACAAGCTCTTCACGAGGAGCTCTACTTGGTACTATTCAACTAAACAGTTTACTCCATACAAACTTAAGCTTTCCGTTACGCTCATTGGTGAATGAATAGTATCAAGTAGAGCTTCTCGTGAAGAGCTTGTCTAGGAAAGTATTACCATCATACCTATTTCTGAGCAGTAATGCTTTATTTGCTGTGCTTAAAAGGATAAAATAGATAGATAGATGCCGGTTAATTTACAAGCACACAAGACTTATCGCCATTTTGTTTCAGAGTCGGCAAATTTCGAATTGTGAACTCACAATTCAAAATTTGCCGACTCTTGATTCAAGATTTGCCTGTGCGTTGATTATCAATCAGTCCTCTTCAACCCCTTGGGTGCAACGGACCGTTTTTTAAGTCAGACTGTCAGTCAATTTGTCAGTGTATATATTTTAATGACGTGATGAGGTTCCCAACGCACGAAGGGCAGACAGCGATGGCAGAGTTGGACTCTTACAACAAGGATCGGTCAGAAATAGCTCAAGGTATCAGTGGAAGGAAGGAAGGGAGTCATTTACCCTAAAGTGGGAAATATCAGGGTTTTTGGGCATTTGACAAGACGAGATGACCCGTTACTTACAGCCATAAATCTTTTGGCAAGTCATGAAAATTTTTGGTTGAAAGACAATATAACCGCTTTCCGTCAGGTGAACCATATTGAATTTACATTTTAAAACACCATTCTCAGATTTCTTTGATCAAATAAGTACTATGGATAATAATTTATAAGACTGAATGTCAAAAAATCGACTTCTAATAACGGGAAATTGATAAAAAGAACAATATGAAATTTTATCGTTTTTTCACTTAGGACCAAGAGTTTTTCATAAAATGTATATATAAAATACCCAAAAAGAATCATTAAAATGGCGAAATGGCAAAGTTATCAATTAACAAACATACACTATCATGATAAAAAAAATACAGCCGAATTGAGAACCTTCCTTTTTGAAGTTGTTCAATAAAAGTATTTCATATAGAACTTGGCACACATCGCCATTTTCGTGATATGAATTTAGACACTTAATTTTGTCGAAGAAATTATTGAATCCACAGATGTTGAACAGCGTACCTCGTTCGCTGCGCTTTAATTATCTCATTTTGAACGTGCAAAGCATATATCACTTTTGTCTGTGGAACAAAATACACTATCGCTCAAAGTCAAAGTCAAAGTCAATAGGTTTTTATTCATTGAAATCACAAGGATCATATAGAAACGAACAACGTGAATTTAAAATTTGAATGTGAATTTACGGCGATTCCTCGCGCGCGACCAAGCATAGAAGAATCAGGCAACAAACTCTGCTTGGTTATTTTTTTAATTGAGGTGAACTCATTTATAGAAAAAGAGTGCTAGGTACTCAAAGAATTAAATAAAGTCTAAAGTATCAACCAAAGTTCCTTTATAATATAAATAGTTGTTGCCCGCGGCTTCGCCTGCGTGGTATGTTAATAAAGTAGCATATGACCGTCTGCAGGCTTCAAACTATGTCCACCAATTTTTGAATGAATCGAACCAAGGATTACAATTTATACAAAGTTTAGAATTTGCACTCAATTGCACACTCCCAACGGGTAATTTTGAAAAAATAAAAATATTGTTTCATTATTTATTTTAAAGTTTATGTGTACCGAGTTTTGAGTGAATAAAACCAAGGAATATTTTTTTCTATAGAAACTTTTCACCCTGTTTAACCCCCTTAGGGGTTGATTTTCGAAAATAAAATTACTGTAATTTTAAAATCACAAGCATAACAATATGATTTCCAATAATATTAATTAGTATATACAAAGCTGGCGACATTATGATAATTAGTTATTATTCAGGCAAATTTATTTATTGCTTGTAGTTTATTTTAATGTCAAATGCATTTGGCTGACCATTTTGATCTCTGGCTATTTACAATGCACATAATGTCATGGTAAAAATATGTACTAACTGTTATAGGTAAAACTAGCTTCTGCCCACGGTTTCGCCCACGTTGTACCCGGATTAAAATTAGCCTATGTGTTATTCCAGAACCTAAACTATCTACATTCCAAATTTCATCAAAACCGGTTTAGTAGACACGGAGATACGTGGTAACAAACATTCATACACACACACATACTTTCGCATTATATTAGTAGGATGGTTAACCTATTCTTAAAAAATATGTAACTATAGATACGCAATTTGACAATTACGCTAACGAGAGAGCGGAGCGACGACATCTGGCCATGCATCCATTCTCAGTATTCAGATCCGTGAGGATACCAAATAGGGGATAGTCAAAGACATGTCCAGACATTATATTAGGCACGTAATCGCTTTTTTGCTAGCAGTTAGCTTTCAACGTGATAGGTAAATAAATGAATAAATAATGCTGGACATTTTCACACAGCATCATCTAGCCCCAAAGTAAGCAGAGCTTGTGTTATGGGAATTAGATGACTGATATACTACTTATATACATTTTTTTTAAATACATTATACATAGAAAACACCCATATCTCCAGACAAACATTTCCGCAACGGGAATCGAACCCGCAACCTTCTGCGTCTCAGGCGAGCCTTCGCCCACTGTGCCACAGAGATCGTCAAACCTATAACCCATATAAACTGGAAAATTGATTGATGCACGACCGAGTTCAAACCTTAGACCTTTGGATCGGATGTCAATACAAAGCTATAGGTATTTAGAAAAATAATATGATAAAAATATCTCACGTATGAAAAATATGTTAATCTTTTGCCCTTAATTTTAAGGCCACGTAATTCTTTGACAATCCTATTTGGAACACAATAACATTTTTACAGCAATCTTATTGTTCAGTTTTCAATGTACTTGTACAAGCTCTTGACCTCACTGACCGTTTCTCAGAATCAATTATTTATGTAACTTGACCCACATTATTTTGCCTCTATTTTACTAGCTATTGCCCACGGCTTTGCCCGCGTGGTACCTGGATAAAAAGTAACCTATGTGTTATTCTGATGTATAAGCTATATTACTGTAAAGTTTCATTAAAATCCGTTCAGTTGTTTTGTGTGAAAGACTAACAAACATCCGTCCTCACAAACTTTCGCGTGTATAATATTACTAGCTTTCGCCCACGGTTTCGCCCGCGTGGTACCCGGATAAAAAGTAGTTTTTGTGTTAGTCTGATGTATAAGCTATATTACTGTAAAGTTTCATTAAAATCCGTTCAGTAGTTCTTGCGTGAAAGAGAAACAAACATCCATCCTCATAAACTTTCAGGTTTATAATATTAGTAGGATATAAGTGGGACTAGCTTTTGCCCACAGCTTTGCAAGCGTTGTACCCGAATAAAAAGTAGCTGTTGAAGTAGGTCTTACCGTTAAGAGGCCTGCGTTGGATGAATTGCTCATACAAACGAACTACCATTGGTAATTAGAGCTTATTTCCATCATATTATGTTATTATTTGCATTCAAATAGTATTTATCTACGTACCTTACTATATATTTTTTCAAAATACTAACCTAAAATGAAATGTAAACGAATCGCATTTTGGATATTTTTACATCATACATGACATGTTTTTTTCGTTTAGATACATAGATTATATTGTCTAGTTACAGAATAACAACATAATGTGAAAAATACAACAAGTTTTCATTCATCTTTTTTGTTATTACGGAACACCACCAAATTTATAAGAAATTCTGAACGGCTAATTGCTATCGCGCAAGCACGGGCGGGCCTGCATCAGTCAAAAAGAGATAGCTATATTTTTGGATTCGCTTCGAATTTAAGTTATGAGCGCTGTACGCCGGATCCTTAAGACAGCATTTGTAAGAAACGTATTTGCTCGACCGTTTTTTCGTCAACTTTGCAAAGTTGCTATCCACGAAAAGTTTTTATTGTAACGGAATATGTATACAGCCTACGTGCACCCGAAAGATTAATTGTAAATAATGGTGAAATAATTTTTAAAATCGATGGAGTAGTTTCTGAGATTACCTCCAAATTTACCAACTTTTCCTTTTAAAATATTATTATAGGAGAACCAAACTCCTGAGTATAGTTTTTAAAGTTTCGTACAAGGGATCCTTAATAATAAGCGTACGTCATATCGCACCGTGAGAATAGAAGTGACTCATCTCAAAAAATAGGGGTTTTGACTTAAATATGTAAAAAGACTCAGGGAAAAAAACTGTATCGCCTAGTGATTAAAAAACTGCCGCTTTTTGATTAGAATGCGTCAAAACATAATAGGTGCGTCCCTTTCATTTCGGCGGCTCCGCGTCCCTCTCCCGTGGAAAAGTGATGATATTCAGTATTGCGTCAGCCAGGATTACCGTAAGACGTCACGTTTTAGTATTAAAGTGACCTAAAACTCAATACAACAGTTTAGTACGCGAAAACCTGGTAAGATTTGTTTGAATTTTGAGCAATAAAGTGACCGATGTTTGTTTAGTGTCATTTTATTACATTAAGCTGAGTAAAGTAATGTGACTTAAGTAGAGTTATATCAGTTTATTACTAAAATTATGTTTTTTTTAATGACCGTTTCAAGTTTAAGGCTATTTCGATCAATAACATTATTGCTTTATTTGTGATTTTTTCTGTTTATTATTAACTTATAAATAATAATTATTATATAAATAATTGAAATAATTGTTTCATTCTTTAATTTGTACTTAACTTTTATCATTTTGTTGTAAGTAGATCAATTATTACCCAAGAACATTCAGATCAAGGTATCAAAACTTAATTTTACTGACTAATTAGGTACAGGCATCTACAAAAAGATATATAAATTTCATAGTTTTAATATATTTCATATTGCTTCACCAAATAAATACAAAATAAAAAACCTTGAATAAGTTGATTATTTTTGTCTTTTTGATCTCTTATATTACGCCTTAAATATATTTCACAAATTAATTAATTAATTCATTTAGTTTTATTTACACAAAGCAGTTTTAGTTTTACGGGATAATTGTGACAAAGATGAGAATCCGTCTAGTCCATCTATAATAGAAAACTCACCGGAAAAAAATATTATAGTATTATAGACTACACAGGAATTCTTCAACTCTTACTCTGATACAGGATATAAAAGACCACATTAATTCTATACCTAGAATTGAGGCGCGCTACTTAAGAGCACAGACTAATAGGGAGTTAATTACAGACAGCAAAACTATTAAAGAATTCTGGAACGATTTCAATAAACTCTAAAAGGAGAAAAATAGACTTGAGATTCTATATTAGCTGTATTTGGACACATTTAACACGGAATTCATTATCAGCTTTTTCCAACCAAAGAAAGGCCATTGAGAAACTTGTGTAACTTATGAACTTGCCCCTTTAGAAAAAAGTTGGAAATTAAAGGTAATTATGCAAGCATGCCGTCAACGAAAAACAAGAGACCGAGAGAATATAGACAAAACACATATTTGTGCTGTGTATGGCCTACAATCTGTAACGCTGTGTCCGAGTCCATCTTATTTTTACTATTGCAGTGAAATTAATTGCATGAACTTCACTATTACCGAGTTGAATAAAAAAGACAATGACCAAGAAGATAAAGCTGCTTATGTCGATGTTTTCTGTTATTTGTGGAATGAATCGGAAGGCAACAGAGGAGCAAATGAAATAGGCTCCTGTATTTACGATTACTTAACCCAGTTAAGTCAGAAACACTCCAATGAAAAACTACATATAAAGTTTTACTCCGACAACTGTAGTGGGCAGAATAAGAACAAATTTATTGCTAGTTTATACTCATTTGCAGTTGCCAATCTATCAACTTTTGAGAGTATACCACATAATTACTTAATCAAGACCACACCCAGAATGAAGCGGATAACGTCTACAGTCTTATAGAAAAAGCAACTAGAAAAAACGAGAAGGCTGGCCCAATTTACATACCCCATCAATACGTGACCCTGATAAAAAATGCTGAAATAGTAAGAACTGAGAAATTGTATGCCGAAAAGTAAGGATTGAAAGAATATAAGAAAAATGACCTCAAAGAACTAGTCAGGAAAAATCTCATACTACTACTACGCAAACTCTCTTAAGGAGTTCACTGGTTGTAAAAACTAAACTAAAAGGCTTATAAATGATTTAAGTTCTATTTTGATAAAAAGATGTTGCTATTATCAAATTAGAATATTAAGATAAAGTTTATATTGCCTCTTAAAAGTTCCTATTTTTCCATTGTGATGTTAATTTAGTGATCAGGTTACTGATAATTTAATTGTATAAAGAGGATTGTATTATATTCTTGTAAAATGACTGTTTTTTTGTTTATTTAATTTTGAGTTCATTTTATTTAGATTGTTTTATAAAAGGTTATAAATATATGGTATGAAAATACTAAAAGTTAATATTAATTTTATTTTACTTGGAAATCTTTTAGTGTTGCATACTTAAAATGACTACACAGATATCTGTTCCTAGATTTGCTTTAATTATAGTGGGACCATTGTTCAAGACTGATAGTTAACCTAAAATTTTTAATAATGTTATAATGTAACTGATTTTTTATAAAGCTTTATGAAATTTTACTTACTTTAATAGTGACGTATTAAAGTGTTTTTTATTAATCCTATCGTACTAAGATGCACAAGTTTATTTTTGAAGCAAATATTTTTACGAACGTTCAGAATTAAAGAGACCTATTTCAAAATAAGTCATTAGTATTTTTTAAGCTATAGTACAAAACTGTCTCAATTTCGGAAGGTTTTTTAAAGTGGCATAATAACGTTATAAATTAAATATATTTTTAATCAGTAATAAGCTTAAAATATAGATAAAACCCTAAAGGAACCTATAATTTGTAAAAAATTATAAATAAGTCGTAATTTGGTTATGCCATAATACAATTCAGTAAAAAACACGCGATCGTAAAATCTTTTTATCGCATTTCCCAAAAATCATGTTTTCGTAAATGAGTCACTTCTATTCTAACGGTGCGATATGTCAATATGTTTGTCACAGGGTTGTATATTTTAACCGGTTTTATAAATTCAGACCATTTTTTCATAGAAAAATGACCCCTATCATAGGAAACTAAAAAACTAACCCGTTAAAATCCAAGGATGTTTTCATAAAAAAAAAACCTATAAAACTGATCTGTTATTAACTTAAAACATCGTGTTTATAATGAGTGGTAGTAAAAAAACCTTTACAAGCGAGCTAATTCGAACTTAGTTGGTTATTTAGTTAGACCTCTTTACAATCTTACTTAAAAAAACATTTCTACGTTTCTACCAATAAAAAAATTAAAAGGCATTATATTTGCATTGCACCCTCCATATAGCACTTAAACGCTTGTACATGGAAATCTACCCTTTGTCCAGATACACAATCAAGTGTTTTAACCACAGTGTAACCAACAGACTAAGTACTTCACCAGGAGGTCGAGTCTCTACATTTAATAAAATTAAATAGCTTCGGAGATGTTTTGTAACAGTGCCTCTGTATTGTTTTTAAATTCTACAGTGTTAGAAAAACGGTGAAAACTGGACAAAAACTGTAATGTACATAGTTTCTACCCTGTGTTATTAAAATATCCAGACTTAAACAAATGTAATGATCATACCGTGGCCCACAGTGTGTATGGAAGCCGCACCTCAACCATCTACTCACCCGCTGAGACATAGAGTTTGATGTCAGTATTTAAAACGTTCCGATAGATGTGGATTCGATTCCCGCTGCTGGACAATAACAACAAAACATCTTTAGGTGAAAAACGGAAGATCTTTTTTTAATGCACACTTAACATGCGCTCCAAATTCCAGGTCTCTTGAACTTACGATCTAGGCTGTGCGTTTATGGTCAGTCAGTGAGACACACTTTTATATATTTGGATTTTCTGGAAATTAAATTATTTATAACGTTTGTATACGACGATGAACCTTGATGAGGCTAGATGACCGTGAGAAGTGGCGCAGATAAAGGGAGACCTAATTCAGCAGTTGATGAATTCAAACTGAATAAATTAATTCATATTTTTATTTGAATATTTTATTTCGACTACGTTGGTTAAAAAGTATTCTAGGTAGGTACACGAATGTATACTTGTTAATCTTATTATTTACGAATGTGTAAGTAGGTAGGTTGTTAGTTGAAAAACATAGAAAAATCCTGTTGCTTTCGTCTAAGTGGTCGATTCGTGGGCTTGCTGAAGTTTCGGACACAATATTTTCGGACACTTTGTCCGAACTGACACTTTTAATTTTAATTAATTATTTACCGAAAATATTGTGTCCCAAACGTCGGCAAGCCGATTCGTCGATACAGATCCTAACTAGGATGATGATGATAATGTATGTATATGTCCTTCTGCCTCGCCGAGGTATCGTCCGCACTGTGTCTAGTGGCGATAACGACGCTCGTGCGTAAACACGCCACTACCCGCACCTGCTCTGTATTTACGAGACACGGCTGCTCCGTGGATTTATAGCGCTGATACTGTGACTTTCCATTTTTTCGCCACCATTGACGTTTATCGATCGACCAAGTTATTGCTAGTGATAAACGTAATTTTATTTGACATGAGTGATAAAAGAGAAATGTGTAATAAGTTATCTTTAAAGTATTTTTAAATATTGCACAATCCAACCACTAATATCCCAATATGTATATGCAATTTTAAATAAAATATTTTTTTTAAACTGTTCTCAGATTAAGCTCGGGACATATTCCTTCAAACTTTTTTTAGAAGATCGTAAATAGGCGAAGTTTATTATGTAATAAAATAATATTTCTGGTGTATAATGTCGCTATTATCATTATGTTCATGACGTAAATAACAAATTCACTTACTAGCGAATTTGCACTACGCTAACTTTCTAACAAACACTGTATCTATAGATTTCGATTTGAAGTGGCTGGTTAAAATCAAAATTAATTTCAAAACAAAATATTACCATGCTTAACTACTACCATGATGGATATTTTCAGATACCAAGTAGTGGTACTTAGTCAGAGGCACGTCCAAACACTATAGGTATTTGGCACATGCCACATTGCAAGTTAGTTATTATTCCACGTGACATGTTGAAAGTCAATCACCGATAAGCAATTGACTTGAAGTAGTTTATAAATGTTTTTTCCTAATTAATTAATCGTTATTATGTAACACTTAACTAAGTAACCTCCTTATAATTAATAAATAAATAAAATAAATAATGCTGGACATTTTTCACACAGCATCATCTAACCCCAAACTAAGCAGAGCTTATTTTTGGGAACTATATGACTGATATACTACTCATATAACTTTTTTAAAATATATACATACATGTAATACATAGAAAAATACCCAGATCCAAGACAAATCTCTGCAAATCATACATATATTAGTCCCGCGGCGGGAATTAAACCCGCAACCTTCTGTGTCTTCGCCTACTGCGCCACAGAGATCGTCAAATTATATTCTATCAGAAAGAAAGAAAGAAAGAAAATATTTTTATTCACCTTAAAAACTACTGCACAAATGTTATGGTACCTACTAAATATTTATATATACATTTTCTTAATTGTGTGCGCAGCAGAGGCTGAGGCAAATATGGCATCCACTCAGCATTGTGCTGGATAAACACTGGTGTGTCTACCCAGCGCTGGTTTTCAGTGGAGTCCAATGGCAAGTCAACGCCACGACCGCCGAGGGTGGTACACTTACAACGAAAAAAAAAAACAAAATAAATAGATACAAAAATTTTAAAATAGAAAATACAACTTAATCCATAAACATACATTCTCTATCTATCTGTGTAAGTTAAATTAAGCAAAAGGAATAATTAAATCTTAAAAATCATAGTTTTATTTATTAATACTAAGTCTGACGCCTCGTCTGCTGGTGGTGAGTGCAGTGGCTCGGCAAGATCATCATTAAATATTGCTCATACTGTCTACCTACTTTAAAGTTATTAAATAACAGATCTATCATTATCTTTTAACAAATTATATTCAAATTCTATTCATCAACAAAAGATACCTCGGAGATATCTGTAAGCCAAAAAGCGACAACGAACCGGGTACAGTCAGTGATATAACCTTAACAGCTACAAATAACTCAAGAGGCTAGATTTGTTGATGTCACCATCCATTTCAGACGCGACGCGGCAGTAATGAAAGCCGCTTATCTCTGACAGTACCTTACTGTACTTTACCTCGCAACTGTACCCTCAAGCGGCTAATCGCGCCACTTGAATTAAGATTTGCATTTTTATTCATATATTTTTTTGGGGTACTACGGAAGGTGAATGAGTGAGAACGTAGAAGACGGAGCGAACGCTTACGCTCCGTCTTCTACGTTCTCACTCATTTTGCACAACCATCGGCCTCCATTCTGTAGTACACCGACTAAACTTAATTTAAACTGTCGCTCTCTTTTACTGATAGTGTAAGCTAGAAAGAGATAGCTACAATTTTAGTGCGGTCAAATTAGTCAGATTTAAGTTTTCCATACAAATTTAGTCGTAATTTCAAAACATGCTGACTATAAACACGAAGAAAAGCGGCACGTATACTGATTTGACAGGAGTAAAATTCTTGCCATCTTGCTTGCGTACACTATCAGTAAAAGAGAACGACACTTTAAATTAAGTTTAGTTGGTGTATTATAGAATTGGCGCCATTTAAGTTCTATCTCACTCACACATTCCTCACGTTACAACTTGCAAAAAAATCATCTTGCCGATCATTTTATATCATGTTGTTGTTAGCTGTACTTTTGCTTGGCGTAGCCCTGGGGTCAAATACTACTTTCTGTTGGCGTTAACGCCTGCGGAAAGCATTGTATGGGAATGACTAGCTGCGGAAATGTCACGTGACTACTGCAAAGTTTTACCTTGACAAATTTGCGTTAGCGTGAAAGGAAAAGCGTGAGGGATTTGTCTAGACTCCTGTAGTACTGATACTGTAATCTGTGGCGTGGGATTGGTTGAAAAAGAATAAGTACCTAAATTATTATTAAACTATTTCGTGGGATTGGGAGGTTAAAATATTTAGATTGAGTGGAAGTGGCCGTTTTGAACAGGGCGCGTAAGCTAACACTAGAATTAATTATTTATATAAATTCTTATTATAAATTTCCTGATTACCCATTTCAAATCTAGTTACCTATTTTATGTTTTACATTATTCACGTATATTCTAGGACGTGCATCTGACTACTCCGTACTAAGTATCCTCAAAGATCTGCGCACTGAGTTACATATCAAGGAGAATATAGTCGTTGAGCCTGTTTTATTTTTCCTTTGCTTACTATTTATTTTTCAAATTTACAAAGTCAAAATTAATTTATTTAATAAAATCACAAGGGTCACTTTGAAACGTCGTTTTTTATGTACTGCCTGTTCCTCCGCGACCAAGCCAGGAAAGAAAGGCAAGAAAAAAAGGCTGGTTATTCTTTTTAATGATCCTTTTACAAAACAATAGGTTCGAGTTGGAGCATTTTCAATCCCAAGAGTTTTTGTCATCTAAATAATCAGATATTTTATAGTATGCTTTTTTATAAAATTTTTGTTTAATTGCGTTTTTAAATTTGTTAATTGATATTTTTTGTATATCTCTTGGGAGTTTGTTATATAAGCGTACACCGTGCCCTTTAAACGATTTTCTAACTTTATGGAGTCTACAAGTGGCAACAACGAGTTTATTTTTATTTCTAGTATTAACATTGTGAATATCGCTTTTTTTCTTAAACAAATAAATATTTTTGTGATGTGACTTGTTATCCTAGAGTATGAATAAAAGACGAAAAATGTGTCATATAAACTTGTCTAAAATACTCTGACATATATAAGCAATGAGATTTATTTGGATAAACCCTGCTTATCTCTAGATTGGCGGGATCAATATTATTTCTTTCACTTACGACGTGACGTGTAAACAGTTCTGCGGTTTATAACCTGTGCTTTACGACACAGTGTAAACTCCTGCGCAGCGGGCGTAGAACGTAACTGTACACTAAAGAAACTGAAAATTTTTTATTGGTAAAGCAAACTTAATAATAATACATAAAATACTACGCCGCCCGCGACTTCGTCCGCGCTAACGTATGCAGATAATATGAGTGCCTTTCGCCCCTCGCCCCCCGCTATCCGTCCTACCTCATTCCCTTGCTCGCCCTTGTAATCTATAGTGCCGCAATACCTATTTGTCTTCATTACATTTCAACTACAATATTAATTTTGTTCTTGGTAAAAAATATTATTCGTACTACATAATAAACATGGTAGATACCATATCCATCGTATTGAACTCTCTTCATACGAGTTCTTCTTGCACTTGTCCGGTTTTTTATATTTGTTTCCGGTTCTAGTCCAATTCCATTTCTTCTAAGTGATTCTTCTAATTAGACTAGACAGAGGAGGTGGAGGAACAGGCAATAGAGAAAACCGACATTTCAAAGTGATCCTAAAGAATAAATTAACTTAGACTATGACTTTTAACTTTTGACTCATAAGTTTCCTCGATTCTTCGCAGAATTTGCGGAGTGACCTCTGGTTACCTAGTATTTGTTTGCGGTGAGTTGCTACGTCCGCACATTCCAAAACTACGTGGACATTTGATTCTTCTTCGGTTAAACATCCCCTGCAGAGTTGGCTGTCTGTGGCTACGATATTGTAGAAATGTTTGTTCAAGTGGTAGTGGCCAGTATCCCCACGAGAGTACTCATAGTGGCTATGGATTTGAGAACCATTAAATCTATGTATAAACGAACGAATGAATGAATGAACTTTATTTGCTCGAATACAGGTGAATTGGTTCACTATAGGTATCACCGTACTCGATTAAATTCGTCGTGCAAATGTTTGGGTTAGGTACCTGCCTTCTTAGAGATAATTTATTATATTAAACTAGCTTTTGTCCACGGCTTCGCCCGTGTGGTACCAAGATAAAAAGTTATTCTGATGTATAAGCTATATTACTGTAAAGTTTCATCAAAATCCATTCAGTAGTTTTTGCGTGAAAGAGTAACAAACATCCTCACAAACTTTCACGTTTATAATATTAGTAGGATAGGATTAGCAGGATCTCATGCATTAAATAAACATCAATTTAAGACAATAAAAATAGTTTAAAATAATAAAATGATTATGTTAATGACAGAATTAAATATTTCTATAAATATTAATACTGCATACCCACGTGACTTTGCTCAAAACACGTTACGCACTACGTCTGACTAGCGTTTGTTTTGACGCGCGCAATATACGACGCGGTAACAGCGTGATGGATAGCTAGAAGCATTTGCCGTGTAAACGCAGCTCAGGTAACCAGCTACTGTGTTAAATACTCTAATTGCTAAACATTGAATCACTCAGATCTCGGTACAAACTCAAATTGCAAATGTACTGGCTAATTGCAAGGTACAGAACGAATCTGTACTGAAGTGAACAAATATTGCTGGACATTTTTCACACGGCATCATCTAGCCCCAAACTAAGCAGAGCTTGTACTATGGGAACTACATGACTGATATATTAATTACACATACATATTATACATAGAAAACATTCGTAACTGAGACAAATATTTGTAGATCATACAAACATTTGTCCCGCGGCGGGCATCGAAACCACAAGCTTCTGCGTCTCAAGCGGGCTTTCACCCACTGTGCCATAGAGCTCGTCAAAAGTGAAAGGCTTTGCAAATGAAATAAAAAAATAACTTTATTTCTGGCTAACTCTTGCGAATAACGTATTTTCTATGTGTTTATCGCTTCACATACAACAGCACCCCATCTTAGTAGACAAAAATACAGTTCTGCATGTTCAAAAGTTATGTCCAGTGGGGTGTCCGCCGGGTGTAAGGGGTGGGGTGTAAGGGGTGGTTTAATTATCGGTCACTAAATTAAGCTGGGACCGAGTTCTGCTGTCTTGCACTTTCTGGACGTGTTTTGTGAGACCGCTTCGCTCGCAATATGGAAGGATTGAGAGCCCTGTAAATGAAAAAAATTTTTTTTAAGCGAAGTGGGTTTTATTTACGCTACAGATGGAGTTCTTTTCTGGACGTGTTTTGTGAGCCTCGTTCTCAATATGCAAGGATTGAGAGCCCTGAAAAAAGACAAGTCCTAGGGGTTAAAACTTTGAACAATTTGTAAAATTTTACCTACTCGTTTACGATTCTAGTATCTTCTATAGGGCACTGTTTTTTTTTCTCTGGATCCATACATAGATTCAAAGCGCATGCCACCTGCGTAGCTTTCACAAAATCCTACTAATATTATAAACGTGAAATGATGCTGGATGGATATTTGTTACTCTTTCACGCAAAAACTACTGAACGGATTTTGATGAAACTTTACAGTAATATAGCTTATACATCAGAATAACACATAGGCTATTTTTTATCTGAGTACCACGCGGGCGAAGCCGTGGGCAGAAGCTAGTTTACAAATATGTATGTCAAAAAGTTCGATATAGATTGAGTCTCCATGTTCAAGATCCTTGATTAAGGGCCCACGCAAACTGGCGCGGGTGGCATTGTCGCAAACTTTGACAACCACTTGGCATCCTTTTCCCTTTGACCACCCCTACCGCTACCGCACCGCTACGCCATCGCGTCAGTTTGAACGGGCCTTTGCGAACGCGTATGTGTAAACTCGGTAGGTACATATATAAATTGAGGCACGTGTCTCATTTCAATTTGCTTATTCCATACCTATTCAATGTTGGTGATATATACTTAAAAAGTATTCAGTATTGATAAAATATAACCTAGTTACGTAGATGGAAATACCGGGAAGTTGGCGAAGTGGACATGGATCTTTTAATCTATCTATCTATACTATAATAAGAATGTAACAGGTCAAATTCTGTACATTGAAGGTATTCTGAAAATGTTTTTGGAGGGCACTCTATAATCGATACTGAAGCCAAAAATGTATGTTTTTTCATTTTTGTCTGTCTGTCTGTCAGAATCTGGACCGCGCATAGCGCCGAAACTACTAAATGAATTCGAATGAAACTTGACACGATTTGAGTTCATACTACGGGGCAGGACATAGGATACCTTTTATTCTGAAATTCAGCACGGTTTCCTTGGGAGAGGGGATCAAATTTAAAATGTTTACTTAGTTGTAATTTATTAACGCGTAGTCCAATTTCATTCATTCATTTTTCGTTAGAAAGGAGGTACTTTAAAGATCGATGGCAATCACAAACGAAGTCGCGGGTACAGCTAGTGTAATAAACATACCTTATAATCATTAACACACATCAGATGCATAGGCTTCCAAACCAGGATTCCTATTGTCGTGAATATCAACAACTGCAAGGACCGTGGTACCAAAACAGCTAGACTCAGAACAAATACCTGCTGAACATGCATCTGTCCCGCAGCGGAAATCAAACTCGCACCTTATGCGCCGCAGCTGGCTACTAGCATTAACGATTAGCCACAGATGCCCCAAACTCTAAGGCATGCAATATCAAGGTTTCTAGAAAAGCCAACTTTTCCATCTTCGCAAGGCGAGGAGGTATTAATGCAAAACAAAAGTCTCGCTATCTGGTGGTGGGCGGGCGGCAGCACTAAATTACTCGATGGGCGTCAACCCGCAGCCATGTATCAATCAGGTCAGCCTGATTTATGTGGCAGCTCACTTGGAAATCGTTAGCCTCGCGACGAAAATGTTACTGTTCAGTCTTCCGGGGCTTTTTAAGTGATGCGAGTGCTTTTTGGACGATTGTTTGTGGTCGGGACATTTACGGTTCATTGGTTTAAATTGCGATCATGCTGGAGAAGAGAGACGGTTGCTATTGGCTCAATTGCTGTGAATGGCTTTTCAGGCATCACATCTGCAATAATTCTGGTAACATAGGGCATAAGGCAACGCTAATCGCTTGTACCATCTGGTCCATTTTAGAGAGATAGATATTTATTTATTTATTTGGCACACAAAAGAAGAAAGAAAGAAAGAAAATATTTTTATTTGGCAAAATGGAAAGAAGACATCAACTTTGCACTAAAACAGACACCCAGGTAAAATAAAAATATAGGTACCTACTAAAAACATAATGTAGGAAGGTAAGGTAAGTCTGCGGTAGTTAGGTTTCCTCACAGGTAGGTACTGTTGAGAACCAAAGTTATTGACATAGCTCAACGAATTAGCAAGCTGAAGTGGCAGTGGGCCGGTCATATCTCGCGAAGAACCGACAACCGCTGGGGTAAATGTGTTCTTGAGTGGAGACCGCGACTCGGCAAACGTAGTGTAGGACGCCCTCCGGCCAGGTGGGATGACGATCTGCGAAAGACTGCGGGCAGATGCTGGATGTGGCAAGCTGAAGACAGGGCGGTATGGCGCTCATTAGGGGGGGCCTATGTCCAGCAGTGGACTAATAAAGGCTGATGATGATGATGAGGTACTGTTGTGCCAAGTGAGTCTCCCGAGCACCGCATGCCAAAAAGGCTTGGGCTCAGCATGTTGCTACTTCACACCGTTTGGGTGAAAGCAGCGCTGATTTTCAGACAAAGCCGGTGCGGGTGACTTCACGAACGCCGATAAGTGCAAAATTCATCGAGAAGATAGAAAGAAAAATAATAAAAGAAAGTAGATACTATTGTACTGTACAATGTTTAGTTTGCGGTCGTTTAGGTTAGGTCATTCCAGTACCGAGACGCAGCAAATCTAAAGGAAAACAAAACAGAATTCAATCAAATTAAAATACATTGTACAAAAATTTAGAAATATTTTGAGCTAGATGGCATTCTAAATCATGTGTACACATCATGGTTAGCGAAAAGCTGTTGGTGCTTACATTGTGAATTATTGAGAGTTAGATAAAAATAAATAAACCATTAGAAGAAAGATCGAAGTAAGGATAATACTACTACTTAAAAACCAGAATTTGATTTCTAAGCATACTCTTTAAGTGGCTAAAACATATTTTTTTTAAATTAGGCAACTTATTGTTAAGAACATCAATTGATTTACTATATCTAACCAATAAATCATTGTTTGCGACACATTCTGACAACGAACGGGATTAAATATGTCATATTATTAACTATGCTCTCAGGATAGATAGATAAACTCTTTATTGCACACAAAAGCAAAATACAAAAACACAGGAATTCATAAAAATATAAGGTACAATGAGCGTTCTTATCGCTTAAAGCGATCCAGATAACCTTTGGATGCATAGGATAAAATGAAATCAAAGGACGGTGGTGTACGAGTAAACCTATAATAAAATATAAATTGATAAAAAATACCTACATAAATTACATATATAAATATCCTATATAATATACAAAACATACAAATAATAATAATAATGTGAGATAATAAGCATGTAATAATATAAAAAAGATTAACTAGCAGCTCTGAGACATAGAAAGGAAATGGTTGTATACCATAACGTTCAAAAAAGCGAGTGATTTTGATGAACTAATAGAAAATGGTAGGGCGTATATATAGGGGTAGGGGTATAGAAATAGGTACATAGTCGTACAGCTTGCACCGTAAAGAGTTACCATAAAATTGTGAACAATGGACGGGAGTATGAAGCTGTAGAGTTTCGGAAGAGTGAAGGTTTCGATCATGCGCGTGGTGTAAAAATTCAAAACGCTCCTTCAGATAATATGGTGAGGAAGGATTATTAAGAACACCATATAGAAGGGAATGAAGTGCATTCCAGCGAAGGCGGATGGGAAGCCACTAGAGTTAATTTGGATCAGTTGATGTAATTTTCATCATTGGCCCTCAACAGTCTACTGCTGGGTTTAGGCTTCTCCCAATACGTGCTAATGAGTCCGGTGTTCGACTTTTCTCATCCACTTTCTGCCCGCCGTTCTTCTTATATCATTGCTTTATCTAGCCGCGGGGCACCCCACACTACATTTGAGTCTTCACTTAAGAATTCGTTTATCCTAACGGTTGTCGGTTCTCCGACATTATGATCAGCCTACCGCCATTTCAGCTTACTATGTCGATGACTTTCGTTCTCTGTCATATAATCTCGTTACGGATTTTTTGACAGAATTGTGACAATAGTTACGAAAGCCTTAATCAAGAAGTGTAGTGATCCAATACTCAATACTTATTACATTTGTTGCTTTCACATGGAAGTTATAAAGATTGTGTTTTTAGGTATTTCACATGAACCCTGTCTAAGGGTATAGCAACAGATATAGGCAGGCCGGGTTTTTGCGTAAAGTAAAACCTGGTACTATAAAATAAAGTTAGAAAGAAAGAAAGAGAGAAAGAATATTTTTATTTGAACCCAAAAACACAAACATGGTAAAAAACTGGGAAAGAATTAGCCCATAGAAAATGTATTGCTTGGGGTCAAAATAGGTCCCTGTCTCAGAAGGGGGTGCCATGTCGGTCAACCTTCTCGTGTGCCTGTGGGCTCTGGTTGCTTATGGATCCGGGGTGAACAGAAGCCTATGGGACGGTGCGCCCCGTTTAAGCCCGACAATAACTTCTCATACGTGGGATCTTATTGTCGAGCAACTAATGGACTGACCGGAGGGGCCCCTCCGCGTGTCCCTATGAGCCGCATGGGGCACAGCGGATGGGGCAGCATGGTGGGCTCGTGGAGGAGCACCATGGGTGGGCCGGGGCGGTATTTGCTGCTCCGGTGGGAGGGGGCGCCCTTTTAAGGGCGCGGACGTGTGGTCGGCGTGGCCCTTTATGGGCCCGTTTGACGGAGTGTGCCCTTTTCAGGGCGCACTGTGGAGGGAGGGCCGGGGCGGCTTTCGCTGCTCTGGTCGGCTTACGCGTCCCAATGATCTTCGAGGCTATACCGGCAGGGTTTCCCATACCGGTCAGGCTTGGAGTGAGGGACAGCGTAAGTTGGAGGGGGCGCCCTTTTCAGGGCGCGAGTGTGGGGTCACTGGCAGAGTCGGGGGACTCCGCCGGCTTGCACGGCCCCACACATGGCCGGGGCCCGGGTGGTTCCTGGGCCACCCGTCGGGTAAGATGGTGAATGCTAACGCGACCCCATCTTGCCCCACTACGGCGGGCGACGTCAACCAGGGGGGTTTTAGTGGGTCAGAGTCCCACATACCCATATGAACTTTGAACCACATACATAGGAAGGGGGATGCGTGGCATTTCCCCCCTTAAAAAAAAAAAAAAGGTCCCTGTCTCAGCTTGATGCAGCATCGTGTTAGTACGTTGCTGCGCTGGTTTTCAGACAGGACACGAACATTGACGAGGGTACAAAATAAAAACTTACATAAACTACATAGGTAGGTATATTAAGTATAACATAAACTACATATAAAAAAGGGTATAGCAACAGATAGATAGGCAGGCCGGGATTTTGCGTAAAGTAAAAACTGGTACTATAAAATAAAGTTAAGTAGGTAGTCTCTCATATGAACTTTGTGTTCAGGAAACCCCAAGCATACTCCGTTCCATAGCTCACTATGCAACCTTGAACTGGCTAATCCATGCCCTACTATAACGCTACTTTGTCCAACGGTCCATTTCAAACAGCCTCATCAAAACGTATTAATATTATATTGAACAGCGGACAAGCACCGAAATATGACCAGCCCACTGCCACTTCAGCTTGCTAATTCGTTGAGCTATGTCGATAACTTTGGTTCTCTGACGGATGTATTCGTTACGAATCCTATCCTTCAGAGAGACAACGAGCATAGCTCTTTCCATAGCTCGCTGAGCGACTTTGAACCGGTGGATTAGCCCTACGCTACTCTGTCCAACGGTCCAATCTAAACGTATCATGTCCTTACGAGTTTCATTTCAAACAGCCTCATCAAAACGTATTAAAATTATATTGAACAGCGGACAAGCGGACGTTTCCGACAAACATTGACGCGTCCTTTGTCGCAACAAACTGACACAATGACACAAATGGAAAAATGCATCTACAGGGGATAATTTCCGTTTCAAAGCGCGTACGCGTCATGTCAGTGTGATTTGACGTCGCTGTTTAGCTCTGAAATAATGAAGTCCTGAATTGTTTTGTTTACTTTTTGGTGCCATTTTTAGACATGATTTTTATTTGATAGACAGGTTTCAACTACTCGAATTGGTGAAGGAAAACATGAGGAAACTGGCATGCCCTACATCAAAAAATTCGATGATACGTAGGTAACATTCGTTCGTGTTTTAGTGATGGGATCGCAATCTGACAATCATCTCAATGATTATTATGCTTATTATTAAACTAGCTTCTGCTCACGGCTTCGCCCGCGTAGTACCCGGATAAAAAGTAGCCTATGTGTTATTCTGGTGTATAAGCTATATTACTGTAAGTTTTCATTAAACTCCGTTCAGTAGTTTTTGCGTGAAAGAGGAACACACATCCTCACAAACTTTCACGTTTATAATATTAGTAGGATAGGATAGGATTAAGATTATTTATTGCACACGAAAAAAAAGAGTACAAGAGGTGGGCTTAGTGCTAAATTTCTACCTGCATTATTTTATTTATAGTATACAATATTTTATGAGCGACATTTTCTCGTTTTTTTTACTCTATGCAATTGTGTTAATGTCTCATCCATCAAAGTACTTCTACAAGATATCTACTATAAAACAAATCAGGCTATCCTACAACCGCAAAGTAACACGAGTCTCTCCAGACTTGTTTAAAAACTAAACGACAAAGGATCACAAAACTAAAAACACGACGAGAGTAGTAGAAACAAAACTCTCATTTGCGCCCTGTCGGGTAATTCCGCACACAGGGCCGTATTCAGGCTTTCTTAAAAGCTAATCTTAGGACAAAAGGCAGTCCGCCCCGGGGTGTGGGCCGCGCTATTGTTTATTTTAATTTTTGCGCCTGGCAAGTCTAGCGCGG
The DNA here is from genome assembly GCA_958496245.1 of Perizoma flavofasciatum. NCBI lineage: Eukaryota > Metazoa > Arthropoda > Insecta > Lepidoptera > Geometridae > Perizoma > Perizoma flavofasciatum. The sequence continues at coordinate 13,802,686 of OY292425.1, read as the reverse complement.
TACGACTTGCTAGTCTGTGCAAGACAAATAGAGTATGTTTCAAATATTAAGACCACCCATTGTACAACGTTATTAAGATTAGTAATACCTATCTGAGCTGGAATATTATCTTAAAAAAAAAAAAAAAAAAATATTTTAATTCATAAATAAATAATAATAATAAATAATGCAGGACATTTTTCACACATCATCATCTAGCCCGTAACTAAGCAGAGCTTGTGTTATGGGAACTACATGACTGATATACTACTTATATGCATATTTTTTGTAAATGCATACATAGACCCACCCAAAACACCCAGACCCGAGACGACTATTTGCATACAGAAATATTTGTCCTGCGGTGGGACTCGAACCCGCAACCTTCTGCGTCTCAGGCGTGCCTTCGCCCACTGCGCCACAGAGATCATCTAAAATATATTATATTATAAAAATTTTCAATTATATATTTTCTATCTTTTATCCATTTACCTCTTATTTTAATTCAATTAATTAAGGAATACTTCGGGGCGCAGTGGGTGAGTAGCTAACTGCGACGAAAGAACGGGGTTCGATCCCCGTTATAGGACAAGTTTGTATATTCTTCAGATATTTGTTCTGGGTCATGGTACTTATTGTTCCTGATACCCACGATACAGAGAATCATAGTTTGATATCAAGACTATTTTTGAGTCTGTTGATATATTTGCATTGGAAGGGTTAATAAACGAGCACCCTGTAAACACGGTACAAGTACATGATATGCAGCTCATTTTCAGCTCAAGCGGGAATTGGCGACGCGTGAACTGCAGTACAGTGCGCGCCGCGTAATTAGGCACTTTTCTTGTATTAACATCAAGATTGGTTGACTGATACTTTCTTACCTCGTATTTGTTATTTATTTATTCCTTTACTGCAGACAAACAATGTAGTTATTATTAATATTCGTTGATCATGAAATAAAATGAAATGAAAAATCACTTTATTTTGGAACATAATCTAAGTACGTCCTACAAATGGCGGTCTTATCGCTGATCCATCTATTGTAATCCATTTATCGTAATATAAAGTAAAATTTATATAAAAAAGATATTACAGTACATAATAATATAATAAGCCCAAAGTAAGCAGTGATTGTTTTATTGTTTTATATTTTTGTAAATACATAAATTTATTATGTGTAATGTGTTAAAACACAGAAAAATATTTATGATCTATAAAAATCTTCCGCTATAGGGATCGAGCCAGCAACCTTCTGAGTCTCAGGAGAGCCTTCGCCCACTATGCCAAAGAGGTCATCAATATGCCAAACCAAGACGGATTTGCCTAGGAAGGATTTTTCAAGCCAACACTTACTTAACTTTTAGAACAAATAAATTTGTTTATCTTGCTTTGATATACTTAGTATTAGTAGTGCGAGTTCTTCAACCGGCTGAGAATGATGATGATAACACACTCCAGTAAAAATCCAGTGTTTTGACACTTGACAAAAATATTATGACGTCAGGCGAGCTCGCGACTCATCAACCGGTGAGAACAATGGTTCAGTTTCAGAAATTTCAGACATTAAATAATATTTTTCCTCTGGTTCGTAATCAGGCTTTCTAGATTCGTTGAGATTTTTTTAACAGCAAGTCAAAGCCATCAAATAAAAAAAACCACGGTACCTACTCTTAGATCCTGATACCGATGACACAGTGAATCCTAGTATGGGTTAGGACTAATGTTAATAGAATTTTATATAAATAAATATAAATAATGCTGGACATTTTCACACAGTGTCATCTAGTCCCAAAGTAAGCAGAGATGGTGTTATGGGAACTAAATGACTGATATACTACTTATATAAGTTTTTTTTTGTTGTAAATACATACATGTTATACATAGAAAACACCCAGACCGAGACAAATATATGCATAACTTACAAATATTTGTCCCGCAGCGGGAATCGATCCCGCAACCTTCTGCATCTCAGGCAGGCCTTCGCCCACTGCGCTACAGAGGTAGTCTGTTGGGTTGGGTGCTTATAAGCTGGGAAAGAGCTTGTAAGATGACAAATCTAAAATAATTCTTTAGAACTATTTAACTTCGTCAGGTTGATGAAGATAGTTAAGGGTAAAAGTTGAAAGCGATATTCTTCTTTATCAAAAAAAGTTTTTTAAGGCAGGCAGTGCAAATTCTGTAAGCCTGTTTGTTTTACAAAAATTTTATAAAATAAAAAAACTAGCTTCTGCCCACAGCTTCGCCCGCGTGGTACCCGCATAAAAAGTAGCCTATGTGTTACTCTGATGTATATGCTAGATTACTGTAAAGTTTTATCAAAATCCATTCAGTAGTTTTTGCGTGAAAGTGTAACAAACATCCATCCTCACAAACTTTCGCGTTTATATACGTTACGACTGAATTTTTGTCTAAGCTGCTTGTAGAATTTAATCCACGTTTAGTAAATTGAGCTCAAACCCGAACTCAGCTTATCAATAAGCTATCCGTACTAATGCACCAAAAACCACGACTCAAACCTATCGGGAGTTTTCAGCGGTAAACCCTCTCAAAGGCTATCAAACCTCACATATCTCACGTACCGACTCCAGGTGTCTCTGTAAATGCACCTATCGCTGCGGCAGAACCTACTAATATCTCAAGAGCGACTGTCCAACGGCCTTTGCATCTTTACCAACTTATTCACAGCACTTGAAAAACAGCATCACAAATTTTACTACCTCGACTTATAGTCCACAATGCAATGGCAAGACTGAAGCGGTAAGGTTGTGGGTGGGACCAGAGATAGCGTATACGAAGAGAGTCGTGACCGCGTCGGTGAAATATGCAGAGTCGTATTGAGAAGACCTTTATAAAGCAGTAAGACTGTCCGTATGGGACGCGCGAGGCATGCAGGTGTGGTTGGTTTCCATGGTCAAGGGCGATACGAGAATGTCGTATGTAATAAATCTTTTAGTACCCAAATAGAAAGCGCAATCACGAGGCGTCAAAATTTTGAGTAAATCTATGCATCAATACCCATTTCTGCCAAGTTCTTATACATAACTAATTGATGTTGAATGGTACAGATAATACTCGAAGAATTACATTTTATGTTTATCGATTTACAGAGGAGGATCAGATTTTTCAAAATTTACGAAGATTGATAAATATTTCCTATGAAAATAAAACAAGGGATACTAAATTCTGTATCAGTCATAAAAACATTGGCAATTATCTCAATAGTTTTTTTTTATTATTATAAGAATTATGTCTACTGAGGTGTTTCCACTGAACTAACATGTCCCGCTTCAATCAAAATATAGAGAGAGTCATTCAGAGCTGGCATCGCATGCCCTATATATTGCAGATGTTAATCATGATCATCATCATTATCAGCCTATATTAGTCCACTGCTGGACATAGGCCCCTAATGAGTGCCATAGCGCCCTGTCTTCAGCTTGCCGCATCCAGCATCTGCCTGCAGTCTTTCGCAGATCGTCATCCCACCTAGCCGGAGGGCGTCCTACACTACGTTTACCGAGTCGCGGTCTCCACTCAAGAATACGTTTACCCCAGCGGTTATTAGATGTTAATAGGCGACAGTAATCACTTTCCATCAGGTGGACCGCACAGCTGTACACCTCGACATAACATTAAAAAAAAATTGCACTAGACGGAAGTTTATCGTACCACCATTTCATAAACGCCGTCCAGTGAAAACGCACCCAACACCAGTTTTCAAAAGCCCGCCCTGGGACCGAGACGTGTGTCCTCTCAAAGTGACCGCCATTAAACATGAATAGACTAAGTAAGGTGTTAACTCTCTCAGATATGCACTTGAAATTAACTAGTCAGTATGCTGCGCGTATTTTGCTGAAGTGGCGGTACAAAGACAAAGTAAGTGGGCTCTGATCTTAAATAGAGAAATTGCTGGTTTGAAGAATTTTGTTAAGCTAATATTGGCTTCAAGCAGTTCCTTTACCTAAGAATGGATAACCACCAGTTAATTTTAGAAACGTAGTAAACGGTTAAGAGGGGATTGAAAGTAACTCTGAAATGCTTTTGGTGACGCAGATTCGTATTCGTATTTTATTTATTTACTTCAATTAACCAATAACATTAATTAAAGACAATGTTAACAGTAATCGGATTTAGCGCGTTGTTTTATTTAAAAATGGTGTTTAAATTCATCATTTCTAACAATCGTAAAAACCCAATACTCAATTCATTTATTGCTTTCACATGGTAGGTACATAGAATATGGTGTTTATTGATAGGTATCTCATATGAACTCTGTCTAAGACCCTGTCAACAGATAGGAAGGCAGGCCGAGGTTTTGCGTAAAAAAAAAGTATTTCAAAATAATAAAGTTTAGTAGGTAGGCTAAGTATTAAACCTAAAACATGTTATACTTATGTAAGCCGGAAATAAAATTTAAGTTAGTTTTATTTCAGGTTCAGATTTAAGTCAGATTTTAAATGAATTGACTATCGAAATCCGGGCGGTAAGGTAAGCGTGAGAAAAGTCAGATTGCGGGGTAGATTTGAGTGGCCATTCTGTACGTAGGACTTTTGTACGTACATAATCTGCGCCTGAAGGGAAGAAAAGTCCTGCTCTGGACATTACCGACAGGGGTCGTCGACTACTGTACTAAACGAGAAAGTTTGTGAGAATAGAATGGATGTATGTTTGTTACTCATTCACGCAAAAACTACTAAACGGATTTTGATGAAACTTTAAAGTAATATAGCTTATACATCAAATAGCACATAATCTATTTTTTATCCGGGTACCACGCGGACGAAGCTGTGGGCAGAGTATAAACAAGAGCGCGCGATTACCCGCAGCAGAAGAAATAATAGTATGCACTATGTACAAGAACCTCACTCCGGTCAATATTAGGCTATTCTTTATATAGCTAGATCTTCAAAGATCTACGTACTGAATATGTATCTGAGCATGTCTTTCATGGAAAATGCTATATTTAACTTGAATAAAGATGGATATACTTAGATTTTTTAACACTTCTTCATTGAAAACTATTTAAAAACCATGTTAATTCATACGATCTGTTTTTTTATCTTATGTCAAGGCACTTTCCATCAGACGAGCCTGTCGTCTGATGGAAAGTGGGTTTCCGGTTTTATTAATACCTACGCACGCTATTTACCAATTGGAACATAACATGCTTACAACTCTCTATTCCTCATGATGAAAATCCTCAGATACATACTATACATAATTCTGCATACAGAGGGTATGCAGCATTATATATAATTAGGCAATATACAATGATATAGGTATTTAGTTACTTTATTTCAAATATGTATATTATTTTACACAATAGACACGTATGTCACTTCTGCCCTACACCCGCGTGGTACCCGGATAAAAAAAGCCTATGTGCCTATGTGTATTCTGATGTATAAGCTATATTACTGTAAAGTTTCATCAAAATCCGTTCAGTAGTTTTTGCGTGAAAGAGTAACAAACATACATCCTCTCAAATCCTTTCACGTTTATAATATTAGTAGGATACTGTCGGTACATATGTACCTAATTTGACCTGTAACTTGGTGTTAAGAATGAATTATCTGTATCTGCAGATCTGTGAGGCAACCACGTATAGTTTTTGAGTGACCAGTGCAAACATATTTCTTAAATATAATTTGACATTTTCAGATTCTTCAGGATAGCAAGAGATAGGTGGATAGGGTCAGAGTGCTGCGACGTCATACTTCAATAAATTAACGCCCAACAGCCACTTACCTAGTTTTTAATCCACATTAAGATCCCCTGTATCTTGGGTATCAGGATACGAGTGGTACCACAAAATCGGAACAAATATCTGCAGATTTTTTTTGTGCCGCAGTGGGAATTGAACTAGCATTCTTGAATCTTAATCAAACGTGTTACAACTCATTTCCCACTGCGATCAGATTTTGAGTGGCACGCGCCAGCTAGTAGGGGGTCAGAGTGAACCCCTGGGGTGGGGGCGGAGGCGATCGATGACGTTTGACCCCTTTACCTGCACCCTGTCCGTCCGTCCGTCTTGAAATCCGTTGCAACGGTGTTAAGGGGGGTGTTGCTTATTTATATTTTTGCGGAACAAAAACCTGCATGAAGTTATCTCAAGACTGCATAAGGCAGATCTTACACATTTAATTTTTGTATTTTGGATTCAGATTCATATTCAAATTAATTATTGCTTGAACATAATGTAATTAAATTTTTGAGGTGAACCAAAATTAGATACTTCTAGAAATGCATTTATGTACGAACTAGCTTTTGTCCACAACTTTGTCCGCGTGGTACCCGGATAAAAAGTAGCTTGTGTGCTATTTTGACGTATAAGCTATATTACAGTAAAGTTTCATCAACTCAGTAGTTTTTGTGTGAAAGAGTAACAAACATCCATCCTCACAAACTTTCGCGTTTATAATATTAGTAGGAGGAGGATAGGTATAAAAAAAACCGTTGCAAATTATCTATAGTAAGGTCAACTGATTCAGATGACTACCAGACGGAGGCGTTCCCAAAATGCTGGCTGCATTGCCTCGCTGGATGGCGATGCTAATGTATGTGAGTGTTGGGTGGTTATTATTTTAAGTGGTTTTAAGTTTTATAGCATAAAGTTATATCTTCCAGATAACTATTGAATGAAAAACTTTTTTTAGTATGAAGGATAAAACAAAGTAGCCATAAATGTGTTAGTAAATAGTCCACGCATTAGTTTACGCAAACTATAAAATAAACTCCCGGCTAGTTCAAGATCTCCATTCAAGGGTTGTCTGAAAGAGATCGCTTAATTAATAAGACCGCCCATTGTGGGTACCTTTAATCTTAATATGTAATTGTTTTTATAAGGTGTACGATAAAGTATTTTCATTCATTCATTCATTCTAATCAGACAAGTGGCCTGCTCTTGACTTAAATTAGTTTTTTTTAAATAGATGTTCATTTTTAAAAGTAAACAAACTTTTCTTTAGCTATAGTGAGAAAATGTTATCATTTGAAAATGTACATATCCAACTATCACCTAAATTAATTCACACCTAATTAATTTCACCGAAGAAAAATCAACTAAATACCTACTCGATATTGCAACCGTAACTAATTATATACGTTTAAAAAAATTCTCATTATATATTTTTTTTAGTGTTTCTTTTGTATTTACTGGTGTTCAATAAAGATATATTCTATTTTATTCTATCAGGTCATTACATATTATGCATCGTCTTAAAAAAAAACAACTAAAAATCCAATTTGGGAATACCGACTGCATATTAACATAAACAGTATTTTAGCACCCTGTCTGACTGCACCAAGCCCCACCTTTAAAACGAATCACCTCTTAACTTTCAACAATAATAGTATTTCACCCCCCCTTAAGGGGTGGCGACTGCAATCCGCCACCTTTGTCCATCTCGCGTCACCCCCGTCTTCACTCAATACTCTTTACATTTGAGCTCAGTCTGTGCGTTTGTTTCGTTTATTTTCTTTTACGAGATCGATTGGAAGACAATTGGAATCCTTTTGAGAGCTTCGAGTATGTTATTTTGCTGTCTGCTTTCTATCAGTTTCAGGTGAATGAAAGGGGCATTCTCAAGCAAAGTCTTATTGTTTCATAGAAGATAAATATTATAAAGAAAATACTTTATTATTTCTGTTAGATAAGTACTAAAAACTTTGTCTATGTTGTACAATAGCGGTCTTATGACTTAATAGCGATCTCTACCAGACAACGTTTGGATGAAACGGTCTGTACCAAACACTATACTGGATTCATCAAAGTCAAAGACATTTGAATTATTTATTAAAATCCTTGTGATTTTAATGAATAATTCAGTTATTCATTAAAATCACAAGGATCACTTTGAAACGTCTTTTTTATCTACTGTCTGTTCCTCGGCGACAAAGCCAGGAAAGAAATGCAAGAAAACAAGGCTGGTTATTCTTTTGAATGATTCTCTTACAAAACAATAGGAACCTAAATTTTAGTGTTAATCATCTAAATTATCAAATGTTTTATAGTATACCTTTTTATAAAGTTTTTGTTTAAGTAATTTTTAAATTTGTTGACAAATATCTTGGGAGTTTATTATAAAAGCGTACACCCCTTTAAACGATTTACTAATTTTATGGAGTCTACAAGTGGCAACAGCGAGTTTATATTTATTTCTAGTATTAATTAATTTTTTTGTGAAATACGCTATTTTTCTTAAACAAATTATTTTTTTTGTGAACATACATCAGATTTTTATAATTGCATTGACAAGGAAATGTCATTATATTTATTTCTTTAAACTTTTGACGAAGTGTTTCTCTGGGGCCCATATTATAAATTAATCGAACAGAACACACAGAACAACAAACACGCTCACGACTTTATTCCCCATAATGGACAACCTCAGATACATACTCAGTACGTAAATCCCCATGATGGACAACCTCAGATACATAATCAGTACGTAAATCCCCATGTTGGACAACCTCAGATACATAATCAGTACGTAAATCCCCATGTTGGACAACCTCAGATACATAATCAGTACGTAAATCCCCATGATGGACAACCTCAAATCACTCAGTGCGTAAATCTTTTAAGGATACCAAGGGGGTAGTTAGAGGTAAGTCTAAACATATTTGGCACATGCACGAATTTTGCTAGTAGTTAGCGTTCCAGATGACAGGTTGCAAGCCCATCTTGGCCCATTGGAACACTTACCAATGGCACATGCCTTCGAATTTAGTTCACCTCTCAATGTTTTCCTATACCAGTACATATTTTTATCTTACTGGAATCATAAAATATGATTAAAAAAAAACTGCAATACCATTGCTCTTATAAAGAAACATAGTAGCAAGCGAATCAGCTCTTGCCCCAAACGCATATACTGATTCCATGCATCGCGGGTAAATTTCATCCAAATTTGTCCAGCATTTACGCAGGTTACCATTTCTTTCCTATATTTCCGGGTATCTAGACAAATACCTCAAGCTTAATTTTCCTTTCGCACTTACGCTAATTTGTCAAGGGAAAACTTGGCAGCAGTTACATAACATCTTTATCTTTATTTCATTTATTTATCTTTATTTTGAGGTTAAAGTAAATAAATAAACAGCCAACAGTCACAAGCTAATTTCATTTCCATACAGGATCTGGGTGTTTTTTATGTATAATGTGTATGTATGTACAAAAAAAGCATATAAGTAGTATATTAGTCATGTTCAATACATTTCAACGATCAATTGAAACATTTCTAACCATTATCAAAACCTAATTATATTCAAATATATTCACGCTCGCACAAAACAACTAGAAAACTAAACAAATAAACTCCTAGTTGTCCGAAAAATCCGATAAAAACCGCAGTAAAACTGGCTTATTCCATAAAAATGGACGTCCGTAGCTTCTTCAGGGAACTTGAAACTCATTTTCATATTTTCCGACTATCGGACCGGCAAAACAAATCCACAACTCACTGTGTAATAGTTACGTTCAGTCGTAGTGCATTAATGTGCACTGACACGGATCTATAGACTGGATTCACTGGATGAACCAAACTGAACCACAGATAATATATTTGCTACAAAATGCAAAATGTTTTTATTCTCTATTCTTATAACCAAAGATACTGAACAACGCTATTTTTATGAATGAATGAATGAATGATATTTATTTGCAATAATATAGGTACATTAGTATACACTGCATTGGATGAACCAAACTGAACCACAGATAATATATTTGCTACAAAATGCAAAATGTTTTTACTCTCGATTCTTATAACCAAAGATTCTGAACAACGCATTTTTTTTGTTATGAATGAATGAATGAATGCTATTAATTTGCAATAATATAGATATATTAGTATTATTACATGGGTATAGTCAGCTTCTCTATATTCGACATTTTGATCTTGCAAATTTTTACATATAAATAGGTAGTTACAATGAAATTTATAGATTTATTAAATAATTATGTAAAATTTATAAATATACAAAATTTACTTGAATTAATATATTTACTTATTAAAATGCCATACAAGCTTATTATCTAGATATATAGTCATTAAATAAATAAAAACATCTGTTGCAAAGCCTATTGAAAAGTTTCCTATTAATCAATTTTAATAGTATTTTGGTAATTTATGATATTTATTATTATTTTATCAATTAATTTATTATATATTTTTATGAATGTATTTATGTGTATATTATGTATGTCATTATTATTTCTGCACCCGATTGTTCGTCGATCTTCGTGTCATCACAAAGGCCTCGTCTGGAAACCAGCACCTGACCTATTTCACCCCACACAACACAAAATAAAGCACCTAATTTGTCTGTTTTTTGTATGTTTTTATTTGTGACTAGTGGTTGCTTGCGGCTTCGCCCGCGTGGTATGTTAATAAAAGTAGCATATGACTGTCTCCTGGCTTCAAACTATGTCCACCAATTTTTGAATGAATTGAACCAAGGATTACAATTTATACAAAGTTTTGAACTCAATTGCACACCCCCAGGGGGTATTTTTGAAAAAATAAAAAATATGTGTTTCATTATTTACTTTAAAGTTTATTTGTACAGAGTTTTGAGCGAATCAAACAATTTTTTTTTCATAGAATCTTTACCGCCCTATTTAACCCCTTTAGGGATCGATTTTCGAAAATTAGATGTGTTATTCCAGATCCTAAACTATCTATATTCCAAATTTCATCAAAATCGGTTAAGTAGTTACAGAGATACGTGGGAACAAACATTCACACAAACACACACAGACTTTCGCATTTATTATATTAGTAGGATAGGATAGTAGGATATCTGTTTTGAGTGTTTAATATTATTTACAACTTTTGTGTATGGGGAACAAATAAAACAATTTTCTTTCTTTATTCTTCTAGCATAGCTTTACTATTATTTTTTGTTGTAAAAAAAGTTTAGTTATTGAGTCCAAGATGGCATGCTGATGATTATGTTAATATGCGCGGATGTGCCCAATATAATTTTTGGACATTTTTCGTTTCTGACAACCACAAAGGTATCCTCACTGATCTGCGTACTGTGTATGGATCTCAGGATCTCTAACACAGGGACGTGAGCGAGTTTTTCTTTTCTCTTTGTCAATAATTATTTTATTCTCCTGCCACATCCAGTTCGTATATTCCCGGTCAGCTATTTATGACAACTGCTTACCGCTGCATCCGGGGGTCTCATAAAATTCTATCGCCCGGATTGTGCGCCACTGATCCGTCTGCATCGAGGGGGGGTCGATTATATCCCCCCTCCCCCCTCATTACATAACCTACGGAATGTAGCGTTAATGCAGTTCATATAAGGTTTGAAGTATTTAGTGAAATGAGATCGCTGTAAGTGGTAGACAGCGGAAGCTGGTAAGCTAGGGTACCGAAAATTTGAAGGTATGAGCCGAATATTACGTTAGGGCGTGCCTCAGACTATCCCTTACTCAGTGACCTAACGTCTTTAGGGTTCTGTACCCCAAAAGGAAAAAGTAACCCTTAATGGATCACTTCGTTGTCCGTCTGTCTGTCTGCCAAGAACCTTTTACTCAGGAACGCGTGAAGATATGAAGTTAAAATTAATATAAATAAATAATTCTGGACATTTTTCACACAGCATCATCTACCCCCAAACTAAGCAGAGCTTGTATTATGGGAACTAAATGACTGTTAAACTATTTATATGCTTTTTTTTGTAAATACATACACACTCAGACCCGAAAAAAATATATGCAGGATATTATAAATTAATATATAATATCGAATACTTATTTCTGCGGTCCCATAGAGCTGTAAAAAACAATATACCAGTATATATTAATATATTAATACATAAAATCAATATACTATAGGGTTACTATTGATCTAGAATCATGAAATTTGGCAAGAACCAAGGTCTCACAGCATAAGTTAAGGCAAAAATCAGAAAAACGTTAACATGTATGTATGTCACATAAAACATATTTTTTTTTGTGCCCGTGACGTTGTCGATGTTAATTCAAACATTTTTTCAACTACAAAGTTAAGTTTGTTTTTCAATCCAACTTATCTTTTGGTTAGAGCAATGTTTGGTGCTTTCATAGTTTATGAATTTGAGTAATGTTAATTATTTTGGTGAACATTTTCACAAAAGAACACAAGTTTGTACGGAACCCTCGGTGCGCGAGTAAGACGACATTTTAATAACCTACACTATTATAAAGAACTAAAGTTTGTTAGCTTTGATGTAACAGGTAGTCTTTGAAACTACTCATCCGTTTCTTTCACCAACATTCAGAATTGACCTTCAGGGTTGACATAGGCTATATTTATAACGTTAAAATAAAAGCACTTTTCATTTAGATCGATTTTACAACGGAATTCGACGAAATAACCGTCGATCGAATGCATTTCTAACGAACGCTTCCTACCGGTTTACATCAGCTATTTTTTATCCGGATACCACGCAAAGCAGTGGAAGTAGCTAGTGAAGTATAAAGAAAAAGCTAACAAAATATTAAGCTCAAACACACCAGCTTGGTTCGCACAATTCCTGTACAATTCCCAAAACAAATTACATCGGAAATCTCATAACTGTCTAATACAGTCAGCAGTGAATATCCGTTTACAGTTTTGTATTTGAACAAAAACTGTATTATCCGCGGAGAGCTTGCCAAATCGAAATCTAAGCTGCCTGGGCCATGGGCCGTAACTTGCTGATATCTGTGATGCTCTACTGGAAGCTCGAGAAGAATTTCGTTTCATAATATCTTATAGAACGGCCGAAGCAAACATATTTTCCATCACATACTGAAGTATCTTCAACATCATTTAGTTGACTAAAAACCGTAATATTTGCCATGATTTATGAGTTTCATTAAATAAATAAATAATACTGGACATTTTACACACAGCATCATCTAGCCCCAAATTAAGCAGAGATTGTATTATGGGAACTACATGACTGATATACTAATTATATAATTTTTTGTAAATGATACATAAAACCACCCAAACCCGAGTCAAATATTTGCAGATCATACAAACATGTTACAGCAGTACAGTAAAAAAAAACAGTACAATTTACATAGTATTAAGTTCAGATCTAGTTCAGTTCCCAGAAGTCCTATCCTGCTTAATATCATAAACGCGAAAGTTTGTGAGGATTGATGTTTGTTACTCTTCCACGCAAAAACTACTGAACAGATTTTGATGAAATTTTACAATAATATAGCTTATACATCAGAATAACACATAGGCTACTTTTTATCCAAGTACCACGCGGGCGAAGCCGTGGGCAGAAGCTAGGATGTTTATATGGCATGATCAGGTAAGGCAAATACTTAAGATTGAGTTTAGTTCGTACAAATCATACTTTCTTATTATTTAGCAATAACTTGATGATACTACTTTTGAATGTTTGAAGTTTGATTGTTCCCCTTTAACATGAGGGTCTAAGACAAATACCTCTTTCTGTTGGCGTTAACGCCTGCGGAAAGATTGAATTGTATGGAAATGACATCAGCTGCGGAAATATCACGTGACTGCTGCCAAGTTTTTACTCTGACAAATTCGCGTAAGCGTGAGGTATTTGTCTAGACCCTCTACTCTCCCGAAATATCGATATATATTCACATTCCTATATTATGGTAATTTTATTGAAATATTTTATGTCAGCTTGATAAAAAGTAGCCTATGTATTATTCTGATGTATAAGCTATATTACTGTAAAGTTTAATTAAAATCCGTTCAGTAGTTTTTGCGTGAAAGAGGAACAAACATCCTCGCAAACTTTCACGTTTATAATATTAGTAGGATAGGATAGGATATTAGTACGATATTTAAGTTTGATATTTTGATACTTGTTGTTTAACGACTTGACCGATTTGTATAAAGTTGAACACATCTATTTATCGTCACCTAAATAACATCTTTATGAGGAGATTCAGAGTCTTTATGAGGGAAATTGATTGTGGGAGAAGCACACTCAAAACTCTACTGATGAAAAGTTCATTTATCAAAATTTGAAAACCACCTACGTTTGTTTCCGTTATTGATAACAGCGCCCCCTAGTGACTTGGAACGATAAGTACTATCAGCAAACCATTCTTGAAGACGCAAATCGATTGAAAAAACAGCATTACAATCATATAAGCTGTTGAAGGTAACAAACAAACAGACTAACTCGTATTGAAAACGCATATACGGACTGTTTACGTCGTGGGTAGAAACGGAATAAGTTGATACAGTCAGTCAGTATGGACACTAGACTCACCAATAGACGGGCTAAATCTTTCGATTCTACAAAATATACAAAAATTCTTGTTTTTAATTTTAAATCTTCTGTAATTGACACTGAAAATAATCTTTTAAATAAAAATACACAATCCTAGTTACATCTAAACAAACAGCGAATGTACGGTCAGCAGCGCAGGTAAACAAAGCGACACATTAAGAGGGTAGATTAGCAGAAAAAGCGGGTGAAATACGGCGGTGCCTGTAAATTTTCTTACGGCACCCCCTCTGACGGGTGGCGCTTCGACAGCGCGCTGACACGAGCAGGGTTAGCAAAACAGATTCGGGGAAAATTGTTTGGATTCATGTTCAAAATATTTATTTTTAATTTCTTATTTTATCACTTTATTTGTATCGCTTTATATAAATACCGTATTAGTATGTGTTTGAGGTAAGAGATTATTCGTTTGTCACGCTATAAAATTTTAGAGAGATTTAATTATGTAAAAAAACACTTTTTAAAATGTAAAAAGTGTTTTTATTCATGTTTAAAAAAATACATGATCAGTATTGAAGTGTTTGATTTCACAAATTCTTCTGTTACCATTTTTGCAATGGTCACGTCGCGCCCTCATAGTTCAGACTAATAACTTCATTATTTTAGACTAAATAATACTGAATTATTTCCGAATCTAAAATAATTAAGTCTAAAGTAACGCAAATATATCTGAATAATGTAAGTTTTTTCTTTGTCTGCGCACCGTACACTCGTCTCCCGATTCGTCCCACCGAAAATTTTCGTTCGAGCCGTTTCTAAAGCGCCTTTTTTAATCTCTATAAATCAAATTTATGACTTGTGTAAGCTTACTGTTTTATTTACCCTTTTATAATTTGCTTGTGTGCGCCACGAACATGTTCGGGTGTGTTCGGCAATGTTCAGCTGTGTTCGGTTGATATGACGTGACGTATCGGAAAATTGGTTTTTATCGACCTAGATTTTAGATTAAAAACAATTATCAAATGGAACTTCGCAGAATATAAGCTTAACTATGCTCAAAACGGCTTTCCTTACGTCGTGAGGAAACCGGCATGCCCTAAAACCAAAAATTCGAAGGCATATGCCAACAGTTAGTGTTCCAATAAGCGGCGATGGGCTTGCAATCTGTCACGTGGAATGCTAAATACGTATCTGTCAAGTTAAACACAATTTATTATTACACTAGCCTCTGCCCACGGCTTCGACCGCGTTGTACCCGGATAAAAAGTAGCCTATGTGTTATTCTGATGTATAAGCTATATTAGTTCAGTAGTTTTTGCGTGAAAAAGTAACAAACAACATCCATCCTTACAAACTTTCGCTCTTATCGTAACTTAATCGTAATAAACTAAAAAAATATCGTAATTAACTTAAAAAACAAAAAAAATGCTTAGTAGGTAACACAATTAACATAATAATGAAGGTAGGCATACAGTTTAAAAATATTTACCTCCCGTGCAAGTTACAAACTAGTACCTACTAGGATAGTACAGTTAAAAAAAATAAATTAAATCACAAGAAATTACAAGTCAAGGAAATTAAAATATTATTATTTACTCGACGTGAACTGATTAATTTTAATTATTTTTGTTGTATATAATGTTGGTGATCGTTGAAATAAATAAATAAAATATAATTTTTAACCACTGACGCAAAAAGAGGTATGTAAGTTTTAAACCTCATCTGTAATAATAAATGATGTGACGTCGTAGCTTATAGACGAATTCAACCAATTTTTTTTTCTTTGCTGAATGCTGATGAAAATTTAATTATTCTTAAAAAGCGTTTATTTTCACAAAACATGTCAAATCCTCACTACGTATCTTAAAATACGAGTTTTAAAATAAAAAAAAGTAAGAAACTTTGTAAATAAATTATTGTTCCCTAATATGACAAAACAAATACAAACACGCTCACAACTGTATCCTACATGATGTGCATCTTCAGAAACGAACCAAGCAGGTGGTAGTCAGAGGGACGTCCAATATTTGCCGCATACCCGTTATCTCTCCCATCATTTTAGTACTAAAAACATTTAAAGCATCGTTATCTTCCTATTTGTTTAGAAGGTAGTTTTTTTAAATAATCCATTTTTAGATAAAATGACAAAAAATAACATAAATATTTTAGAACATTGATTTTGAATCTATTGATAGAAGAATATCATCAAAACATAACTCAGCCGATCATTAAAAAAATCTATCATTTGTGTTGTATTTCTCCCACATACTAAATGTTTAACTCGCTAATCATACAACGCCATCTGTTAATGACTGGTGTAACCAAGCACCAACGCTCAATCATTTGTGTTGTATTTCTCCCACATACTAAATGTTTAACTCGCTAATCATACAACGCCATCTGTTAATGGCTGGTGTAACCAAGCACCAACGCTCAATCATTTGTGTTGTATTTCTCCCACATACTAAATGTTTAACTCGCTAATCATACAACGCCATCTGTTAATGGCTGGTGTAACCAAGCACCAACGCTCAACAATCCTTGAAAGTGACACTTTTGATCACATTTTTAAATTGCTCTTTAACGTGAACAGCGTTAACACGATAAAGCAGCAAATAGAGCAGTAAGTAGCTCCTTTACCAACACACGTCACAACAAGCCATGAACTTTGCGTTACTTGCCTTATTTTTTAGAGTTCCGTGGTTAAACTTTGTAATTATACTGTAAATTAAATATTCAGTAAACTTTCTTCGTAGAAAACTCACTGGGTAGTATATGTTTGGTGCGCAATGTCCGACCGTTCTCTTTCTTTGATCTGTCAAATCCTACTTTTTAATCCTACTAATATTATAAACGCGAAAGTTTGTGAGGATGGATGTTTGTTACTCTTTCACGCAAAAACTACTGAACGGATTTTGATGAAACTTTACTGTAATATAGCTTATACATCAGAATAACACATAGGCTACTTTTTATCCGAGTACCACGCGGGCGAAGCCGTGAACAGAAGCTAGTAATCATCTATACTAATAACAAAACTGAAGAGTTGGTTTTTAGATTTGATTTGTGGAACTACCAGTCGGATTTGAAAAAATCTTTTTGAATTGGAAAACCCAAATCTTGAAGAAAGTTATAGATTTTACATCACTGTACAACCCTTAGGAGCAGAGAAAAAGAAGTAATAGCGCGGACGGGCGATGCGTAACGGTGGCCTGAGAGATGAGGACGGCACAACTAGTGACTATTAAAATAAAATAAAATCTTTAACAGACCTATTTACAAGGGAAATAAACAGGTCCGGGAATGCGACCTGAAGAGACCGGGACCCACCAAATGGTGGGCGCAAGAGTAAATTGGTAGAAATTAGAAGAAGCCAATGCCCAGCAGTGGGTGGATATAATCATGATGATATCCAAGAAGTGCGATAGAACAGTAAATAAATGAATAAAAAAATAAAAAATGCAGGACATTTTCACACAGAATCATCTAGTCCCAAACTAAGTAGAGTTGTATTATGGGAACTACATGACTGATACATACTACTTATATACATTTTTTTTGTAAATACATAGAAAAAACCCAGACCCGAGACAAATATTTGCAGATACAAACATTTGTCCAGCGGCTATACTACTTATATATTTTTTTGTAAATTATTTACATATTATACATAGAAAAAACCCAGGCCTGAGACAAATATTTGCAAATACAAACATTTATCCCGCGGCGGTGGATAAATGTTTGTATTTGCAAATATTTGTAACCTAAAGGCGGATTTATCCTGTGGTGCAAATTTTGCACCACAGGTCGTCAACATACGTCAAATAGAATAGAAACGAGAATTCATGTGTTAATAAATGATTGATTGTTCGTTTTATCTACCCTGCATGTGTTTTTTGTACCATATTGCTTGAAGACAAACGCTGTCATAATTTTGAGCGGTTGAGCTAAAAAAAACCACTACATTATAAAATAGCATAAATTCCATCAAGCTAGAACAATAAAATTAACATATACAGAACCCTTTAACTAAAATCAACTTAACACCCTAATACCAACATAAAAACTTTCCTTTGACGGCTCGCTCCACGTCCGCACAAAGCGGCCGATTACATAGAAAAACGCGCGAAACGCTTAAAAGTTAGTAGGGGGGTTAAAAGAGGAGGGGGTGCTACAGAAATGCAAATATGAAATATGAAAATGAAGATGGCATATAATAAAAGTGATATAGTGGGCTCCATAGGGCCATTCCGACGAGTCGTCTCGTCAGGCGGCCCGGCCGTCCATCATAGCCTGACAGTGTATGCTTCTGGGGCAAGTGGGGTATAGTGGGGTACGTGGGCCGGAGTGGGCGTCGAGTGGGCCACAGATTTATTATTTGAATGTTGACATGCGATGTTTTATGTGAGTGGTTTTGAGGACTTTTGCAGTTTTAGATGCTAGAATCTGCTGAGTTTAAGTTATTTTGGACGTGAAATTGTGAAATGGTGGGAAAGTAGCCGTGTAGGCTAAGATTTTACTTAATTGAAGGCTTCAGTTCACCAATAAAAAATCGTACGGTCTAGCGTTTTTGTGTTTGGATGTTTTCTATGTATAATATGTATGTGTTTACAAATAAAAAATGAATATAAGTAGAATATAATTCATGTAGTTTCCATAACAGAATGCTCTGCTTACTTTGGGGTTAGATGATGCTGTATGAAAATGTCCAGCAGTATTCGTTTATTTTAATGATTTATTCATATAACTATTGTACAAGTAGGTATATTTAGACAATATAATATACAGATGAGACCGCTAGATATCTGAAGACCGTTTCAAACGGTTATATACATATATAGATAGATCAACTAATCTAGACACAAGCGTTCCTGTATTAGTTTTATATTTACCTATTTGAACAATAGTAATTTGTAGTATATAATATATTAATAGTATTAAATTTGTTCATAAAACTGTTGTATGAACAAATTTAATAAAAAAATATTTTAAAATTTACTTAATAGTGTTGAACAGAAACCTTAATCATGTGATCTTCATCACTCTTATGGACAGCCGGAAGAAAGCAAATGTCATAGATTTTCTTAAAATGACAAAAACGTTTTCTTAAAATTTCAAATTTACTTAGATTAAGTTTCTTTATTGTTGTTGTGATTTCAATTGATAAAAACCTATAGGACTGGCTTTCGTATGTAGCGTAAAGTAAAATTCTGAAATAAACCTCACTTTGTTCTCGCCATCTTTCAATACACATCTATCTAAAGCAAACATCAGCAAGGTAACGTTGCCAAAAAAAATAATTACCATAAAGTGTTAGTGTGTACGGTCAGCAGAGTCGGCGGGATGCAAACAAGGGGTTTAATCGAGTGCCCTAACGCGGCCGTAAGCTTTTTGATATCTCCGATACTGTGCGCGCCGCAGATTCTACGTAGCGTCCGCAGAAAAGTTCCTTCAAGTTACATTCCAAATTATTTTGTTTACTTAACTCTAACTCTAACTCTAACCGTACATTTTTCAATAAAAAACGTCAGTTTTATTATTTTCTGCGTGCGAGTTCATCATGAATATGTGAACAAAGTAATATTATTAAAAAAAACATTTTACTTATCCAAAACTACCTTTTCAATTATGTTACATCTTTAATAAACAATATATGAAAACTAAAATGACCAGCTGACCGACTGACAAACTACCTTCTGATAAAGCATAATGATAGTTAAAAATACGAAAGGGTGTCTCTTATTTTTAACTAACAATCAAACTGACACCACAAACATATTTTAACTATGGGCCGTTGTATTCATATTTCGTACTAGCGTCGGCCCACGGCTTCGCCCGCGTACGTAGATGAAAAGTAGCCTATGGGTTATTCTAGAAACAATATTGAATCCAAGTTTCGTCCAAATCGGTTCAGCCGTTACGGAGATTATGAACAACAAACATCCAAAAAATTGCATTCATTCAGAGCACACTCTATAATCGATACTGAAGCTAAAAATGTTTTTTTTTTTAATTTTTGTCTGTCTGTCAGAATCTGGAACGCGCATAGCGCCGAAACTACCGAACAAATTCAAATGAAACTTGGCATGATTTGAGTTCACATCACGGGGTAGGATATAGAATACTTTTTATACCGAAATTCAGCACGGTTCCCTTGGGAGAGAGGATCAAATCCAAAATTTGTACTTAGTTGTAATTAATTAACGCGTAGTCTGATTTAATTTATTCTTTTTTTGTTAGAAAGGAGGTACTTTAAAGATGATGGCAATAGTAAATGAAGTCGGGTACAGCTAGTACTAAATAATTTTCATAAATAACGATGATTTTGGATGTGCCTTTGACTACCTTCACTATGTATGTATGTATATGAGGATATTCATCATGGGGAATACAGTCGTGAGCGTGTTTGTTTATTGGCTATTTTCATAGATGAATTAAGGTACAGGGGGCTAGACAAATACCTCACGCTTAAACTTCCTTTCATGTTAACGCAAATTTGTCAAGGTAAAACTTGGCAGCTGTCATTTCCACAGCTAATGTCATTTCCATAAAATTCGATCTTTCCGCAGGCGTTAACGCCAACAGAAAGTGGTATTTGTCTAGACCCCCAGGTTTGACTAAAGTCGAAACAAAGTTGTCGTCGGTTTGATTGAACTATTAGTTCACGAGTCCAATCTAAAACTTTTCTGCTGACCGTGCAACTTTTAAACTGTACCAGGTACGGTTAGCAAAGCCAGGAGATCTTTACGGCAGCTCGGTCGCGTAGATCAGGTCGACAATACACTGCAGACCCTACCCTGTATCTTTAAAATGTGAATTTGTGAATGGCTTGGGAAGTAATGCAATGCTTTTGAAAATTTCCTTCCTCTTATATCTATACTAATCTACTAATATTATAAACGTGAAAGTTTGTGAGGATGGATGTTTGTTACTCTTTCACGCAAAAACTACTGAACGGATTTTGATGAAACTTTACAGTAATATAGCTTATACATCAGAATAACACATAGGCTACTTTTTATCCGGGTACCACGCAGGCGGAGCCGTGGGCAGAAGCTAGTATATATATATATTTGCTGGTAATATTTCACACAGCATCATCTAGCCCCAAACTAAGCAGAGCTTGTATTTTGGGAACTACATGACTGATATACTACTTATATACGTTTTTTTGTTAATAATGACATATTATACATAGACTCGAGACAAATATTTGCAGATCATACAAAGACTTGTCCCGCGATGGGAATCGAACCCGCAACTTTCTGCGTCTAAGGCGGGTCTTCACCTACTGCGCCACAGAGGTCGGTATTATAAAAAGGTAAAGTTTGTAATTTTGGAATCAAATACAAATACAAATTATTGGTAAACCCAAGTTTACAAAACAAAGATTATCAATTTGTATAACAAAAACCATGAAAAAAATATTTAAAAATTTTGCTTCACTAATATTTTACCTACGTAAAATATTAGTGAAGCAAAATTTTTAATTATTTTATGTAAGTAAAATAATTCGTGATAATTCGTAAAATTCTTACTTTTTAGTCGACTTTTGAATATAACTTTGGAAGGCGCATCCCTATCTACTCTGGCATTTTATTATAAACAGATGGGCCCATGACGTAAGCTGATCTTTTAGATTTATTCAGTTTGTGCGGTGGTGTGAGCAGGCCAGGTAGTGTAATCCATTGCTACTTATTGCACGGCCTGCATCTATGCCACGGCATTGTCAAAACAAGTCCATGTGAAAAAGACCACTTGATAAATCAGCACAGGAGTGTTAGGATTGTGAGCTCTCTAAAGTGATGTCTGTCTCTTGTAAGGCGGGAGTGTCCATTGCTTCGCAAGTCACGGGACGCTGTGCTCGCTAGCCTAAGGAGTGCGTAGCATACTCGCCCAAGCTTGCCATATAGACCATCTATGTAGATTTCCTATAGGAACTCACATAGATGATGGATAGATCTTGTATGCAAGGGAGCTATATAACTGGAAAGCGAGTAGTTTTGCGATTTAAGACTTGTTCTAGAGAGTTATCTCCGACGGTAACTTAAGAGACGTGTGTTTTGCCCATTCAGTATAAAGTTCATAAGGCAGATTTTGTTCAGCGCCAGTCCATTCAATCAGAACCACGTTTCAAGGACTACTGTGTTCAGCGTACACTCTAGCTGATTGGTAGTGGATTTGTATTAGGTGAGGTTGTAGTCAGAGGGCAGACGTGCTGGCCGCTGAGCACAAGCCATAGTTTCTCGTGCATCAGGCTGTGATGGCGCGTCCTGCCCTATACCTATACTGCCACGAAAAGGTCTTCGCAGTTTGACATGAATCTCAACAGTCTGTAGTCAACCTTCATAATTTTAATAAAGTACCAGTTATATAGGGTGATAGTTACAGTGTCAAAACATGCGACTCTAGCAAAACTTATCTTAATGTACATAAGTATCACTCTTACTCTCCTATAACTCCCAATAAAAGTAAGTTGGCAGTATCACTCTTACTCTCCTATTACTCCAAAAACACATAAGTTGGCAGTATCACTCTAACTATCCTATAAATCCGAATACACATAAGTTGTCAGTATCATTCTAACTCTCCTATAACTCCGAATACACATAATTTAGCAGTATCACTCTAACTCGCCTATAACTCTGAATACACATAAGTTGGCAGTATCACTCTTACTCTCCTATAACTCCGAATACACATAATTTGGCAGTATCACTCTTACTCTCCTATAACTCCGAATACACATAAGTTGGCAGTATCACTCTAACTCTCCTATAACTCCGAATACACATAAGTTGGCAGTATCACTCTTACTCTCCTATAACTCCGAATACACATAAGTTGGCAGTATCACTCTTACTCTCCTATAACTCCGAGTACACATAAGTTGGCGGTATCACTCTTACTCTCCTATAACTCCGAATACACATAAGTTGGCAGTATCACTCTTACTCTCCTATAACTCCGAATACACATAAGTTGGCAGTATCACTCTTACTCTCCTATAACTCCGAGTACACATAAGTTGGCGGTATCACTCTTACTCTCCTATAACTCCGAATACACATAAGTTGGCAGTATCACTCTTACTCTCCTATAACTCCGAGTACACATAAGTTGGCAGTATCACTCTTACTCTCCTATAACTCCGAGTACACATAAGTTGGCGGTATCACTCTTACTCTCCTATAACTCCGAATACACATAAGTTGGCGGTATCACACTATACTATACTACAGTCAAGCATAAGCCCACCAGTTAGTAAAAGGTTACCGTAACCTATGTACACTTGCAACACCAGACCTATCACTCGCCGACCCTGAGATATAACGGGTGAAAAGTCTCATAGGCCTGTAATTTCACCGGCACCCATACCCTTCAAACAGGAACACAGCATAAATAAATAAATAATGCTGGACATTTTTCACACAGCATCATCTAGCCCCAAACTAAGCAGAGCTTGTATTATGGGAACTACATGACTGATATACTACTTTTCTACTTTTTTTTGTAAATACATACATATTATACATAGAAAAACACCCAGACCTGATACAAATATTTGCAGACCTTACAAACATTTGTCTCGTGACAGGAATCGAACCCGCAACCTTCTGCGTCTCAGGCGGACCTTCGCCCACTGCGCCACAGAGGTCGTCGATATTACTACTTGGATGCGAGTATTACTACTTGGCAGAAATAGTATGGTATTAGTACTTCCCTAGACGAGCGCTACTAATACTAAAACTCCCCTAAAACTCGGAATACACACAAGTTGGCAGTATCACTCCAAGTCCCCTAAAACTCGGAATGCACACAAGTTGGCAGTATCACTCCAAGTCCCCTAAAACTCGGAATGCACACAAGTTGGCAGTATCACTCCAAGTCCCCTAAAACTCTGAATGCACACAAGTTGGCAGTATCACTCCAAGTCCCCTAAAACTCGGAATACACACAAGTTGGCAGTATCACTCCAAGTCCCCTAAAACTCTGAATGCACACAAGTTAGCAGTATCACTCCAAGTCCCCTAAAACTCGGAATACACACAAGTTGGCAGTATCACTCCAAGTCCCCTAAAACTCGGAATACACACAAGTTGGCAGTATCACTCCAAGTCCCCTAAAACTCGGATTACACACAAGTTGGCAGTATCACTCCAAGTCCCCTAAAACTCGGAATACACACAAGTTGGCAGTATCACTCCAAGTCCCCTAAAACTCTGAATGCACACAAGTTAGCAGTATCACTCCAAGTCCCCTAAAACTCTGAATACACACA
Organism: Perizoma flavofasciatum; assembly: GCA_958496245.1. Lineage (NCBI taxonomy): Eukaryota > Metazoa > Arthropoda > Insecta > Lepidoptera > Geometridae > Perizoma > Perizoma flavofasciatum. The sequence goes on along the minus strand of OY292425.1, from coordinate 13,778,208 downwards.
AGTTGGCAGTATCACTCCAAGTCCCCTAAAACTCGGAATACACACAAGTTGGCAGTATCACTCCAAGTCCCCTAAAACTCGGAATACACACAAGTTGGCAGTATCACTCCAAGTCCCCTAAAACTCGGAATACACACAAGTTGGCAGTATCACTCCAAGTCCCCTAAAACTCTGAATGCACACAAGTTGGCAGTATCACTTCAAGTCCCCGAAAACTCTGAATGCACACAAGTTGGCAGTATCACTTCAAGTCCCCTAAAACTCGGAATGCACACAAGTTGGCAGTATCACTCCAAGTCCCCTAAAACTCGGAATACACACAAGTTGGCAGTATCACTTCAAGTCCCCTAAAACTCGGAATACACACAAGTTGGCAGTATCAATCCAAGTCCCCTAAAACTCTGAATGCACACAAGTTGGCAGTATCACTCCAAGTCCCCTAAAACTCGGAATGCACACAAGTTGGCAGTATCACTCCAAGTCCCCTAAAACTCGGAATACACACAAGTTGGCAGTATCACTCCAAGTCCCCTAAAACTCTGAATGCACACAAGTTGGCAGTATCACTCCAAGTCCCCTAAAACTCGGAATACACACAAGTTGGCAGTATCACTCCAAGTCCCCTAAAACTCTGAATACACACAAGTTGGCAGTATCACTCCAAGTCCCCTAAAACTCGGAATACACACAAGTTGGCAGTATCACTCCAAGTCCCCTAAAACTCTGAATACACACAAGTTGGCAGTATCACTCCAAGTCCCCTAAAACTCGGAATACACACAAGTTGGCAGTATCACTCCAAGTCCCCTAAAACTCTGAATACACACAAGTTGGCAGTATCACTCCAAGTCCCCTAAAACTCTGAATGCACACAAGTAAGTTGGGTATCTGGTGGTATCTGTAATATCGCGTGGAGATCGGAAGCCTCTTAAATACACGCCTATAAATACGAGTACTTAGCTAAATACCTGGCCGGAAGTTAAGGGGAGGAGTTCAAACAAATACCTAATATTTTTGCTTTGATATATTTAGTACAGTTGGATGTAGTATTATTTATAGGCGCCGTGTTGGCCTAGTGACCCTGACTTCTAGAGGCCGTGGGTCGAAGCCGTTAGGAAATCATGAAAACAAAAAATGTCTTATTTGATAATTTCATGGTGTTCCATTATTTTAAGATGTTATTGAAAACGGCTTGATTCTTATGATGAATGATTTATCCGTTCGATCAATATCATTTTTTTTCTCATTTAGCGAGTTTGAGATCCGAGGCTCCAACACGACTTAGCAAGTTACTTTTTTTTATCTTTGAATACGTTATTAATTACTTTGAAATCAAAAGGAAATTCTTGATTAAGTAAAACTTCCTAACTCCAATATCAATTAAAGTTAACTTATCATCCATGTAGCATAATCTTCATAACATGCAAACAATACCTATTACATTACCTTTTGTTACTATGTACACCTAGTAAGTGGTAATACCTAGTATTTAGTAAAAAATATTCGCTAATGAAACCAGCCTGCCCTTAAGACTGCAGTGACCACACGCTCACAAAAACTGCAGGAGCCTTTACGACGTGGCGTGGCGTAACGTCGGCAGAATTATAAGAGGTTTAGCGACGCAGCTAAACAGATATTAAAGTCAACGTGTAAAACACCACCTTGTTTTAGGAACTGCTAAATTCTGTCTGGAACATTTTCAGACCTGCATTTTCAGTCTAAGGATTCTGTGAACAATGGGTTATAAACTTGTTTTAACAATATGAAGGTAAGTCTGCGTTTTAGCTTGACTGAAAGTATACTAGGATACTAGATATGTACAATGAATAGTTATTTAACTAATAAAAGTTAGTTTTTTTTTAATATTACTAAAGAGGCAAACTAACTTACGGCTGGTATTTGGTATCGTAATATCCTACTAATATAATAAATGCGAAAGTCTGTGTGTGAATGTTTGTTATCACGTATCTCTGTAACTACTAAATCGATTTTGATGAAATTTGGAATGTAGATAGTTTAGGATCTGGAATAACACTTAGAATCTAATATTTGAAAATCGACCCCTAAAGGGGTTAAATAAAAAAGGGCGGTAAAGTTTCTATGAAAAAAAAAATGTTTGATTCGCTCAAAACTCTGTACAAATAAACTTTAAAGTAAATAATGAAACACATATTTTTTATTTTTTCAAAACTACTCTTTGGGGGTGTGCAATTGAGCTCGAAACTTTGTATAAATTTTAATCCTTGGTTCAATTCATTCAAAAGTTGGTGGACATAGTTTGAAGCCTAGAGACGGTCATATGCTACTTTTATTAACATACCACGCGGGCGAAGCCGCGGGCAACAACTAGTTTGCAAATAAAACTGCCTCATCTTTTCAGTGTAAATCCTAATTACTATAAACTCGAAAGTTTGTGGAAATGGATGTATGTTGTTACTCTCTCACGCAAAAACTACTGAACGGATTTTAATGAAAATTTATAGTAATATAGCTTATACATCAGAATAATACAAAGGTTACTTTTTATACGGGTACGAGGCAGGCGAAGCCGTTGGCAGAAGTTAGTAACTAATAAAGCAAAAAAATATTTACAGCTGCTCAGTAATTAGAAACGTTATTTGTGATTAATTATCGATCTACCTTGATATAACTAGAGTTACAAAAAAGTAAAAGTATATTTATTTGACATAATATTTATGTTGTAATATTAAGTTTACTAAGAAATTAGGAATGATCTTAAACGGTTACTTGACTTTGCAGTTTCTCGTTTGACTTAGCTAGTATGTCGCTTGATTATTAAAAAGTACAGTGAACGCAGAGTGGTGGCGCTAGTGTCGCTGTTTACTCGAGGATAGAGTCGTTGCGAGCGGGCGCTTCGCTTTGCTTGGGAGCACCAGACAGAACGGAACACTTCTCTGGGCATCGAAATTGTCACGTTCACTGTACTTACCTACCTTAAGAATATTGTACCTAGTTGGTAAGCTGTTTTCTTCAAATAAACTTGTGTGAGCTGTATTTTACTGGTTTGCCTGAGTACTCTAGAAGATGGATCATATACCCGGAGACGGTGGTAATGAACCGTCTAAAGCTTCGCCCACGCTTGTGCCGTCATATATATAAAAATCTATCTATGATATATTTTTTGTTTTATATACGCTTTGTATCACTAGATAGTGGACGTTGGGAATAAAAACCAAATCCCAATATTTCAACATCTTCATAACGAAAAAATAATCATAAGCTACATAACACCATAAATCTATGGCCATAATAACAAATATACACTAAAACAATCTTAATCTGCCTCTCCTAAAATTATCTTCTGAACTTTTTAAAGTCTTTCGATAGGGTTGTGAAGACAGTGGCGCCTCTATCGGCTGCATGGATAAGTTTGTAGCGTCCGATGCTTTACCGTCCGTCATAAATGTTTATACGTTTAGCTATAGCTTATTTGGATACAGTTATCAACTTGTACCATGGCACATCTTCGACACTCTTGTCGACATTATGTCTTCGCTCAGCTTGCTTCGGTTCTAGAATTATTTTTGTAGATAACTAAAGTGGTAAACAAGCATACGGTTCGCTTGTATTGTAGCATGGCACATCTAAGAAACTCTTGTCGACATTATGTCTTCGCTCAGCTTGCTTCGGTTCTAGAATTTTTTTGTAGATAACTAAAGTGGTAAACACGCATACGGTCCACTTGTATTGTACCATGGCACATCTTCGAAACTCTTTTCGACATTATGTCATTATCGCTCAGCTTGTTTCGGTTCTAGAATTGTTTTAATAGACAAACAAAGTGGTAAACACGCATACTGTCCACTTGTATTGTACCATGGCACATCTTCGAAACTCTTTTCGACATTATGTCATTATCGCTCAGCTTGTTTCGGTTCTAGAATTGTTTTAATAGACAAACAAAGTGGTAAACACGCATACTGTCCACTTGTATTGTACCATGGCACATCTTCGAAACTCTTTTCGACATTATGTCATTATCGCTCAGCTTGTTTCGGTTCTAGAATTGTTTTAATAGACAAACAAAGTGGTAAACACGCATACTGTCCACTTGTTAGTAAGCGGTTGCGGTAACCTGTAGACGCTAGTAACATTAAAGGTATCACCAGTGTATTGCCGACCTCGAGACATAACGGGGGAAAGTCTCATCTGACTGTAATTTCATCGGCATCTTTACCATTAAAACCGGAAAACAGCAATATGAGCATTACTGCTTGCTGACTGACTAGGTATGATGGTAGTACTTCCCCGGGCAAGCTCTTCACAAGAAGCTCATATTACTTCTAAACTGAGCGTCCATCATACATGCTTATTATGATTTTACATTCTACATATTTATTTTTCTTGGTCACTGCCTGAAGAATGATTACCTAAATTGATCTAATAGATGTTAACAGCGCTTTACTGACCCAGATCAAAATCCACATCCTACATTATCCGCAATTTTTTTTTTATTTGTATTTTAGCACAAACAGTCACATAAAAATATACATTTCTTATTAATGAATGGTAACATTTACAAAAGACAAGAAGTACCCAAAGGGAATAATTAAATATTTTAGGTACAATTTGAACGTTAGGTAGGACTTACAGTGAAGATATTATGTGATACAATATTGTGTTTTATGGTTAGAAGTTTATTAAATACTCATAAAGAACATAGCTCACTTATAATGAGCTTAATGTTAAATGTGACCTTAAATTAAATGTGACCTATTAATAACTTGTTTAAGGCCATTGTCATCGCCATTCATCAACTTCCTGCAACCTTAAAGATAAAAGTTAAATAAGTCAGTTTTGTGAGTGCTATAGCACAAGCCGAAAACTGTACAAATATTTATATTTTTATAGGCAATATGTGTATGTACCGTGAATCACGCCGTCTCAAATAATAAATCCGTCGCTGGCTCCGCGTAAAACAGTACATATTTTGTTGTAGGATTTAAATCAAGGAACGGGCGAGAAACGTTGCTGTGGCCATAAGTTAAGACGGACATATAAATAAAGCCTATAATAAACAAAGGCTAAGCCAAAGGCTGTGTCCAACATTTTTTCAGCTGATCGTCTTAAACTTTAGGGCAGATTATGTTTGATCATTGGAGATCATTGGAGTCTTCAAATCCAAACTTTACAAACATTTCATCTTTCTACAAAATAGTCAACAAAATTGAGCATTTATATTATATTTGTATGTATCTACATATATATTTGGATGTAGGTATGTATTTAAGTATGAATTTATTTTTAATTTTTAAGTAGCTATTAATTTTATTTAATAAATTGTTCTCTTATTTTGATAATCAGCCAAACGCCAAACAAAGATTAGCTGGAAGAAAATGCTAATTAGCATTAAGTTCGCCGACGTACTTTTTTTGTCTTGTGCAATAAAGCATTTTCTATCTATCTATGATTAGTAAAATTCTTTGCAGAATGACTACTTATTGAAAAGAAAAACAACAGTACAATTTTGTTCACGAATCATAATTTACTACTGATGCTGCTGCTATATTGAAGCCAGCTTAATCTTATTTTTTACCAAATTATATTAAAATTCAAATAAAAAACTAAATACATTTTTAAGTCGATTGGCTGCATTGAATCAGCATTTTCTTGCGATATCATTTGCTCTGAACAACCAACTGAAACTGAATCATCATGGTATCTAAAAAAACACGCATAAGACTGTAATCCCCTTAGTGGAGATACTCAGATGAATTCTCTTTACGTAAATCTGTAAAGATACAAAGTTGCTCCCTACTTAGTATCTTAGTAGCATAAAGAAAATGCATCTGAGTAGTCAGAGACACGTTCATTATATTCGACACATGTCCGTATATATGACTAGCTTCTGCCTACGGCTTCGCCCGCGTGGTTACCGGGTAAAAAGTAACCTATGTGTTATTCTGATGTATAAGCTATATTACAGTAAAGTTTCATCAAAATCCGTTCAGTAGTTTTTGCGTGAAAGAGTAACAAACATCCTTACAAACTTTCACGTTTATAATATTAGTAGGATAGGATATGATTCATTCAGGAAAATATGAAATTGTACATCTTTCATGGTCACCCCACTCACGGCACAGTTGTGTCGAATGTTTACATTTTGAAGATCTCCGTTCAACAATTCGTCATCGTGTGAATGAATCGCTCATCGATGCCTGTTCTGTACACGTGCCCTTATATTAGATAGACACGGCCAAAAAAACACGACTGTAACATATAGGATGGACATCCTAAAATTAAATAATAATAATAAATAAACTCTCACATTCTTTTTCCTTGTCTTAAAATTATGTAATTGTATGTATATATAAAATAAACCTGTTTTGTGAGAGACTGAAGTAGGTTAAAAAAAACCTGTATTACAGGTCACCAGTGATCTAGCATCACGGATTAAACGTTAAGGAGATAATATGAAAAATAAAAAATGAAAAACTAATCGAGAAAGTAACTAAAAATAAGATTAATTGCTTCTTAAGAGCCATACTCTGTACGCAAATCTTTTAGAATACCAAGTGGAAAATAGTTAGAGACACGTCTAACCATTATATTTGGCACATGTCCGCATGTTGCATGTAGTTTGCATTCCCCGTAACCAGTCGCAAGCCTATCTCCGCTTTTTGGAACACTAATCGATGGCACATGCCTTTGATTTTTCGAAAAACAATTTCAATTCACCCAATGTCAGTTCTAAAAGTTCTTCGTCTATATTTTCCGAACAAGATGCAGTGGTCGCTCTCAATCTGACTCAATCGTGTCACTCTGCGCCTGCGCACGCCAGCTGTATGGCAATAAATACTGGCAGTGACGTCTCACCCGATTCTAACATAAAATCTCAAGAGATTCCAAAGATGGCGGCATTTGGGCTGTCATGTGACCTCTCTTTGACATCATAAAATATCCTTTCAAGGTAAGTAATCATAACCTTGAAGAATTTCAATGGAATCATCAACCTGAAAAAGTTTAAGGTTTTATTTTGGGATATTATATAATCCTATAACATTTTTTTAGGTGTCATGTACAATAAAATCTATCATTAAGAAAGTTAGCATTGATTTTTATATGTATAATATAGAGTGAATGTAAAAAATGTACCTATATAAGTAGTATATCAGTCATGTAGTTCCCATAATACAAGCTTTGCTTACTTTAGGGTTAGATGATGCTGTGTGTAAAATGTCCAGCATTATTATTAATATTGTTCTATAACATTGTAACTTAGCACACGACTGGATATATCAACAAAAGTTATAAAATATCGCTGCACATATTAAATTTTTTATAACTTGTTTTATTAATACTTATCGTCAACACTAACAAACATCGCTAACTTTTTTTATAATATGGGAAAATGCTACTGGGAAATACCTGTAAATTATTTAGCAGAAAAAGGACAAAAAGAAATACGGTCCTAAGAACCAATAGAGTAAATGACCCAATCTCAATAAAGCACCAGACTATAAATCTCACATGCTAAACTAAGACAGGCATGCCTCACTCGCGACAACTCAGCGGGCCCTTATCAAGTGCCCGCCGTTATTTACGGCCCGGCCTGAGTTATGGCCAATTTACAGGCAGTCATTAGGGCCTTAATGGCCTCAAGGTGTCCGGGAAAGAGGCCCGGATAAGTTCACGTCGTGTCAGCGCTCTGACGGTAGTGAGGGAATTAATAGGATATTCATAATGATGGTCTACCGGAGACAAGGAGCGGAATCCACAATACAATCACCAACTGCAGTCAAACCGGCGGATTGAGGGGTGGCTGCTGGCTGCTGATGTAACCCTGAATAATATAAAGGTGAGTCCAGATTAAGTAACATGTTAAACATATAATACGTCGATATTGTTTGTCGATACATGACGACCTCTGTGGCGCAATGGGCGAAGGCCCGTCTGAGATGCAGAAGTTTGTGGGTTTCATTCCCGCCGCGGAATATGTTTATATTATCTACAAATATTTGTATCGGGTCTGGCTGTTTTCTATGTATAATATGTATGTAATTACAAAAAAAATGTATGTAATATGTTATGGGACCTACATGACTGAATGTCATGTAGTTCCCATAACACAAGCTTTGTTTACTTTGGGGCTAGATTAGAATTTTTTTATTGTTTTATAACTTTGTAACTTAGAACAAGACTGCACACATTAACAAAAGTTATAAAATATTGTTGCACATATAACCTATATGTAATATAACTTGTTTTATTAACACACTAGCTGTGCCCCGCGGTTTCACCCGCGTAAGTTTAGATTCTGTCGGAATATCAGGATAAAAAGTAACAGTAAAGTATTTTACTGCTACATTTAAATACCCTTGATGACGTTGGTTACATTCGTATGAATGTAACCAACTTTTGTTTCTACCGGCAGGCGTGCTAAATTTTATCTAATTATATTTTAGAACATAAAAGATGCTATTGTGACTTAACTATGATAGTTAGATATATTCCCTCGAGGACTTTTTTGTAGGTACCTAATAATGAGTACTTTAATTATGTAGAACATATTTTTAATGTATCATCAATAGTTTTGACAGCGCACGCCAAATAATGAATTTTATAGACAACATTTTAATACTTTGGTTTATATTATTGCAATTTTCTTAAAGATCTCTAATTTTTTTGAAAATAAATTATAGCCTATGTTACTTCCTCATAATTTAGCTTTCTATTGGTGTGAAAATGGTTAAAATCGGTCTAGTAGTTTCGGAGCCTATTCGGAACAAACAAAAAGCTTTCCTGTTTATAATATTAGTATAGCTATCGTCTACACTAATAAAACATGCTAATTTTGTCAGCGATTGGCAGGTGACTGAAGAATGATATAAATAAACCAAGCAGAGTTTGCTGTCTGATACTTCTAGGTTTGACCGCGTGCGAGGCATCGGCATCATACAACTAAATTCACGTATCCTATCCTATCCTACTAATATTATAAACGTGAAAGTTTGTGAGGATGTTTGTTACTCTGTCACGCTAAAACTACTGAACGGATTTTAATGAAACTTTACAGTAATATAGCTTATACATCAGAATAACACATAGGCTACTTTTTATCCGAGTAACACGCGGGTGAAGACGTGGGCAGAAGCTAGTAATATTATAAACGCGAAAGTTTGTGAGGATGGATGTTTGTTACTCTTTCACGCTAAAACTACTGAACGGATTTTAATGAAACTTTATAGTAATATAGCTTATACATCAGAATAACACATAGGCTACTTTTTATCCGAGTACTACGCGGGTGTAGCCGTGGGCAGAAGCTAGTAGTTTATAAGCTGCTGACGTTTCTGTAATATATGTATGATCCTTATATACTTCACTTCTTGATTATGGCTTATGTAGATCCATAAACAATTTCGATTGATAAAACCCTGTTGACTTTGACGTTGACATAAATTATTTAATTTAAAATAAAAAACTGTGTTAGTTTGGCGTGCATTGGGGATATGTACATCCCGTACTCATTCAATATCTGTGGTTAAAATCTGATATTTTGTTTTATCAACTTGTAACTATTACAAACAATAAATAATGTCCATTTCAGGATGAAACAGGCAGAAACTCTTTATGCTTGTCGCATTACGATAATAAACGTGCAAAATAGCCGCGACACAATGGCAAAATTCATTATTACGATGCGTCCTGCAAATGATAACCTCATTTTGTGCCGGGAATGAATCAAACGCACATTAAAGCATTGTCATGTGGGAGAATTATTGTGACGCTTCTCATACTAGCACACTTCGACGCTGCCGGCGCTGCTGGGACTATGAATCCATGGAGTAGACAGACTTTTTTATAAAACCAAGATGGCAAACCCTCCAGACTATAGTAACCGCTTTGGAACAGATGCACATACCAGAGGGACATACGAGTTGCCGATACTTTAAAAATTTGGAACCTCACACTGTTGGGAAAACTTCAGCAGGGAGATCATTCCATGATCGAGTGTTCATGGGAGGAACCCCTCAATACTGCGCATGAACTTGGGGTTGTTAACAATTCTCTATGCACATCTTCGAGAACACGTTTGGGCATTATATTTTTTTTTCAAGAATAGACCTTCGTTTGACCATAATCTCACTCGATGATATGTGATGATATGGTCGACGATGAAGTATGAACTTCATACTTCATCATATGAAGTAGTCATGGGTAGCAAACTGTTTGAAAACGAGGATCGTGCGAGTGGCTCAATTTTACAACTGAGCCAGCACACTGAGGTACCACAGTTGAGGCGAGGCAGCGAGGCAGTTTCTGAACGTAGTTGAGTAGACAGTCTTGGGAACACAGTGTGCACTGTGCGTGTGGTGTGGTAATGGAGTGGGGTGTTATGTGCGAGCCAACACTATCTTTCCTCGCGGCTCGGCTCGCGCCTCGCGCCTCGTGCCTAGCACGATTGTGCAACTGTGTTGGTGTGCAGGTGTGCTAGCTCGTCCATACGAAAAGAGTGAGGCCTCGTTTCGAGTGAGTGAGTAGCTATAAAAGTGGTGCCACACGTGCTGAGGACCCACCACTAGTATGAAGGTCTGGAAGATTTATTTACCGAAATACCTCGACGATTTTATTCTGCTCTAGTGTGCTAGAGGGAACTGTGTCCATGTCGGATTTTTTTTCTTTTCAGTTTGCATATATTAAATTGTTGACACTTTAAAACTTTACTCTTAGTAAACTTTTGCACTATGTTGCCAAGACTTACTCTTGGCAACATAGTGCAAAAGGTAGATAACCATTACATCAGTTTAAAACTTTAACTAAAATCCTACTCCACTCATTTTCAATACCGCAAATTTTGCATTATCGCCCAACATTATGACAGGTCGTGATATATACTCGGACGTATTATAAAAGCAATAAATAAATAAATTTTGGCGGAATTTAGAACGCGACCGATTTTATTGTCTGCGATAATATAATGAACGGCGTGTCCGCCATTTTGTATTGTCAAACGCTTTGTTTTCATTATCGGAATCGATAGGGGTGGGCATTAATGCTAATTTATTCTTTATTCTAAGTTTAATCAGCGAAAAGTTCCTATTAAAAGATCATATCACTTTTCAAGGAGAGGACGAGGACGACAGTTGAATCAGATATAACGACGAGCTTTAAAATAGGTTGTAAAGTTCATTAAAGTTCCTTGTCTCTGATGAGCTGGCTACGTAAAACGAATGTAGAAAGTAAGAACACCGAATGTTCTTCTAAAATTCAAACACGATGGCCAGAGAAACCCGTGGCAAGTCGAAACTCAGGTGGCTAGACAGCGTAGAGCAGGACATAAAAACAATTAGAATTAGATGCTAGACAGAAAAAGCCCAAGGCAGATCCAACCGGGAAAGTTTTCTAGACCAGACCAAGGCCTACCGTGACTGTAACGCCTTAGGAGATTATGAGAGTATTTTTTAATTAATATCAGCGTTAACCCTCTGATATATTTTCAGAGTACTTATTTTCTACGACATATACAAGTCAGGGATTCTTAATTTACAAAAGGCCCTTGTAGGGCGCTACTAAGGTGTGGGATGCTTAGGAAAGGTGTACAATTTATATTTAAAAACTTCTTATTTATATCTTGATATTTGAATTTCTAATTAAGACATTTGAATATTCTTACCTGAATATTTTTTTGCAAGAATTTGCAATTTTCCGAGGGTAGTCCCTTGAACTAGCCTCTGCTAATGGCTTCGCCTGCGTGATATGAAGGTATAAAGAAGCCTATATTTTTCTAGGTCATTGAGAATTTAATTTCAAATTTCGTCTAAATCAGTTCAGCCATAACGGAGATTATAGCAGCAAAAATAAAAACTTTCGTATCTATAATATTAATAGGATAGGATGCATAGACTTTAAATTATTGTGGTTTGGTATTTTAGGATATTATTACGACCTCTGTGGCGAAGTGGGCGGAAGCCCCCTAAGACACAGAAGGTTGCGGGCTCGATTCCCGCCGCGGGAAAAATGTTTGTATGATCTGCAAATATTTGTCTCTGGTCTGGGTGTTTTCTATGTAAAATATGTATGTATTTACAAATAGTTATTATATCAGTCATGTAGTCCTCATAATACATGGTCTGCTTAGTTTGGAGCTAGATGATGCTGTGTGAAAAATGTCCAGCATTATTTATTTATTTATTACGAATATACCACGTACTTTACTTTTGTTCTGACGTTTCGTTGACTGTTCAGAGATCTTTCTTTATGAGCACCGTCCGCGACCACGCTGGACGGCCGTGACCGTCTGTAAACATGAAAATATAAAGTAAAGTACGTATTATAGTAACAAAAAACTACTTATAGTTTTTTGGTACTATAATACGTACTTGTATATATATCCTACTTGTACTTATACAAGTAGTGACTGATATACTACTTCTATAAAATGTATATAAGTAGTAAATCAGTCATGTAGTTCCCATAACACAAAAAAAATGCTTGGGTCTAGATGATGCTGTGTGAATATGTCCAGCAATAATACTTTTATTACTTGTGTCTTACTAATATCCTTAAAAAGAATAAATGGTCATTTTTCGGATGCTCAGTGTATGGTAAGTACTTTATAACGAGATTAATACGACCTCGGTGGCGCGGTGTGCGAGGTGCCAGCTGTGGCAAAAAGAGGTGCAGGTTTTGACTCTCACTACGGGACAAATATTTGCATGTTCTGCAGATATTTGATTTGGGTGATATATCGTAGTTTCTGATACCCACGATACAAGGAATCCTAGTGTGGGGTCAGGACTATGTATGTGACTGTTAGGTATTTGTTTATATATGTATTTAGATTATATACTTACATAATTACCCTAAATATTGCTGTTTACTTAACGATTTTTTACTGCGTCTAATTTAATTGGGATAGAACTGTTTCCTGGGCAACAGGTCACGTTTTTCCGAGAGACAGAGCCTCAATTATATAATATGAAACATATTATACAGTTTAGCTAAATAAATATTTTTTAGTATTATTATAGAAGTATAGATAACGTATGAAGCATTTTACATTGATATTTTTCCCATATCAACGATAAATGTTGATTTATCAGCCCACATTAGTATACTCATATAATTAGCGATAAGACCGCCCATTGTACAACAATGTTAAAGTGAAATAAATAACTATATAATGTAAAACAGTTACAGTGTACAGTTGTGTACAGTTTAGCTAAATAAATATATTTTTGTGTATAGAAGTGTAGATAACGTATGAAGTATTTTACATTGATATTTTTCCCATATCAACGATAAATGTTGATTTATCAGCCCACATCAGTATTAAGCTCAAATATTTGGTGTACAATAAAGTATTTTCTATCTTTCTATTATCTATCTACTCTGGACAACATTTAATTTTAACATTGGTTCTGGTAATTCACCACATAATCCACCGATAATTCATAAATATACAGCACTATTTACAGATTTTAATCTATTTTATCTAGTTTTTGCGGTAACTGACGGGTCCCGACACGCGTTGCCGTGACATTTGTGGTGCTGTCCCGAATAAATACACATATTTTTGTTGTTAATTAATAATTTGTATGAGTTTGTAGACAGGCAACTTTTTTGTTCAGTCGACGTTTTTTTCTGTTTTGTCTGAAATAGGCGTACGGCCTATCTGGTAGAAAGTTTGTATGAGGGGTTGATAGACAGGCAACTTTTTTGATGTAGATTTTTTTTTAGGCATACGGCTTATTCCTAAAATAGCATTTCCTCCTCCTAAAATAGCAGAAACAGGTTACATAGAGATATTTTTTTTAAAGTGTGTGTGGACCACGCATAAAAAAAACATATTTCTCTATATATAACCTGGTTCTTCTATTTTAGCTTTGACAGCTAAGTTCATGCCGAACGACAGACATGCCAAGTCTCTGTCTTAACTTTTACTTATGAGATGGACATGAGTGACGTTTTAGGATATTATACCAGGTACTTTACTATTCTCCTGCTTACGTTTCGTACAGATGACAGAAGAATAGTAAAATACATAATATTATCCAGAAATAATACTTGACCACCATATTTTAAATGATTAGTGACATACTTTTTTAGCCGTTCCAAAATAAGCAAGCAATATGTTTTGCATGGAATGAAATGTAAATGATTAACATAAGTGATTTGTCTTTTAAAAGATTTCCGTTTATTTAACTATATTATAACATTGGTTGTTATACAAGGTAAGTCAGTTCTGTTTACATATTTGGATTAAAATAATACACATAAATTATAAAATTATCCTTTTAATTAAAAAAAGTTTATAATAATCAAGTGTTTGTCAGGAGCTCAAACTATTCAACGTCGTTGTCATGCAAAAATGAAGATTCTGCTAGTCATATTCATGAGTACATAATAAGACAATCAAAAACCATCTAAAAATACATAATAATAATAGATTATAGTCAAATTATTGTCGACATAAAATCAATTAATATTAAATATAGAGTTACTTAGCATACAAGACAAGAACATAGAGTTATTTCAGATCCAAGATCAATCAATCAAGACAAGTACATAAAGTTATTTCAGATACGAATAGACTCAATAATAATATGTCAGTGAAATTAAATACGATCAGATAACTAGGTTTAAAATAGGTTTACTTTCCACCTTCTTGGAATGCTTAAGATGTGCATGATGAGTATGTATCTTAATCTCTATCATGTGGATTACAGTTGTGAGCGTGTTTGTTTCATATTTAAAGTTGACCGTGTACAAGAGCCCTTAAATCTGTATTTGATTGCGGTAAAATGAAACGCTGTTCTATAATTATTGTTTTAATTCACGCAAGTGTACGCATGGCTTCATTTAAATTTATTCCAATTTATCAAATTGTTTTTATTCATGCTTCATTAATTTTATTAGTTGTTAAATGATGCTTGAATAATAATGAAATCAAGAAAAGCTTTTTTTAGCGAGATGTCAGTCCACCCTGAAGATCCATTCCAAATATTGGTGAAATAATTTTTGAACTTAGATTAGTTCTGTAACCGATCTTTAGGAAACAACTACCTGAAGATCGTTGCTAACAATCTATAAATTTCTATTCACTCTGGTATACTGGCAAGATACGGATGGCACTGAGCTGTGCTTCGGCTTGTTCTCAGGTGAAAAAGAGATGGCGGGATTCGATCATATAGCTCCTGGGCACATTCCCCGAAATATAGCCTGTAGAATATCGATAGGCATGCAATCTTACAGCGGTGTCCCAGACTCTGGATCTTAGTATAATTATGTTACTCACCTTCTAGTCTGAAAACTCAGCTTTTATTTTTTTTAACTGGAACAAAGTTCCTCTTTGTCAATATCCAGATCAACTCACTTCATCCAAAAGATTACTTTTCAATATACAAGTATGGTATAATGGTACAAATTAATAAAAAAATTGTAAATTCTACACTTAACTTCACAAGTAAAGTGCAATTCATATTGTAAAAACGGGAATTTACACGTACGAAGGTGTCGACTAAGTTTCGACTCATTCAGAGAGTATTCATCAGGGTGAGTGATCGGACGCGACGCGTTCGGTGCCATCACAAATAGTGCGGTACATGAAAATTCCCGTTTTTACAATATGAATAGTCAAGTTCACGATAGTTTTTGGAATAAAAAAGTAAAGTGTAAGTATATATGTCATCTCCGTAACTACAGAACTAATCTAAGTTCAAAAATTATTTCACCAATATTTGGAATGGATCTTCAGGGTGGACTGACATCTCGTTAAAAAAAGCTTTTTTGGTGAAACATTCTGCAACGTAAGTCAACGAAAAAACGGTAGAGCGAATGCGTTTTTTTACGAACGAGTTACTTTTAATCGGCTTCTTTTTATACGGGTAATACGCAGGCGAAGCTGTGGGCAGTAGCTAGTTACTTATAAACTAGCAACAAAAAAAAACAATGCAGTGTTGCCAGTAGGTTACTTTTGTAACCTTTTAGGTGATTTTTAACTACTTCAGGTTGCTTTTAGATTATACAACTCAAAAGGTTACTTTAAGGTGATTTTTTGGAATTCGTAGAATTCATAGGTAGGTATATAATTTTTAACTTGAATATAAATTTAAACATAACGTAGTAGCGCTCTTTGTTGCATATTTTTTGGAATGTTGGGAAAAAATGGGTTCGAAAATGATAAATCGAGAAATGCAACTTAAGATCGAAAATACTACTAAATTATATTTTTTCTGTAATTTAATACAACCAACATTTCTGTCTATCAACTTTTAGTACCTTATTATAGGGGAAAAAATAAAAAAGGTTACTTTTTTATATAGTTTAGGTTACTTTTGTCATGACCCGGCTGGTAACACTGAAACAATGTTGCCTTTTGTGTGAAGCATGTTATACTTATAAATTCACGGGTGTTTATCACGTTTACCTTTTTTTCCCAACCTTTCGACTGTATTGCAACAGCCGTGGTCCCGGGATGACTGGAGTATACGGTGCTATCGTTGAGAAATAAAGGGAGTACCAACTACCCTCATTTCATCTTCGGAAACAGAAAAGTCCAATATCACATTACGACACCATACTACATAATCTGATCATGATATATTTAAGAAGCATATTATAATTTTACATGAAACAGCCCTGAAACTATCACAAAACAGCACCAGATCAAACAGCATTTAGCCCTCAGCCCCCTCGGATTACTCGGGCGGTGGGGGACATTTAGTCGTGACATTTGGAGTATTTATTCGCATAATAATAATTCCTCAACGACGACGGGGCCGCCGTTAAGAATTATAGCTCTCGGAGACACCTTAAAGGTGATGTTCGACTGTGTTGGATATATGTGGACATACCGAAATATAAAAAATAATCTGGTACTTGATGTTGATGATGATATGTTCAACTGCTCGAAATTGAAATTGAAAAATTAGACTATAAGAAAGACTTGAAATTATAATGGTATGGTATCATTTTAGAATATTATTATGACTATACCACGTACTTTACTGGTCTGTTGACGTTTCATTGACCGTTTGACAGTTACCGTCTCACGACCGTCGAGCCTGTTCGCGGATGATGACATGAGAAAGGACCTTGAAACGGTCAACGGAACGTCAGCAGGAGAATAGTAAGTATAGTCTTAATAATATTAAAAAATATTAGAAAAACTACAAAGAAAGCATTAGATTACAAAAAAAGATGAAATATAAGTAAAACAAATAAGCTTAAGTCTGCGATAGTAAATGGTGTTAACTAAACAACAGTTTTTTTCTTTATCGATTTCCTTGGACCATAAAACTTTTCCTTTTTAAATCATTAAAACTACTTACCCAATCTTTTCATTCGATTGAATGATTCCACTATCCGACAGGCTGCAATGTGATCCCATCGTGCAGTAAAAACAATATCGTTTCAGTGCACAAATCTAAACGACGCACATTAGAAGAAATGTCTTATCCACACTAATCCGTCGGACGCAGTCCACCATCTCAAGATTAAGGCATTAAACGTTACTATGCCGTTACCGGGCCGGCGCTGTCTCGTGCCGGATTACTATCGACGACTCCGGCCTCAGGGATTGTCGGCTACAAGTGAAAGAGGAATATTTGACTCGATGCGTATTGAGCTGAAACTAATTCGAATTCAAATTCAAACTTTTTATATTTTTTAAATATACTGAAATAAATTTATTCATCGAACTATTTACAAGCTAGCCATCTAAAGACCGTTGCAAACGATCTATAGATAGCTCAACTGATCCAGATCACTGCCAGACGGAAGTGTACCCAAAATACTGGCCGCATTGCCACGCTGAATGGTAATGCTAATGCGTTGACCCAGATGATATACTTAATGAGAAGTATATTTTTTTCGGGAGAAAATAAAAACCGACATCAAATAACGGGAAGTTGATAAAAAGACCAATATGAAATTTCATCCCCCATTAGGGCCACCCTTGAAGTATACCCTTACCCATTAAAAAATGAATCATTAAAATCTGTTCACAATTGGCGAAGATATCGCGTATTATACACACAAAAAATATACGGACGAATTGAGACCCCTTCTCCTTTTTCGGTCGGTCGAATAATAAAGTACTTATTTATTAAACAGGATTAAAAATGATGCACTCTTCGTGAGGCATCAGACCAAGGCGGACACTGTGCCGTGTGCACCAAAGTCCGCTGCCTAATGCAGACTATAATTATATATTTAAATCAACGAATGCCATCGACAGAGTTCTTAGTATCAGCAAGTTAGAAAAAGAAAGGGTTTTTAAAGGCGATGACGCTATATAATAAATCTCCCCACCCGATTGACCGATGACCTCTTAAGAGGTCATCCCCTTAAGATGACAGATCATTCTGTCATCTTTATGTATTGAGGTGATCTAATCATCGTTCTTCATGACTTTAGGGAGGTTTATGGCAAGTAGCGGACTTCTCCAGTCTGTTGATGATGATGACGTGTTCATGTTCGTGTAGGTTCGTTGGCTTATATAGGAACGTCATTTTCACACATATCTAAAATAAAATAAATAAATAAATAATGCTGGACAATCCACACAGCATCATCTAGCCCCAAGCTAAGCAGAGCTTGTGTTATGGGTACTAGATGACTGATATACTTAATACAATACATTACATAGATAGATATTTTTTTTATTATACATAGAAAATACCCAGAACACCCGGAACAAATATTTGCAGATCGTACAAACATTTGTCCCAGGGTGGGAATCGAACCCGCAGGAACAGTGTAGCAGGCGGACATTCGCCCACCGCGCCACATCGGTCGTCAAAATTAATTAGGATAGGTATTAGTATTATTAGTAATTATAATTAGTTTTGTTACTTAAGCCTTTCAGGAACCGGGCGGACTATAATGGTGAGATCAAAAGTAACATAAAATATGAAAGCCAGTGTTTTGTGACCATTTGCATAAGTTAATTACTTTGTCACAACACCATACACTATGATTACCCAATCTCGGCGTAAGTCTTAACATAGAGCGCAGATTAAGTTTGAATTAACTTGTTTATGTCAGTACCCTTTATTCCATCTTGGGGACATGGCTTGAAGAAAGGATTAACTAAGTCGGCCAAATAAGGAATAGTAGTTTTGCACTTTGTATTTTACTATAACTGAGTATTTAAAACAAAGTATAAAATACCCAATTTAAGGTATTTTATAAAGGTATAAAATACTTAATTTTTTTGCTTGTAAATTTAATGCTAGCTAGATTTTTGAATGAAATTATGGTAGTATTTGAGTTTGTTTGAGGTCAACTTAACCATTTTTATAGCGTCTAATATTCCTAGTCATCTATCTGTGTAAGTATTATTAAACTTGACTTTCCATTTGACTCCACTGAAAACCAGCGCTGGGTAGACACACCAGTGTTTATCCAGCACAACGCTGAGTGGAGGCCATATTTGCCTTACACTCGGCTGCGCACACAATGAAGAAAATGTATATAGTGATATTTAGTAGGTACCATAAGTTTTGTGTTGTAGTTTTTAAGATAAATAATAATATTTTCTTTCTTTCTAGTGTGATTACGTACTTATAGTATTCCTAATTTCATCAAATATACTTATGTGAGAAAATCTCATACAAAAATCATGATTCTATCGATTGAATGCACATATTCTTTCCCTTATTTATAGTGTTATTTTTCTCACTATCTTATCTAAAGGAGCATTGAATTTCAACATCACGCGCATGATAGAAACCTTCGCTTCGAAACTCTACAGCTTTCCACTCCAGTTCACAATTTTATGATAATTCCTTTACGGTTCAATCTGTACTACGGAACGCCTAAGAATTAGAATTAAAAATGTCAAAAAATAGTAAGCTTACAATATAACACCAAAATTGTAACTATCTTAGATTAAAACTTAAATATAATCTTAACGTATTTAATATTGATGACAAGCTGACATAAAAAATATCTTACCTTTTTCTATTAGATCATCAAAATCACTCGCTTAATCTAAAGTATACAATCATTTCCTTTCCATGTCTCAGAGCTTCTAGTTAATAATTATAGTGAGACAATTAGTATTATTACATACTAATTGTCTCACATGGTAATCATTATTAATTAATATTATATTTTACAAGCTTTCTGCTCAAGACTTTGCCCGCGTGGTACCCGGACGAAAAGTAGCCTATGTGTTATTCTGATGTATTACCTATATTACCTACTGTAAAGTTTCATCAAAATTCGTTCAGTAGTTTTCTCGTGAAAGATTAACAAACATCCATCCTCATAAACATTCGCATTTATAATAGTATTATTCATACATCTTCTTTTGATAACATTTTATCATTTATCTATATTTCTATCAAATGATAATTTGCTCCTTTTTGAGTGTAGCAATACGCCAATATCTAAGGATGTATAGATACTTGAAGTTGAACCTGAAGTAGGTTAAAACCAAAAGCATCTGCCCAAAAATATTTCCAGCAAAAGCCAGCGCTCAGACCGTCTGAAAAAAGTATCTATACATCCTTAGATATTGGCGTATGTTGACATATTTACGGCCTCTTCGACTATTAAGTGGTGATTTACTGTAGGCATATCTGGATGGATACGTTTTTATCGTCGGCAATATATCCACTAGGCTTTCGCTTTATTATGTGAGCATTGTAAGGGTTGGATATCTGCTGGTTCCCGTTCGGTTACAGTTTGCTATCTGATGAGTCTTTGAAATGGATCCTTTTCATGAGACAGCGCTCCAATCGCCTGAGACGCCGCCGTGGGACAAATATTTATATGATCTGCAAATATTTGTCTCGAGTCTGGGTGTTTTCTATGTATAATATGTATGTATTTACCAAAAAAAAGTTTTTAGTATTCGTACCACAAGCTCTGCTTACTTTGGGGCTAAATGATGCGTGTTGGGCATATTCACGTATTTAAAAGATTATTGTTAGCTCAGAGGTCCTACTCTCGTGATTATTTCAATTAAGTCTCTATATAAGACCATGCGAGTCTATTTTCAGTCCACTATCAATCTAAATTTTGACGTTTTTTGTTTAATAAGTTTTCGTCAATCGTTAAATTTCTTTCTTAAAATGTCTATTGAGTTTTTACATGATTGTTTTTTTAATCAGTTTTTTGTAAATGAAATGAAACATTCGGCACAACATGAAAACAACAAACAAATTCAGATACTCTATGTTGGAGCCCCGAAGACTCCTCAAAACTCCTAAAGTTACTATTGGAAATCCTTCGAACTAATTTTCGTAACCGAATATGAGACTCAAAGAACTACACGCTCCCAGATAGCAGACGTAGCTTGAAAATCCGCTAAACTTAAGTGGGACTGAATGTGTGTACTATGTAGATATAGTTAAGCTGAGCTAGAAATTGTTATATGACGGACGGACAGACAGACAGACAGCCAGACAGGACATGACTAATCTACAAGGATTCCGTTTTTGCAATTTGATTTCGGAACCGTATAAATAGGCACCATCACGCTACTTGGTAGTTTCCAAACGAAAGCGAAAAAATGTCCACCATCTTAATTCAAAAATAATGTGCTTTAAACATGTTTTTTTTGTCTGAATAACCATCCACACTAAATGCAGTAAGCTTTTTTAAACAAACCCCTTTAACACAGACTAATTTCCGAGAATGACGCTCGCAAACTCGAAAACAATGCGCTGAACTAATTAAAATCAAATTAATCGTAAAAAAAAGAGAATCACGTCAAATTGACCGTAAAATTTCAAGAAAGAAAAACAATGGGTTCCTGCGATAACGCTGGACTTAAATTAAATCGGAGTCGTTTCAACGGACCCTTCACTTTGAAAACACACGGACTGGTTTTGTGGTTATACTCTCTCGGTCTAATTACGAAACGTGGTCTAAACTCGAGTTGAACTCAAGTTCTGTCAGATCTACTAAACCAAGGTTTAAAAATACCTTATCGAAAAAAGAGTATTATTGCTAAGTTACTAAGGTCCAGTTTTATTTTAAATATAAAATAAAACTGGATGACCATTTGATTTAAAAACACTTCTAAACCAAATTAAAAAAGAAACACATCATTTTCATTGGCTACCAAAAGAAAGTAGGTTCTCAAAAAGAGGTTTAGTTATGATAGAAATAAACTAGGTGACCGCCTGGTTTATTTTTTTGCAGTTATTTGTGGAAAACCTCTTTTTGAAAAGTTAAATAGACTGTCGGCTATTATATTATAGCATTCAATTTTAAACCTTGTTTCATTTGAACAACCATTTGTCTTGAAAATCAGGAATCAAAGGTCTAAAAGATAAACCACCGATTTAAACCACCTTTCGTAATGAGACCCTCTGAGTTTACGTGTCAAACTACACACTACATAAAACTTCTATTAGAATATTACAAATCAATAAGCAATGATCCAAGAGTTACAATATCATAGGTGCGTCCAGTATAATAATAGCTTCAGGGTGGTGATGGGGTTGCTGCGCTTCAGTAGCGCGTCGGGTATGTTTGCGGATGCACGCGTAGATGACTTCTACGCGATCATCCGCAACAGAACAGCATCCCTGATGCGGCGGATGCAGGGCAGCACCAACAGCTAACTGAAACTAATAGTGGACAGGCTGGATGTAGACACTTCTTCATGAGGCACTGGACAGAAGTGCACACTGCACAGTGCGTGCCTTGGTCAGGTGCTTCATGAGGCACTGGACAGAAGTGCACACTGCACAGTGCGTGCCTTGGTCAGGTGCTTCATGAGGCACTGGACAGAAGTGCACACTGCACAGTGCGTGCCTTGGTCAGGTGCTTCATGAGGCACTGGACAGAAGTGCACACTGCACAGTGCGTGCCTTGGTCAGGTGCTTCATGAGGCACTGGACAGAAGTGCACACTGCACAGTGCGTGCCTTGGTCAGGTGCTTCATGAGGCACTGGACAGAAGTGCACACTGCACAGTGCGTGCCTTGGTCAGGTGCTTCATGAGGCACTGGACAGAAGTGCACACTGCACAGTGCGTGCCTTGGTCAGGTGCTTCATGAGGAGTGCTTACTTTTAAGGTATATTAGTATTTAAGTTACTGTATGTATTATTTTTCATATTGTAAAAACGGGAATTTTCACGTACTGCACTATCGGTGAAGGCACCGACTAAGTTTCGAGACATCTTCATCAGGGTGAGTGGTTGCGACTTTCTCCTTCCGCGTCGCGCCGTGCACTACTTATTTTTATTATTTTTGTCAAATGTGAAATTATGGCTGCTATTGAATGCTGAAATAAAACGGTTTGAAATTGAATAGGTACCTATTAAGATTTCCTGTGCCGTGGGAGTACCGTGGTTAACACAGCATCCAGACCTGTAGCAAATATCTGCAGAACATACCAACATTGGTTTGCATGTTCTGCAGATTATGTTCTGTTCTGTTCGATTCCTGCAGCGGAAATATATTTCGATTCAAAAATTATTGTGATCTACTTAGTTGGTAAATAAATGGGAAAAAAATGCTGGACATTTTCACACAGCATCATCTAGCCCCAAGACTGACTGATACTAATCAGTCTTGTTAACTACAAGACTGATACTACTTACATATATATATTTTTTTGTAAATACATATTATACAAAGAAAAAACCTAGACCCGAGACAAATATTTGCAGATAGTTTGTAGTATAAACGAATTCTTCGAATATAAAATATAGCTAATTTTTATTTTTAATGTTGTATGATAAGGTAAATTTTGACAAGTTTTTCTTTTTTTTTGTGCACAGAATTAATATTAATTTAAATTCAATATTTTATTCATACGCCTGTAAAAGCAGGTTTTGGTAGTACCTACTATCATAATTTTAAGATCTATGTCTAACCTGAAATCTTATGAAGAAATGATATGAATATGAATATGACAAACATATATGTCAATGTATGCGGCGAGAATAAAACCTTCTGCGTCTCAGGCGGGCTGAATAAATATATTTTTTATTTTTATATTTTTGTATATGTTTATAGGATTAAAACGAAGATTGATTGCAACAGGTTCCCGTGAATTTTCACCTGTGGAGGGTTAACTCTAAACTCCGTCTAAGGTATGAATATTTACGAAAGCATTAATTATTTTTTAACTTTCTTCCCGGTTTAAGAGGCTTTTCTTAAACTACAGTTGGTTTAAAGTACTTGCCGCTTGGTGCTATGAATTTATTTCCTGCTTTGATTGGAGTTTTCTTTCATGAACTTAGTTTGATATATTTTCACTGTCGATCTGTGAAGTGAAGTGAAATAAAAATTGTACTAGAGTTGCTTGTGAAAAAGCTCCGTCAAGCATTATTGTGTTCCGGTGAAAAAAGTATTGGTGCCGGTGAAATTACAGTGAAATTAAAAAAAAAAAATTCTTCCGTTATTCAACTTTGTACCTAGCTAACTATCTTGACATTCAATGACTTTAAGTTGAGACAAAATTAGCATTAGGTACTCAAGTTCATAAACTATGAAAGTACGAAACATGGCTCGTACGAAAATCCTCCTATATACTCGTATATCCTACTAATATTATAAATGCGAAAGTTTGTCAGGATGTTTGTTACTCTTTCACGCAAAAACTACTGAACGGATTTTGATGAAACTTTACAGTAATATAGCTTATACATCAGAATAACAAATAGGCTACTTTTTATACGGGTCAACGCGGGCGAAGCCGTGGGCAGAAACTATTAATATTAAAAACGTGAAAGTTTGTGACTCTTTCACGCAAACACTACTGAACGGATTTTGATGAAACTTTACAGTAATATAGCTTATACATCAGAATAACACATAAGCTACTTTTTATCCGGGTCAACGCGGGCGAAGCCGTGGGCAGAGGCTAGTACTCAATAGGTACATATATTATTATGTCTAGTTTATGACGTAGACACATTTTAATTATGTGAAACTTGTACGGACACATCCAATCCACATCCAATGTACTAGGACTAAACCGACCTACCTGCCCTAATTGAGTTTATTAGTATTTCAACTTTGTACCTAGCTACCTACCTTGGCATTCAATGCCTTACCCTTGAAAGAGACTTGCCACCCACAACACAGGGATTCTAGTGGCAATGAAAGCTGGTTTGTTCCTACTAACCTGGTCATTACCTACATTTTAATGTTCTTTTTCTATAAGATCATCAAAAATACTTATTTTTAAAATTATGGTATATACAATCATTTCCTTTCTATGTCTCAGAGCTGGTAGTTAATCTTTTTTTATATTATTACATACATATTATCTCACATTATTATTATTTTTATATCTATACTAATATATTATTTGTATGATAAGCTCCGAAACTACTGGACCGATTTTGGCCATTTTTTCACCAAATTAAAGCTCAATTATCAGGAAGTAACATAGGCTAAAATTTATTTTCAAAAAATAGAGATCCTTAAGAAAATAACTATAATGTAAGCCAAAGTAACAAAATTTTGCCTATAAAATTTATTATTTGGCGTGCGCTGAGAAAACTATTGATGATACATAAAAATGATGTACTACATGATTAAAGTATTCATTATTACCTACAAAAAAGTCCGCGAGGGTATATATCTTACTATCATAGTTAAGTCACAATAGCAGCTTTTGTGTTCTAAAATTTAATTAGATCGCTGATATTCCCACGGAATCGAAACTTACGCGGGTGAAGCCGCGGGGCGCAGCTAGTTTATTATATAGGATATGTATATATGTAATTTATGTGGGTATTTTTTATTAATATATATTAAATGTTTACTCGTACACCGCCGTCTTTTGATTCCATTTTATCCTGTCAATCAAAAGGTTTGCCTGGAAGATATCGTTTTCAGCGATAAGACTGCCCTTTTTGTCTTATATTATTATGAATTCCTGTATTCTGCTTTGGTGTACAATAAATTTTTTATCTTTATTTCTATCTATTGAGTTGTTTTCGTAACTTGGTAAATACCACCTGTTTAATAGTATATTACCTGGAAATATCATTTTTTATGTTATTTTCTATGTTAATACATTTTTCATAAAACTATGTACAAGTAGGTATATTACAAAAAATACTGATGAAACAGCTAGCTATCTAAAGACCGTTGCAAACGATCTATAGATAGCTCAACTGATTCAGATCACTATCAGACGGAAGCATTCCCAAAATACTGGCCACATTGCCACGCTGAATGGCAATACTGATACGTTGACCCAGATAAGAGCCAGCTCTCTGGTCACGGGCCACTTCCTATTGTTAGTTATTTAGTTTAGCACGCCAGTTCTCCCTTTAAATTATTTTATTATTTATGTACATTAAAATAATAAATAAACTACTAATTGTAACTAATAATTGTACAAAAAATATAAAAATATGAGTAGTTAATGACCTATTTTAATCAGCTACCATATGGACAAAGCCATGGGCAAAAGTTAGTATAAACATACGCCCACATCGACCGTACAATCTCCATTTCCACTATGCCACATCTACACTACCTGCAACCGCTTTAAACTTTGATATTTCACGCTTTTAAATATAATTTAAGTTTATTTTTCTTATTACCGAGTTAACAAGGGGCGCGTTATCGGCCGGCGGAGGCCTGCTTGCGCAGTTAAAACGAATTTATACTTTCGATTACACCGCCGGTGGATGAATAAAAAACAAATGAGCCGAGAATTTGTTGGTCTTGTGTTGTACTGCTGTGTGGGGGATAGTGTGGATAGTGCCTTAACTTTTTTCAGTCGCATGTGTTTGGCGTAAAAGAAAGAAAGAAAGAAAACAAACACAACACAACAGGTGACAAAATACAAAACAAATAAATACAAACACACGAAACGTGGTCTAAACTCGAGTTGAACTCAAGTTCTATCAGATCCACTAAACCATGGTTTAAATAGACCTTATCGAAAAAAAAAGTATTATTGCAAAGCCACTACGGTCGACAATTTAAAAATAAAATAAAACCGCGGGATGACCGTTTAATTTAAAAAACACTTCTAAAGCAAAATAAAAAAGAAAAACATAATTTTGATTGGCTACCAAAAAAAGTAGGTCCTCAAAAAGAGGTTGAGTTATGATAGAAATAAACTAGGTGACCGCCTGGTTTATCTTTTAGCAGTTATTTGTAGTCAAACCTCTTTTTGAAATGTCACATAGACTGTCGGCTATTATACTATAGCATTCAATTTTAAGCCTTGTTTCCTTTGCACAACAATTTCTCTTGAAAATCAGGAATCAAAGGTCTAAAAGATAAACCACCTTTCGTAATGAGACCCGAAAGTTTCATTAAAATATCACAAAAAAATAAAATAAAAATATAAATAAATAATGCTGGACATTTTCACACAGCATCATCTAGTCCCAAACTAAGCAGAGCTTGTATTATGGGAACTACATGACTGATATACTACTTATATACATTTTTTTGTAAATACATACATATTATACTTAGAAAACATCCAGACCCGAGACAAATATTTGCAGATACAAACATTTGTCCCGTGGCGGGAATTGAACCCGCAACCTTCTGCGTCTCAGGCGGGCCTTCGCCCACTGCGCCACAGAGGTCGTATATGTGTTGTGTGGGATCAAAAGGCGTAAGGGGTATGTGTGACCATTTATTCTTGTTTTTTTTTATTACCGATGTCGTGTATCCGTTTATCTGGTGATGAGAAGAATGAGAGAATCAGAAATACTCAAGGTTAACACCGTACAATTTGACTTATCGATTTAATTTGGGGTGGTATATTTTCGCGCGCTCAATTATTCAATTTGTAAACAATATTTCTATACTACATTGATTTATGTCTCTACTAGCTTCACACGGCTTCGCCCGCCGGTACCCGGATAAAAAGTAGCCTATGTGTTATTCTGATGTATAAGCTATATTACTGTAAAGTTTCATCGAAATCCGTTCAGTAGTTTTTGCGTGAAAGAGCAACAAACATCCTCACAAACTTTCACGTTTAAAATATTAGTACGATGTCTATCGTACAAATATTTTAAACGTGATATTACCCTCACGATCTGATCCCTGATGAAGACTCTCGGAATGAGTCGAAACTTAGTCGGTGTCTTCACCGATTGGGTACGTGAAAATTCTTATATAACAATATGAATCCAGCTGCTTGTCTTATCCACCTAAATCTTTCGTTTTCATCTCAAGGCGCAGAGCTAAGCCATAATATTTAATGTGTATGCTGGCTTGATTTGAACGTAGTATCCAACTCTGGGCATTCTTTGTCTCTTATTATTACTAATTTGTCGTGTTTTCTTGTTATCGTAAAGCAGTGAAATTAAATTTTACGATTTCAGCATTTTTGTTCGAAAGGAGCTGCGGCTACGGAGCTACGAGTTTATGGCGAGTTTCGTAGATCTGCTTGTACTAAGTTATTTAGTGGGATTTTGAAGAATTTATGCTTTAATTTTCCTCGTATCATGGTCATCAAGGTCATTCAGGAGATGATCTGATGAAATAGTCCAGACAGCAGGAAGAATATGGATGAAAGTCGCACGATACCGAGACAAATGAAAAGAGTTTGAGGAAGCCAGTGGATACACAGGTCTAGACAGTAGAAACGTATAAACCAACTCTTGAAAACAACAACGAAAGGATATAAACTTTGACATTTGTCAACCTCTGTGGCGCAGTGGGCGACCGCCTGCCTGAGACGCAGAAGGTTGCGGGTTCGATTCCCGCTGCGGGACAAATGTTTGTATAATTAGCAAATGTTTGTCTCGGGTCTGGGTGTTTTCTATGTATAATATGTATGTATTTACAAAAAAAAATATAAGTAGTATATCAGTCATGTAGTTCCCATAACACAAGCTCTGCTTACTTTGGGGCTAAATGATGCTGTCTCAAATATGTCCAGCATTATTTTAATATTTTTTTAAAATAAAATAATGAAATTGGTGATTGTTGACTATAACTTTAAGTAAATATCACTTGCGGTCGTATCAAATAAATTTGCATACATGTTTTTGATGTGTTTTTCTTAAATGAATTATTTAAACATCAACTCAAGACTATCGCCTATAAATAGAAATTATCTTCATATATATCTGCTCTTCTAACGTTATTCTTTAGTATAGAATCCTACTATTGGTATAAATGCGAAACTTTGTGAGGATGGATGTTTATTACTCTTTCACGCAAAAACTACTGAACGGATTTTGATGAAACTTTACAGTAAAATAAATTTTACATCAGAATAACATAGGCTACTTTTTATCAAGGTGCCACGCGGGCGAAGCCGTGAGCAGACGCTAGTAATCTATACAAAGCTATTTTTTTAAACGCTAACCTAACTACTATTCAGATATGAAAAAATATAACCTTCCTCAAATACATGAGGAAGGTTATAGGCCATCAACATCACACTATGATACTTTAGAGCCGAGAAAAAGAAGTAATAGCGCGGTTGGGCGATGCGAAGCGGTGGGCTGGTGACCAAAGGCGGCAGTGTCACAACTAGTTCTAAAAAACGGAACAACAAACAGAATTTTAGAACGTTTTTGTATCATTTTCTGACTCATCATTATTCCAAATCTAACCATATCGCGTCGGAATCCGTTAAAACAAACTAGATGTGAACAAATCCACAGTTTAACCCTAGTTTACGAGGACCGGCTGATGGACACAGAGTGGTAGGATTGACCGGTATCGGGGCCTCGCAGGCAGCATCATATTACCACAGAGTATGTGGAACAGCTAGCTCATTCCATCACGTCAATCTTGGAGCAGACCACCCGAAGTTTATTTAATTATCTGATGCTTCATTGCACACAAACAATGTACAAAGGGAGGACTTAATGCTATAATGTCCAGGAATTTCACTTTTTTATTTAGATACTAGCTTCTGCCTACGGCTTCGTCCATGTAGTACCCGGATTAAAAGTAGCCTATGTATTATTCTGATGTACAAGCTATATTTTTAAATGGTTTCATTAAAATCCGTTCAGTAGTTTTTGCGTGAAAGAGTAACAAACATCCATCCTCACAAACTTTCACGTTTATAATATTTCTAGTTTCTGTCCACGGCTACGCTCGCGTGGTACCCGGACAAAAAATAGCCTATGTGTTATTCTGATATATAAGCTATATTACTACAATCTATATTATTAAAAGGTTTCATTAAAATCCGTTCAGTAGTTTTTGCGTGAAACAGTAACAAATATCCATCCTCTCAAATTTTAACGTTTATAATATTACTAGTTTCTGTCCACGGCTACGCTCGCGTGGTACCCGGACAAAAAGTAGCTTAGTGTTATTCTGTTATATAAGCTATATGACTGTAAAGTTTCTTTAAAATCCGTTCAGTAGCTTTTGCGTGAAAGAGTAACAAACATCCATCCTCACAAACTTTCATGTTTATAATATTACTAGCTTCTGTTCACGGCTACGCCCGCGTGGTACCCAGTCAAAAAATAGCCTATGTGTTAATCTGATATATAAGCTATATTACTGTAAAGTTTTATTAAAATCCGTTCAGTAGTTTTTGCGTGAAAGAGTAACAAACATCCATCCTCACAAACTTTCACGTTTATAATATTTCTAGTTTCTGTCCACGGCTACGCTCGCGTGGTACCCGGTCAAAAAGTAGCCTATGTTTTATTCTGATATATAAGCTATATTACTACAATCTATATTATTAAAAGGTTTCATTAAAATCCGTTCAGTAGTTTTTGCGTGAAAGAGTAACAAACATCCATCCTCACAAACTTTTACGTTTATAATATTACTAGCTTCTGTTCACGGCTACGCCCGCGTGGTACCCGGCCAAAAAATAGCCTATGTGTTATTCTGATATATAAGCTATATTACTGTAAAGTTTCATTAAAATCCATTTAGTAGTTTTTGTGTGAAAGAGTAACAAACATCCATCCTCACAATCTTTCACGTTATAATATTAGTAGGATTATGCATTTCACTATGTTTATACAACAGTCTTAAGAAACAACACAGTTGCCCAGCTGTTCTTTGTTTACTATGTCACTATTAGAGTACTTTATACCCTATGGTCCTCGTAGGGTACGTATTTTATTGGTGCTACGTATTGATGGTTGTGAATTTGGATGTTATAATAATTTGTGTGCGTAGCGGAAATGCTGGCTATTTCTGACAATAAAGATTGCTGACGGGATTGTGGAAATAATAATATTTTTAGTTGTGTAGAGTACTGCATTTTTATACTAAAAAGTCGGTTGTTTCAGAAAGGAAAGGTCATGGTTTACCAGTGACATAAAGACAGTTACTTATAAAAAAATGTTTTTTTCAGAAAGGAAAATTAATGCTTTAACAGTGACATAAAGCCAGTTACTTATAAAAAATTGGTTGTTTCAGAAAGGAAAGTTCATGGTTTACTAGTGACATAAAGTCAGTTACTTATAAAATAATGTTTTTTTCAGAAAGGAAAATTAATGCTTTAACAGTGACATAAAGTCAGTTACTTATAAAATAGTTGGTTGTTTCAGAAAGGAAAGTCCATGCTTTATCAGTGACATAAAGTCAGTTACTTATAAAAAAGTTGGTTGTTTCAGAAAGGAAAGTGCATGCTTTACCATTGACATAAAATCAGTTACTTATAAAAAAGTTGGTTGTTTCAGAAAGGTACTTTCATGCTTTACCATTGACATAAAGTCAGTTACTTATAAAAAAGTTGGTTGCTTCAGAAAGGAAAGTCCATGCTTTACCGATGACATAAAGTCAGTTACTTATAAAAAAGTTGGTTGTTTCAGAAAGGAAAGTTCATGCTTTACCAGTGACATAAAGCTAGTTACTTATTTTTTTCTGTCTATTGAGGACTATTAAGTACTTATTAAGTTTTTAAATCTATTTTAGTTGTTCTCGTTACCTGATAAATAAGTAAACCTGATGTAAAAAGTACTTTTCTATCAATCATATTAAAATACGGTTATTTTCGACATCACTATAAACAATTTCCCTTTCATCGCCACCGCGTTAGTTTCAACGGGCCCTTACTTTTTACTGATGATCCGATGATCAAACTACCATATTTTTCCTGAGCAATCGATGGTCGGAGCCATCATCATCTGTTTCGACTCATTGCGAGAGTCCTAATTAGGATCTGTAAACGCTTTTCCTTCATGTCTAAGACAATATAGGAACAACCGTGAAAATTGATTTTAAAAATTTCTAAAACTACATAATGGAAACGATTGCCTACAAATTGCTCATTTCAAGGGATAAAAGTTTTTAACGTTGCTTATCTTGTCAAACAAATATCCGTAGTTGGATTCCTCAAAGTTATTATTGCTTGTGAAATTAATAGGTAATGTGTAGATTCAAAGGGCCCTGGGTTCTGTGTGTGGTATCAATATCTTCTTTAGAAGTTTTATTTAATTTTAATATTGTGTCTTTAGTAGTGAACTGGACCAGTTAAGCTATCTATAGATCGTTTGCAAAGGTCTTTAGATAGCTAGCTGTTACATCTGTACTTTTGGTATTGTATTTATGTTGAATGTAACTCCATTTTTATTAAATAAACTAGCCCCCGACCCATCGCGTCAGTCACATCACCGTTCTTTACGTAGCGTGCAGTTAAATAACCTGCCTCAAAAAATGGGCTTGAGTATGCAAAATATTTTTTTAATTCCGTCTTTTAGTTTCAGAAATTAGCGTGTTCAAAAAAACAAACAAAATCTTCAGCTTTATTATTGAAACTAGGTATGCCACGGCCGCCTTCAGCCCCCAGCCAACCGCGTCGTATCGCTCGCCCTCGTTATTACTTCTTTTTCTCCGCTCCTAAGCTTATAACATACTAGCTTCTGCCCACGGCTTCGCCCGCGTGGTACCCGGATAAAAAGTAGCCTATGTATTATTCTGATGTATAAGCTATAGTACTGTAAAGTTTCATCAAAATCCATTCAGTAGTTTTTGCGTGAAAGAGTAACAAACATCCTCACAAACTTTCACGTTTATAATATTATTAGTAGGATTTAACCTTCCTCGTGAAATGAGCTATCAAATAAAATAAAAAAAAACCGACTAGTAGTTCTAGAGATAAGTGTGTCCAAACAAAAAAAAACACTTCAGCTTTATTATCAGTATAGTTATAGATAGATAAATGCGCTTAACAGCAAAACAAAGTCATCAAAACTCAATTGTCACTTTAAACAGTTTAAACCAAACATGAAACGGTTAACAGTGGGAAGTATAGCTTCCATTGTGGACGCAGGGTGATTACCGTAAACATGTACTGTTTATTTATTTTTAATTCCGCAATATATTGATAGTGGTAAAGGTGGTGCTACACTGGGTGAGCAGTACCGATTAACGCAGTAGTATTACGGTTATTTGACGTATATTGCACATGTTTGCTAGTAACAATACCGATCGATACTGATCCATACCGATCGATGGTAAACCCATTCATACTCGATTTATACCCTCTCCCGCTGTCGCTTGGAAAGCTAAACATCTACGGTCTCATTACGAAACGTGGTCTAAACTCAAGTTGAACTCAAGTTCTGTCAGTTCCACTAAACCATGGTTTAAATATACCTTATCGAAAAAAAAAGTATTATTGCAAAGCCACTACGGTCGTCAATTTAAAAATAAAATAAAACCGCGGGATGACCGTTTAATTTAAAAAACACTTCAAAACCAAAATAAAAAAGAAAAACATAATTTTGATTGGCTACCAAAAAAAGTAGGTCCCCAAAAAGAGGTTGAGTTATGATAGAAATAAACTAGGTGACCGCCTGGTTTATCTTTTAGCAGTTATTTGTAGTCAAACCTCTTTTTGAAATGTCACATAGACTGTCGGCTATTATACTATAGCATTCAATTTTAAGCCTTGTTTCCTTTGCACAACAATTTCTCTTGAAAATCAGGAATCAAAGGTCTAAAAGATAAACCACCGATTTAAACCACCTTTCGTAATGAGACCCCTAGTGTTGGAGTTTTAGTGCACTGCGGACATAACAGCAGATGAAATATCGTTTGTGATATAACTCCGCAGTCAAACTGTACGTAGGTGGAGTTTCCCCTTTTTTTTTGACTAGGTTGTGCCTGCAGCGGCCATCAGAATAGGTGACAGAAATAGTTTTTGCCTTTTCTTTCGTAGCCAAAATTTTGTCTTGGGGGCTCATGCTAAATAGGCTGGTGGACCAGGGAAGTAGATGGCCCGCGGGGAACACTTCTGCAGCCACAGTTAGTCCACAGTATTTAATTTCATATGTATTATTCATTTATTTATTTCATATCTTAATCCATATTTCTTTTTTGAGTTTTGTTTGTGAGTTTTTTCTATGTATAGTATGTATTTATTTACAAAAAAAAATGTATATAAATAGTATATCAGTCATGTAGTTCCCATAATACAAGCTCTGCTTAGTTTGGGGCTAGATGATGCTGTGTGAAAATGTCCAACATTATTATTATTATATACCTATCATATTTTAAAAACACAAATTACTTACACATATTCATATTAAATAAAAATAAAATTACAAAAATATTAAGTGCCATAATAAAAATATATACATATATCAAAATTATAAGAAAAAAATACCAGATGATGAAAATAACCAGAATGATATATTATCATAATTTTCATGATCCTGTTTTGAACTTCATCATACGTCGATTAAGCTCTCAGTGTGACACGACCTTTAGGAAATGGACGGAGGGCGATTCGGGAATCGCTTTACTATAAAGTAATGTTAATGTGGCGGATTGGAGTTACCTTGTTTATTGTATCAGCGTTGTGATAACAGTTTTTCCGAATTATTTATCGATAGAGCGAAGCGAGTCTAGGTACTCAAGCTATCCGGCTTTTGTACCAATGTTTCTATGCACCTATGTTTGTTTCTTAAAATAAATAAATAATGCTGGACTTATTCACACGACATCATCTATCCCCAAAATAAACAGAGCTTGTATTATGGGAACTATATGACTGATATACTACTTATATACATTTTTTTTGTAAATATATACATATTATACATAGAAAACACCCCGACCCGAAACAAATGAATGAAGATCATACAAAAATTTGTCCCGCAGCGGGAATCGAACCCGCAACCTGCGTCTCAGGCGGACCTTCGCCCACTGCGTCACAGAGGTTCTTCGACGATAACTTACGAATATTTATCATGATTTTTGTGTTTGAATTAAAAAAAAATATTCTAGAGTGAGGTAAACAAATACTTTAAAGATTATCTACACCAATATTTTATAGAGGTAAAGTTTGTATGCTTGGATTTAGGAGGTAATGTTCGAAACTACTCATCCGATTTCAAAAAATATTTTACCAATATTTAGAGTGGAGACCAATTTAGCAATGTAAATCGACGAAAAAACGGTTGAAGGAATGCGTGTCTATCGAGCGCTGCCTTAAGGATCCGGTGTACAACGCTCATAACTCAAATTCGAAGCCTCGCCCGTGCTTGCGCGATAGCAATATTAGGCATTCAGATTTTTTTATAAATTTGGTGGTGTTCCGTAATACCAAAAAAGATGAATGAAAACTTGTTGTATTTTTCACATTGTGTTGTTATTCTGTAACTAGACAATATAATCTATGTACCTAACCAAACGATACGTAAGGTATTGTTGTTTTTAATACGAAACAAATAAGAAGAAAACATGTCATGTATGACGTAAAAATATCCAAATTGCGATTCGTTTACATTTCATTTTAGGTAAGTATTGAATAGATAAATACTATTCAAATGCAAATAATAACATAATATGGTGGAAATAAGCTGTGATTACAAATGACTATCGAGCAATTTATAATATGGGCCCCAGAGAATCACTTCGCGAAAAGTTTAAAGAAATAAATATAACGACATTTCCTTGTCAATACATTTATGAAAATCTGATGTATGTTTAAAAAATATTAAGTTGTTTAAGAGAAAAAGCGATAATCACAATGTTAATGCGAGAGATAAAGATAAACTCGCTGTTGCCACTTGTAGACTCCATAAAGTTAGTAAATCGTTTAAAGGACACGGTGTACGCTTTTATAACAAACTCCCAAGAGATATACAAAAATTATCAATTAACAAATTTAAAAACGTAATTAAAC
Organism: Perizoma flavofasciatum; assembly: GCA_958496245.1. Taxonomy (NCBI): domain Eukaryota; kingdom Metazoa; phylum Arthropoda; class Insecta; order Lepidoptera; family Geometridae; genus Perizoma; species Perizoma flavofasciatum. The sequence goes on along the minus strand of OY292425.1, from coordinate 13,742,207 downwards.
AAAAGCTTTATAAAAAGGCATACTATAAAATATCTGATTATTAAGATGACAAAAACTCTTGGGATTGAAAATGCTCCAACTCGAACCTATTGTTTTGTAAAAGGATCATTAAAAAGAATAAACAGCCTTGTTTTCTTGCATTTCTTTCCTGGCTTGGTCGCGGAGGAACAGGCACCTAGATAAAAACCGACGTTTCAAAGTGGTCCTTGTGATTTTATTGAATAAATGAATTTTGACTTTGACTTGACTTTGACTATGGTATTACGTTTTTATGGGTAATTCATCCAACGCAGGCCTCTTAACGGTAAGAACTACTTTTTATTCGAGTACCAGACGGCGTAAACTACGCGGCCACCTATTATTTAATTTAAAGACGGTTACCCGCCTTAAACTGAAATGAAATAATATTATAATTTTTACTAAAAAACGGGATATTTACCATGATTTGTGAGTTTGAATGTTTCCCGATATTTCGGCACAGTTGCATGTACCATGATCACGGGACCAATCATGGTAAATATCCCGTTTTTTAGTAAAAATTATGTTCAAAACCATGATAGTTTTATAAATGAAATAATATTCTTGAATATGACAAAATTGAAATGTGATTGGCTACTACGTACGTAGTCACCGTACGTCGCTATAAACTGTAATGTATCCAACTAACTGTAATTTTACTCAACAATATTTTTTTTTTAGAATATTATTACGACTTTACGACGTACTTTACTATTCTCATACTGACGTTTCGTTGACCGTTTGGAAGTCCTTCCTCATGAGCACCGTCCGCGACCACGCCCGACGGTCGTGAACCGTCTAAACGGTCAACGAAACGTCAGCAGGAGAATAGTAAAGTACGTGGTATAGTCGTAATTATATTCTAAAATAATACCAAACCACGATAATTTCAATTTTATTTTTTATTTAAATAAAAAGATTTTTTTCTGAAATACATAGGTAGTTAAATTAAAGGGACTTACCTCATTTGTTCTTAAATACCCGCTGTAAATAAATAAATAAAAAATAAAATAAATAAATAAATTGTGTCTCAGGGTTGGCAACGCGAGAGTGATACCTCCGTCCCTCCGTGTTGCAAACATCTATAGGTTATGGTAACCGCTTATGTTTTTGCTTGTCATTTCTACGTGTCTGTGCTGTATATCTGTGTGTTGAATAAACAAATAAGTTTCTTATTCATTTTGTGGAAACGGGAATTTTCACTATCGGTGAAAGCACCGACTAAGTTTCGACTCATTCCGAGAGTCTTCATGAGGGTGAGTGATCGCGACTTTCTCCCTCCGCGTCGCGTCGTGCACTACAAATTCCCGTTTTTACAATATGAATAGTCAAGTTCACGATAGTTTTTGGGATAAAATAAGTATCTCTATTATTGTTACATAATACGATATGTTGTTAGGTACTAGTTTTTTGTAGTTTAAATATTATTTTTAATGTTGTTAGAAATAATTCAACAGCATTTGTGGCGACCTCTGTGGCGCAGTGGGCGAAGGCCCGCCTGAGACGCAGAAGGTTGCGGGTTCCGCCACGGGACAAATGTTTGTATCTGCAAATATTTGTCTCGGGTCTGGGTGTTTTCTATGTATAATATGTATGTATTTACAAAAAAAAAATATATAAGTAGTTTATCAGTCATGTAGTTCCCATAATACAAGCTCTGCTTAGTTTGGGGCTATATGATGCTGTGTGAAAAATGTCCAGCATTATTATATTATATTATTATTATTTAATTTAATGTACCTAAATTTATGTTGGAACAATAAACTATATTCTATCTTTATATAAAACAACTAGGAAGGTGGAAGATGGTAGCCTTTTAATTAAAAACAAATCCCTAAACAGATTTAACTGTGAAATAATCATTAATAGCGCCATCTACCGTAACAATATCAATAACATTATCAAAATGCCATCAGTTACACTCATTAGGCACCGCGCACACGAGCCGGAACAAAACGGCCGAATTAAAACTGCATCCGGTCCGGTAATTATAGGTAATTAGAATCGACGCGGTCGGTGCGACCATTGCTTTATATTTAGTTCAATTTCATTATGCTTTTGGGTGAATTTATTTTATGTATAAAATGTTATTTGGAAAGTTATTTTAATCAGATTATATTCAAACGTATGTTACTTAATACCTGGTTCCCCACAAACCCAGAGTCTCATTCCCAAAAAGCCTAAACAAGTACTCGTAAGCTCTGTCAAGATTTACATGTTTGGGCCTCTTAAGATAAGCGACCGAAACAGCCGCTTCACCGGCCCTAACTGATTAGTGTTTAGATGAATTATATCATCGAGTTAACGTACCTAATTCGATATGAGCTAACGTACCTACTTCGATATGAGCTAACGTACCTACTTCGATATGAGCTTACGTACCTACTTCGATATGAGCTAACGTATCTAATTCGATATGAGCTAACGTATCTAATTCGATATGAGCTAACGTACCTACTTCGATATGAGCTAACGTACCTACTTCGATATGAGCTAACGTACCTACTTCGATATGAGCTAACGTACCTACTTCGATATGAGCTAACGTACCTACTTTGATATGAGCTAACGTACCTAATTCGATATGAGCTAACGTACCTACTTCGATATGAGCTAACGTACCTACTTCGATATGAGCTAACGTACCTACTTTGATATGAGCTAACGTACCTAATTCGATATGAGCTAACGTACCTACTTCGATATGAGCTAACGTACCTACTTTGATATGAGCTAACGTACCTAATTCGATATGAGCTAACGTACCTACTTCGATATGAGCTAACGTACCTACTTCGATGTATCATAAATATACCTTAAAATTTAAGGATCGACCGAATAAAAGTGGATGAAATGCTGATAGAAACGTATTATAACGTTTTTATAATATATCGAAAATATATTTTTCTCTTGGAACGAGGGTAATTTAACGCATAGCTATATGGTGCAGTCCAGCCTGATTGAAATTATTCAGATATTTCGGCTCAAAGCGTCAAAATGTATAAGCAAATAGAATCCTCCACTTTTCCCTCAGTTAAAAGTGTAAACCAAACCAATCCTACCAATACTATAAATGCGGAATTTGGATGTTTATTATTTTTGTTGCTTAATCTCCACGACGGTTGAATCGATTTGGCTGAAATTTGAATCAATAGTTCGTGACCTAAAATCATACCAATATCTCTTTCGAGGTTTTCCCAAGAGACTACAGTATGCAGTACATCAAACAGCGTTTATTTTTTTAAAAGGTCACGAAAGTGTCGATGCTTTGGTGTAGCGAGCGTCAAGTCATAAAGAGAAGAAGATCCTTCTTAGAAGGCTGTAGGTAAAGAAGCCCATCCGCGCTAAAACATGTCAGCTCCTAATTATATGCCTCGTTTCAAGTTTCTATAGAAAATCTGCTACAAGACACGCTTAATTCTTTGCTTTAGCTTTCGGAGTCTGATGCGGACGAGCCTAAGTCCAAGAGAGGGCGCTGGGAGTCGGGATACAGCTATTCTCATCCGACCCTCAACGCACCATCTCATAAAATGTGTACCCCAATTATTCATACATAACTATTTAATTTTTACTGCATACTGTCATATCTCGCGAAGAACCGATAACCGCTGGGGTAAACGTGTTCTTGAGTGGAGACCGCGACTCGGCAAACGTAGTGTAGGACGCCCTCCGGCCAGGTGGGATGACGATCTGCGAAACACTGCAGGCAGATGCTGGATGCGGCAAGCTGAAGACTGGGCGCTATGGCGCTCATAGGGGAGGCCTATATCCAGCAGTGGACTAATATAGGCTGATGATGATGGTGATGAATTAACTATTTAATCACAAGATCTATTGTTAAGATACGGTAACCACTTAACAAAGTGAGCTGTATGCATGTTTGCCACTTTGGTATAAAGAAAACGTATACATAAAGAACGTTTTCTTGTTGGCTTGATACCGGCGGGTGAACCCGTGAGTTGTAAGCAGTCTTCTATGCAATGCCTATGTATACGAGATTCAAGCATAGTAGCATTGCAATGGGTCCGAGGGATTGTCAAACAGTATGGCAGCAATAAAGTGCGCGCATACAGACGGTCCGGCTGTCCACACGCGGCCGCGCGCCGTAACTCCACGCGTGCGGTTTGTTGTCGCACGGACCGGAAGCTATAGAGGGGACACTACACACCTATTACCCTTCATATTGTTAAATTCGGAATTTTCACGTACCGCACTATCAGTGAAAGCAATGACTAAGTTTTGACTCATTCCGAGAGTCTGCATCAGGGTGAGTGATCGCGACGCTCTCCCTCTGCGTCGCGTCGTGCACATTACCCTCTTTAATCATTCACTAACTTTAGCAACGAGCTAAAAGTTGTCTGCCTATATCCTTGGTTTGGTGTAAGAAAATGACGGTTAAAGTTAAAAAGTGCCTGTTAATGAGTAACTATGAATAAGAGTGTCAGACTTTTCTGTATCGATTGTTAAAATTATATATATTTCTAAAAGGTATCTAATTGTAATTGATTATCTAATTTTGGTAAATAGGGAAAAGGTGGTCAATGTTTGCGAAGACCCTTCCTACTTAAAACCATTATGATGAAGACAATTTCTAAGTCCGCATATTGTGACAGACAATTACGGAACCCTACACTGCGCAAAGCCTGGCACGCAATTAGCCTGTTTTTTTATTAGTCAACTCAACGTAAATTTTTATTAAAGCCTGATCAGCACTGTACTATCGCTACAGAGTTTCTCACAATAGTGTGGTATTATCATCTCTGTATATTTCCAAAACAAACTGACCAATTAAAACAAGGCAAGTCTACGTCCGCCATCTTAAATCTGCGCACCCGTGCATTGGCAATATCTGGGCTGCGCCTATTACTTCGTGCGGCGTGCGAGCTACATCCTGTATATTGTACGAACACCCCGTACGTCCGGACACCCTGTGTGAATTTAACGCTTGCATTCGAGATCGTTTTACGTTAGTATTCATTAAATGATGTTGGCGCTTACCTACCATTTTAATTTCTTTCGAAGTCATTTAAAAACAAATACCTAGAATTATTTTGCTATGAGTACGGACATTTAATGTAAGTATATTTATTTATTTATTCAACAAACAGAGTACATAAAATAGATATTTAATTAAAATCTATGTTAGATTTCTCTAGACAATAGGTTTTCGTAGTGTTACTTAATGTATTTGAAATAAAAAAGCACAATAAAAACATGACTACCTAATAATAAGTATGTATTTGAGTACATTATGTTTTTTATATGCTGTTGTTCGTTTGTTTACCCACCATTATTTATCGGCTTTCCTTAACCCTCAAAGGTTTTCTGGAAGAAAATTCTGATAGTGTCAGGCTCGCCTTTGTGCATGACCTATGTAAGTTTTTGCCTGTATTATATGTGTGTACAACAAAGAATAAAGATATTGGATTGCAGTTAGCTGTAAGTAAAATTTTAAAAAACTTTGTTTTCTATCTATAAAGTGTATATTTCATTCATTTTATATATATCCTTTCTGTGTTTTGTGTTCAATTAGTACTTGCTCCTCATTCTAGTTTACTCTGACTAAATTGAAGATATTCTGGAAAAAGGTCGGGTCAAGAGTATTCTAAACAGGCGAGCATGAAGAATGTGATAAGAGTGATGAGATGAAAAATCCTAATACTAGATATTATAAAACGTGAAAGTTTGTGAGGATGGATGTTTGTTACGCTTTCACGCAAAAAGTACAGAACGGATTTTGATAAAACTTTACAGTTATATAGCTTATACATCTGAATAACACATAGGCCACTTTTTATCCGAGTAAAATGCGAGCGAAGCCGTGGTAAATAAATAATGCTGGACATTTTTCACACAGCATTATTTAGCCTCAAACTAAGCATAGCTTGTATAATGGGAACTCCATGACTGATTAACTACTTATATATATATTTTTGTAAATACATACATATTATACATAGAAAACGCCCAGACCCGAGACAAATATTTGCAGACGCAAACATTTGTCCCGCGGCGGGAATCGATCCCGCTACCTTCTTCGTCTAAGGCGGGCTTTCGCCCACTGCGCCACTGTAAAAACCTGTGGTGAAACAGCCGAGATAATATGTATGTACTAGCTTCTGCCCACAGCTTCGCCCGCATGGGACCCCGATAAAAAGTAGCCTATGTGTTATTCTGATGTATAAGCTATATTACTGTAAAGTTTCATCACAATCCGTTGAATAGTTTTTGCGTGAAAGAGTAACAAACATAATGCTCACAAACTTTCGCGTTTATAATAGTAGGATATGATATAGAACTTGCTCCTCGGATTGCAGCTAAAAAGCGTGGAGTTTACGCGTAATAACTGAAGTTTACATTAGCGTGTATGCGTTAATCACTTTAATTCGACACTCGCGCGCATCCTTCCGCTGATTATTATCACTAAATCATATTTAGTGCAGTCATTATCGCCTGCGCCCGATAATATTGAGTACTTGGTAAATAATCACCGTACAGAGATTCTAATTGCGAACTCGTATTTTACGACAGCAATGGTTCGTGGCCCCTATTAGCCAGTTATTTGCATGGATTTATTGCAATTTCCCGTTCACTATGCAGCATATGTACGGCATAACATAACCTCACTTCATCGTAGCTACTTTGTATATTTGACGTTTATGATCATCTATACTAATATTTTATTAATATAATTGTTTCCGAATATAATTACCTTGGGCAGATTCTGCAGTTGGGTAAAAACAATTTCGAGAAAGAGGCCAAGAGGAGGATCCAGCTAGGTTGGGCAGCGTTTGGAAAACTACGTGGAGTCTTCTCGTCATCCATACCGCAATGCTTGAAAATGAAAGTTTTCAATCAGTGAGTCCTACCCGTCATGACCTACGGAGCTGAGACGTGGACTCACGATATGGCTGGTCCACCAGTTCAAAGTCGCTCAGCGAGCTATGGAAAGAGCTATGCTCGGAGTCACTCTGAAGGATAGGATTCGTAACGAATACATCCGTCAGAGAACCAAAGTTATCGACATAGCTCAACGAATTAGCAAGCTGAAATGGCAGTGGGCCGGTCATATCTCGCGAAGAATCGACAACCGCTGGGGTAAACGTGTTCTTGAGTGGAGACCGCGACTCGGCAAACGTAGTGTAGGACGCCCTCCGGCCAGGTGGGATGACGATCTGCGAAACACTGCAGGCAGATGCTGGATGCGGCAAGCTGAAGACATGGCGCTATGGCGCTCATTAGGGGAGGCCTATGTCCAGCAGTGGACTAATATAGGCTGATGATAATGATGATGATGATACTAATATTATAAAGAGGAATTATTTGTTTGTTTGTTTGTATTGAATAAGCTCCGAAACTACTGGACCGATTTTAACCATTTTTTCACCAATAGAAAGTTAAATTATCAGGAAGTAACATAGGCTAGAATTTATTTAAAAAAAAATTAGAGATCCTTAAGAAAATTGCAATAATGTAACCCAAAGTAGCAAAATTTTGCTGCGCTGCGAAAACTATAGATGATACATAAAAATGATGTTCTACATGATTAAAGTATTCTTTATTACCTACAAAAAAGTCCGTGAGGGAAAATATTTAACTATCATAGTTAAGTGACAATAGCAGCTTTTGTGTTCTAAAATTCAATTAAATCGCCGGTAGAAACAAAAGTTGGTTACATTCGTAAAATCGAAACTTACGCGAGTAAAACCGCGGGGCGCAGCTAGTTCTGTATAAAAATCTCAAACTCAAAGTTATACCAGTAATTTTTGGTTCCGCATTCGTCATTTTTTTCAATTCTACCCGCATCGAAACGTCAACATAAAAAATGTGTCTAGCCCACCAGGTATGTAAGTGCGTTTAAGGATGACAATCAAAACTTAAATAACGCTAAATTATATAAAATCCTTCTTAATTCCTACTATAATAATAAAATATTATAAACGTGAAAGTTTGTGAGGATGTTTGTTACAGTAATATAGCTGTTATTTTGATGTATACATCAGAATAACACATAGGCTACTTTTTAACCGGGTACCATGCGGGCGAAGCCGTGGGCAGAAGCTAGTATTAAATGTTTTATACAATTTAGCATAATTTAGCGGCCATGCTAGGTCGTACCTCTGTTTCGGACTGCTAATCTTTGATCACTAACATACCTAGTGGGCAAGATACATATTTTATATTGACGTTTCGATGCGGGTAGAATTTAAAAAAGTGATGAATGCGGAACCAAAAATTACTAGGATAACTTTTAGTTAGGTAGGTATTTATACAGAACTAGCTTCTGCCCATGGCTTCGCCCGCGTGGTATCCAGATAAAAAGTAGCCTATGCGTTATTCTGATGTATAAGCTATATTATTGTAAAGTTTCATCAAAATCCGTTCAGTAGTTTTTATGTGAAAGAGTAACAAACATCCATGCTCACAAACTTTTGCCTTTATAATATACTAGCTTATGCCCATGGCTTCGCCCGCGTGGTACCCGAACAAAAGTAACCTATATGTTATTCTGATGTTTAAGCTATATTACTGTACAGTTTCATCAAAATCCGTTCAGTAGTTTTATATACATCTATATACTTACTTGTATTACTGGAATTGTAACAAACTGTATTTTTGAACAAATAAACTTGACATTATCTTCTCTTTCAAAAAAATCTATATGCCCAAACCATCTCAACATACCCTTCTCAACTCTCGTTACTACATCTTCATTCAATCCACACTGCTCTCTTAACACGCTGCTCCTCACTCTATCACTCAAAGTTACACCACACATACTTCTCAAAGTTCTCATCTAAAAACAAAGTATATATAAACTATAATGTCACTGGTTTAGTTTTTGCTACTCTGCTTGAGTTCACGTGATATTTTTTTTATCCTTTCAGTAGATGAGTAAAATACCAATGGCCGATATTGCCATAACTTCGATGCACATTTCACTACAGAAATTCCCCAGCAATCAAAGTATAATCGCGCACAAAACTATAATCGCATAAAGTACAGTCGTGATATAAATTCGTTCTAATCGCGGCCGATGCAGCCGAATCATGCGGTCCGTCGCGCCCGATGACGGCTTTACGATGCTATCAATACTAATATCGTATGCGATATGAAACTGGCGGTAATAGGAGCGATCGTACAATGCAAATCGCTGGTGTATGCGCGCCCTAAATACTAGAGTTAAGTTTTGCGAAGCTAAATGCTGGCTTCAGATGGACCACGCCACAAAAACACCACAGTTAAAAAAAAAAAAAAGCTGGGCATTTTTCACACAGCATCATCTAGCCCCAAACTAAGCAGAGCTTGTATTATGGGAACTACATGACTGATATACTACTTAAATACTTTTTTTTTGTAAATACATACATATTATACATAGGAAAACACCCAGACCCGAGACAAATATTTGCAGAGCTTACAAACATTTGTCCCGTGACTGGAATCGCACCCGCAACCTTCTGCGTCTCAGGCGGACCTTCGCCCACTGTGCCAGTTAAGAGGCCTGCGGAGGATGAATTGCCCATACAAACGTAATACCAAAATCACTTGTAATTAGAGCTTATTTCTATATTATTATATATTATTTTGTTATTTGTATTCGAATATTATTTATCTATGTAGGTACCTTGATAAATATTTTTTCAAATTACTTACCTAAAATGAAATGTAAACGAATCGCATTTTGGATATTTTTACGTTTTCACCTTATTCGTTTCATATTAAAAACAACAATCAAAGTCAAAGTCAAAGTCAATAGGTTTTTATTCATTGAAATCACAAGGATCATATAGAAACGTCAACTTAAAAACTATACGTGAATCTAAAATGTTAAAGTGAATTTACGCCGGTTCCTCGCGCGCGACCAAGCATAGAAGAATCAGGCAACAAACTCTGCTTGGTTATTTTTTTGATGATCCTTCATTCAGCTTTAGTGTGGTGCCAATCGAACGTAAATGAACGAGACTTATTTATAGAAAAAAGTACTAGTCAGAGACTTAAATAAAGTCTAAAAAGTATCAACCTAAGTTCTTATGACAACACACTATACGCTTTATAATAGTAATGCTTAACCTATTCTTAAAAAATATGATACCACAGATATACAATTCCACAATATCTTACGTATAGTTTGATTAGGTACATAACTTATAATATTGTCTAGTTACAGAATAACAAAATCGTGAAGATCGTGACGCCTGGAGGAAAACAGTGGCGGATGGTGTCGTCGCTCACGATAACGCCTGGCTCGACTATCTAGCACATAAGCGGGTTACACGTCACCAACGCGCCGCAAACCCTGTAACATCCCCGGGGTCTTTTATTTGTGAAAAATGTGGCCGCAGTTGCCACTCCCATATAGGTCTCATTAGTCACGAACGAAAGTGTTTAACTCTTTCCAGTTGTAGTTTAACCTGACTGACGCCACCTAAATCATCTGTAATAGATGTCAAAGGCCAATGATGATGACAGAATAACAACACGATGTGAAAAATACAACAAGATTTCAGTCACCATTTTTGGTATTTGGTATAATAAATTCTGAACGGCTAATATTGCTATCGCGCAAGCACCGGTGGGAATGCATCAGCTAAAAAGAGATGGCTATAGTTTTGGACGCGCTTCAAATTGTTGTTGTGATCGCTGTCCGCCGGATCCTTAAGAAAAAAAACTATGAATTACTCATACAGAAGGCTTAATTTCATGTGCTTAAATTAATTTCTTTTTGATAAATTCTTATAACCTGAACTGTATTTTGTTTTTATAAATTGGTTATTACGGTATTTGTAAAATTCTATGTTTCCTGTACATAATATGCATAATATGTTTTTTTTTTATATTTGATCTGAAATAACTTGACACTTATTAATTTTACATGCTTGTATGCTGATCATGGCTGTACTTTAAAGCCTTTACACGTTATTTTTTATCACCCAATTGAATCTACATTTTACATATAAACAAATTTGAATCTGAATTAGAAAATGACGTTAGACAGTGGTCGAGTATGAATGGTGTCTCTGCGGCTACACAAATTCTGTTGGAATTATATATAAACACATTTTTTTTAATGATGTCAAATTAAAAGAATTAAATGAACCAAAATGAAAAAAAATATAAATGAAAAACAAACAAGTTTGTATACCCTATGAGCTAGACATAGAAATATGAATAGTGATTTGGATTATGATTATGGAAGTTTGGACATAAAGATAACAGCGAAAATTCCAAAATTATGTTACCATCAACCATCAAAATCACTATACTTATATACCTCTAGGTATGTAGCAGCTTCAGAGTTTTTGCGCATTGCAAACGTCAAAAATATTTATAAATTCTTTTAAATTATAGTATTTTATATGCTATGTTTTGTACATGATTAAGAAAGGAGTAATGAGATGACGGCTGATAGAGGAGAGTGGAAGTAAGTTGTGCCGACCCCACGTAGGTAATGTGGGATAAGGACAAGAAGATGATGATGAGTATTCTGTATGCAGTTCGATATAATCCAAACTAAAAAGGTTTTGTTCAGATAAATCGATTTCTACAAACTATTTTTATATCCAAATATGACAAACTACAAAGCTAAAGGCCAAGCTTATATTTATTCGGGCCATTATCAAACCAAATTAACGCCAAAATGCGGCAGACTCGTAAAACTAGAGCAATCAGCTCAAAAACTAGCGGCACGATGGCATAAATCAAACTTAACAACGGGGTAGGGATCTGATTAAATTCATAGCGAAATGATAGGTTATTTCGTAAATAATGGTGACAGGTTGCTTAACGATTATGCTGAAATTGAACGATGGACCAGAAAATTTGCCTGTGCAATTAAAAATTGACAAAATATTAAAAAAAAAATACTAAACTAAACTGACATAGAATTGAAAATATCGTGGTTTGGTATCATTTTAGACTAACCACTTTTCTACTCATCTGTACAAATAAATAAATGGAATCCTTAAATTATTCAAATCAGATCTACGAAAAGAGCATTGGGTCTTTTCGCCCCATGGTCCGAATCACCCCATTCCAAAAAATACCTTGGGCTATTCGCACCGTTCCAACCACTGCGGTGCGTTTGCCGAGTCGCGGTCTCCACTCAAGAACACGTTTACCCCAGCGGTTATCGGTTCTTCGTGAGATATGACCGGCCCACTGCGAATCGAACTCATGTCTAACTAGAATACAGCCTATGTGTTAAGCAGTTACCTAGCCTATGGACGCTTGCAAACAGAAGTATCGCGCGTTGTCAACCCTGAGATGTAACAGGTGAAAAGTTGCATGTAATTTCCCCGGTACTTCCCTTCAAACCAGAACACAGTAATGCAAGCATTACTTGACTAAGACTGATAGATCCGACTCAACCACCTGATTGACTGATGACACCTCGAAGGTTGCGGGAAGGTGGATAGAAGCGTCTATGTCCAGCACTGGACTTCTACAGGCTGCTGATGATGATCATCAGAAAAAACCAAGGATGTCTATGTCCAGCACTGGACAGGCTGATGATGATCATCAGAAATCAGAAAAAAAACAAGCATAGTTTGTTGGCTGATTCTTCTAGTCTTGGTCGCGCGCAAGGAATCCGCGTAAATTCACTTTCAAAATTTAAATTCACGTAGTTTTTAAGTTGACGTTTCTATATGATCCCTGTGATTTCAATTAATAAAAACTTATTGACTTTTGACTTTGACTTTGACATCATAATGATGCGTTTACCACGTCGGGAATCGATCGCAATATTCTTTCGAAATAAAGTCAAGCTCTGTTAAAAGGTTGCTGATTTTTCTCTGTATCTCAGCATGAGGCGGATCTTTATTTTATTTTATTTTTATTTTCAAAATTTTGGGAAAACTTATAGCTAGTTACAACAAGAACAAATATAAGTGTTTAATATGACTGGATAGACCAGTGCATATTTGCTAAGTTTACGCAGACAAGTAATAAAATAGCAAGATAAATACAAAGTAAGTTGACGACTTTGAGCATAAAATAATAGGAAAAAAAAATAGTTTAAACAGTAAAAATAAAGATGGATAGTTAGCTTTACATTTGGAAGAATTTATCACTAAGTAAGCGTTTTAGCTTACTTGTACTGGTGCTAAACAAATCTACCTCACTGTTTTTGTTTACTAGAAAGTTAAAGGAGCAAGAAGCTCTATAAACAAATGCATTCTGCCTATAATTTGTCCTAACTAAAGGGACGTAAAGGGTGTTAGGTTTTCTCAATACAATCATGCTTGTGCGCAGTCCTATTTGCTCAAGAAGTTCTGGGTCTTATGCTACTATGCCAATCTTGCTAAGAGAGTGCTGTGATTACTCAACAACGAGGTACGATTCCTAGTTCGAGGTTTGTTGAGATTTAAAAGTTCCATAAGTGTCGTTAAAAAAACTAAACATTTCCGGCAAAAGTTAATTTGAAAAGAAAGAAACCATTTTTCTGCACCGTTTTCTTATCAGGCAAAACAGGGTAATTCTTTGACGTTTTTTTTTCGATCGAGTTTGATTACTTCACCTTAATTTCCGACACGAGTTGATTTGAAAAAATAAAACATTTTTTGTACTGTTTCCTTTTCAGGCAAAACAGGTTATTCTTATGAAATCATTTTACGTTTTTTTTCGATCGCGTTTCATTATTTCACCTAAAAAGTTGGCACAATTCACATACACCAATAAATGCCTATTACAATGTCTCGTTGATATTAATGAATGCATTGTGATTGCCTTGATTTAATAGACTCGAATTTAATAGCAATTAATGTGAACAACGCGCCCAAACGGTGATATTTAGAGATTTATATACAGGTGTCTAAAAATTCAAAATGGTAAGTCGCATCCACTTTTCATAGAAGTTTACTTGAAATAGGATAAATACGATACTTAGTAGACTGTGATGATTACGGAAAGCGGTATTCACAAACAATAATACGACAATGAATTGAATTAGATCATTCATATGAATTATATCAGACATATATAGATATAAATTTAGTAGTTTATTTTTGTTTTCAATTAAATCGCACAAAAATTTGTAGGTATAAAATTATATCCTATCCTACTTAATATAATAAATGCGAAAGTCTGTGTGTGTGAATGTTTGTTACCACGTATCTCCGTAACTACTAAACTGTTTTTGATGAAATTTGGAATATAGATATCTTAGGTTCTGGAATAATACATAGACTAAAAACTTTTCAAAAATCAACCCCTGAGGGCTTAAACAGGGTGGAAATGTTTCTATGGAAAATTTTATTCCTTTGTTAAATTCACTCAAAACTTGGTACAAATGAACTTTAAAATAAATAATAAAACACGTATTTTTTATTTCTTCAAAACTACCCTTTAGAAGTGTGTGCAATTGAGTTCTAAACTTTGTTTAAAAAAATATTCCTTGCTTGCTTAAAAATTTATTAATCAAAATTTATTTATTAATTAATATAATTAGTAAAAATGTATTAATTTAAATATGTATTCACTCAAAACTCTGTACACAGTCTACAATTTATAATGATATTGTGTGATTTGGACATAATGTTTCACGGCTAAATCACTGAGCCGTTTGTGATGTTATATGATATGGACATTGGACATAGTTTGAAACATAGAGAAGGTCGTACGCTACTTTTATCAACATACCACGCGGGCGGAGCCGCTGGCAGAAACTAGTTTATCATATTTTTGACAATAACATTCTCATATACTGAGACATTATGCAAAGGTTGTCTGGAACAGACGCTTCTAAACAATAAGACTTGGTTGAACTTGGAAATTTGTTTTAAGCCTAAAAGGTTTCACGTAAAAAATGATTGGATAAGATTTGTGACCCGGCTTACATAAAAAGGGGTCATTACCGTTAGGGACTGTGAAGAAAATGGACTGCAGGGCCCTAGAGATACTTTCAAATTTAATATTTTATTCCAAAAACTATCGTGAACTTGACTATTCATATTGTAAAAACGGGAATTTTCACGTACTGCACTATCGGTGAAGGCACCGACTAAGTTTCGACTCATTCCGAGAGTCTTCATCAGGGTGAGTGGTCGCGACTTCCTCCTTCCGCGTCTCGCCGTGCACTATTGTAGGGCACGGCGAGTGCACGGCGCTTTTATAATATGAAAATAAAAATATTATTTTCATTCCTAGAAGGGACCATCCACGCCCGCTTCTTGTTTTATACAAACTTAAATATATTTAGTACGCAATACTTATGGAAAATAAATGACAAAATAAAAATGCATGTGTGCCGAAAGGACTGATGTTTCTTGCTCATACAGTCTATGTATACAGTCTATATATATTTTTCTTACCTTCATAATATTTACCCTGACGGAAATTTTAATTTCCATCTTTCCGTACCTAGTCTCCAAATTGTACAAAGACAATTAAAACATACAATTTAAAGCGCAAATCTAGGCACCTTAATCTTATTATTTATCGTCGGGTTAAATCGTCCAAGGTAATTAAATGCATCCAACGCGGGCCGTGTATCACGCCGTAAGCTGGGGGACAGAATCATAATAAAAAAAAAACAATAAAAATAACGAATTATCCCGTGAACTGGCCTCGTATCGGGACCGAGGATACGAATAGAGAAAGCTATGGAGACGCATATTTTGATTAGAATGACTAAACGTCTCCTTCCTACTAATATTATAGACGCGAAAATTTGTGAGGATGGATGTTTGATACTCTTCCACGCAAAAACTATTGAATGGATTTTGATGGAACTTGACAGTAATATAGCTTATACATCAGAATAACACATACGTTACTTATTATCAGGTTACCACGCGTGCGAAGCCGTGGGCAGAAGCTAGTATTATAAATGCGAAAGTTTGTTAGGATGGATGTTTGTTACTCTTTCACGCAACAACAACTGAATGGATTTTGATGAAACTTGACAGTAATAAAGCTTATATATCAGAATAACACATAGGCTACTTTTTATCCGGGTATCACGCGAGCGAAGCCGTGGACAGAAGCTAGTATTATAAACGCGAAAATTTGTGAGAATGGATGTTTGTTACTCTTTCACGCAAAAAATACTAATCGGATTTTGATGAAACTTTACAGTAATACAGCTTATACACCAGAATAACACATAGAGTACTTTTTATCCGGGTACCAAGCGGGTGAAGCCGTGGGCAGAAGCTAGTATTATTTATATATAGTTATTTTTTGTAGATTTAAGTATCTAAAGTATTGTTCTTTTTCATTATTTTCTTCTGTACACGATCCAACCTCTATAATTACCTCTCTGTAGCTCAAGGTCTGCTGGAAGAAAACTTTTTTTAGGGTTAAACTTGTCTTTGTACATGACATTTAATTCTGCATTTTTGTAAGTGTTTATTGTTTTCAGGTCACGAACATGTGACGGCAAGTCATTTCAATAACGTGAAGCTGCGAATCATGAATTTAGAATTGAGCTTTGCAGTCTATTTCATACAAGCGGCTCGTCCTTTATAAGTTTTTAGGTTTTAGCCTAGTATATATTAAGCAGCTGTTCCAGAGAGAAACAATATTCCACCTTCGGCAGTATACCAAGCTGTGTTGGCTTATCATGGCTACTATTTGGTGACCATTTTGTTTTCTCGGTAAAATAACAGACATTAAAACATATTAGCAAATGTTTGTCTCGGGTCTGGGTGTTTTCTATGTATAATATGTATGTATTTAAAAAAATGTATATAAGTAGTATATCAGTCATGTAGTTCCCATAATACAAGCTCTGCTTAGTTTGGGGCTAAATGATGCTGATGCTGTGTGAAATATGCCCAGCATTATTATTTATTTATTGAAACAGGACGAATGAAAAGAACCTATCATTTAGGTTCTTTTTTTTTATTTAAATTAATAAATACTTTTTGACATTGAAAATATTTTTATAAAAACAGCGACTCCATAGCCCAACCGCACACTGTCCCGAATCCACATTCTGTTTGTGCTCATTCTTAATATGGGCCAAAACTGCTGGAAGAACAACAGTTTTTGTTGTATATTTTATGTTCTGTGACGCCATAACTCAAAAGCGACAAGACACCCTGAGCTCGTGATATACAGAGTACAGTATATAAGTGATATATGTACTATTCACAGTACAGAGTACTTCTAACATTATTTATGACGGGGGAGTTATACTTTTATTTATATTTCTGTTTTATTGGTTTATTCCTTCACGGATTGTTGGGTAGCGTTGAGTGGATTTTGTATTATTATTAAGAACGTTTTCCTGTAACTAGTCTGTATGACAGCCAAGGAAGTTTCTTAGAAAATTATCGTGATTATAGCCGAGGTTTTTAAGGGTGGATGAAATCGTTCCTATTAGGGCGGGTGAGTTCGTTTCAAACCATTTACATAGATCACTTTACTGAGTACATGAGTGAAACAAAAACACGCGCACGACTGTATTCTCCATGATAAATAATAATAATAAAAAATGCTAGACATTTTCACACAGCATCATCTAGCCCCAAAGTAAGCAAAGCTTGTGTTATGGGAACTACATGACTGATATACAACTTATATACATTTTTTTTTGTAAATACATACATACATATTATACATAGAATGATGGATATACTCAGTGCGTAGATCTTTGAGAATATCCAGAAGGGCAAGTTAAAACATAATATTGAGCACCTACCCGCGTTTAGCAAGTTTTTAGCATTCCACGTGACAAGTTAATTGGAACACTAACTGATGTCACATGCCCT
The DNA here is from genome assembly GCA_958496245.1 of Perizoma flavofasciatum. NCBI lineage: Eukaryota > Metazoa > Arthropoda > Insecta > Lepidoptera > Geometridae > Perizoma > Perizoma flavofasciatum. The sequence continues at coordinate 13,724,469 of OY292425.1, read as the reverse complement.
CAAGTTTTGTATGCTGATGTCTTCATATTTCTTCACGGTTTTTGAGCACATGTTAACGCGAACATTTTATTATTCGAGTGGAAAAGTATTGGTGCACGATGGGGTTCAAACCCGACTTCCGGATTGAAAGTTGGGGTACCGCTCACTTGGCCAACACTGCTCAGCTCAAAGATACATGAAGACATAATGATATAGTAGATGTTAAGCCTATAAGACAGGGCCCTATGTAAACTGAAAACAGATTCGTTTGATACCGCAGGATATTTTTATTCAATCCTACTAATCCTATCCTACTAATATTATAAACGTAAAAGTTTGTGAGGATGGATGTTTGTTACTCTTTCACGCAAAAACTACTGAATGGATTTTGATGAAACTTTACCGTAATATAGCTTATACACCAAAATAACACATAGGCTACTTTTTATCAGGATACCACCCGGGTAAGCCGTGGGCAGAAGCTAGTTTACTAATAATAAAGAATACGACCGCCTCTGTGGCGCAGTGGGCGAAGGCCCGCCTGAGACGCTCGTCACGGGTCAAATGTTTATATGATCTTATATTTGTCACGGATCTGGGTGTTTTCTATGTATAATATGTATGTATTAATACAAGCATATGAGTAGCATATCAGTCATCTAGTTCCCATAATACAAGCTCTGCTTAGTTTGGGACTAGATGATGCTGTGTGAAAATGTCCAGCATTATTTATTTATTTAATTACGATTCTGCGTGATAAATCCTAAAGCTCATATCAAAACGATAATTACCCGACTGAGTCGTTGAGCACAAGAGGCGCCATGTTTATTAAAATTATGTGAACATTTTCATTAATTCGCATCGTAATCGCTTTAATTAGAATCTTAGTGCAAAAATAATTAATGCAATAAGCTACGTCCATTTATATTGTAAAAACGGGAATTTTCACGTACTGCACTATCGGTGAAGGCACCGACTAAGTTTCGACGTGCACGGCGCGACGCGGAAGGAGAAAGTCGCAACCACTCACCCTGATGAAGACTCTCGGAATAAGTCGAAACTTAGTCGGTGCTTTCACCGATAGTGCAGTACGTGAAAATTCCCGTTTTTACAATATGAATAGTCAAGTTCACGATAGTTTTTGGAATAAAATAAGCTACGTCTTGAAATTTAGAAAAGATACGTAAAAAGTTTTTTTAAGAAAAAAAAACTTTAATCTTTATAAAAAAACTTAAATCATTTCTAATTGACACATGATATTATAATATTGACGATTATCTAGAACAAGCTTAGCAGAAAATAATTTAACATTGTAAATAATAAAATGAAATTGAAAACTGACATTAAATCTAAATTGACATGAAATAATATGATCATTACGGATTGCAATAGCATGAATAAGAAAATAATGCACTTGTACCCATCTCCTAAAGTACCTACTTTGACTACCTACAATGAAAATAAAACCTCAGTCTGCCGCCATACCCCAATACAAAGTTCAATTGAGAGACTTAACGTTATTTACTGTAGATATTAATAACTAGTTTGTTTACGCAAAACCTCGGCCTGCCTACCTATCTGTTGCTATACCCTAAGACAGGGTTCATGTGAGATACCTACCTATAAACACCATCTATGTACCTACCATGTGAAAGCAATAAATGTATTGAGTATTGAAAACACGCTCAAGTCTGTTTTTTCCTTGATTGACATCTCTTGATACATACTGAGCGTGTAGATCTTTGAGGCTACCAAGTAGTGGGTAGTCAGAGTCACATCCAAATATTTGGCACTTACTTACGTTTAAAGTTAATAAAATAAAATAATAGGTCAGGTATATTCTTGAAGTGAGCCTTTTCAATACTCAATACTCAATACATTTATTGCTTTCACATGGTAGGTACATAGATGGTGTTTATAGGTAGGTATCTCACATGAACCCTGTCTAAGGGTATAGCAACAGATAGGTAGGCAGGCCAAAGTTTTGTGTAAAAAAAAAAACAAAATGTTAAATTCCTATTCATTTGACGATGAAATTATTATATTTTTAATGACGATCTCTGTGGCGCAGTGGGTGAAAGCCTGCCTGAGACGCAGAAGGTTGCGCGTTCGATTCGATGTGTGAAAAATGTCCAGCATAATTTATAGTTATGTAAGGTAAGAAAATTAATAAAAATAAAGTTTTGCAGGAACCAGTGCTTGGACGATACATCCCATATAAATAACACTTAACACACAATATTGAGGGAACTAAGATTCCCTGTATTGTTGGTATCAGAAATTACGAATATCACAACACGCAGATGGGAATCGAACCGGATTCTTGCATCCCAGCTATCTACTCGCCAACCAATCCAAGAGGTATTCAAAGTTAAAGTCAATATGTTTTTAGGTATTCATTGAAATCACAAGGATCATATAGAAACGTCAACTTAAAAACTACGTGAATTTAAAATTTGGAAGTGAATTAACGCCGATTCCTCGCGCGAGACCAAGCCTGGAAGAATCACGCAACAAACTCTGCTTGGTTATTTTTTTTATGAATTTTAGTCCAACCATAACTTTGTAAAAGTTGTCCCACTTCATCGTAACTAATTGACAAGCTAACATACATACAAAACAATCACTTTAAACAAAAATCATATTATCTGTTTAGATAAATGGTTACAAATTCAATCCTTTTCCCGAACACATTACGATTCCCTCCAACTCATTAGCAAAATGATAAGTAAGAAAGAGACAATTAGTCTCATTACCGAACACAATGCGCGTGCGCCGTTTATATTCCCACGAAACTGTAACAGCCCTCAGTCACAACTCGCACGCCGCGACGACAAGCCGTGCTCAAAATGTGTAAAAGATTAATAGATTCCGAAGCGATTCTCTCCATCAACGAGGAATGGATGAAACTCGAAGAAGAATGGATACCAATCGACCTTGAAACGGAAGAAGACTATACACCTTCAAAGCTGAAACCGATGTTCAGTTCCTTGGACCTCCGCAAAACTACTTTTGATTCATCGTTTCTGTTCAAAAAAATGCGTCGAAAGACCGGACGCCGCTTATCGAAGAACTCAGGAAAACTGGACTACAAAGATTTCATCCAGGAATTGGAGAAAGAAGCTGTGAAAGAAATTCCATCAAAAGACTTCTACTACGTCAATGGGCAGATCATATCAGCTGTCTCGGTTGAAGAGATATGTGACAAAATTGACGACATTTTCAAATCTGTGGACAAGCTTTGCTCGGCGACGAGTACAATAAGAAATAAAAAGAAAATCAACTTACCTGCAGTTGTGAACTGCAGTATATCGACTGCTGATCTATCGTTTGATGATACGGAGAAAGGTGATGAGACAGAGGAGGAGAAAAATGATGGTGATGACATCGATAACTATATAGATGAAGCGTTTCAACAGCTCAGTGTAACTATGGCGAGCTTGGCCACATTGGACGAAGACGCTGATGATGAATTGACAAGGGAATCTGTGACGACCTTGGTGAAGAAGTTCACGTCTATCCTGAAGAGTCCGGCAGTGAAGAGAAGTCCAAGGAGGAAAAGGCAATGCTGTGAACGGTTCAAGGATCTAGCGGAGTTTTGGAACAATATGGCTTTCGTGGGAGATAGTGTTATCGTTTAGTTTTATTAAGTTAGTGCGGGTAGGTTGGGTTATTCTTCCATGGTAGGTACCGTATGTACTTTTTTTTTTTGTTGATATAATGTAGTTTGTGTTTAAATTGTTTATATCAATGATTCTTAAGTTAATTTAGGTGTAAGTAGTTTTTTTTAACACTGTTGTCGATATTATTAAAAAGTGATTAGCAATTTTTTGGTATATTTTAGAACTAAATTAGGTCTTGAAATGTTCAAATAAATAAAATTTTAATTAATTACGTATGTCCTGAAAATAATGTTTAATAATGTTTTTAAAGATTTTTATTGCAAAATTTGTGTTTCTAAACTCGTAGATATGTAATTTTCTGCTGTTTCTGTAAAATGTGAATTAAATTATTAAATAATGTGTATTATATGAGGTATATGTTGTTTTAATACAAAATGTATATTAAGACTGGAAGTTGTACAATAAAGAAACTACTATAGAAGACATCCTCAGATACATACTCAGTGCGTAGATCTTTGAGGATACTAAGTCGGGAGTAGTCAGAGACACGTTCAAACGTTATATTTGGCACATGCCCGCGTTTTACAAGTATTTAGCATTCCACGTGATAGGGAGGCCCATCGCCGCTTATTAGAACACATATACCTTCGATTTTTTTGTTCAAACTCCTGCTGGTTTCTTCACGATATTTTCCTTCAGCGTTTTGGCCACGTATTGAATGCAAAAAAAAGATTGAAAAAGTTTTTTGACTGCACGGTTGGGCTCACACCCAAAACCTCTGGATTGGTAGTCGGGAGACCAACCCGACCAATAGGTCAACACGGCTTTTTTTAAAGTAATAAAGAACAAATAAATTTCTATACAAATAGGTAGCAACAGGATTGCAACCTGCAACTAAGTACTCGCAAAAACGCGGACATGTACCAAATATAATGTTTTGACTTGTCTCCCCCACTTGGTTTCATCACAGATCTGCATACTGAGTATGGATTTGAGGATCTCCTTCTTAGGGATAACAGTTGGGAGGTTTTTGTTTTAATTAAAAACCTATACAGACTCATAGCATTCGTAAACTTTTGACATAAGGCTATATCTTACAGAAACACACCTACTTAATTACCTAGACGGTAAACAAATAGAAATTCATGGTTCATTAGGCACACAGTGGGTCCATAGGTCCTCGGACACGGCCTAAGTTAGACGCTAAATCACAGTGTTGTGGACCCGTGGAAACACACAGATAGATAAAAGGTAAGTTATCGCAGCAGCCAAAAATTTTAAAGACAAGAAATTTAATGAGACAAAGATAACAAGCAACAAATAAACAAACATTTATCCATAAAGTTTTATTTGATGTAGAATACAGTTTGGTACAATTTCAATTGACGACCTCTGTGACGCAGTGGGCGAAGGTCCGCCTGAGACGCAGAAGTTTGCGAGTTCAATTCCCGCCACGGGACAAATGTTTGTATCTGCAAATATTTGTCTCAGGGTGTTTTCTATGTATATTATGTATGTATTTACAAACAAAAATGTATATAAGTAGTATATCAGTCATGTAGTTCCCATAATACAAGCTCTGCTTAGTTTGGGGCTAGATGATGCTATGTGAAAATGTCCAGCATTTTTTATTTTTTATTTATCCAATAACACATATATGTACTTATTCATAGCATATTGTGGTACACCACTTGAACCCTTTGTAATCTTTCGTACAGTTCGTTCCATCCGAAGGTTGTCTGGTAGCTAATTAGCGATAAGACTGCCCATTGTACAACATTGTCAAAGCTTGTAGTACTTATTCAAGCTGAGATATATTTATCTATCTCCTAAGTAATAACGTAATGATGATATTTTAAGAAGCGCTTTTCCCTACACCAAGTCCCAAACAGCTCGTGTTGCAGGCTTATAGAGATACACCTCAAAATCTACATTATAAATAGTTAGATGTTGTACATAAGAACTATATAAATAAACAAATCATGAATGAGGTAGGTATCCACTCATACCTCCGTAGATATAAGTACGCTTAAACGTCCGTGGTAAACTACCAGTAAAAAAATAGCGATTTTTTTTTATAAATTTTATTTTTATATTATAATAATTAGTCAGACATCCCTTTCAAAGTCCAATTTGCGGGCTCCTGCAGATTAAGATTTGTTTTTTTTAAGGTAAAAGTAAATAGAAATCTTATAAACCTTAATTATTTATTTATTACTGATAAAAAAGTCAAGGCAAGCTGTATTGAAACCCAATTTTCATCGCATCAGCAAACGCTAGGTATGCCAATGTCTATGCTTGTCAAATTTGGTTGTATGGATCTATCCTTAAACATAAAGTATATATTATGTAATAATAATAATATATACTTTATTGAGGACTTCAATTGACATTTTTTGCACATATCGCAAACAGCGACTTCTTCTACACAACCATTTCCTAAGACTAAAACTAAGGTTGTTTCTAAAAACCCTGCCACTAACAGCAACCAGTTTGGCTGTCCACCATCCCCCGAACTAGTGCGAAAACTGTATATCGAAGGTTAGTTTAAATCAACACCAGACAGTTCCATCTTGTGTAATCGCAGTGTCTCCGTCCGAAATAGCGTCCCGTGTGTACACTATACCCCGCGCACTGACCGGAAGCAGGAACTTATTCCTTCCGAGTTGGACAGTTTGTCAATTTATGAGTACAACAGCGAGTGAAGGCGGGCGCTGTAATTGAAGCGGCAAGATAATCTCATATTTAGAGGGTTGAGACTAAATTCAAGTTCTTGTGAAAATAATATCCCAATACTATTATAAACGCGAAAGTTTGTGAGGATGGATGTTTGTAACTCTTTGAGACAAAAACTACTGAACGGATTTTGATGAAACTTTACAGTAATATAGCTTACTAGCTTCTGCCCACGGCTTCGCCCGCGTGGTACCCGAATAAAAAGTAGCCTATGTCTTATTTTGATGTATAAGCTATATTACTGTAAAGTTTCATCAAAATCCGTTCAGAAGTTTTTGCGTGAAAGAGGAACAAACATCCATCCTCACAAACTTTCGCGTTTATAATATTATTAGTAGGAAAGGATACATCAGAATAACGCATAGGCTACTTTTTATCCGGGTACCACGCGGGCTAAGCCGTGGGCAGAAGCTAGTATTTTTATAATGTTTTGACTCGAGCTTCAAAAAGCATAAAAACAAAGATAAAATATAAAAAAAAACGTTAATTTTGTATTACATAAAGGAGTAATTATAATTCGGTTATATTTTTGTTCTGATTTGAAATTAAAGACACATGAGATCCTTGATCTTGATATTCTTATTCAATGACTCCTCCTGGATTCCAAGTAGATACTTGGAATCCCGAAGAATACTTGGAAGAATACTTGGAATACTTGGAAGAGGTCATCGCAGCCTATAGATATAGGCTGCGATGACCTCTTACCAACACGGTGGGCCGTAAGATTGTTTACCTCTATAGTAGCATAAAAAAATGTTATAGAAGCACTTTGTCCTACTATAACGCTGGTCTTCCAAAACGCCAGTACTATATTACCAAAATTACTATACAACACAATACTATACTAAAACACTGTATAACTACAACACTATTGCACAATAGACACTGCACTAATCAATGGATATCGTTTCCGAATCACTCCGATTAGTTCACATTCAAAGCTTATACCGCAGACTTACTAGAGATGTTAATTTTTATAACATCGTAACAGAACATCGTATTATTTATTTATTTTATTTATTTAACATAATCACACAGCTCTCAAGGAATGATAACTATAACCGATAAAAACTTTTCTTACAGCCAATTAAGGATTTACATTTTATGTACTTAACCAATAAATTGACGACACTCACCGAACTAGAAGATATAGGTTTTAGATTATTAATCTATCGCAGACTTTGCTTCAAGGGACAACAATAATGAGTAGATACAACCTTAGTGTGTGTGTGTATTTGTGTGTGTGAAATGTAGGGTGTGTGTGTGTGTGTGTGTGTGTGTGTGTGTGTGTGTGTGTGTGTGTGTGTGTGTGTGTGTGTGTGTGTGTGTGTGTGTGTGTGGTGTTAGTAAAGTTTTTTTACACATACTTTCGAGTATGCTAAGTGAGCTGTAGAGTTTATTTGTTTTTTGGTAGAACGCGCCAGTCTATAACTACCAGTCGAGTTTGAAAAAAAATTTAATTTGTTGGGCTGTCAACGGTCATTAGGCTATTTAATCAAGGTACGACTCTTACAAGCCGAGCAAAAGGAGTGATAGCGCAGGCAATGCGACGCCGTAGGCTTGGGGCTGAGATAGGCCGTGGCACGCAGTTATTTCATACTTTAAGAGGCCTGCGTTGGATGAATTGCCCATACAAACGTAATACCATAGTCATTTGTCATTAGAGCTTATTTCCACCATATTATGTTATAATTTGTAATCGTATAGTATTTATCTTGATAAATCTTTGATAAATATTTTTTTTAAATACTTACCTAAAATGAAATATAAACGAATCGCATTTTTGATATTTTGACGTAATTTAAGACATGTTTTCTTCTTATTCGATTATAAAAACAACGATATCTTACGTATTGTTTAATTAGGTACATAGTTTATATTGTGTAGTTACAGAATATCAACACGATGTGAAAAATACAACAAGTTTTCAGTCATCATTTTTGGTATTACGGAACACCACCAAATTTATAACTAATTCTGAACGGCTAATATTGCTATCGCGCAAGCACGGGTGGGCTTGCATCAGCCAAAGATCGCTATATTTTTGGACGCGCTTCGATATATTTGTGAGCGCTTTCCGCCGGATCCTTAACTTTTTCGCACGGGTTTTCAATAAGCTCTGCATACAACAGTGGCCATTTTGTAATTTCATTGGCACACGAAATTAACTTACCAGCTACCCTGTAAAATTTGACGTCATCAAAACGTAGGAATAACTTCGTGAAGTTTAATTAGCCACACGTAGTGGTCAGCCGAGTTAGAGCGGTAAAGTCACCGAAATATTGGGACAGGAGACACTTGTTTGTGTACTCATTCGTGATATTTCAACATACGTGCTACGTTTTAGGATGTTATTACACACGAATAAAACGAAGGTCTTCTGACAATCTCCTAAACACCCCCGGATTGGCGGATCGACGAACAGCCTAAACCATAAGTCCTAGAAGCATGAAACTTAAAGGGTATATTGCTCTTATGGTGAAGGGGTGGTGAAGGAAAATTCTACCCTTAAGGGGTGAAGAGGGCTGAAAAACGTTGTATGAAAAATCGTATTCCTTTAATTTACAGTCTTGAAACTTCACTTAAATATTCTTCAATCCAAATGATAAAAGTCTTATATAATTATTAAAAAAAAAACAAAATACCCCTTATAGGGGATGTAGGGGTATCAAAGTCCAAGAGGTGAATCAACGCACAGCCTAAACCATAAATCTTAGAAACATGAAATTTGGAAGGTATATTTCTCTTATAGTGTAGGGGTGCACTAAGAAAGGAATTCGGAAAATTGTACCCCAAAGGGGGTGGAAAGGGGTGAAAACCTTTGTATGAAAAAACGTATTCCTTTAATTTGCAGTCTTGAAACTCTCAACAAACTACCCCTCTAAGGGGGTAGGATGGTATGTTAAGTTTGTTTAAGAATTGTTTAACGCTTTGGTGTTATTTGCTGTAAACTTAGTTTGGATACTTTAAATACAAAAGAACTGAATACGTATCAGGGTATTCAAAGGTAAGGGCGCAAGGCATGCAATTATTTTTTATGCACCTATCGATTATTTAACCTACACGAGTAAGACCGCGGGCATCGGCTAGTATATATATAAAGTAAATGTGGTTAGGTATATAATATTGTCTCTATTATATACCTAAGTCACAACTTACAACAAATTGGGTCGGCTGATAGAAAATGCTTTAGCATAAGTCCACCTATTGTTCACTTTTCAGAAAATTTGTAATTAAATGCTTGTAATTAAATAAAGAGAAATTATAAGTCAAGCCACACATTTCTTTATGGACCACGTGATCAAACTTCTCATTTTATAATTAAGCAACGGGAAAATGAGATAGCCCCTAATAAACTAATTCGTCTTCTTTACAACGCCAACTAAATATTCTATAGAAAGCGTCAATTAAAGATCAAAAATTATCTCCGTCTTGGACCATCATCATCATCAGCCTATATTAGTCCACTGCTGGACATAGGCCTCCCCTAATGAGCGCCATAGCGCCCTGTCTTCAGCTTGCCGCATCCAGCATCTGCCTGCAGTGTTTCGCAGATCGTCTTCCCACCTGGCCGGAGGGCGTCCTACACTACGTTTGCCGAGTCGCGGTCTCCACTCAAGAACATGTTACCCCAGCGGTTGTCGGTTTTTCGCGAGATATGACCGGCCCACTGCCACTTCAGCTTGCTAATTCGTTGAGCTATGTCGATAACTTTGGCTCTCTGACGGATGTATTCGTTACGAATCCTATCCTTCAGAGATAGATAGATAGATCCGTCTTGGATAGGTTAGGTTATTAGGTTTTTTTATTACCACTCAGAAAAGGATTGCTATCCGAACTTTACCTAACAAACTTGGGTTCAAAATAAATAAAACCAACCGGTTTGTCATATATTAATATTTTAGAAGTTTACTACTTGAATGCATGTTACAAACTTAGATGCTAAAAAATAACCACCATGCTGAGTTGTATTTAGAGTGGCTGATATAGAAGATAACTAGTGGCTAAGATAGTATCATTCAGACGCTCAATAAGTAGATAGATAGATAGTTTTTTATTAATTGTGCCTGACTTAGTAATTTAGAAGGCAATGTACATTTTTAGAGGCGAATAATGCTATTAAAAAGAACTCTGTTTAATAAAGAAGTCTGAAATGGGTCCAGGGGACAGTTGAAGTTAAAAAAAAAATCATTAAAATTGGCGAAGACATTGCGTAACATACACAAAAAACCTACAGACGAATTGAGAGCATCTTCATTTTTTGAAGTCAGTTAAAAAATCAAAAAAATACGTAATTTAATTATAATAAAAATTAAAATCTTAAAAATTCCTGCTTAACTAAATTGTTGCTCTTAATCCATAAAAAAATTACGACTACCCTCAGATACCCACTAAAACGGTTATCGCAAAAAAGTTAAAAAGCAACAGAACAGTGCGGCTCCATTAGTGACGTCAGAGGTCGCGCTCTCCATCAATTTGTGGGGAATCACCCGCGTGAAGTGTTTTTTAATTAATTTTATGAGTGAATTTTGGCGCGGAACAGGAGCTGTGGAGTTGAATGAGTAGTAAAAAGTATTGACAAACTTTTATAGATAGATACCTAGATAGACACCTGGATGGATAGATAGAAAGACTGACTGGCGTGGACGGACAGACAGACGACAGACTGACAGACGTATGGATGGATTGATGAATAAATAGATAGATAGATAGATTAATCATTTATTTGCAATTACTTTTTATAAAGTACATCATTTAGGTTATACATAATTTGGCCAGTAGTAGAGAGATACATAATGTACTTAAATTAATCTATAAAACGTAAACGAGTGAGTTAAATTTTAATCGTAGCTCAGTGAATTCGAGTTTTACTCCCGCTGTAGGTCAAATTAATGTTTTTTTAAACATATCCAATAGACACGTACATAGTCCTGACTCTTTCCATATGAAATTAAAATTTCCATATTTTTTATCAATTCTACGTCTCCTCACCGCTCCTGTTCGCGCGACATCGTCGTCGTCCACGCACTAATTCAATATGGCCGACGTAAGCCATTTATGTTCACGCTTGACGCATCGCCCGTGAAAAAATCAATTACCATTTTTTGATAGCCGCGTGGTAACAGCTTAGAAGTGTGGACGCTGCTTTATTTTCACCATCGTATTCATTAATCAGTTGAAAATAAAATAACATATTTTTAGCCACGATGTATAGATCGATAAGTAGCTAGATAAGTAGAAATAACTGATTTCTACTTATCTAGCTAAGTAGATAAGTAGAATAAATAAATTAATTGCACATAACAGTAGTATATGGCTCTTTGACAGATGTTTTTATAACATAGATGAATATTTCAAATTTAAAATTCGTATTTTAAATGTTATAATATTCTTTTTTTTTCTGACATTTTTATATTATATTGTAAATGCATGAAATTCAATATATTAATTGAATTTAATACAAATTTCTTCTGAGTAGGTAGGTGTCTAATATTTGCACGACAAATTTAGTCGAGTACCTAATAACGTAGCATAAGAACCGATGTACCGGTATTCAAGCAAATAAAGTTTCCATTCATTCATTCATTCATTCATTCATAACCACACAGAACAGATAATATACTTTTGTGTATTTTGACCTTTCTTTTACCACAGAAAAGGAGCTCGTATATACGTTTAGCGTAAGAGGTTGTTCGTTTTGTCTATTACCATTTTTCTCAGAAACGACTTATCCGATGAAATTCAGTTTTTGGCAATCGTTTTGTATGACTTGAAGGATCCTTACTTTCTTTTTCTCTCATCATCCCACGACAAATCACAAGGGGCTGATGAAAAAAGTCAGGGTTTTTTTTTATTGTATTGTAAAGTGATTCTCGTAGTTTTAGCTAAGAAAAATAATAATTTTACGTATTATTTATACGAGTCGTTTTAAGTTGTGTTGTTTAAATAAACTAATTATAATTTTATTGCGTAGCTCGTAGTTTTGGTTATTTTTATTAGCTGTGAGATGAGTGTCTAATTTAATGAGTTTATTTAATGATAAGTTAAAAAGTAGAGAAGAGGTTGTACCTACTATTTTGTCAAAACAAGAGTATTTTATTTACCACTTTGACAAATAAATACAATTCTGCGGCAACATTTAATTTATTAAGCCTGACTTTTAAATATCAACGTTGCATTATTATTTTGTCTTGGTTTTAATTTTCCCCCTAATCTACGAGGTCCATTTCCACATAAACCTACCCCACGACGTCCAGTTTATATATTCAATATGCTCGTCACCCGACATAGATTTGACAGTTCAATCTAAAATGGCGCACAATAGTGCAGACAAAAAAGCGGCTCCCGAGTATCGACACTTTGATTGATAAATTGATGGCTATCGGTTGTATTGGCCAACTGAAATGTCAGTATGTCACTTACACCCTGTCATATCCATTGAAGTCGTATTCCTCTAAACGTTATAATACGTACATTTCTTTTATATTTTTTTATTACAAACAACACTCCGCTCTGATTTAACACCACTTCGACAGCACTCTACATCACTTTGTCACAAGTTATAATTTCCCGAATTATTCTTTTTAATTTTAAAAAGGAAAAACCTGGTTTACCTTATATCATATTGGTAAAGTATTTTGAATTTGACAGATTTTTTGTTACACACTGTATTTACAAATAAAATCATTAAATTATTAAAGAAATAATAATTTACTCTTCACATTTCCACAGCGCAAATTGCAGTAAAACAACTTGCGTAGCCGCATCAGGCGCAACAGTTTCAGTGAATATACCGTTCCTCGTTGTCGTACAAATAGCCCGTTACCTACTGGTTTATTATCTGGCTGGTTGATTTATGCACTGTGACAGTGGAAAAAGAAAACCCTCAATACTGATCGCTTGAAATTTTTATTTTAGGGATATTATTAGGCTTGCCGGATAATAAGTAGCTTACATGTGAAGTCGCAAACTATATCCACCTATTCCAAATTTCAACAAAATAGGCTCCGCCGTTAACAAATAAAAATAAATAATACTGGTCATTTTTTACACAGTATCATCTAGCCCCAAGCTTTTGTACTTTTTTTTTAAAATACAAATTCAATATATAACTAGACACAGTTTAATACTACCAAATAACGTCAAAAATAACTCAGCAGGCTGGCATCTTTAGGAGTCTCTTAGTAAAATTAATATTTATGAGACTTACTTTTTTTTCTCTATGATTTTGCAATAATTGGTTACCAAAATCTTAGTATGTAATCTAAGTACAGTAAACATTTTTAAATCGAATCGGTATGGTATGCGATGGCCTTTAATCAACTAAACTGCTCAGAACCACCCTCAATAACAGATTCGGTCAGGTATTACCCAACAAATTGAGAAGGCTCTCGATCACGCGGCCGGTCGTGTTCCGCGCACGCCCACAAATTAATCCGGTTAGTAGTTAACGGACCCGTCACCTGACTAAGATCAACCTTTCGAGAGATAAATAAGCTGGATGCGATTAGGAAAAAAATTGTTTCAGTTTACCAAAACAAAAAACAGTCTGGAAGTTGGTAGATCTGCTATCAAATAAAACTGCGGTTCAAGTGTTTTCAGACGGACGATATCACAACCACATCACAACCACATCATAACTACATAACAGTGTCTTATAAGTGGATTCAAAAAGTTTATGTCAACAGGTTTGTATACATTGAAATCGCAAGGATCATTAGATGCGTCAACTCATAAGCTACGTATGTGAATAACTTGACGACCACTGTGGGCAAGTGGGCGAAGGTCCGCCTGAGACGCAGAAGGTTGCGGGTTCGATTCCTGTCACGGGACAAATGTTTGTAAGATCTGCAAATATTTGTCTCGGGTCTGGGTGTTTTCCTATGTATAATATGTATGTGTTTACAAAAAAAAAAGTATGTAAGTAGTATATCAGCCATGTAGTTCCCATAATACAAGCTCTGCTTAGTTTGGGGCTAGATGATGCTGTGTGAAAAATGTCCAGCATTTTTTTTTTATTTTTTTTTTACTAGAATAACGGCCAAATAACTCTGCTTTGTTATGATCAACTATATTGTCGTGCCAATTGAATCGAACGAATTTGTGAAAAGGCAGTCGGAGAATTTGCTAGCACGAGGGAAATGCATCCCACTTGCTGCATGAGCTCAGATTTGCTTGCATGGCCGAAACTGCAGTAAGACCATAAGACCCACGACCACTGCCACTGGTTCGCAATTCTTCTGTTTTTTTTATGTGTATGTTACGCGATGTTATCGCCAATTGTGAACCGATTTGAATGATTATTTTCTTAATGGCTACCTACGGTATACTTCAAGAGTGGTCTCATATAAATTTTATGAAAAAATCCCACCTTTAAGTGTGATAAATGGGGAATGATATTACTTAACGAACTTTTCATATTTCCGTTATTTGAAGATGGTTTCGTCATTGTAGTGCAGTGTGGTCATGATGTGGTCCGTCTGAAGACTCTTTAGACCAAAATATAGACGTTTAGTTCAATATATATTAGTAAGTAAACCCCAGAACCCAACATCTTGTGTGAGAGACTTGAGATCACTTCCAGCTACTCCCTTAATGGTGAAGATCCCATCAATATCAGGTGACGGGCCACAGTGCGAACACAGCCGTATTAAACCGAGTGCTCACTTGCGGTGTCGCCATACATTACAAGCGCCAATCATGGACGGTTCGATTGCCTGTGTGTGCAATCTTTATTTATAGCGATGAAGTTTTTTTCAAGAGAGTTTATTACGTTTGAAAATATCGTGGTTATGAACCTAATTTTTACTAAAAACCATATATCTAACAAGATTTTTGAGTTTGAACGTTTTCCGATATTCCGATATAGATTCATGTACCATTATCACTGAAAGAACTGAAGTCTTTGTCCCCCCGTTCCTATCTATCCAGGCGATGGTCCCGTGACCATGGTACAGATTTTTAAATAGGTTTGTAGGTACGTATATAGTAGTTTTCATAAACAACAACGTGAGGAAGCTCCGCTACCCGTAAAAAAATCAGGATAAACTTTATTGTGCAGTCTCCATATATACTCCACCTTTTTGTTAGAAGGGGTGGGGGTATGTGTGTGTGTGTTTGTGGTTGTGGAGTGTATACACGACGAAACTGGCACTTTATACAAAAGCATCAAGATGACAAGCACCTGGCGAATAGGTATATAATAGTAAATTCGAGTCTTCTTCTTGTCCTTCATGCTTTATAATCGGCAATATCATCCTTATTATCAGATGAAATTATGCCCCAGTGAAATTTTATTCGAAGACTATAACCAAAACAAAAGACTATGGCCAAATGAAACTCGTTTTAAAAAACTCGGATTGTCAGCTCAGTGTAAAGTAATGTAACCTTGACACTTAGTTATGCTGAGTGTCGTTGCATATCACGTTAGCTTTACGTATTACAGTGTCTTCTTTGTGGTCGCCACTCGCTTCCCCAGCGACTGCTGGCTTCAACCTCATAAGTAAAAGAAATGCTAGCTAATTTACAACCTGACACTACAAATTCTGATGAGCAAAATCATTGTATAAATCAAAAACCCCGAAACAGTCATCAGACCAGCTAAATCACACACAAGCTTATCAATTTATGGCCCCCTAGTATCGAAACTTGCGCTGCATGTGCATGTTTCAACTACCCAAGTTTATTCATAAATTAAAACAGTAGATATTAGGTGTATTGTGGATATTCTGTAGCAGGGCTAAGTTATGCTCCTGTATTAAATAACAACCTTATAAGGTTTTAAAACCTTACTTGCTAGTTTTATACAGTACTTCATAAACTTCTATCTTTTCGATAGTAGTTTATGCAAACTGGCGATTGATTAGATACATTTTACCTCTATACTTACCGAGTTCTTGAGTGGAAACTGCGTCTTAGCAAACGTAATGTGGGGGCGTCATCCACATAGATCACAGGTTCTCAAACTTATTTATCCCACCGCCCTTTAAGAATATAAAAAATAGCGCCCATAGTTTTTAAACATCAACAACCTATTTCCCCTATAGACCGTCTTGGCACCCCCAATATCTTCTAGAGCCTTCTGCAGCCCCTTTGAAGGCCTCCAGCGTCCACAAGGGGCGTTATCGCCCACTTTGAGAAACAATGGGCTACATGAAGCGATGACTTAAGGATCCGGCGTACAGCGATCACAACTTCAATTCGAAGCGCGTCCAAAAATATAGCTATCTCTTTTTGACTGATGCAGGCCCACCCGTGCTTACGCGATAGCAATATTAGCCGTTCAGAATTTGATAAGAATTTGGTGGTGTTCCGTAATACCAAAAATAATGACTGAAAACTTGTTGTATTTTTCACATCTTGTTGTTTTTCTATAACTAGACAATATAAGCTATGTACCTAACCAAACTATGCGTAAGATATTGTTGTTCTTAATATGAAACGAATAAGATGAAAACATGTCTTAAATGACGTAAAAATATCCAAAATGCGATTCGTTTACTTTTAATTTTAGGTAATATTTATCAAGGTACGTAGATAAATACTATTCGTATACAAATAATAACATAATATGGTGGAAATAAGCTCTAATTACAAATTATTTTAGTATTACGTTTGTATGGGCAATTCACCTTACGCAGGCCTCTTAAGTAGGGCGGCAGCGGACAGAAAAAGGATGAGAAGAGCCGAGCCTCTGGCTCAGTGGCGCGTATTGGGAGAGACCTATGTCCATATATACTGATGATGATGATACACATATAATTAAATACTGTGAGGGCTAAATTTCCTCTTCGCAGCTTACACTATACCGCCCGTATCGGAATAGATGTAGCCAGTATGTAAATGACCGTTATTGGTTCGACTATGTTCATTAATTAATTACGTTGTGCTGCGGATTTCTCTGGGGGCCATAAATTCTCGTGATTACAATAGCTAATATTTCGGGACGCTGGGATACTAGAAAAATTGTGATAGAGTGATCTTTATACCTAACTACTTGTTGCCCGCGGCTTCGCCCGTCTGGTATGTTAATAAAAGTAGCATATGACCATCTCCAGGCTTCAAACTATGTCCACCAACTTTTGAATGAATCGAACCAAGGATTACAATTTATACAAAGTTTAGAACTCAATTGCACACCCCCAAAGGGTAAATTTGAAAAAATAAAAAATATGTGTTTCATTATTTATTTTAAAGTTTATGTGTACCGAGTTTTGAGTGAATAAAACCAAGGAATATTTTTTTACATAGAAACTTTACCACAAAAATAAGATTAGCCTATGTGTTATTCCAGAACCTAAACTATCTACATTCCAAATTTCATCAAAATCGGTTTAGTAGTTACGGAGATACGTGGTAACAAACATTCACACACACAGACTTTCGCATGTATTATATTAGTAGGATTACCTAGTTAACTTCGAAACAAAAACATAAAACTAAACTAAAACTTTACACGTTATCAGTGTCCCACTGAATTTCGACAGTTCGTTATTTTGACACGTCGCTAACTTCGAAATAATATACTTCGACAACACACACCTTCGAAAGACCACTACCCTACTGCGACATGCACTTGTTCGGCAGATTATTATTTCGACAGAAACATACCTTCAACATAATACTGCTCTAAAATGTAACAAAACTAATTGAATTACGTGTTTTAATAAAATTTTAGGTCAAAATGGTCAGTCGGCGGCGTTGAGCAAAGTAAATATCATGTTTGGTTATTAGGTTTTTTTTTGTTTCTGTCGAAGTAATTATGTCATGTCGCAGTAGGGTCTGTCGAAGTAGTGGTCTTTCGAAAGTGTGTGTTGTCGAATTATGTTCAGTCGTAACAATGACTTGTCGAACTGTATTTTTTCGAAGTTAGCGACGTGTCGAAATTCAGTGGGACACTCACCCGTATGTCTCAGGGTCGACAACGTGCGTACATAGATTACGATAACCGCTTACGTGGGCCGTATGTGTTTGCCACTTTAGTTGAATAAAAAAATAAACAAACACAATTACGACTGAATTCTCCATGATGACGCCATGATTCATACTCATTGAATAGATCTTTGAGATTACAAAGGGATCACAGTGACGTCTACGTATACACCAGTACAGGTTTGATTCTCGCTTCGGAACAAGGGTTGGCATATTCTGCAGAATAAGCCTACATAGAGAGTCCTGGGTCCAGATCAACAAGTCGGCCATAATAGCGGAACACCTTGTGGACTCAGGATGGAACCACTGGATCGAGGTGACCCTAAGGTGTTATCTAGTTGAATTCTTGTTCTGGATATTGTGGTATTGGTTCCTGATACCCACGACACGGCATCCTAGTGGGTCAGGACTATGTATGCGTGGACTGGGTGATTACTTACATACATACATACATACATATATTCACGCCTGTTTCCCGGAGGGGTAGGCAGAGACCAAGGATTTCCACATGCTACGATCCTGGCATACCTCTTTCGCTTCATTCATCCTCATCACATTCTTCATACAAGCTCGGCGGTTTAGTGTACTTCTGATCTGGCCTTTCTCTAAAATGTCTCCAATTTGGTCAGAGTACGTTCGCCGAGGCCTTCCTCTACCAACTATCCCATTCACGCTCGCCTTGTATACTTGTTTTGTTAATCTACTTTCGTCCATCCTTTCTATATGCCCAAACCATCTCAACATACCTTTCTCAACTCTCGTTACTACATCTTCATTCACTCCACACTGCTTTCTTAGCACGCTGTTCCTCACTCTATCACTCAAAGTTAAGTGATTACTTATTTGTTAAAAAAAAGATCCTTTAGTATCATTTTACTTATAAACGAAAATGGCAGCTCATTTCAACGAAAACACAATTAAGTACGCATTATGTACATTATCTTGGACTAAGTTAAAAATAAGGATGACATATTGTAGGGGCGCATCGACTAAGGGTTTTTTACTAAGGGGCTGGTCAAACTCACGCGGTGGCAATGGCGGTGGCGGTGACGAACAAAGGGTAAAGGCTGTCCAGTGGTTGTCAAAGTTCACAACCACCAAAAAAAAAATCCAAAAAAAATATAAAATTGATTTATTTATTAACTGTTTAGGAAAACAAACAACGGGTTTAACTAATAGATACACTTCTTACTTTATCTATCAGTTGAACCCGTTCTCTTAAAAACAGAATGCCAATTAAATGTTTTCACGTCTCAAAACAACTTAGAAACCAACAAAGTATGAACAGCCTGCATATAATGTTCTATGTACTCGTTATATGGAAATGTAGTAAAAAAAATGTAACAACCTTTTATATTGGTCTTCTGATTTTGATGAAACTTAACAGTAATATAGCTTATACATCAGAATATCAGAACACATAGGCTACTTTTTATCCGGGTAATACGCGGGCAAAGCCGTGGGCAGAGGCTAGTAACACATCATTTTTTGAAATAAAACAAAATAACAAACAGTCAATAAGTGTTGCCATGCCATTTATTGAATTTCTACAAAAATCCTAAGTAAAATCCAATTTCCAATTGGAGAGTTCACATTTTGGTCTAAAAGTCGTAAGTGAAGTGTAAAAATCCCCTTATATAAGGGTGACCGTACACATAAACAAGTCTGGGTAACGCCAGGTGTGCTTTACACCGTCCTTAGTAGTCTCACACCACGGAGCCTCCTCGCTGATTTATGAGAGCCACCGCGTGAGCTGATATGATAATACGATGATGTGGTATTAACATTTCACAACCTCATGTAAGAACTAGTGGGAGTGTCACTTTCACGTGCAATATGTCAGCCATTTTAGTTTATATAGTAGCAATGCTTATTTCAGTCAAGATTTATTGCGTGGTAACGGCTACCCTATTGTATTCATTCTTTCTGTTTTCGATGTCAAAGTCAAAGTCGACGGTTTTTACTTTACAAGCCATAATCATGAAGAAGATTGCTATAGAAACGTCATCTTGAAAACGAAATGTATTTAAAATTTTATAGTAAACAAGCTGCGGTCTGCGGTTTCACCCGCGTAAGTTTCGATTTTATACTCGTGATAACATCGAAATTAAATGTTCGACTCGAATGAATTTTGACTGCTACATAAATATGTTTAGACACACTGCCCACTTGACGGTTATCGTCGCCTATTGACATAATATACACAACCTGGGACTCTTTTACATATTTTTTTTGAAGCCAGTCATTTTATTGTTTAACATTCTCATTCCACAGTTTTCATAAAAAGTCATAGCAATTGCACATTGGAAAATGCAGAGAGCTTTTTAGTTACTAAATAGTTTTCTTTATTTTTTACTAGCTTCTGCCCACGGCTTTGCTCGCGTGGTACCCGGATAAAAAGTAGTCTATGTGTTATTCTGATGTATAAACTATATTACTGTAAAGTTTCATCAAAATCCGTTCAGTAGTTTTGCGTGAAAGAGGAACAAACATCCATCCTCACAAACTTCACGTTTATAATATGAGTAGGATTATATCCACCAAATTATCTTCTAACCAAATAAAACAAAGCTTGATCTGTCACCTCAAAGTAGCAAAAACAAGCAGATTGACACAAAGAGCCACTGAGTGGGCCATTGATTAATAGTACCGGCCAATGGGACTCATTACGTCAGAGCAACGGGACCGCAATCACTCAGCGTGGTGTGTGGTCCAAACTTTTTGGGGGTTTAAAATAAAGTGACGTTAATCTTACAATAAAGAATGTATACAATACAGAGTTATCTAACATTGAAATTATCATGGTTTGATATCATTTTAGGATATTATTGCGGCTATTTAAGTACGTGGTATTACTTTACTATTTTTTGCTGCCGTTTCGTTGATCTATCTATCGATTGTCTGCTGGATATTACAAAATTTTAAAACATGCAATTGTAAAACAAAAATATAGGTACATTAAAATGTTAAATATACGTAGTTTTTAGATTTTACGCAAGTATTTTACATTTGAAGCAGTGCGCCTGTGGAATGCATTCCCGTTGTCAATTAGGCAGGCTCCATCGCAAGGCATATTCAAAGTTCGAGTTAAAAACTATTTTTTATGGGAAATAATATACTATTTCTTTTTTGTATGGTATACATATCTATACTCTATACTAAATATTATAAAGAGGAAATATTTTTTGTTTGTTTGTATCGAATAGGCTACGAAACTACTGGACCGATTTTAACCATTTTTTGACCAAATGAAGCTAAATTATCAGGAAGTAACAAAGGCTATAATAAAAAAAATAGAGATCCTTAAGTAGCAAGATTTTGCCTATAAAATTTATTATTTGGCATGCGCTAAAACAAACTGATTATACATAAAAATTATGTACTACATGATTAAAGTACTAATTATTACCTACAAAAAAGTTCCAGAGGGAATATATCTACCTATCATAGTTACGGCACAAAAGCAGCTTTTGTGTTCTAAAATGTAATTAGATCGCGGGTAGAAACAAAAGTTGGTTAGGTACAGTCATATCGTAGTATTAATTCTTATTCAAATAAATAGTTTTATCATCAAGGAGTTTGTGAGGATGGATGTTTGTTCCTCTTTCACGCAAAAACTACTGAACGGATTTTGTTGAAACTTTACAGTAATATAGTTTATACATCAGAATAACACATAGACTACTTTTTATCCGGGTACCACGCGAGCAAAGCCGTGGGCAGAAGCTAGTAATATTATAAACGTGAAAGTTTGTGAGGATGGATGTTTGTTCCTCTTTCACGCAAAAACTACTGAACTGATTTTGATGAAACTTCACAGTAATATAGCTTATACATCAAAATAACAAATAGACTACTTTTTATCCGGGTACCACGCGGGCAAAGCCGTGGGCAGAAGCTAGTAATATTATAAACGTGAAAGTTTGTGAGGATGGATGTTTGTTCCTCTTTCACGCAAAAACTACTGAACGGATTTTGAAACTTTACAATAATATAGCTTATACATCAGAATAACACATAGGCTGCTTTTTATCTGGGTACCACGCGGGTGAAGCCGTCGGCAGAAGCTAGTATAATATATACATGTGATGGTATGTTTAGACACACTGCCCACTTGACGGTTATCGTCGCCTATTGACATAATATACACAACCTGGGGCTCTTTTACATATTTTTTTTGATGCCAGTCATTTTATTGTTTATCATTCTCATTCCACAGTTTTCATAAAAAGTCATAGCAATTGCACATTGGAAAATGCAGAGAGCTTTTTAGTTACTAAATAGTTTTCTTTATTTTTTACTAGCTTCTGCCCACGGCTTCGCCCGCGTGGTACCCAGATAAAAAGTAGCCTATATGTTATTCTGAAATATAAGCTATATTAATGTAAAGTTTTAACAGAATCCGTTCAGTAGTTTTTGCGTGAAAGAGTAACAAACATCCATCCTCACAAACTTTCACGTTTATAATACTAGTAGGAAATAGGATTATACACACAAAAAATACAGACAAAAAACTTACATATAGGACATGTAAAAAGGCGAGCTTAAGCCTAACACAAGTTTTCTTCCAGCAAACCTTTGAATATATGGACAGCTAAAAATAATAGTGGGTATGTGTACACAGACGGATAAATTCTAGGAATATAACTATCTAGCTTCTGCCCACGGCTTCGCTCGCGTGCTACCCGGATAAAAATTAGCCTATGTGTTATTCTGATGTATAAGCTATATTACTACAAAGTTCTATCAAAATCCGTTCAGTACTTTTTGCGTGAAAGAGGAACAAACATCCTTACAAACTTTCACGTTTATAATATTAAAGTACTAGTTATTGCCCGCGGCTTCGCCCGCGTGGTATGTTCATAAAAGTAGCATATGACCGTCTCCAGGCTTCAAACTATGTCCACCAACTTTTGAATTAATCGAACCAAGGATTACAATTTATACAAAGTTTAGAACTCAATTGCACACCTCCAAAGGGTAGTTTTGAAAAAATAAAAAATACGTGTTTCATTATTTACTTTAAAGTTTATTTGTACAGAGTTTTGAGCGAATCAAACAATTTTTTTTTCATAGAAACTTTACCGCCCTATTTAACCGCTTTAGGGGCCAATTTTCGAAAATAAGATTAGCCTATGTGTTATTCCAAATCCTAAAGTATCTACATTCCAAATTTCATCAAAATCCGTTTGGTAGTTACGGAGATACGTGGTAACAAACATTCACACACACAGACACACACACACAGACAGACTTTCGCATATTATATTAGTAAGATATGATGATATAAGTAGGAGGATTAGAAGGGTTTTAGCATACACACATTATCTGCTTTGAAGTCAGTTAAAAAGCATGACAAGCGTCCACTGGCATGGCTTCTTCACTCTTAAATACCGCCATAAACCAGCCGGGGCGTCCGTTACCTGAGCGGGCCCACCTGGGACCGAATTACTGGGACATGTTTATGCGGTCCTTAAGCTCACTCTTATGAGACTCGTGTTAACGCTACTGATATTCTAGACTATCCGTGTTGGTATAGTGGACGGTACCCCGACTTCCGATCCGAAGGTTGTGACTTAGAATTCGGTCGTGCACATTAATTCTGGCTCAAAATTCTGGAGGATATTATCATATAGTTTTTAACATCAGGTTAAGGATCATTATATCATTATCGTGTGTTTAAGACAACCTACGATACGCTTAGGTTGATGCTATTTTGACTTTATTTAGTTCTTCGACTATTACTCTTTAATTGAAGGTTAAAGGTTGTCTGGTAGAGATAGCTTTTAAGCAATAAGACCGCACATTGTACCTTTATCATAATGTGATACTGTTTATTTTGTTTGTATCTTAATGTGTACAATAAAGTATTTTCATTCATTCTTTCATTGTTTTTTAAATAAATGAGTTTGCCGTGTTCAATTGGCACTAAAAATTCATTGGCAATAAAAAAACCAAGCAGAGTTTGTTGCCTGATTCTTCTAGGCTTGGTCGCGCGAGGAATCGCCCTAAAAACACTTTAACATTTTAAATTGACGTAGTTTTCAAGCTGACGTCTCTGTATGATCCTTGTGATTTCAATGAATAAAAACCTTTTGACTTTGACATAAAGAAACTGACATACCCTAGAACCAAAATTTGTGTTCCAATAACTTGTTATAGACATACCTACTCTCGATACCTTAGAATAAGTAGATAATTTTGCAAGTGTATACTATACTTTTTCCTATTCATAAGGTAAAATAAAAACGTAAACTATAGTATTTTGTTAGATAGATGGTAAGTTTGACAACATCATTTTTTTCTGAATAAATATATATTTTCTAATTTGTGATGGGCTTGCTTACCTATCATCTAGAATACTAAATACTATTTTAAATGTGGGCATGTACCATATTATTGTTTGGTAAATCTGAAAAAAATTTCATCAGAAACGAGGTACTATCGATCTAAATATTTTTTTAGGTAGGTCATTTTTTTGTGTCCGAAAATTCATACATCACCACACCGTCACTTCAAATAAAACGCACATCAGAATAGAATAATAGAATAGAATAGAATATATCTTTATTGTACACCAGTAAATACAGAAGAAACACGAAAAAGAAATTATAATTATATCTAGTGATACAATGGGCGACCTTATCGCTGAAAGCGATCTCTTCCAGGCAACCTTTGGATGGACAGAAACTGTAAGAACAAATAAGGACGGCGGCGTACAACCAACATTATAGAGAACGATAGAAGTTAAAAATAAAAACAATAAAAAAAAATACTAAATAAATTACATACATATATAAATACACCTAACAGCTACATATATATATATATATATTAATATATATATAATATATATATATATATATAATATATTATATTAAGACGACGTAGAGAGCGATGAAAGATAATATTTCTTTATCAAGCTTTTCAAAATAGGAAGAGACTTAGCTTGTCTTATGGAGACTGGCAGAGCATTCCAGAGCTTGGTAGCCTGCAGCGTGAAAGAATTACCGTAAAAATCTGAGGAATGTACAGGAGTTTTTAATTGGAGTGTTTCAGAGGAGCGTAAAGATCGAGGGTTTGAGAGGTGGAGGAACTCAAAACGTTCTTTTAGATAAGATGGAGTAGAGGGAACAAAGAGAATGCTGTAGAGAAGAGAAAGGATGTGTGCGTTCCGGCGAAGGCGGATAGGTAACCACTTGAGTCTAGTGCGATATTCGGAAACGTGATCATATTTACGCAAGCCAAATATGAATCTGATGGAGAAATTTTGGAGCCGCTCCAGTTTGTTAAGTTGGTCTTCGGTTAAATCAGGATAGCTGGCATCGGCGTAGTCGAGTATGGGAAGCAACAATGATTGTGCGAGCGCAATTTTAGTGGAAGTCGGAAGAAAGTTTCGCAGCCGCTTAAGTGAGGCAGCTGCAGCAAAGGTCTTTCGGCTTACCGCTGCTAATTGTGGTCCCCATGACAAGTGCTTATCAATGAATATGCCTAAGTTTTTGACCACCTCACTGATTTTGATGACAGTGTCATCAAAAACAACTTGCGGGAGGCAGTGCCAGTCAATTTTAGGGGTCATCCTCGAGCTGCATATGACTACCACCTGTGATTTTGACGGGTTCACCTTCAGCCCATATGATTTGCTCTAATTTAATATATTAACTCAGTACTCTTTTGTAGGTTTTTTTTAATATGTCGCTATAATATGGCACGTGAACCAAAATACTAAGCTAAAAATGAATGAAATGATAAAAATCATTTGAGGAAATTTGCGTTATTACGTGCCACAACTAAATTCAACAAAACACAAGCGGCTCAAGAAAACTCAAGATAAAACCTTAGCGTCCTTTCTTGACAGACGTCAGCTGGGCACGTGACACGGGGTGACGTCACATAAGCCGGACTTGACTCGATGACGTCAGGTCGCTGATATGTCGGGATAAGTCCAACACCTGTCAGTAGCGTAAATGTTATGTTGGATTTGTAAGATTAAATAAATCCTACTAATATTATAAACGCGAAAGTTTGTGAGGATGGATGTTTGTTACTCTTTCACGCAAAAACTACTGAACGGATTTTGATGAAACTTTACAGTAATATAGCTTATATATCAGAATAACACATAAGCTACTTTTTATCTAGGTACCACGCGGGCGAAGCCGTGGGCAGAAGCTAGTATTATTATAAACACGAAAGTTTGTGAGGATGGATGTTTGTTACTCTTTCACGCAAAAACTACTTAACGGATTTTGATAAAACTTTACAGTAATATAGCTTATATATCAGAATAACACATAGGCTACTTTTTATCCAGGTACCACGGGCGAAGCCGTGGGCAGAAGCTAGTAATAAATAATGCTCGACAGTTTCACACAGCATCATCTTGCCACAAACTAAGCAGAGCTTGTATTATGGGAACTGCATGACTGATATACTACTTTATACATATTTACATAAATTGGTAGGTATATATTCCACAACCGTCATCCCGCACTCAACAGTTCAACAGATTTGTATCAACCATTTCCACCGATGGCACAGTTTCAATAGCAGTTACTAGGTCCGATAGTGAACTGCAAGAAAGGTGATTAATCATGGCATTGTGCGGATAGGGTGACTGCGAGTCAAGAGTATTGTGGATTTGTTGACAGGGATCACGTCCACGCGACACCACCCTATTCTGGAGGGTTTCGGATGAACTTAGCTTTTGCTTTGTAAGTATAAAATAGGTAAAATTGTTAGAATGTCAGATGTTAGTGTAGAAATAAATAGGGACAGATTTTTAATCTCTGTATCATCATCGTCATATTTATTTATTAAAATCAACATCGTAAAGTACGACTCACGGCATTTCATGGTAACTATTTTAATCTCTCGATATAATGAAACAAAAGCATCTTTACTTTTAAGTAAACTCTTCCGAGACGACCTCTGTGGCGCAGCGGGCGAAGGTCCGTCTGAGACGCAGAAGGTTGCGGGTTCAATTCCCGCAACTGGACAAATGTTTGTATCTGCAAATATTTGTCTCAGGTCTGGGTGTTAACTATGTATATTATGTATGTATTTACAAAAAAAATGTATATAAGTAGTATATCAGTCATGTAGTTCCCATAATACAATCTCTGCTTAGTTTGGGGCTAGATGATGCTGTGTGAAAATGTCCAGCATTATTTATTTATTTTTGCGTGTGAATGGTGCCGGTGTTCTGTCCTGGCGGACATTTAACGGTGTGGGGAGTCGGAAGTTATGACCCAAGATTAACCAAGCCTAGACATTTTTGATATTTCAACGTAGTCTGTGATCGTGTCGGAAACGCGTGACAAAAACATTTGAGGATACACTTTATTTGTCCTTTTTTTGATGATGAAAGTGACCCTGATCTGTTAGTAAGCGGTTACCGACTTTGAGACATAACGGGTGAAAAGTCACCCACACCCTTCAAACCAGAACACAGCAATGCGAGCATTACAACTTGGCTTCAAAAATATGTATGTTGTTAGTACTTCTTCGACGACCTCTGTGGCGCAGTGGGCCAAGGCCCGCCTGAGACGCAGAAGGTTGCGGGTTCAATTCCTGCCACCGGACAAATGTTTGTATCTGCAAATATTTGTCTCGGGTCTGGGTGTTTTCTAAGTATAATATGTATGTATTTACAAAAAAAAATGTATATAAGTAGTATATTAGTCATGTAGTTCCCATAATACAAGCTCTGCTTAGTTTGGGGCTAGATGATGCTGTGTGAAAATGTCCAGCATTATTTATTTATTATTTTTATTTATTCTTCGGGCAAGCTCTTTACAAACGGGGTCTACTACTACCTAGTACCTACTGGGTACTTAAGTAGTAACTTGAAATAACACAAATTTGAGCCCATCTTTAAAGCCTGAATTCATAGTCGGAGGTTGAACAGTCCCCCAAAATCCATCATTCAGCATTTGCCCTATGTCTGGGTGCATAAAGATTAAATTCGCACTTGAATTGTAACTTAGCGCCTGAACAGTCCCCTAGGGGAGCCCCTATTTGACTATGAATTCAGGCCTAAGTGTGTTGAGTGGAGACATGTATTTACCTATTAAATGATTTTTTTTATTGGATGACAGGTAGGAATAAGTAGTTCTGTCTGTCCCCCTGTTACTGACGAGGGGACAAATAGAAATTTCAATTAATAAAATTTCTATCAGTCCCTCAGTTGCAAAAAAGGGGACAGATCGAATTTTGTTTTCCCAACTGTCACCCTAGGGGACAGAGCAGGGTGACAGATGGGAATAATTAACTTCTACGGGCTGCTGATGATGATGTTAAGACTACATGCCAGAATAGGTGTGCAAAGGTCTGTCTCAGTGTACTGAACAATCGCAAATGAATGGACGCAAGACAAAAGGGCAGGTCCTTTGTGCTAATGAAGAATGGTCACCCTGACTTGTTGTGGACATTAATTCAGGGTAACTGTGTTGGTAAAAATTAAGACTAAATCTACGTGTGCTGTTAATTTTGCAGAACAGATTCGTTTAAAAATTTTGACTAAATAACGTGTGGTATTTTTGGAACACAGAAAGTAAAAAGTTAGGCTATACAAAACGATATGTGTCGTTATTGTTGCAAAACAGAATCGTGTAAAAATATATACTAAATAAACCTACATATAATGTTACGACACAGAATCAAGTAGATAGATAGATAGATAGATAATACTTTATTGTACACCAAATAACATATCAGCTTAGTTAAGTACTATCATCTTTAACAATGTTGTACAATGGGCGGTCTTATCGCTAAATAGCGATCTCTACCAGACAACCTTTGGATGGAACGGACTGTAAGAAAGTTTAAAAGGTTAAAAGTTTTAAAATACCTAAGTAAGTATCATTCCATCACGATTCGAGACCTACAAAGTATTCATGGCTTTAGGCATAAACTTAAATTATTTCTTACAAGTCACCAAAAAGCATATGGACACTTAAGAAACGAAGTATCGAAGTAACGAGCCTATCTACCTCTCAATTTTACTAGTAAATATGTTATATTAAAACACACTCCCACAAAGTTGGATGTTTACCGTAGTCGTTGCATTTCATGTAAACTTATCAACTCAGTTTGACGCGCTTTCTTCGTTTAACAAGTTTGTAAACCGTTATATTTATAGTTAGGTGTATTATGTAATATTATAATTATTTATTAATCGTTATGTAAGCAGACATCCGTGATTTCACTTAGTGTTTGGGTCCAACGGAAGATCAGCGTTGTGTTGCCAGTTGACACAACGAATGCTGAGTTGGACACCATTTTGCGTCGTTGCATATTGCTAGGTATCGGGAGGCATATACTTTTATTTTTAGTATTTAGATTTTGCCTGTCTGTTTTATATTGTGCAACGTTAGCAAATAAATATATTTTCTTTATTGCTTTCTTTCTTTCAAGTAAACATATAGACTTAAATCTAAGTCTATATGTTTAATGTGTGCTAAGTAGCCACCTACTTAGCATTATGCTGAGCTGATATCTTTTTGGTACGATATTAAACTGTCTAGATGGTTGGATTAGAAAGGTGCGTGGGGCATTTCTGTTAAGTTTATAAGTAAACTCCTCCGAGATGACCTCTGTGGCGCAGTGGGCAAAGGTCCGCCTGAGACGGAGAAGGTTGCGGATTCGATTCCTATCACGAGACAAATGTTTGTAAGGTCTGCAAATATTTGTCTCAGGTCTGGGTGTTATTCTATGTATAATATGTATGTATTTACAAAAAAATGTATATAAGTAGTATATCAGTCATGCAGTTCCCATAATACAAGCTCTGCTTAGTTTGGGGCTAGATAATGCTGTGTGAAAAATGTCCAACTTTTTTTTTTCTTTGTTAAGTAGGCTATTCTTACTAATATATTCATAACTTATCCTATCATCCTAAATTTATTGATTTTTATGTCGTGCTAAATATATGTTTCTTTCTTCTTTCTTTCTTTCTTCATATTGCAACAGAGAATTGTGAAATGAATATCACATAAGAGATCAGAAAACAGCATATTTATATGCATGTATATAGGTCAGCTAATACATGATGTTACAATTTATATAAGCCCTTATATATTCTACCAACCAAATGGTGTGTAAATGTCAATAGGTAGATTGAGAATCAATTTAAATACAAGAATATTTTATAAAGTATCAGAACTTATACCCTAACGTTTGAATTAAAAATGTCAATTAAGCATTTCTATTATAAAGCGTATAGTGTGTTGTCATAAGAACTTAGGTTGATACTTTTTAGACTTTATTTAAGTCTCTGACTAGTACTTTTTTCTATAAATGAGTCTCGTTCAGTTACGTTCGATTGGCACCACACTAAAGCTGAATGAAGGATCATCAAAAAAATAACCAAGCAGAGTTTGTTGCCTGATTCTTCTATGCTCGGTCGCGCGCGAGGAACCGGCGTAAATTCACTTTAACATTTTAGATTCACGTATAGTTTAAGTTGACGTTTCTATATGATCCTTGTGATTTCAATGAATAAAAACCTATTGACTTTGAATTTGACTTCAATAACTTTTACCTACCTACCATAAAACTAACTTCTAGTTCACAAATTAAAATTCACTGGTCATAATATCATTATTTGATAAATGTAAAAAAAAACATGAAAGTATTTTTATTCTACATACAAGTAAGATGGGTATGATCTGATACAATAACTGACAAACTAATGACTATTTTTTTAATTACGTTTACTTTCTACAGCAAAGCCTGAATATAAATAAAAGTCGAAATGGACCTCTTCAGACTGATGATGGTGATGGAATTAAACACCGGAAACCAGGAACCAAAGCTTAGTTCAAGTTATCAGAAGCTGTAAACCTTGCTAAGACGGCGTAAGCTAGGATCTAAGTTTGTTTTGTCAACTAGAACAGACTATATCCGTAACCGGTACTAAGTGGCCTTACGCCTTTATATCTAAGACGCCTTTAGAAACTATAAAATTAGATTAAAATTATTTACTCACCTACTAATTAACATAATGATTTCGTTTAGCATCGAGATTAATATACCTATGTGATCATAAACTTAACTAATATATATAATACTTGCCTATTTCTAGCACCCCTCTTAGATAGATAGATAAACCCTTTATTGTGCATAACACCAATTTACAGTATAAACACAGGAACACAATAAATGAACAACAAAAAAAGAAATACACAATGGGCTATCTTATCGCTGAAAGCGATTTCTTCCAGACAACATTACGATGGAGAGAACTATTTAAAAGAATAACGGTGGTATTGCCTTACTAAAAGTGTTAAAAATAAACATAAAAATACAAATTAAACATTATTTTGATATAATTCCGAATACCTATATCTAAACTATATCTCTAGCTCAAGGTTTGCTGGAAGAAAACTCTTTAGGGTTAAGCTCGCCTTTGTACATGTCATTTAATTCTGCCTTTTTGTAATTGTTTATTTGTGTGTACAATAAAGAATAAATATATATTAATACCTACGTCATAAATATATACATATTACATACACAAAACCACATATTTGAACCTGTTTATTACCTCTTAATACATAATGTAAGTTTTTTTTATAAATGAATAAACACCCGACACATACGTAGCTAGACAAATACCACCTTCTGTTGACGTTAACGCCTGCGGAAAGATTGAACTGTATGGAAATTACATTCGCTGTGGAAATGTCACGTGACAGCTGTCAAATTTTACATTGACAAATTTGTGTTAACGTGAAAGGAAAAGTAAGCGTGAGGTATTTGTCTAGACCCCTTGGCCCACACTTATATCTGTATCAGGAACTAACGTGGTAACGTGTTGCCACAATACTGGAACAAGTTTCTACAGAACATGCAACTGATATGGATACGATATGGCCGATATGGAACGGGAACGCAGAGCATTGTCAGTCAGGGCCGATATGCTGGCCCGCAGATTCGTACGATGTACAGACGCTGTCAAAATTACCCTTTTTAAGGCGTACTATACATCCATTTACTCCGCGAGTCTGTGGTTTCAGCATTCTCAAAAGACTTACAATGCTCTGCGGGTCCAATTTAATAACGCTTTCAGGACGCTGTTGCGGCTCCCGCGCTTCTGTAGTCCTTCAGGCATGTTCGCCGATGCGCGCACCGACACATTTGACGCCATCTGGCGGAAAAAGACTGCCTCTCTGCTAAGCAGAGTGCGCGCGAGCAACAACAGCATCCTGAAAGAAATAGCTAAAAATTACGCATGTCCTCTGGTGTTGGAAGCTCTCCCAGAGGACGAAATCTGTATTAGTAATTAAGTACTAACCCTTATCTTACTAACACTTTTGGATCATGTTGTCTTTGAATATACGTTATTATTATTATATTATTATATACTAGAATACAAATTATGTACCAACCTGGACTATCGAAGCAGGTAATCTTGTCCTTTCAGTTCAGTTTTCGGGAATATGTATCTATTTAAAATGTCCCATTTAAAGTCACAAAGTCAAATCACCTCAAATTATGCTAAAAGTTTTCTAAACAACGCCCAGGGGGGCTAGACAAATGCCACTTTCTGTTGACGTTAACTCCTGCGGAAAGATAAAATTGTATGGAAATGACATTTGCTGCGGAAATGTCACGTGACATTTCCATACAATTTTATTTTCCGCAGGCGTTAACGTCAACAGAAAGTGGTATTTGTCTAGCCCCCCAGTCGTTATACAATCTTCACGCTCACGGCCGTTGACTTAAGGCGAATCCTAGACCCATTAGCGCATGAGAAAGATACAAATTTAGAACAAAACAGAAAAAAATGCTCACAACTGCATTCCTCATGGACATTCTCAGAAAAATATTCAGTGTGTAGATCTTAGGTATACCAAGTAAAGGGTAGTCAGAGAAACGAGGGAACATTACTTTTGGAACATGACCGGCGTTTTGCAAGTAGTTAGCATTCCGCGTGACATTACAAACTGTTGTTTGTAAATGTATTTGTATTGTATTGTAACGATGTTCCATAACAATACAATACAAATACATTTATTTACAAAAAACATTAAAATTGCAACATAAAACTATGGTTGTTATGGACAACTTGTCTGTATGTCCTTGTCTGGATAAAATACAAATATTTGTCCTGCAATGGGAATCAAACCAGCACCTCTTGCGTCGAAACTAGCTGCTCGCCCGCCACGCCACCGAGGTGTTGCAAGCGTCCACAGGCTACGGTAACTGTATACTAACAGATGTTAAAAAAAAACTTGTTCACAATAATAATATGTTTGTTACTAATGTATGAGCACGAGCAAAACCGTGGACAGAAGCTAGTAACACCTAATATGTCTAGCTAGTGTTGGATCAAATATTTCTTTGTCTTTTTTGGATTTATTCTTTAAGACAATATAAGATTTCGTATTTTGTCTTGAAGAATTCAAATATGACCAGCTCAAGGATGCACCTTAATTTGACAAACATATCAGCAATGCAATGGCCCATGCAGGGCCACCGAGTCTTTCTTTAGTGGGCCATTCCGCCGTGAGTTGTCCTGTGGCATGCACATTGCTTCGGACTTAGTAGATTAGTTTGTGGATAATAGATTTTGTTGCTAGTTTCGTTACTTTATAGTGTCTTGTATTAAGTATATTTATTTGAAACATAAATATCTTTATCTATCTATACTAATATTATAAATAGGAAAGATTTTTTGTTTGTTTGTTTGTACCAAATTGCCTCCGAAACTACTGGACCGATTTTAACCATTTTTCACCAATAGAAAGCTAAATTATTAGGAAGTAACATGGGCTATAATTTATTGGTTCTGATGATGATGATAATGAAATTATTTATTTTTAACAAGTAAACAATTCTTTATCACAGATTTTTTAACTTAATCAAAATATGTATTTCATGTTTAATTTTTATTTTGTGTTAACATTTTATGTATATTTTCAGGCAGGTACTTTACCTATAATTTTAAGTTTATCACAGATTTACTTAGCTTTTTACTAATTTATACATAATCATAGAGTTTTTTTCTTAAATAAGAAGCAGTTACAAATAAATAATTTATCTCCCTATCTTTCTATCAATGATTCAATCCAAGTCACTTTATTTCATTTCCTTAAAACTAAAATCCTCAAAAATTTACAAAACAAG
Organism: Perizoma flavofasciatum; assembly: GCA_958496245.1. Classification (NCBI taxonomy): domain Eukaryota; kingdom Metazoa; phylum Arthropoda; class Insecta; order Lepidoptera; family Geometridae; genus Perizoma; species Perizoma flavofasciatum. The sequence goes on along the minus strand of OY292425.1, from coordinate 13,690,066 downwards.
GCCCGAATCCACTCATAAAATAACATCTGGTTAGGTATCAAAAAGCTTTGAATATTTGACTATTCATATTGTAAAAACGGGAATTTTCACGTACTGCACTATCGGTGAAGGCACCGACTAAGTTTCGACTCATTCCGAGAGTCTTCATCAGGGTAAATGATCGCGACTTGCTCCCTCGGCGTCGCGTCGTGCACTGATCACGACGCGACGCGGAATGAGTCGAAACTTAGTCGATGCCTTCACCGATAGTGCAGTATGTGAAAATTCCCGTTTTTACAATATGAATATCTTTGAATACTTTTTGACACATGCTAAACATTTTGCAAACAAAGAAAGTGTGGGTGAGGCAGAATACCTATTGTTTCTTAGCTGTTTGACCAGCGGCGGCCAGCCGGCTTATCAGTGCAACATAGGTTTGAATAACGCAGGTAGATAATACTAATACAACAAACATCTATAAAAAAAAAAGGCGAAGAATAAGGTCATAGCCAAGCCTTTGCCAATTCTGTTTTGTTTATGTATATCTATGGTATTACTATATAATGGTATTCAAACTATTCAGAAATACTCGAAGCACGAAATGCAACAAAAGGTTTGGTATTTATTCCCAAACCTTTCCTGTCATCAGAATCAATTCTAAACTGACTGACTAATTGACTGTTTGATTATTTTGTTTGTGAACTCAAGCCTAAGTCTGTTAAACTAATAAGCTAAAATCGATTAGCATGTTTTGTGAACATCACTAGGATGGGAGTGGCAAAGCGCGTTAACCGCGAAGCAAGCGTGACAGAACAAAGTTTGTGCACCGGATTGCGCTGGTTCCGGCCGGATTAAACCGGATCGGAGTGGCGCGCGGCGGTTACAGCCGGTTAGAGGCAGTTAGTCAGGTGAGCGGGCAAGGCGTGAGGCACACTGTGGAATTAGTGAAAGAAAGTGTTATCATAATAGGCCGATAGATCTAGAACGTCTAGATAGATGAATCGGCATGTTGTGTATGGCATTTCTGTTTCAGTTTAAACTTTTTTTTCATAAATATTATTTTTTATTTTTGTTTCTAAACTGTTCCACCATCATAATGGTAATCAGCTGGTCTCGTTGATGACTGACGGACTGTCATTAAAACTAGCTTCTGCCCACGGGTTCGCCCGCGTGGTACCCGGATAGTTCATAGTTCATTTATTAATAACAAATAAGTTAAGTCAAATAAAAATTATAGTGGTAATGAACATTTAAAAAATAAATAAATAACATTATACTTTGAAAGAACACTCTCATAAAAAGTCAAAAATACATCCATTAAAAAATTCAAAAATAATAATAATAATAGTCATTCAATGTCATAAAATATTCCAATAAAAAGTAGCCTATGTGTTATTCTGATGTATAAGCTATATTACTGTAAAGTTTCATCGAAATCCGTTCAGTAGTTTTTGATTATATTTGCATAATTTGTTGTTTTTATGTCGTTTTAAATAAATGTTTTACATTTTATTTCAGTAGCATCAGAACCCAGGCTTATTGTTTGGGGCTGCAGAAAATGGATACTTGTAGAACCGACCATTCCTCTGGTCCTCTGGTGGTAACCACGAACCAGACAACGTATAGGAACTCGATTTGACCTTTCAAAGGACAGGGTCACGGGTAGTTCGTAGATAGAGTTGGCTCAAGACCGTCCATCATGATAGCTTTGGGGAAGGTCTTGGTCTTCAACAGATTGCAGTTGCCTTATTATGTTTATAGGGATTGCAATCCCGCAGCTCATTCAATCCCACGGGATTGATATGCGGGATTGCTCAATCCCGCGCGGGATCCCGCATCTTTGAAATTATGCTATAGAATCAAATTGAAAGTACAGATTTTTGTATTAAAATTAACTTTTATTAAACATTTCTTACATTAAGCAACATAAATTATTTCTTTTCTATTAATTAAGTATTGGCATTAATGGCATTCATTGTATCATCTCCGAGCCTGCTTCTGAGTGAACTGAAAGTATATCCTGATGCTGAAAACACTCTCTCGGCTTCTACGCTAGTAGGCTAGTAGGCGCGCTGTGTGGAACGGCAACGTCGCGCTCGATTCGCGATTTGCGCGAAAGTTTTAGCGCCAAATTTTTAATTTGCGGGATCCGCGGATCCGCGCTTTGAAGGTGCGGGATCCAGCGGATTAATAAAAGCAGCGGGATCCCGCGGGAATGCGTGATCCCGTTTTGCGGGATTGCAATCCCTATATGTTTAGTAGCAAACTTTTTGGTTCAGTATAATCAGTCATTATTTGTATTGTTTGCCGTATAAAAAAATAAAACGTCACTGCCAGAGGTATCAGTGACGGGAATTTTATGATCACTCAAGTGAAAATTTACTTGAGTGATAATTACTGGTTGAAATTAATTTATGTCCGAGGGTATTTCAAAATGAAACTTTGAATCGGAACTCAATCGATGTCGTGGAAATATTTTAGCAAAACAATAATGTGTACTCCGCCTTACATCCGTTAGTCAGGTGAGAGTGCGGCTTAATATCAAATTATTGTCTTTGTGCGGAAGATTTGCGTGCGAGATCTTTCTTTGGGAATTGGATTTCGCTCTGATCTGTTTATTGGAGTGCATGGAGTTTAGAGGAATTAGTTTAGCGTGCAGTGAAGCCAAGGGCTGGTACTTTAGAAAACTTGAATAAACCAGTTTGGTGAGAGAATTTAGTTTGACGATCTCAATGGCATGGAGGGCGAGTATCCCGTTGACACGCAAGAGGTGCGGATTCGATTCCTGCTGCTGGAAAAATGTTTGCATGTTCAGCAGATATTCGTTCCAGGTCTGGGAGTTGTGGTACCATGGTACTCATGTTGATATATCCATAATACAGATACTTAATCCTAGTATGGAGATGATAGTATGTATGTGACTGTTGAGTGATTGTATTTATATGTTTTTGATGAAGAATTCAGTGTTAGGGAGGATCCTACCGTCATTTTTTTCGTATATCGTATGATTATTGCAACTCATAACATATTTTTATTCAATGAAATAAGCTATTGTTGTTTTATTCTATAAGTATATTACTGTTTCTTAAGATGTCAAAATAAAGTTATTCTTCTTATTCTTATTCTTAAATAAAGTCTCATTTCTAGAGATTCAAAACAGACCAAATTTAAAATCATTGACAGAATAAAGATTCTAGAGGTATATAATGGCCTTCAGTCGAAGCGAAGGCCCGAATTTAAAAAATGAGACATTTAAAATACTCTATTATTTAAAATGCATGTTAGTAAATTAAGCTATAGGTATGTATATTAACTGAATTATAGAATTGAAATTATAGTCATTTGGTATCATTTCAGGATATTATTACGGCTAATACCGCGTACTAGAAAATACTAAAATAATTAAATTGGTTTAAAAATAAATGTTTTGGCATTCTAAAAACATGCGTACACATCATGGTAAGTGAAAAGCAGTTGGGGCTTACATTGTAAAGTAGGTCACAATTATATTATTTAACTAGCTGTACTGACTTCGTTCGCGATTGCCATCCCTGCAGACTAATTTCATCCCCTCTCCCAAGGGAACCATGCTGAATTTCGGGATAAAAAGTATCCTATGTCCTACCCCGTAATATTATCTCAAATTATGCTAAGTTTCATTTAAATTCATTTAGTAGTTTCGGCGTTATGCGCGGCCCAGATTCTGACAGACAGACAGAAAAAAATTAAAAATTTACATTTTTGGCTTCAGTATCGATTATAGAGTGCCCCCTGATTTTTTTTTATGTATAGAAGATTGTCTAAACTCAACTCTGCTTGCTTTGCACTTACCTACCTATTACAATTTTTTTATGTTAATATTTCCCTGCCCAGTATGTATGATTGCATGTAATAATTTTTTAAGTGCCTACGATTAGCTCAGTTAATTAAGTTTCTTTCAAGTAATTTAAGTTCTCTCATAAAAATGTATTTATAAATTCTTATTGAGAAATAAATACATCTTAAACCTGAAGATAGGCCATTTACATTGCGTTTTTATAGTCCGTTATAATGTTGTGTGCCCTTTTACCCCAGAGAGATAGTTCTTGAAGTGTGTCCAAATCTCAAGTCCCCATCAATCCTCATGCTCTAGAACCTATTAAATCAAGCGGTCTTTGTCCAGGTGAGATCCTATTTGATTTAATATAATGACCGCTATATTAGGCGATCAGTGCCCATCAATTGTTCGGTTAATTTGCAGTAAATATCCGTATAATCCACACGTCTGCCTGTGGATTTGGACGATGTCGCTATGGTGAGGTGGTGTTATTGGAAAGTGCTTTATGAAGTAGGTACTAACATGGCATAGCCACGACAATTTAGATCGCTGTTCAGTTGCAGGCGATAATATTATGTAGGTATTTAGCATTGCCATTCAGCGTGGCAATGTGGCTAGTATTTTGGGAACGCTTCCGTCTGGTAGTCAGTTCAGCTATCTATAGATCGTTTGCAACGGTCTTTAGATAGCTGTTTCATTTGTATTTTTTGTATATACTTGTACATAGTTGTATGAATAAATATAATATTTGAATAAAATAGTGCACGGCGCGACGCGGAAGCAGAAAGTCGCAACCACTCACCCTGATGAAGACTCTCGGAATGAGTCGAAACTTAGTCGGTGCCTTCACCGATAGTGCAGTACGTGAAAATTCCCATTATAACATATTTGAATAAAATTTAAAAAATCTTTAGATTTTTTTTATAATGCCAATGTATAGAAGGCAAATACCCTTAATCTACACGTCTGTCTGTGGTGGATAATTTTGTCGCTATAGTGGTGGTACTTGTGGAAAGTGCTTTATGAATTAGGTACAATAAATTTTGTACCTTATTCATAAAGCACAAATTACAATGTCTATCAGGGAATTACCCTCGATGACGCGGCGCCGGCGGCCGATTAGCAATCTGCGACGGAAGAGGTGCTGGCTCGATTCCTTTGGGACAAAAGTTTGCAGGTTCTGCAGATATTTGTTCCGGGTCTGGTTGTTGTGGTACCACGGTACCCGTATTTCCTGATACATACAACTCAAAGAATTTTAGTGTGGGGTCAAGACTGTGTACTATGTACCTGTAGGGTGGTATTATTTATTATTACATTTTATGTTTGTTTCGTTGCGGTTTCCATTTAATTTAACATAACATAATTTGACTTCGACTTTGGCACTGATTTTTTTACCACACTGGTTCTTTCATTGGTCACACTGTCCAATGCTATCATACTTCAACCTAGTCAAAGTCAATATGTATGTATTCACTGGCTTGTGCCCACGGCTTCCCTCGCGTGGTACCTGGATAAAAAGTAGCCTATGTGTTATTCTCATGTATAAGCTATATGACTGTAAATTTTCATCAATATCCGTTTAGTAGTTTTTGAAAGAGTAACAAACATCCATCCTCACAAACTTTCACGTTTATAAAATCATTACCTAACGATCCTTGGATTGGAATCACAAGGATCGTTAGGTAATGATTTTATAAACCGCTTCCTGACCAAACACTGACTAAAAAATAACCAGTGTTACCACTAACGAATTTAAAACACAACTTAACACCCCTTTTAAGGGGTTAATACAAGCTAACATTTACAACTTAAAGATAATTAACGCAACAATTGAACTCTTAATCAATCTTGTCTCTAAAACACGGTAATTTTTCTCCCAAACCGTTTACATTTTAATAGATTGGGCCTAGCCACACGGTGCGTTTCAGCCGTACTGCACGGGTGGTCCGGCCGCAACGTGAGGCAATTATAAATAAATAATAAATACATAATGCTGTACATTTTTCACACAGCATCATCTAGCCCCAAAGTAAGCAGAGCTTGTGTTATGAGAACTACATGACTAATATTCTTAAAATAAATAGTAAATCTATCTATCTACAATAGACCACCCTCGCGCTGAAATCAATTTATTTTAGGGCATTCTAGGATGAAAATAAATAGACTAAAATGGTTAAGGACTAGCAACATGTATAATATGTATGTATTTACAAAAAAAGTGTATATAAGTAGTATATCAGTCATGTTGTTCCCATAATACAAGCTCTGCTTAATATGGGGCTAGATAATGCTGTGTAAAAAAAAACAATGCCCTTTTGGTGCATATCTTCTTATGCCTTTAATTTTATCTATATCTACTAATTTATAAAGTAATTTATAAACGCGCTAATCACGGTAACTATCAATTGTATTAAAAAAAAAATTAAAGCCCAATTCTTGAGGAAGGTTATATGTTACGCTTTAACAGAACGCTAAGCGAAAATGAAGTAATAGCGCGGACGGGCGATGCAATGTGAAGGTTCGGGGGCCGAGGGCAGCCATGGCACATATAGTATATTTTTTGTGCCTTATGTCAAACACAAAGTCAGTAAGTAATTAATCATTGAAACCCAAGGACACATTACCAAAAGCTTATGGCACTAGCTTAAAACGGACATTGGCAGAATTGTGACAAATAACCACACAATCTATAATTAAAAACTCTTCATATTGTAAAAACGGGAATTTTCACGTACTGCACTATCGGTGAACGGCGCACGGCGCGACGCGGAAGGAGAAAGTCGCAACCACATGAAGACTCTCGGAATGAGTCGAAACTTAGTCGGTGCCTTCACCGATAGTGCAGTACGTGAAAACTCCCGTTTTTACAATATGAATAGTCAAGTTCACGATAGTTTTTGGAATAAAATCAAAAACTCAAGTCTCAAATCTCAGATTATTTTTAAGTTATGTATATTTCTAGTGAGCCGCGGCGCCGCACAGCAACGTGTAGCTTGTCACAAACACTAATTTACCGTGTACTGGCACACAAATTGCCGAGCCATATCTCAGGGCGACAACGGCCTATCAATAAGGCCCGGTGGTAAGGCCTTCGTCTTGCCAATATACAGCGAATTGAGACGCCGATTTACGACGCTTTGTAACTATTGTACAGCAGTGATAAACTGTACACGGGTGGCGCTGACTGCGTTTGCATCGTAAAGACTTCGAGCAAAACCTTTTCATCCATCAAAGTCATCCTAGACTGAATTTTATTAAACCGTAGAAATAAGTGCATCATCAGATTTCATTATATCCAATATACAGTGGTGGTCATATAATTAGAAACACCAACCCTGTCTTCTATTTTCATTACAAATTAACATACGTATTTATATGGATGTATCGGTTCTTTTAAAGTATTACTATACGAGTTTAGTAATAACAAACAATAATTTTGATATAAAAATATAACATTTTAATAAAAAGTCTATTAAAATACATGGACTAAAGAGGACAACTAATTAGAAACAAAAAAAAAACAACAATATAAACATTAACTAAGTGAACAAAACCACATTTAATTTGAATAATACTATGAATACTACATCCAAAACCGATTAGTACTGTTAGTACTTGGTAGGGTACCCTCTGTTGTCGATTACAGCTTTACCACGACGTGGCATTGATTCTATCAGTTTTTCACACGTTTCCAAAGGAATACATCTCCAAGCTTCTACAAATGCGTCGTAAAGTTGGTTGATATTGGTGATATGCTCATCCGACAATGTTTTCTTCACAGTGTGCCACAAATTCTCTATCGGATTTAAATCCGGACTATTAGCAGGCCACTCTAACACTGTCACCAATTGTTGTCTGAGAAACGCTTTAACGCTGTTTGCTGTATGCTTTGGATCATTATCGTGCTGAAAAATCCAATTCACTGGCAAATCATCTGAATATGGGATCATTGTCTCCTCCAAGATTTTTTTGTATTGAAACTGATCCATCAGCCCTTCAATCTTTCTCACGGGACCAACTCCGTATCCGGAAAAGCATCCCCATACTTTAACATTTCCACCGCCGTGCTTAACTGTTTTTATAGTGTACTTGTTATTCAAAGCCTCGTTGATTGGTCGCCGTACGTATCGTTTTAAATTTACTTTAGTTTAATCTGAAAACAAAACTTTTCTCCATTGATGAACAGTCCAACTGGCATATTTTCTAGCGAAGGCTAGACGATTTTCTCTGTGTCGCCTGGTGAGAAGTGGGACTTTCCTAGCAAGTCTTCCATACAAATTTCCTTCAACCAACCGCCTACGGACTAGTCTTGCGGACACGTTTCGAGGGTCGTCTTGTGAAAATACTTCTTTTCGTATAACATTAGAACCTTTAAAGGGATCTGTCTTAGCCAAACGAATCATAAGCCTGTCTTCTTGAACGGGTCTTCCTTGGCCGAACTTTTCTAGGCACCTTATCGATTCGGATGTTCCATGTTTTTTGTGATGTGCAATGGCGTTAAATACCATCTTTACGGAACACTCTAAATGATCGGCGATCTTTCTGTAAGACCATTTTCGTTTAAAATGAAAGTTTACTATAATTTTTCTTGTTGCTGCATCGCAGCTCTTGTTTTTACCCATTTTTAATAATTAAATCTGACAAAAGGTAACAAATCCGAATGAGTAAGAAAAGGCGGCAAAATGCATAATGCGGTGACATTCCGAAAGGTGAATTTTAGTTTTAAAATTCAATTTTAGAACCTAGTCATACTTTGTTTCTAATTAGTTGTCCGACTGCCAGTACTAAGAATATTGATTGATACTTTTGTTTTAATTTTTTTTTTATAATTATAGTATTGGTTGTCTGAATGTTATTGCTTATTATTATCCCAGAGATATAAATGTACATTGTGATTTGGTAAATTAAACTATTACCTCCAATTAATTGAATTAATAATGTTGGTTACATTAAAAGACTACCAAGTGACTAAGTGTTTCTAATTACATGACCACCACTGTATATGGGAAGACGGAGAGACTTTTCTAATTCCAGAGAATTCTGTTTTGCCGCCTTTTGCTGTCAAATTTTACGACTTCTTTGGACTCAACTTCAGTACAATCACTTTTAAGGTTACATATGTCAGTGTCACATTTTGACACTGACATATGTAACCTCATTGGCCGTTCGTACCCTAAGTTCTAATAAGAATATAGTCGTAATCTGACTGGACTGTTTGCTTGTGAACACCAAAGATTAAGATCTTTGGATCTTAAGATCTTCAAAATACGTTTGAGGACAATAAATTGCGGCCTTACTATTCAAGCAAAGATGTTTAAAATATTTCTTAGATTAATCATCACAAACGTGTGAAAAATATATTTAATTCTAGTAAAGTCTCAACTAGGACACAGCTAAAAAGAAATCTATCATGGTGATGTTTGTTACAGAAACTGGTGGTTGTGGTGTTAGGGTCGCGGGGTGTCGAGGAGCGCAACTCGAATACAATATAATAAAATAAATCATTGTCAAAATTTACATTTTATAAAAAAAGAATATTGCTAAATAAATTTGCTTGTATTACCTGGTAAAAGCTATGGTTCCACACTAGGCTTAATGACCGTATCGTGGATAACTAATACAAAAAAACCACGTACTCAAAAAAAGAAACATGCTCACTACTGTATTCTCCATGATGGACTTCCTCAGATACATCCTCAGTGCATCAATTTTTGTGGATACAAAGTAGGAGGTAGTCAGAGGTACGTCCAAACCTTACATTCGGCACATGCCCGCGCAATTGCAATCCTAAACCCACACTAGAATTTTCTGTGTCTTAAATACCAAGAACAACGAATATCATAACATGGTAGGTACCACAATATTCAGACCCAGAACAAATCTACAGAACATTTTGTCATTCGTCCCGCGGAATTCGTACCTGCACTTCTTGCGTAACAGCGGCCACGCTAACAAATTCAAATCTTTTATTTCAGCTTTCACACACCTTTTACCGAAGTCGTCAAAATATTTACTCAAAGCACAAAACGTATCAAACGCATACCAACAAATTACAAGGTTTTTAATTTTACAAGGACCAAGAAGTTCCGAGGTATGAAAGAAACAAATGTGTAAGGACATAGATTTTTCAACTAATAAAGTAGATATAATTTAGTATAATTTATAATATTATTCCGAATATACCACTTACTTTAAATCTGAATTCCTACAAAAAATATGTTCAAAGAAGAAGTTTAATGAATCTGATAGGCTACTTAATGAATAAATAACTTTAACTTTACAATTCTCCTGCTAACATTGACTGTTGACTGCTGGGGAACTGTCAAACTGTCAACAAAACGTCAGCAGTCAACGAACTGCTAAACTGTCAACGAAACGTCAGCAGGGGAATAGTAAAGTAGCCATAATCAAGAAGTGAAGTGAAATGATATATTCGTAATAATATTCTAAAATAGCACAATTTAGTCAAAAAACTCACTGTAAAGATCTTCTACTGATCTGATGCATCTGATCTACTTACCGTTTCTAGATTGACGTTTCGATCCATTTAATATCTCGACCTTGTGTACGTGAACAAATATCTCGGGATTCTACAAGGAGAAACATTAAAAAGCTAGAATAGTACTACCTGGGATATTATAGATATGAAGGGTTAAATTAGTTTCCTCTAAAAACATGTATAGTTGTTTAAAACAAAGGCCATAGCACGTACCGTCCGAAATATGAAACTAAATTTTCCGGTGGACCGCATTATGTATTATCGTACCAAAAACAACGGAAGGCTATAATTACAAATGGAGGGCGCGCGTGCTCAAAACTACCCGCGCGCTCATCAAAGTCAGATAGCGTTGCCCGCTATGAGAAACCATGTTTATTGAGGACGTCAGGAGTTCTGCGTGTTCATACTAGGATAATAATATGTGATTTCAAACGAAATATTATAGTTTCTAATAAAAATGGGATATTTTATTCCAAAAAACTATCGTGAACTGGGCTATTCATATTGTAAAAACGGGTGGTAGTGCACGGCGCGACGCGGAAGGAGAAAGTCGCAACCACTCACCCTGATGAAGACTCCCGGAATGAGTCGAAACTTAGTCGATGCCTTCACCGATAGTGCAGTACGTGAAAATTACCGTTTTTACAATATGAAAAATGGGATATTTAACATGATTTTTTTAGTTTAAATGTCTCCCGATATTCGAGATAGGAATATATCTATCTATAAAAAGGGTTTTCTTTGTTGTTCCGTAACGTCTTGTTCCTAGGTAACTACTTTGTGTTGTGTTGGATTAAGTTGTTTTGTTTTCTCTATTTTTTTCTTTTGTTTTCTTAGTTGATAGGTAGGTACTTAAGTAAATTATATTAGCAGGTAGGTAAGCACACTCGTGCTAAGATATATATTGAAGTAGATACTTACTTATAATTAGGTTTTTAAAGTTTTGTTTTCTTATATAATAAGGGAACTATAATTATGTTCTTTGAGAAATAAAGAGTCTTTAAACCGATATTTCGGGACTGTTGCGTACCATGGTCACGGGAGGAACAGAACTCTTTGCTGTTATAATGGCAGACGAATTAATGTATTTACTTTTTATGGTCTTTCGCCATAAAAAGTAAGTATTATTATCTCATTTGAGTGCATCTCAGACGGGCATTTCGTAAAAATCCTGTGTTAAGTAAAAAAAAATCATAATAAAAGTCCTTTGGAATAATTATATTGTGACATTTCCTTGTGATCATTATGTTGAAACTGTCAATAGGAGCAAACATTTTTAATCTGTGCTGTCAATTGGCACTAGAGCTGAATAAAGAATCACCAAAAAAAACAAGCTGTTGAGTTTGTTGCCTGATTCATCTAGACTCAAACAATCGACCTAAATTAATTAAAAAAACACGTATTTTTTAATTAACGTTTTTTATATGATCCTTGTGATTTCGATTAATGATAATCTATTGATTTTGACTTTGTCCGAAAACAAATGATTCCTCTCAAAACACAAAAAAGATCTACGGAAATAAAATCACTGTTTTTGATTATGCGCTGCATATATCCTTTTTTTATTTTTTTATGAAATTAAATAGCTGGGTATCATAGTCTGAACTGTACCCAAAGCTATATATCCGCCGATAAGGCCTTTTGTATCTCAAAATAAATAAAATAGCTTAAATATGTCCGGCTCGGGACACAAATACCGTCCGCCGATGGGAGGATACGGCAGATATGCTAAATTAGAGTATGGGACTACCAAATAACCTACCTGATCTGTTTGTTTTTATTAATATTTAATAAGATACCAACACTTATTATATATAGAGGTATATTGATTACTTCAATATTGATCAATATTGATAGATAAATCGAGGAACATATTTTAATGTGATCATAAACTGAAAAAATGAACAAACAATAAAATAATTAATGATTTATTGAAATAATTAAAAGCAAACATATATTTTGTTTCAGTGTTAGACGATTTTGAGCCTGAAAAGTGAATTATAAAATTCACTTTTCAAAACCTAACCAAAACTAGGATTTCTGTGCCGTGGTTATCAGGATAAATACCATGGCATCCGCAACAAATATCTTTAGAACATACAAACGTTTTTCCCGCAGCGGGAATCGAACCCGCACTTCTTGAGTTGTGGTTGGCTACTCGCCAGCCGTGAGAGTCGATTTGTGTGAGAAAATCATCCCAAGACCATCGATTTGCTAATTGTAAGACTGTCAAACTAGACTGCCACAGATAAAAAAAAATCTCTTAGTGTCCACAATACCATAGCCAATTTATTTCAACATCAAACATTAATATAACATTATCTAGGTAGGAAGCGTTGTAAAAAACAACCAAACACCAATATCGTAAAGTTCAAACCCCTACCAACAAATTCACAAGAGAAATCTCAAACGAAACAAGAAAAACTTCAATCAAAGTTGTTTCACCTTACCTGTATATCAGTACAGTTTAAGGACAGACTCATACTGTTTCGATTCCGGGCACTATAACATAAACATGGGCGCACACTATTAAAACTTGGACTCGTTTTGTGAGCCAAAATATTATTCGGACTACCTTCCTTCTATCTTCTGGTAGGGTAGGGTTGCCAACGGGCTATTTACATTTTTATTTTATTTTATGGTTTTGTGTGTTGCTGTTTGGAAAGTTTTTTGAAATGTGGCTCAATCCTTTCGTATCCTACTATCCTACCAATATTATAAACGCGAAAATTTGTGAGGATGGATGTTTGTTACTCTTTCACGCAAAAACTACTGAACGGATTTTGATAAAACTTTACAGTAATATAGCTTATACATCAGAATAACACTCAGGCTACTTTTTATCCGGGTACCAGGTGGGCGAAGCCGTGGGCGGAAGCAAGACCTACTAATAGCTAGTAATATTATAAACGTGAAAGTTTGTAAGGATGGATGTTTGTTACTCTTTCACGCAAAAACTACTGATTGGCGTTTGATGAAACTTTGCAGTAAAATAGCTTATACATCAGAATAACACATAGGCTACATTTTATACGGGTACCACGCGGGTGAAGCCGTGGGCAGAAGCTAGTATTTGATATCTATGACTATAGTAAATTCAGCGAGCTTAATCTGCAAATTAAAAAAAAACACACTCCTGACTCTATTCTCTATGATGGAAATCCTCAGATACTACTTCGAGGATACAAAGTAGGAAATCAGAAATTAGTATTTTACATTATCAAATGTTCGCGTTTTTCAAGAAGCATACATATATTATGATCTTTGAAGATATGTAAATCGATTGCAAACCGCATCACAAACATATACCTAAGTTGTTTCGGAGATAAATTGTTCAGACAAACAAACAATTTCCTATTGTAAACGCATATATAGGTATTTCTTACATATATATTTTTTTTGATAGATGGGCAGCGAGATGGACAGATGACATAGACGACGTCACGGGCCGTGGATAGTTTAGACTGACGCAGAATCGTGGTGGATGACGCAAACCTAGGGAGGCCTATACTCAGCAGTGGGTGAAGTCGGGCTGTGGATGATGATGATGATTGCGATAGACACTCGGTCAGTTTTGATTTCAAAATTACGAAAAAATACATTTTAGTACCTACCTATGTAAAATATCACAATTTATAATGTAAAATATCTACCAAATATGCTGAGTCAGCTAGACTTCAAAATTACAATTTAGAATGTAAAATATCTACCAAATATGCTGAGTCAGCTAAACTTCAAAATTACAATTTACTATTAAAATAACCAAAAAAAAATATGTTGAGTCAGTTTGACTTCAAAATGACGAAAAATTACGATTTATAATGTAAAAATATCTACCAAATATGCTGACTCAGCTAGACTTCAAAATTACAATTTAGAATGTAAAAATATCTTCCAAATATGTTGAGTCAGCTAGACTTCAAAATTACAATTTACAATGTAAAATATCCACCAAATATGTTGAGACAGTTTGACTTCAAAATTACGAAAAATTACAATTTATAGTGTTAAATATCTAACAAATATGCTGATCAGCTAGACTTCAAAATTACAATTTATAATGTAAAAATATCTACCAAATATGCTGAGTCAGCTAGACTTCAAAATTACAATTTACAATTTAAAATATCCACCAAATATATTGGGTCAGTTTGACTTCAAAATTACGATTTATAATGTAAAAATATCTACCAAATATGCTGACTCATCTAGACTTCCAAATTACAATTTAGAATGTAAATATCTACCAAATATGCTCAAAATTACGAAAAATCACAATCTTAAATATAAAATATCCACAAACCATGCTAGCCCTGGTGTGTCCAGCGCAGTTGTCTCATAAACATGGAGGCGTATCAGCGCGTAATCTGGCGGATTTGTCGATCAGCCGGCTATCCACTGGCCAGATTTGTACGGGGCTTTGCCGCCGATACGGACCATACATTTTGCTTTTCTTGTCCATGTTTACGAGAGGCAGGTGGAAAACGTTTCTCTTTCGTTGGTTTATGATGTGTGTTGAAGGTGAAATGGATGGAAAGATAGGAGGTCTTAAGGTGGGTGGGTCTAGTTTATGGGTTGAAGGAAATACAAGGAAATCTTTACTGATAAAATAACAAAAACAAAAACTGGATACAAAAGATTGTCAAAAGATTGTTCTATGATCCATTTTAATAATAAACTATCTTTTTTATTCTAGTTGTAATGACATTTTAACTTTCTGACATAGTAATTTTGACATTCCAATCCAAAACCAATAGTTTGTATGTCAAAAAAAATTGACATTTACTGTATCAATTATGAATTTATTTGTTTACTTGTTGTTTAGTAGCCAAATAGTTCAAGGAATAAGAATAACTAACTTAGACTAAGAAATTTATAACTAACATTTATTATGATGATCCAATGTTGATTTTAATAAATAAATATGAAAAAGGGATGTACAGAGTACAAAACAAAAAAAACACCAAAACATTATTCTAGCTATATAGATGTAAATAAAAAATAAAAAACACCAAAACATTATTCTAGCTATATAAATAAAATAAAGAAAATAATGCTGTACATTTTCACACAGCATCATCTAGCCCCAAACTAAGCAGAGCTTGCATTATGGGAACTCATGACTGATATACCATACCAGTGCCACAAACATAGGATTATGCCTCACACTAGGATTCCCTGTGTCGTGGGTATCAGAAACTACGAGTACCCAGTCATTTTTTTTTTGTATATACGTACATCCTATCCTACTAAACTATTCTAAACGTGAAAGTTTGTGAGGATGTTTGTTACTCTTTCACGCAAAATCTGAACGGATTTTAATGAAAATTTACAGTAATATAGCTTATACATCAGAATAACACATAGGCTACTTTTTATCCGGGTACCACACGAATGAAGCCGTGGGCAGAAGCTACTATTTGATATAAGTTGTGGTTATTTGTCTTTATTTTTTTTAATATTCTAATTATACAACGGTGAAGGAGAAATTCGTAAGAATTGAAAGCCCATCGCCGCTTATTTGACCACTAACACTAGCATGCCTTAAACTTGTTGTTTTAGTGGGATATAAAAAAATGATTATTTAAAAATCATCTATCTTATTATTCTTCAACGCGATAAGAACCCGTTAAACTTATAATTATCTTCTCATAGAACACAGCCCGAGTATCGCGCCGCTTCACCCAGATGTCTCCCATAACCATCAAAGCTTAAAGCGAGAACACTCCGATACGATACCAATTAGACCCAGCAATAACAATAAAAAAACTTTAATAAACAATAGAACGAGAGACGCCTGTAAATTCGCCAAAAACAGCCACTGAGACGATTACTCCCCCTTAACTGGGTATAATTACGGTCATTTGGTGTCATCTTACCCTTAACGAGATCATCAACATGGCGGTTTAATGGAACTCGAAATACAACTGTGCGTTAGTTTTTAATTCTATAGCCTTTTGGGTTTATAGGTTAATCTTTGAAGGGTGGTGTTTGAGATGGAACGGGCTGTGACATCAAGAATACTTGGCGAAAATAATGGTTAAAACTTCTCCGCGATAAGAGATGTTTTTAAATCCTAGAGCCTTGGAATTTTTTGTAGTTATGTAGTACACGAGACTATGTTGCCATAATATAAATCAAATTAATATCTTTTTTTAAGGGAAATCGGGATTTTAAATATTAGAAAGTTCCAAACATTTTTATTTTGCTGCCTTTTCATAAAAAAATTGTCTGATTGTCCAGTAAATTTTTGAGATTAGTTTTATTACTTGCACCTGCAAGTTAAAAATTGAAATGTAAAAATCACTAGCATCAGGTATATAGGTAAGTACTGATTAGATCAATATTTATAACTATAGACAGGTTTGCTTGAGAACTGAACTAAACCTTTATACAACTTTTGACAATCCTACTAATATTATAAACGCGAAAGTTTGTGAGGATGGATGGAAGTAGCCTATGTGTAATTTTGAATATAGCTTATACATCAAAATTACACATAGGCTACTTTTTATCTGGGTACTACGCGGGAAAAGCCCTGGGCAGAAGCTATATAAAAAGGCGTTTACAGAAATATATGCATAAATTAAATCGTTCTTGATTTTTCACCATTGGATTCCCAATGGTGAAAAATCAAGAACAGTTGAATATCCCTCGGTTGGGAATTCCTTGCAATGATAGTTAGATGTTTTTAATCTAAATAGCTATACTTAGATAGAATTTATCCCATCCTGTAGTCAAAAGGTTCAAACATTTAAAAAAATTTACATTACAGACACAAAGCATTGCTCGCTTTAACAATG
This sequence comes from Perizoma flavofasciatum, assembly GCA_958496245.1. Taxonomy (NCBI): domain Eukaryota; kingdom Metazoa; phylum Arthropoda; class Insecta; order Lepidoptera; family Geometridae; genus Perizoma; species Perizoma flavofasciatum. Next base: position 13,672,965 of record OY292425.1, on the reverse strand, counting down.
AGGGTATGTTTTTATTCGAATGACAAAATTTACGCGTAAGTTATAACTCTGGCGTTACGGTAACCGCTCACCATCTAGCAGGCTGTATACTTGTTTGCTACTTAAAAAAAACCGGATTGTAAAATTTTGAATAAGTATGGCATTTTCATCACTAGCACCCAATTTATCGACACATTGATATTGGTTTTCAAAAATTGTACAAAAATTTGCAAAATTGTCGACTTCTCCAATTTTACAACATCCTTGAAATAAAGCTAGAAACAATAAATAATATTTTAAATTAATGCTAATGCTTCGCCTAAATGTTGGGTAGACGGCATAACTCAGGGCGAATGACGCGAGGCGGTTAATGTGCGAACGATCTACCATCCACCTACCCTCAAAGTATTTATTATGATTACCCTTAAACCTGTGATAGGTAAGCTGCTTAGATATTTAGGCGAAGCCAGATAAAATATTCAGATCCAGCCAGCAAAATTAGTATTAGATGCTCTTTAAACTACTTTTCCAGAAACCGGACTAAATATTTTTTTAGTGTACGGCGCGGTGAGAAAGTCGCAAACATTCACCCTGATGAAGACTCTCGGAATGAGTCGAAACTTAGTTGGTGCCTTCACCGATAGTGCAGTACGTGAAAATTCCCGTTTTTACAATATGAACGGACTGAATATATTTATTTATCTGACCTGACCTATGATTTATAGTTTTTTTTGTTAACTGCATGCTATAATAGTCGTATTATATCCTATCCTACTGATATTATTTTATTAATATTAATAAACGCGAAAGTTTGTGAGGATGTTTGTTACTCTTTCACGCAAAAACTACTGAACGTATTTTGATGAAACTTTATAGTAATATAGCTTATACATCAGAATAAAAAATTGGCTACTTTTTATCCGGGTACCACGCGGGCAAAGCTGTAGGCAGAAGCTAGTAATATTATAAACGCAAAAGTTTGTAAGGATGGATGTTTGTTACTCTTTCACGCAAAAACTACTGAACGTATTTTGATGAAACTTTATAGTAATATAGCTTATACATCAGAATAAAAAATTGCCTACTTTTTATCAGAGTACCACACGGGCGAAGCCGTGGGCAGAGGCCAGTTGTACATAAAAATAATACAACGTATGATTCATGAGAGGTCAACGAAACGGTAACCGGAAAAAGTATTTTAGGGTTCCGAACCTCAAGAGGAAAACACGGAATCCTTATAGGATAGTTTCATTGTCCGTCTGTCTGTCTGTCAGTCTGTCATGACCCTTTTTCTCAAGAATAAATAGAGGTATCAAACAACGCTGAGACACAACAGGTGAAAAGTCTCATGTGACTGTTTTTTTTTAGAAGTACTAAAAAAACACGATCTTATAGGTTTTCTCAAATTTGGCTCTTACATTTAGTCTAAAGCTAAAACACTATGAAGTTAGGCATCCCCAAGAAGTTAAGGCGCTACTTCGCACAGCTTCTCAGTCTTTATCAAGCACTAGCTACTGTCCACGGCTTCGTCCACGTGGTACTCAAATAAAATGCAGCCAATGAAAAGTAGCGATTGTAAGAAATCATTCACTCGACCGTACCGACTTACGTTGCAAATGGTCTCCAAGAAAAGCCTTTTTTATTTTAACGGGATAATACATATATAAACTATAGCCATCCTGAAAGTCCCTTCTAAATATTGGTGAAAGAATTTTTGAAATTAGATGAGTACTTTTGGATATTACCACCTGCATACAAACTTACAATCTTACAAACTTCAAACTTAACCTCTTTATAATTGTCTTTTATAGATAAGACCGGTCTGGTATGGAGTACGGCCGCCGTAATTAGGATTGCTTGACCAAACACCTCGCGAAGAACCGATAACCGCTGGGGCAAACGTGTTCTTTAATGGAGACCGCGACTCGGCAAACGTAGTGTTGAACGCCCTCCGGCCAGGTGGGATGACGATCTGCGAAACACTGCAGGCAGATGCTGGATGCGGCGAGCTGAAGACATGGCGCTATGGCGCTCATTAGGGGAGGCCTATGTCCAGCAGTGGACTAATATAGGCTAATGATGATGATGATGATGACGACCAAACACCAGCTTGTGCTTTGGACTAAATCGAACGCACACAAAAATGGGTAATATTCTGTGTGTTTTAAGCTGCTTCTTCTCAAAGCTTAGGACAAAGACTGACAATTGAGGAAAATAAAAAATAATTCTCTAGTTAATGCTTGAGGATTTTCAAACTGCCGCTATTTATTGCACAATAGCAACTTACATAAGCGAAAAGTAACAATAAAAATAACGAATGTCCCACTATATCTGGACGAGATTAATAAAGATGAAATATGTGCAGATAAATTTATAACGCTTGGTTTGGTTTGGCGCGAGTTAGGGCTCCTAGGGGGCGCTCAAGTGTCATACATGCTTTGAGAGAGTACCTACTTGGAAAGTTCTTGACATATTTTTTTATTTATAATAAAAGTAATCGCCTTTGTAGATGTCCTATATTTATTTATTTATTCAGAATACATTATGACATTATTACAGGTTATTTTTTTTTGAAGCCTAAATCGATGAAATATTTGTATATAGTATAGAATATAATATATATTAGGTATATAATATATAAGATTTGTACACTAATCTACAGTTTCTAAAACATATTATGTAATTTTTTTTTTGCTTTTTTTTTATTTGTATTTTTTTTGTCTGTATTATCTGTGTGTGCAATCCTATCTTATGCTATCCTATCCTTCTAATATTATAAACGTGAAAGTTTGTGAGGATGTTTGTTCCTCTTTCACGCAAAAACTACCGAATGGATTTTGTTGAAACTGTACAGTAATATAGCTTATACATCAGAATAACACATAGGCTACTTTTTATCCGGGTACCGCGCGGGCGAAGCCGTGGGCAGGAGCTAGTAAAGAATAAAGAAAAGTTACAAAAATCTTGGCTTGAAAATCGCCTAATCTTAATTAATGAAAGCAGACTCTTAATTACTACTCAGTGCGTAGATCTCTGAGGATACCAAGAAGGGGGTAGCCAGGGGCACGTCCAAACATTAAATTTGGCGTTTGGCATGCATTTAGTATTACACGTGACAATTTCAATGGATAAATAAAAATACTTTATTGTACAATTTAAAAGCAATAAACAGTTGACATGACAGCCTCTGTGGCGCAGTGGGCGAAGGTCTGCCTGAGACGCAGAAGGTTGCAGGTTCAATTTCCGATGCGAAACAAATAATAAATAATGCTGGACATATTCACACAGCATCATCTAGCCCCAAAGTAAGCAGAGCTTGTGTTATGGAAACTACATGATTGATATACTACTTATATAGATTTTTTTTTGTAAATAAATACATATTATACATAGAAAACACCCAGTCCCGAGACAAACATTTGCAGATACAAACATTTGTCCCGCGGCGGGAATCAAACCCGCAACCTTCTGCGTCTCAGGCGGGCCTTCGCCCACTGCGCCACAAATGTTTGTATGATTAGCAAATGTTTATCTCGGGTTTAGGTGTTTTCTATGTATAATATGTATGTATATAAGTTGTATATCAGTCATGTAGTTCCCATAATACAAGCTCTGCTTAGTTTGGAACTAGGTGATGCTGTGTGAAAAATGTCCAGCATTATATTTTTTATAATTTATTCATGTAATTGTCAACTGAAGCGATAACTTCCAGGCAACATTTGGACGGAGAGCATTTTCTGAAATTGGAAAAATGGTCGCGATGTTGGTGTTTCATAATTATTGGTTTTGAGGAAAGAGAACACCAATTTTTGTAACAAAATAATATAAAAATAAAAAAAGCCTTTTTATTCCTTAATTTCCTTCCTATCCCTTCCGCGAAAGTTTGTGAGGATGGACAGATGTTTGTTACTCTTTCACGCAAAAATTACTGAACGGATTTTGAAAAAACTTTACAGTTATATAGCTTATACATCAGAATAATACATAGGCTACTTTTATCCGTGTACCATGCAGGCGAAGCCGTTAGCAGAGGCTAGTAACATATAAACAAATTATTTTAAGTGGTTAATTAAGGACCCCTTAAGAGGCCTATGATGAATCAGTCCAAAACGACGAGCTCTAGGCCGATTTGAACGATATAAATCTTTTATTTGCTAACTTATTTATACAAGGCTCTTATTTCAGTTCAAACAATATTGTAGACTCAAAGGGTATTTGACTCTGATTCCTTTGATAATAGTGTGTTGAAAGTTTTTATATACAGTATCATAGTCCACATATCAAATGTGTGGTCTGATCCATCGGAGCGTGATCCTGTACTGTTGTTTTCAGAGACGTAAGGAGCGTGATATGCGTTTTCCGTAAGAGGTTGTTTGCTAGTGTGCATATTACCTATTGTCTTTTAACTCCAAAATGGCTTATCCGATTGTATGAATGAATGAAAATACTTTATTGTACACCTTACGATATAGACAAAGTAAACAATAACACATTTTAATAAAAATACAATGCGAGGTCTTATCGCTGACGGCCTTCTCTATATAATTTCTTCCAGACAACCTTTGGATGTAGAGGATTATATATGATTTTGAAGTAGCCGGGGGTATACCTACTTTATAATTTGTGTAAACTACCCTAAATAATAGGTAATTATTTTAGGTATCATTTTTGGAACGCTTCCGTCTCGTGATCTGGATTTGTTGACCTATCTATAGATCGTTTGCAACGGTATTTGGATAGCTTGGCTGTTTCATCTTTTTTGTATATACCTATTTGTACATAGTTGTATGAATAAATGGTAAATGAAGTTATTTACAATCATATACAAGTTAAACCTTAATTCAAACACTTCCAATTATCAAAATCGAATCATCGATCCCTACCGCCACAAATCAAACACAACATCTTCGGTACTTTCGACCCCCAACTTGAGTTATTTGCCCAAGTTATCGGCCCACCGTTTATCACAGAAATGTCACATTTAATAATAATTAATGATAATTGCCTTCTAGCTTAGAACAAAGGCGATTGGCCGATTCAAGTAAGTTGTTTCAGTTTAACTTAGAACTCTTGGAATTTGAGTACAGAACTGTATCTAGAGCTCGGCTTATGAGCTCGGAACACGAGTGCCGTGGAGTGGATTCCTATTTTTTTTTAACTATTTCTTAAGTTTTTACCCAAAAACAGTAGTGAAACATCTAGTTGGCTTGAACAGTGCAATCACGATTCAAACTCAATGATTTAGCAAGAACCCAGGGTGATTTTGCTTGAACAGATTTGACACAAAAGGCAGGTTTCATTTTATTTAGCACGCCTACTTCTGTATTTTACCACTAAGAACAACCGGTAGAAAATATTGTATACAGAAGTTTTCTTTTAAATTACAAACTTTTAATTAACTTGCCTTCTTAGATTGAGCTGAAATTTTTGCATAAAACGTATGCAAAAGTTCAGCTCAATCTAAAAAGGCTGGTTTGGATGACAATGCATGGTTAGCTAATTCACGTCATTTTAAATCCAATATGGCGGACTCCCAAAGATGGCGGACCAATCATTTTTTGTGCACCCCATGATATGGGTATCAAATTAAGAGTTTGACGTTAAAGTTAAATTCATTAAGCATGTTGTACATATAGCAGATTCATAATATACCCAAGTTGCTTCATCTTTTGCATAGGAATCTACATATTTAACATAACACCACAAATAAAGCACAACCAATAAATATGACCCACTATTTTTAAACCCCTATATTCTGTATCTGAAAGTCACTCGATGAAAAACGTGTAAAAGGTTAAAAAAATCACTTGCACATAGATATCCTACTAATATAATAAATGCGAAAATCTGTGTGTGTGTGTGTGTGTGTGTGTGTGTGTGTGTGTGTGAATGTTTGTTACCACGTATCTCCGTACCTACTAAACCGGTTTTGATAAAATTTGGAATTTAGATATTTTAGGTTCTGTAATAACACATAGGCTAATCTTATTTTCGAAAATCAACCTCTAAGGGGGTTAAACAGGGTGTTAAAGTTTCTATGGAAAAAAATATTCCTTGGTTTTATTCACTCAAAACTCGGTACACAAACTTTAAAGTAAATAATGAATAAAATATTTTATATTTTTTCAAAATTACCCTTTGGGGGTGTGCAATTGAGTTCTAAACTTTGTATAAATTGTAATCCTTGGTCCGATTCATCCAAAAGTTGGTGGACATAGTTTGAAGCCTGGAGACGGTCATATGCTACTTTTATTAACATACCACGCGGGCGAAGCCGCGGGCAACAACTAGTTATCAATATGGCCTCAAAATACGAACGTTTGATGATATTCGATTTGTCAAACGTTCGTTACTAGTGGCTTTCAGATATATAATGCCGATAAGACTCTCATAAATAATGCTACCCGTTTTGCTTCAAATATCGTAGCACACCTAGCAGTGCAGAACTTCATGTCCTCACTAGTGTCGCTTTCGTTTTCTCGTCTCTACAGCTCTTGTCCGAGCATGTATTCTTAATCACTTAGCATTGGTAAACGTTCTCGCGACAAGGTAAACAATATGAGTGCGAACTTAAACTATAACTCACGACGCCACTTAAGTATCTGTGCTAAGACTCGGCAAACTACTGCATTGTTTGAGTGTGCTGACACACAGCTTTATTGTTCAACTTAACCTATTACGGAATTTGAGCTGTGTGTATAGGCCGGTGTGTTGGAGGCCTTCTTTGTTCCTGTCCTAAATCAGTGTGGCCTGAGACGAGACGAGTGAAAAATTTTCACGAATCTAGCATTTAGGTCAACAAAGCCGTCTATTTCAAGTTGAATAGAAACGTCTAGAGGTCACAGAGCATCTAAAAATGTATAAAATGGTTGACTGTCAAATTGACTGACTAGGCCCGAGTTCACCAACACAAAAACGGGTGGTTATGTCCTAATAAAAGCTTTTGAACACATGTTTTTATAGAAATCTGTTATCATAATCGTTGGTTATGGACCGTCCGTTTACGGACACAACGATGTATTATGCTGGTAAACTGGCAAGGCTAACAAAATCAATCACGGCCTAAATCAGAAAATTTTATGATGTTTTTGTTGATATAGGGGTGTACCGGAAAACCTTTTTTTCGCACTGATTAAATTTGCTATCGACAAACCGGAAGGGGCGTTTTGCATCGTTTTACAAATAGATTATTGTTGTTCATACCTGCATTGATTGATTGATTATGAAAGAATCAACGTGGTCAAATAATTCACAGAAGCACTAGGTACAATAAAATTATCGGAGCCACGTCCAAAACACTGGTAGGTAGTATAAGAATAAATAGGCTTCAGATGGAATATACATTTTCATTGAAGAATGTAGCTTCCTAAAAAAAGCCCAACAAACATATTTATACTCCTAGATACCACACTAAGACTCACCGTGTCGTAGGTATCAGGAACTATGAGTATTGTGGTACTACAAGGCCCAGATACGGAACAAAACTCTGCAAAAAATTGTACCGCAGCGGAAATCAAACCCTCTTGTACCAGCTGGCCGCCGCGCCACCGAGGTCATCGAGATCAGTTAATAGCTTTTCATCAATGTTCCTTCCTCAAGTTCCTTTCCCAAGCTGTTAATTTACTCCCCAAGTAAAGGTGTGCTCGATCCAAGTTGGAATAGAATTTACTCAAACTCGAGTTAATGGGATGTAACGGCCCTCTGATAAACATCTCGGAAGAATGCATCGGTGGAGGTGGCATCTTTGACGGTAATCTTGAATCGAGAAACAACTGATGTAACTTTTTCATGAAATCACGTCATCATCATTCTTGTCCTTATCCCACATTACGTGGGGTCGGCACAACATGTTTTCTTCTTCCACTCTCCTCTATTAGCCGTCATCTCAATACAGTGAGTACTGAGACTTTCTTAACCATGCCATTCTTCACACAATCCATCCATCTTTTCTTTGGCCTACCTCTGCTTTTATTTTCATCCACATTCATATTTAACATTCTTTTCGTAATATGACATTCTTCCCTCCTCATGACATGCCCATACCATGCTAACCGATTACTCCTCAACTTTTCCGTCACGGGTGCTACTTTCAAACTTCCCCTGATATACTCATTCCTTATTTTGCCTACGTATTGACTAAGATTCAGGCAAAATTAAAAAAAAAAACATTTATTTACTTACCTACAATTTATATACGTAGGTAATTAAAATAGTAGGTATAGTGAGAAGGTATGTCTGTAAAAGTATGTTAGTAAACAGGTTAAGGAACCAGCCACGCTGTTTTTCAGCCTCGCCTACTGATTTAGAATATAACAGGCCATTAATATATTACGTGACACGTAAAGGAGGAGGGTGGGGGTCCTTAAAGTATGACAACATCTTCAACTCTAGCGAAAAACTTTAGTGGGACAATCACATAGATGTGGCAAGAATGATGAAATTTGTGTGACGTATTATGAATATACTCTATAGCATTTTTACCCAAGTTGAACTGCTGACTTTTTTCCATGATTAGAAAATCATGGAACCAAATGAAACAAGTTGGAGACTTAGTAAAGATTTTGCTGCAGCATTCTTGCATCCATAGGTCTGCGTAAGACGCAGAAGGTTGCGGGTTAAATTCCTGCCGCGGTACAAATGTTTGTATGATCTGCAAATATTTGGCTCGGGTCTGGGTATTTTTTATGTATAATATGTATGTATTTACAAAAAAAAATTATATACGTAGTATATCAGTCATGTAGTTATCATAACACAAGCTCTGCTTACTTTGGGGCTAGATGATACCGTGTGAAAATGTCCAGCATTATTTATTTTATTTTTTATTTTATCTGTCACGAACTACCCTTTTCAAGTTTCATTTTAGTCCGCTGAACGTTACGACGATCAATAGCAACTAGTATCCAAACAAGCAAACTTTCGCATCTAAAATATTTAAAAGGATATTTGTCAGATACCTTCTCCCGCTTTTCTTCATAGCTCTTCGTCCAAATCGTCAGTTGTACTGTATCTGCGATCTCTTTGTCTGCCTCTCATATCGAGCTGGATTAACTGGGACTATTCGATACAAGATAAAATAAGGCGCCCCTACACATAGGTTGGCTAGATATGGCAGAAAATATATCAATATTGGACATAATATATTTGTTTTATTATATCGTAGTACATACACACACACACACACACACACACACACACACACACACACACACACATATACACACACACAATGCGCATTTAAGTTTTAGTACAATTAATTAGTTTGTTAGGTACAACTTATAATATGATTTATAAAATGTTAAAGAAGAGCAAGTTTTCCTAATACAAGCATATAATTGCTTAAAAGGAGACTCCACACCCTGTAATCACTAACCTATAAGTAAAAGAAATAAATATTTGTATTGTAATATTTGTATTATTTGTATTTGTATTATTATATATGTATAAATTCTACGTTCTCCATTCTCTACATACTCGTAAATAATTCATCATCAATTCAATAGTTTCATCAAAATCCGTTTAGTAGTTTTTGCGTGAAAGAGTAACAAACATCCATCCTTAAAAACTTTCGCGTTTATAATATTAGTAGGATAGGATTTACTTAATGCCAAACAATGTACAAATGGAGGACTTAATGCTATACAGCGTTTTCTACCAGTCATCCTTGACGATTACAACAAAGGTTGGCAGGATAAACAGATTTTATTTATTACACCTCCTACAATCTATAGCAGATAGATAGACGATATAATCACTGACCTATAACAATATACTGAACTAGCTGCGCCCCGCGGTTTCACTCGCGTAAGTGTCGATTTTATACTCGTGATAACTTCGAAATTAAATGTCCGATTCGAATGAATTAAAAAGTATTTTACTGCTACATAAACACCCTTGATAATAAAACTATTTATTGAAATAAGAATTAATACTAGGATACGAATGTAACCAACTTTTGTTTCTACCGGCGATCTAATTAAATTTTAGAACACAAAAGCTGCTATTGTGACTTAACTATGATAGTTAGATATATTCCCTTTAGGACTTTTTTGTAGGTAATAATGAGTACTTTAATCATATGGTACACAATTTTATTTATCATCAATAGTTTTCTCAACGCACGCCAAATAATGAATTTTACAGACAAAATGTTGCTGCTTTGGGTTACATTATTGCAATTTTCTTAAGGATCTTATTTTTTGAAAATAAATTATAGGCTATGTTACTTCCTGATAATTTCGCTTTCTATTAGTGAAAACGTGGTTAAAATCGGTCCAGTAGTTTCGGAGCCCATTCGAAACAAACAAACAAACAAAAAATATTTCCTCTTTATAATATTATTAGTATATTAGTATAGAAGTATAGATAAGGGTCTAGTTTTTTTTACGTTCTTTGACAGTTCCATTGAAATTCAGTTCATTCCATGCGATCATCATTCTACATCCGTGTTTTATTGGCATTTTGGGCCATTTTAATATGAGTTTGCTGATGTTATTTAGATGATATCAGCGTTTTGTATTGAGGTGTACAAATGAGTTCTCCTAAAGTTCCGAAGACTATCACAGGTCTTTGTTCGGGTACCTGTTAAACAGGTACCTGTTTAAATTCAAATTTACCTGTTCAAATGTTGTTTACATTTAAATTGTGTATTGTTTGCTTGATTAGTCAGGGTTATATCTGGGTGAATTGTTTAGAAGCGTTATGTCTGTTAGTAGGTATAAGATGTGGATGGAAATTTTAAAAGAAGGCTAAGACATAAAATGGATGGATTGTATCGAGGATAACATGGAAATGAAAGTAAATAGTACTGAGATGACCACTGATAGAGGGGAGTGGAAGAAAACTAGTTTTGTTAACGCACGTGATGCGGGAAAAGTTGAAGATGATGTTTATAATTGTTGAAAAGTAGTCCTTTGAGGTTTAAGTTTGTTTGCTTTTATTTATTTATTTTAATTTACAATTTTTTTTCAGGTTTATCCTAATTTTGTATCGTAGTAACATAGATATCAATATCTGTTACTACGATACAAAATTAGGATTAGGACTGCATTAGAATAAACCTGAAAAAAATTTTGTAAATTAAAATAAATAAATAAAAGCAAACAAACTTAAACCTCAAAGGACGACAAGTGTAACGTACTATAAATAGTGTAGTCTAGGCATGAAATTGGTATCTAAAATTATAATCGGTTTTCTTATTTCTATAGTTAAATGACTCCCTTTATTTCTACTCAAACGATTAATCATGGAATAGTTTTATTAGTACGAGCCTAATTGTTTACAAATTTACCTACAACTTTTCACAAAACGAAAGTAGATTTCATGCGAGATAGAGTGGAGGCTATTTTAGTTAGCAGGCCTGAACGAGAACGCTTTTACATGTTAATTAGCTTAATTAGATGTCGATTCACTAGCAACACTGTTTCGGTGTTGCCAAGTTTACTTAAATACGTTTTAAGATTATTCGAATATTTGGTAGGTTTTTTTTTTCAAGTCAAAATCCGAGTTCGATTTAGTTTTTCGATCATTAACAAACTTTCAGTAAAGATTTTTTACTGAAAGTTTGTTAATGATCTAACAAACTTTCTTATGTGTCCGATTTCAACATATTTTTCATGGGACCATGCCATGTTCCTTCCCTACATAGCAAAGAAAAAAACTATTCAAATAGGATCCAGTGTCATGGAGCAATCAGTTTATAATATTTAAAAAAACACGTGTCCACAATCTTCTAGAAATTTCAAATCTTTAGAAAAGTTCTAATCGAATTTAAATAAAAAAAATAATTATGAATCAATTTAAAACCATCTTCTACACAGTAATTGCCTTCAAGAAAGACTGATCTCTACATAGTACTTACACAAAACAATCTTTGCACTTTTAAAAAAACGTAGCCAATTAAGAACTTCGTTTTTTTGGAAGTCGGTTAAAATATAATGTTTATTTTATTTACTATATAATGTAACTTATTAGCCTAAAATACAGTCATAATATCCTACTAATATTATAAATGGGAAAGTTTGTGAGGATGGATGTTTGTTACTCTTTCACGCAAAAACTACTGAATGGATTTTGATGAAACTTAATGACACGTTATAAATTTAATGACACGCAGAGAGACAGCAACAATCGATTATTTCAAGACTATCATTCGCTCATTGGTTTACCTGTGTTTTACTCAGGTATCAGTCATCTATATGCTATTTATGATCACGGATATCTCTCCAAGTTCAACCAAACCGGTTCAGCCGTTATGAAGATTTTAACCAACAAAATTCAAGTATCCATACACATAAAAGGACACAAAATATTTAATCAACAATACACAATTTACAAGATATTTTCACACGTGGATAACTTTACTCTCATGAAGCTGGGAGAATCAGATTCCACACACACACACACACACACACGCCCACCCAAATACTCTTTAGGTGCACACATAAATTAACTTTATTCTTTTATTTTATTTTACTCTATTCTCTTATTTCTATATTCCACAGTTACAATACTTGGATACCTATACAATATTAGTCTAATTTAAGAAGGGCAGGCGCTGAGGATCGGGAAAAGATACTCAGAGTTCTAAACACTAACATTATGTCTACAAAATGACAACTGAACCAGATAACCTAATCTATTTTGTAAGATTTAGATAAGATATAAATGTAACCTATATACTTTGAACAATAAACATTATTTGCTGTGTCTACTGCTAGTTCTTTTGCGTAAGCCGCGTCTAGCCTTTACACCGGCATCAAAATATTACCTTAATGTTATATTGTCCAATTTGGTGTTGGGCATGAAGTTCTCTCTGTTTAAGCACTAAACTTGGAAGTGTGATGTACAGAAATTATTGTATCCCTTTCCAAAGGCAGCGGCGAATGGGCACAGAAGCGAAGAGAGCCGGTCAGAAAGGATTAATTTAGCAAAACTAATCCTTTCTGGATAAGAAAGAAAAGGGTTATAAAGTCTTATATAACTTTTTCGATCGGTCGCGGCGGTTTTTTGTAAGAAGCAGGAAGTCCTTATGCGTTTCCAAAACGTGGGCTGACGAGCGCAGAGACCTGGGGTCAAGACAAATACCACTTTCTGTTGACAAAGATTGAATTGTATGGGAATGACATTAGCTGCGGAAATGTCACGTGACAGCCGCCATGTTTTACCTTGACGAATTTGCGTTAGCGTGAAAGGAAAAGTAAGCATGAGGTCTTTGTCTAGCCCCCTTGGTCGGAAAGAGTTAGTTTAGTATAACCCTCTCCGACCGGACGCGGCGGTGCAGGAGCGTAGAGAGCCGGTCGGAAACGAGTATATTTCAAGATAAGATATTTTAAAATGTACATCCTCGCGAGTTCTCTCTCTCTCTCACCGCTCCGCCCTCCCGACTTTACAAATGAGGTGATCGCGCCCTCTTACAAATTGGCCACATTAATAAAGACATGGAGGGTACACGGTCCAAAAGAGTGCCGTGGGAAAATATTTTTTATATTCTATAGTAGTATCCCTTTATCATCTGCAACGCAATACGTTGACATCCGATGAGACAAATTTGACAAGTTGTATGTAAGTAACTGTGTGTAATACTCATCCGTTCACAGCTAAAGTATCCCACTGCTGGGAGTAGGCCCCCTTGCTACATGTATATAAACGTAAAATGCCCCTTTTTCTGGCGTAAACGCCAGATCGCGAGTCACAAGTGATTTTAATGAATAAATGAATTTTGACTTTGTCTGTGTCATTGACGAACTCTGTCGATGACTCTGTATTTCGACGTCTGGAGTAAAGATTGCGGTTAACCATTTTTGGGATATATTCAAAAATGCCTAAATCTTACATTTTCTATTTAGAAAATGACTATCGTCCTTTTCTAGTTATTTTGTATCTTGTTATTGTAAAGGTTGAACCTTTATCATGCGCACGTGGATTTATTTAATGATTTGGAAGGCCATCGGTAAAGAGCCGACAAGCCTGTCGAATACTCGTCTCGGAAACATTTCTAGACAACCACTCACAGTGAGGTACGGAAGCCAGTGATGAAATGAAAGATTTTCTATCTATTTCATCTAGGTCCAACAGTGATCTGTTCTTTGAATCATTGGCGTTGATAAGTTTCAATACAATACACAAATAATCATTTCCAAAAAAGTTTGTTTATTTATTTATACTTTTCACGAGTGCACTCAAACAATGTTAAACGGATTTAATGCTATATATTTTTTTTACTAGTCGTCGTAAGCGATAGGAATTAGAGGTTTCATTTAAATCTAACGAATTGTGCTTTTTATAAGAAAATGTTTTAAATAAAACGAATTCTGGTGGTATTTGATTTTGATATTTATTCTGTAAAATGTAAAACTTAAACTCTTATTTTACCTACATACATTTAAAATATAAATTAATAATCACGGACCTGATAAAAAAAACTATAGTATTTTAATCAAAATATTTTTCAAACGCTTGTGGCAGGTCTTATTCGTTTTTATACGGATCTTGATCTCGTTACCTTATTCCAGAGCCAACGCCCGTGGTTACGATCAACAGTTGCAACTCAATAAAAATATAATAATTAAAAAACATAATAAACCCATTCATTCTCCCATTTGTTCAAGATTTTCAAATGAGAGTGAAATATTTGCCGGACCCAAACGTAAAATTATCATGACAAAAATTAAAATAAATTTCATCGATTTCTTCAAGACCGCCTCACCTGTCGGCTTCCTTACTTCACTGCGAGCTTCCTGTCAATAAGTGCCGAAGTGATATCGGTTTAATTCCCGCGTCTTGTCGGAATGTTAATTAAACAGACAGACTGATCGCCTGTCTTCTATATATGGACTTACTGCTATTATTTTATCTGTTTTCTCTTGTTACAAGTCGTACTGTGAATGGAGTTTCTGAAACCGATTGTCATTGAAGATACGTAAATTTTTACAAGAATCTTTGATAGGTTATCTCATCATCGATTGCAGTGGATTCACCTCGTTCGATTGGCACCACACTAAAGTTGAATGAAGGATGATCAAAAAAATAACCAAGCAGAGTTTGTTGCCTGATTCTTCTATGCTTGGTCGCGCGCGAGGAACCGGCGTAAATTCACATTCAAATTTTAAATTCACGTAGATTTTAAGTTGTCGTTTCTATATGATCTTTGTGATTTCAATGAATAAAAACCTATTGACTTTGACTTTGAGTTTGACTTTGAGTGCCCCCTAGTGATTTGTGGCAAAAAAAATATCTATAAACTATCTTCTAGGTCTCCATCGATTTTCTGCAATCGATTTGTTTGTCCCGCATTACAGGTAACCTGTTTCAGAATAAACAGTGCGGAATAAGCAGGCAAATAAAACCTATAGCAAACCTATATGTACGGGCGGGTAAAAAGGAAATTGAATGGTGATTTTTTTTTCGTCATTATTAAAACTTCCTTTTTCCGAACGAAAGTAAAATAATTTTGGATGTATTGAAGTTAATTTAACTTCGTTTATAAATTCTAGCATTTACAGTCCTTTAGAGTTTCTACAAATATAAGCAGAACTCAAATAAAATCCAACATCATAAAATCAACAACCACCAACGATCCAATTTAAAATTTTAATTCACGTATTTTATAAGTTGACCTTTTCCTATACGATCCTCGCAATTTCAATGAATAAAAATCTATTGATTTTGACTTTGAGTAATAGATTGAAGAGAAAATGTTTTTTTTTTTTTGCGTAAGGCCTACGCGAAAAAAAAATTAGGGGAAACTATACCTAAAAACTATCGTGAACTTGAGTATTCATATTGTAAAAACGGGAATTCTCACTATCGGTGAAGGCACCGACTGAGTGATCGCGACTTTCTCCCACCGCGTCGCGTCGTGCGTAGTGCTCACCCTGATGAAGACTCTCGGAATGAGTCGAAACTTAGTCGGTGCCTTCGCCGATAGTGTAGTACGTGAAAATTCCCGTTTCTACAATATGAAACTATACCTGTGCTTTCCGTGTTGGGAGAATTGTACCGGCATAAACAGTTTTATTACTGTCTTTCTGACTTGTTCCTTCTGCTTTTTATTTTTTAACCAAACTTCGTTGTAATAGGTTATTTCGCCACGAAAATTGACTGACAACGGGATCAACCTTGTTTGGGGCATTCCTATGCAACCTACCTATGGAATTAAATTAAAAGTTTTTTTTTATTCAAAAATACGAGTTAAAAAGTGCTACGGGTTTTGCTACAAGCATGCTACGAAGAAACTAATTTCATGACTAGACGACCTTGATAGCACAGCGAGCGTGTAGCTAGCAACGACGCAACAGGTGCGGGTTCGATTCCCTCTTGGAGAAAATGTTTGCATGTTCTACAGATATTTGTTCCGGGTATGGATGACACAGGGAAACTTAGTGTGAGGTGAGGACTATGTTTGTGTCTCCAACAGACAGCGTGTAAAAACACCACCATACTGTCAAATGACTTTGACTCTGACTTGACTTTGATAGTGACGCTAGTGAAGTGAGATGGTGTTAGCCATTCCATAGCTTAATATTTATACATGATAATTTATCCAATTTGATAATGTTATACAATGTTCCAAAAAATACTGAACCTCTGTAAACATAAGTAAGTATAATTTGACAAATTATCTTTAAAAAGTTTACTTATATTTTTATGTATTTATACCTGTTTCAATTTCCTGTTTGGATAAAATTCACTATCGCAAAACTTTCTTATTTTAATTAAGGAATGCTGATTGTTCTACTAATATAATAAATGCGAAAGTGTGTATGTATAAATGTTTGTTTTGGTAGAAATAAACTAGAAAATAAATTATAAAATAAGTATTTTTTATTTTTTCAAAACAACCCCTAGGGGGAGTGCTAGAGAGTTATAAAGTTTGTATGGGTATTTTTTTCTGGTTCGATTCAAACAAAACTCTGTATAAATAAACTCTAAAAAGTGCATGCGGAAAAGTCAAATCACTCAAATTGCCTCTTTTTTTATTCCAAGTACTTGTACCCTTAATTAAAAATCAACACATAGGTATTTTATTCGTTACAGATTTGCGCAGGCCACACACGTCTGGCTTGACTAGTGCCAAGCTAAGCCTTGCTCCAAATAATAAAAAAAATGATACGCAAACTCAGTGTGCAGTGTGGCCTGCACTTTCAAAGTCAAAGTCGAATTGTATCATCACTTAAAATCAGATAAGAATATGGCCAGATGAAGCTACTCTTTATTAAAAATAAACGATTTAAAATAACGGGAAGTTGATAAAAAGATCAAAATGAAATTTAATTCGCTATTTTTGTTTTTTCATAAATCTGAAAAATTTATTTAAATTTCGTGTCTATCCTTGAATCTTCAAGGAAGGTATTAATAAAAAAATAATCAAAAGTAGTTCATATTGGCGAAGACATCGCGTAACATCATCATCATCTAGCCTTTCTGCACCCACTGTTGGGTATAGGCCTCCTCTTTATAACCCGGCCACGCTGACGATGTCATTCGACCATCGAGCGAGTGGTCTGCCTCTCGGTCGCCGAGCCTCTCTTGGCCACCATTCGGTAATTGCCATCGTCCATCTGCTATCGTCCTTTCTAGCCAAATGTCCAGCCCATCTACATTTCAGCTTTGTGATGCGCAGACCCACGTCCACAACCTTAGTACGTAGTCGAATCTAAACGTTGGGTATGTGATCCAGAAGTGAAATTCCGAGCATGGCACGCTCTAATTCTATGCATGTGTTCCTTTGTTAGCGGCCATGTCTCAGATCCGTACGTAAGTATGGGCAGGACACATTGGTTAAACACCTTGTTCTTCAGGCATTGAGGGATTTTAGATTTCAAGACGTCCTCCAATTTGTTAAAGGCGGCCCATCCTAGTTGGGTTCGTTTTGAAATCTCTTTCAACTGGGATAGTGGGCCGAAAGATAAACAATATCCAAGGTATATTGTCACGTTACAGCCCTACCCTAGGTTTTCAAGAGAAGGGCTGTAAGCGGCAAGTT